>OY728140.1:549636476-550836476 GCA_963277665.1 Viscum album
CGTAGTTAATGACTAGTCGTTGTATTGGAAGGAATGGACAGAACTAACTTAAATTGGAATGCACAAGTTTGTTAAATGTTTTTATATTTATCCAATAACTTTTATGGGATTAAAATAAGAAAGAATCCAATTATAATCATAAATACTCTAATATTCATTAAAAGGTCGATTTACCACCTTTTGATGGTGAACCCTCTTTAAATCCAGTTTTTTTCACCTTTATATGTTCTATTTGACAAGATAAAAATTGTTATCTAGAATCGGGACATCAAAATTTTCATTGGGTAAATTTGTGGTATTTTTCTGATAGAATTCATTTTTATAATGAATACTGAAAAATACTATATTTTAATTCAAAACTTCCTTTTAATGTAATTTATTTATAAGAATAGATTATCTTTTTTACATGGTTTTAATGAAAGAAATATATTATTTTATTACCATTTAATCCAATATTGGTAATTGGAAGTAATTTCACATTGAAATTGGACATAAATAAGCATTAATCTTTTGATAGTTATTATTTCTTAAAAAACACGTTTTTGGTTTTGACAATTGAATTAATTTTAAATTAGTTTTTGGAACATCAATGTTTTGAATTTGGAAAAATGGATTCAATATTTGGAATCAAGATTTTCAAATTTTGTAAATAGATAACTTTTATTTTTATACATTATGAATATTTACTTCAGTAAAAATTTTATTTACCATGGTTAAAAGGTAACTCTGGTAAATAAGTGTAACAAAATATTATTATTATAATATAAAATTACCCTAACATGTGTTATAATCTTATTGGTTGATATATTTCCAACCATAGTCATGCATGAGTCTATTTTGGGACCCCATTGAGCCACATGGGAGTGATAATGACACATTATATTAATTAATTTAAAGTAAAGTGAAAAATGACATAAACATATATCTTTTAGTAAATAAATTTTTACATGGGGTTTTATAAGTTAACTCATCGACTATAAATATTAATTTCAAGGATAACAATATTTCCTAAATCATGATATTTTTTTTATAATTTTTATACATCAAATAAATAAAAATATTTATGGCATAATAATGATGCAGTATTTATCTCTTTAATTAATGATTTAAATAAATAATATTATAATGATTAAAACAATATCCCAAACCTATCAAATTCTTATTGGATGAATTTATTTTCCACATGAGTCATCTTATCTTCGACTTTAATGAGTTTTGGTCTTTTATACACTAAAAATCATTATATTATAAAATAATATTTTTAATCTTTCCTAAATATCCTATCCTCCCCTTATAAAAATCTCTCACTTCTAACCCATTCTTCACATTTCTCAAGCTCCTTATCTCATCCAAACTCTACCCAATTATGCTCCATACATCTCTAGAATCCTCCCAGAATCCTTCACCTATGAATAAGTCATTTCAATTAAAATTTTTGTTTCAAACAAAAGAGAGATACTTGATTTAATGTTACCGTCTTCTCTTAAGTTCTTCTGTTTTATTTTACTTATCCAACCCCATAAACTATTTTATTCAATAATTTTACAAAAAAAAATTATCCAAAATATACTAGGTTTATGTTATGGGAAGGATTCTAACAACACTTACACACACCTCCATCTAATGGTAAAAGAACATACTATTTCTGTGGATGAAGAACTACTACCTCACAAAACGATGATTGTTCAATATTCTACTACCACCTTTAATGGAATCCATTAAGATGTAACTATGTTTATATGTGATATATAATATATTTATATTGTTTTTATGATTCATTATTTTTCATTTACAAAATACCTTTATGGTTTCCATAGTGGGTAAATGCGATAATTTCATTTGAGGAAGTACAGACTACAGTCCCCCCAATGTGATATGAATCATTCATGCCATATGTGAAACGTATAAAGGATGAAGTTAATGAAATTATATAAGATATTATACTTTAAGTATAATATACTGATGTATCATTATGTTTTTATTCCATTAAATATGAAATATAAATGAACGAAGCGTTCATGCGTACGTACGACTTACTGCCTCCATGAATGAGACATTTCATTTCTTACCTCCAAATGTTATGTACTATTATAAATAAAAATATATACTGGATATATATGATATATATGATATCTAAATCATTAATATAAATCTTCAGGTAATGTAATTTCTACCACATGGGCAATTTATATTTACAACAAATTCATTTTTAACTCAAGTTCCAAACATCGACAAAATGTCTGATATGAACCCAAATAATTAACTAATGGTAATATCCAAGTAATAATTGATATAAAAGGAATACTAAACTAGAAAAGGATCTAAAGCTAGTAGAAATAAACTTTAGTTTATTATTCAAGGTATTAAGGAATTTTTGAGTCAAGTCGGGCATGAGGTAAGGGACTTCATCTCAATATCCTCTCATTGAGGCATATTTTGTTTTGTACATGACTTTCTTTTATACATTGTATAAAAACCATTGACTTTTAATTTCATTAAAAATTAATATTTTTCTATGAGGAATTTTAATAAAAGAAAAAAATAAAGATTCTTTTAACGTAAGCGGTGATAACGACCTTTTCTGCCACTGCGAGTATTATCTGATCTATGGTTTCCTTAACAAGCAATAATTTTTTTTAAAGGAAAACAAATTCCAAATACTCATTTACGTATTTTGTTATTGATAATTATTTTTATAATGGATTTTCTTTGTCAATGTATTTAAATGATATTCTATGATTGAAATGTGGAAATTTTATATTTCATTTACATTTGTTTTAGGAGTTATGAATATGTTATTGTTTTTGGGCATTGTTTACGTATACGAGTGGTTTCATAATAAACCTAGGGTAGGTGAGCCTGAGAGAGCTCTTTAATGCATTGGGTAGCATTACAAAGGTAAACGTGAATTTTTATCCTATGAGATTTAGGTAATGTACTATGATGGGTATTCTAAATGTAAAACTCTATGTAGCTGTGAAAGCTAAATTGTAAGTATGTTATGGATTACACAAGTTACCCTTTACGATTTATGATTTCTATGGGTTATTCATAAATATTATGATTTCATGAGGTATGAGCTTATGTGTGGTATGTATTTTTGGACTAATGTTATCTTTCTTTATCTTATAACCCTTACTGATATTTTTATGCTAATCCCAATTTTTAATGAATGGTTTTTTCACTAGACTTAAAAATGAATAGAGTCAAGGATGGGATCAAGTAAAAGTCATGCTATCTAAAATATGGAACTAGATCAGAATCTTTTATTATCAAGAGCATTTATTTTATAAAAAATAGGAAACTGAGTAGAGGTGTCAACTATGTAATTTTTTGAGACGTAATAGTTATGGCCTAATTATATAAAACACTAAACCTGAAATGATCCTTAATTTGAATTACTCATTTAATTAATTATTATTTAATTTTTATAGTCAGGTCCTTATAGGAGACCTGTGAATAATTTTTACCTTTTGGTATTTACAATAATGGAACTCCCCCTCACTATGAAAGGCGACTTACCCCAATCCCACCCTCACTTCTTCGCACCTCTCAAGAACATTGGATTGAATAATTTCTATAAAAATAACTTACCAACATACATAATATAAACCTAGAATACTCAATTTGTTTAAAAATACAGGAATTGAATTCATTTGGTGAAAACCAAAAGGGGTTACTTAAAGGGGATACAACATTAACCAACGTTCATTTTTGTTTAGTTTCCTTCTCCACTAACTTTAATTATTTTTATATCATTATTATATAATATACTATACATATTCATTACGATTAATTGTTATATTTATAGGTTAATATCTAAAACATAACACACTTCCATAAAATGTTATACACAATCAGCATTCGTGTTTATGATGAACTACAACATCACAAACTGATGTCATTATTTCATCCATTACCAACTTCCATGGTTAGGAATAATGATTTATTTATATATAATATAATATTTTCATATATATATATATATATATTATTTTAATGATGTTATTATTATTTTGGAAGTGTTTTATAACACATAAATTCATGAATTTCATTTTATTACAATATGATTACATCGTTCATGCGTACGACGAACTATTGCTTTCTGAAGTGATGTTATTCATTCACTCTTTACATGTAATGTAATATATATTGTTTTAAATGAAAAATGTTGATATATAAGATATAATAATTCTAATGTAATGATAATAAATATGTTTGTGTGTGTGTGTGTGTGTGTTTGTGTCATTCATTTACATTTTTTATTTAATATGAGAAGAAAATGAAAAACACAATCATGTGTGAGAATGACAAACCATCTCCATGAACGTGGGATTTTATTTCTTATTTCTATGATTTATATATTATTATAAATACATATATACATAATATATGTGGTATATAGATCATTTTATACATTATATAAGTGATTAAATCATGATCAATTGAAGAGGACCAATAATAAGAAGTCGAAACATATATGATATACAATGATGCAATTACCTGAAACATAACATTAACATGAAATTGATAATAAATATTTAATGTAAAGTAATAAAAAAATAATTATGTTATTATATATATATGAATATGATCCCTTTTCATATTTATAATAAACTTATATTTATTATACATGATTTTTGAACGTTTACGATCAAATTCAAAACATATATTTGAATATTTCGAGTCGCACTTTTATTTTTGATAGTCTTTTTCCATATTCACCACTCCTTTATTTTTTGTGGTGTATATAATTAAATATGAAAATTTAGATCATGAATCGAATTTATTTAATTATATTAAATGTTATAATTTAAAATATATTGTTCATATCTCTCATGATTGAAAAGATACTCAAGTAGTAAGGGATTTCCATACACCTTTTTACTTTTTTGAGACATTTGATATTTTCACTATGTATTTCATATACTTGTTGTGTGTACATAGAATGAATTTATTTTATGATTATTATTATCAAAATTTATTATTATTTTCATATCCATTCTATTATATCCCTTTGATGGGGTTTACTTTTCGAAACATACCAAATCTATAAAGTACATTTGTCTAAATTTTCCTTTATTGAGATGTATGTTATGATATGAACATATACTCTTTCATGAAGTGTGTAAACAGCCCATTTGAAATTTAATATAATTTATATATCTATTATCATTATATTATAGGTCTATTTTATGTTATTAATTTATAGGTTTTATGATTCAATGTTACCAAAGTTTTAATGATTTTTGTTAAAATATCATCATTTATCAAAATTGTCTATGACCATGTCTCAAATATTGAAATATCATAATCTAAACCAAAATAATTATCCTGAATTTTCTTCTAATATAATTTTTTAAGATATATAAATGTAATGGTACAATTTTCACACAATTTTGTTGTTAAGATAATTAATAAATTATATTTAAGAAAATTCCACCTCATTTCTCTACTCATCAGAAAACTATTTTATTCAAAAACCATATTTTCTAAAATGTTTTTCTAAAATGTTATTAAAATATATCTTAAGAAAGTTTTAATGTATAATGAATATTATTTTCTTATGTTTTATAAATTGATTAAAATTGGTTTGATACCTTCCTTGATTATTTTGAAAGTTAATTTCAAAGAAAAATGTTTTCAAAATATTTTATGTTTTAAAAATATTTTTTGAATGAAAAAACAAATATAATCATCAAGAAATGTTTTTATAAGATATTTTAAAATTATTTTCCATATATGATGACTTCTATTGGTGTTAAATATTCCATAACGAGGATATGATCCAAAAATTCTACCCATATTTTTTATCTAGATAGTTTATGTTTTGATGGCATGATGTTCATAACACATATTTATCTTAAATAGGTTTTACTATGATAAAAATATTAAGAAACCCATTTATTTCCATAAGTTATGCCTTTGTAAAATAATTATAAAACCTATCACTTTTCCATGGGGTGTTATATAATGACATGTTTATGATAACTATTTCATTTCATTTTTTATTATATGATGAATTTATATGATCTTATGGAACACATGTGCATGGTTTCATTATGTTCTGGGTGGGACATATATCTCCCTCCAATTCAAAGGGTAAAGAATTATGTCTCATCAGATCGACATGGATGAAATGGGGAGTAAACCAATTTTAGTAAAAAAGAGTCCTCTAAGTTGGTCTTAGGAGTCATCCATATAAACTAAGATGATTTGAGGAGTGAAACCATTCCACTAATATATCCTTTGTACTAATCCATTATTACTATGGAAATAATTTCATATTTTTATGTTTCTACCATGATTATATGTCTTATTCTAATTCTATTATCTCATTTTTTATTTTCATGATTCCGATATGTTTTATATCAAATGATCTAATAATATTTATTTCACAACTCTTGTGTATGATCATTTATATGCAAGATATGATATTTAAATTTTATATCCATGTTCGTATAGACATATGTTCATTTTATTCTTTCATATCTTCTTTATTTACATTTACTGAGAATTTTATCTCATCATTTCATGTGATTTGATTCCCCAGGTTATAAATAATGTTTTTCATTAGGGGTAATAAATGGGAAGATTTTTGTGGGAAACAATGATTATATCTCCCCAAAATAGATTATTGTATTTTATGTTTCCAAAATTAATAAATTATTAGGATCTTCTGGAACATGATTATATATTTTAATGAATATTCATAAAAAAATATGTAATATCCATGTGTTTTAAGCCTTGGTATCTATATATAAGGGGTTGCAACTTCTACATATTGAAGGATCCATAGACACAACCACATAGATACCAATGGATTTTTATGAACTTCCAAACTCAGGTTCAAACATGATATACCTTTCATCCAGTAGTTATTTTCATGTACTTTTCAGGTTTTTAATAGTAATCATATAAGATTATTTTAATTTCAATTAAACATTAATGGATGTTTCTTCATAATCATCTATAATTGTTATACATATTCGGTTATGTATTTTTATGGTCTAAAAATAGTTTAAATCATCATGAAAACCCTTCTTTTTGTTCAATTTTGTATTCAATCAAAATCACATATTTACCTCTATTCAAATTTCAAGTGTCTGTTTTGCGCACAACTATTTTCTTGTCCAATTTTTTTATTATATTTATAAATCATCAACTTTTGTGTCATGAAATAGATTAATAAGCTTCACAATATATGTGTAAATCATACTTTGGTAGAGTCATAATTTTTGGATATCAATTGATTGAGTTATTTTTGTCCTTAAATATTCTTTAAGTTAAAATTTTAATTTTTTAAGATAAAATTTCATGGATTATTGAATTTTTTGATTAATGACTATATTACATGGATTATTGGAACCATAAATACACTACCATAACAATAATTAAAATATTTTAAAACCATAATTAATTTAAGGCTTTGAATAAAGCCTCAATACTTAGTCATTCTGATTAAAATCGTCTTGTGAAGTGGGTATTTATTTAATTCAATATCATGTATTGATCAAGGATATCATAATATTAAATACCCAATAATTAAATTATTCATGTATTTATTAAATTTTTAAATCCAAAATCATCAATCAATAATTTTACCAAATCTCTAATAATACCCCCATTAAAAAAGAAAATAAAAATTCATCATCACCAAAATTAGTACCATCCACATGGATTCGGCCCTTATGTCACTATACAAATTATATCAGAGCGATATAACTTTGAACGGTCGATAGGAGACAATAATACATGATTATAATATTTTGGTAGATAATGATGAATTCATGTATCACACAATCATAGGGAACCTATTTAGTGGCTTATGGGGTGGGGCAGTACAAAATAGTAATAGGTTTTTTGTTTTCTTTTTTAATTACTATTTTTGACTAGTAGATATGTGAATAAGATACTATGGGGTCATGTAAATTATATTTCACCTGTGATTATTTTAATCACATATATGAAAAAACAATGTTTCTAAGGACATGAATTGATGTTTGATTTTCTTATTACTAATGATTAGATTTTACATTCAGTGATACACGCTATGGGGATTATTATGATCGATGTTTTAATTTATGGTATTTAATCTCTTTAGATGATATGGAATGAGAGAGTTTGTTTGTGTTATGGTATCATACTAGTTATTTATAATTCACATGACACATTCCATTCTCGTGTTTATTATGTTAATGAATAGAGGTTTGTTATTTAAACTATTAGTAAAAACTCATGTGTTGTTTGCCCATATATTTTCTTGGCGGTATTCTACTATTTTGGTCTTACTTTTATTTTTATGGTGGTTTCTAGTCATTTTAATTTTCTATTTCATTCTTCTAGATTACTGTGATATATTTCCTTGGTATGCTATAGGTGTAGTGACTTATAGGTAGTCCGATTTTTGGGAACATCTTTCCATTAAGATACCCCTAGCAGGTCAATGTTTTCACATAGTAAGTTGATTATAATCCCATCAGAGGTGATAATTATCAAATGGAATTGGTTATATAGAGAGGACGTAATAAATATATAATAGTTTTTCTTTCTTATCTTGTTAATGAAACTTAATTTAACAATTCCATTGATCATTGAGTTGATCATAAAAAATTGAATCATGGTATATATGAAAAGTTTAAAATGAACCACTTGATATTTTAAATGATTAAAATGTTAAACTTGGGAGTTGATGGTTTTACATTGACTATAAGCATGGTATGAGACAACACCTAGTTTATAATGCCCTTATGAGCATATTAGGTGTGATAATAGGATTCTATTGTAATTTTTGTTTGTTTAACGATGTTTATATCCTCATTATAACTTTTTTAAATTTTTATTCCTATGTGGATGGACCTAAAAGTTTGTACTCAATGAGAATCAGTTGATGTGAGTAGGAGGATGGTTTGGAACCTATTTTCTAGTATATATAAAAACTGAGGATGAGTTGTTTCTCTTTAAATTCAATATGGTCTTGAGATAGGAACTGTTAGTTTCCCTTGAATATTTTCTTATGAAATTTTATGTGGGGACTAGGTGGTAGGCCTCATTGAATATTTTCTGTGGATTGAGATTTTAGTGAGAAAGAAATATTTTCATTTGAGGGTAACCCATGTGAAGGTTTCATTCAATTTTTTTAATATTCTTATATATTTGATGTAAATGTATTTTTTTTGGCTTATGATACCCACACAAGTGTGGTACTACGAGTTTTTCATTTTGGGTACATAATATGAATCAGGTTTCAAGAGTAATTGTACTTGTATGTTAGTTAATTTGGAATGAATGATGATTTTGGATTGGAATCAATATTTGGATTTTTTCCCCTATTCCCATGCGGTTTATTTTTTGATGATATCCTTGATGATTTTCATAAATAATTAGGTACATTATTCATAAACCACGAAAAATGATCTATTTTGAGACCAAATCATGAGCGGTTCTCATTGAAGTAATTTTAGGCATGGTGATGCATTCAGGATGCTGATAAGGGTGGTTTTGGCATGGGTGGTCTGTATTGGGTTAGGCATGGGGTTCCATGAAAGTATTATTTGTTTATGAGGGTTTTATGTAAAAGGATATGGGATGAATTTATTCTTTATTGGGTGGAACTTTAGTTTTCATAGTTCTAATTCTAATTTAAAAGCAAAAAATCATATAATATTATAGAACAATTGATGTTAGAGTTCATTAAGTGTATAGTTAGAGAATGGGTGAGCATGGTTGGGTTGATATGGTTCATGTTGGTAGGTGTGTTTGCTAATTATTTATGTCCTGGGAGAGATTATCTTTCTTAAAATAATACCCAAGGGAAATTCTATCAATATAGAACAATCTAGCATTACAGAATGATTATTTTCTTAATTTAATAATGTGAACCAAATTTTAAGGATTATTTACTCATGAAATCATGATTTAGGGTCAATGGTGGTCATGAGTGACCATGATACCTTAAGGATTTGATGGTTCTGGGTTGGTTGCATTCTAGACTATGGAATTATAAATTATTGAGTCAGACTATGAGAGGTTCTATTAAGACTGGTAACAAAAATATTACCATGATGAAATTCTGGAAATTACTTCTAGGCAGTGATTCATAAGTCTGTTAGGTTTTGATTATCATTCACTCTCAAGATTATGTGACTAGGAATATGTTGAGTTCTTGGAGGAATATTATCCCAAAATGTTTAAAGAGATTGAGAAATGTATATCCCATGGTGATGAATATATTATGTATGGATCAAGGTGAACAAAAAATTCGTATAAGGTCATAATTTGTGGAATCATTGGGGTTTGTTTAGATTGTTAAGCATGGATTGGGATGAGAGACACATATTACTTCATGATGTGGCATGTTAGGTTACTATTGATGGGTGAGGTAAGAAAATGAAAATAATTGGGAGTGCACCCATCTCCAATTGAGGGTGGTGACTTTAATTATATTTTAATTCCTAATGGGAGTTATCTATGAAGTAAACATTGGTAGGGAATGGGTGAAAAACTATGTTTCTGGTTTGTACTGGGGAATGAAAATGTTTGGACTTGTCCAGACATCACATACTAAGATAGAGAGAGAATGAGTTAATGTCTTCTATTTTTGAAACTATGAAGAGGAAATAATGATACTCTTATAGTGGGGAGATAAATTTCAATAATATTAATATGACCCTCATCAAGGAAAGATCGTGGTTAAAATGGATTTGTCATTGGATGATCATTTTTGGTTTTTGATGTTGGTGGGTAAATGGATCTGAATTATGCCTAATTCATTGATAAAATTTGAGTATGAATTAAAATATAAAATTGTGTGGATTACATGAATCAAACTCCCATTCATGATAAATTGATCAGATCTGACCATGGTTAGGTTGGGAATTCATTGGTGATTATAGTAAAGCATTAAATTTAATTTAGTTGATTAGTGATTATATTGAGGAAATAACATCTGGTGTTGGGTATAAGTATTAGTGTGGGTACTTGGATGATAATGGGGTGATTAAGGGAGTAGGGCATCCGGATCAGGTATTTTAGTAATTCATTGGTGGTGGAATTCGATCACCATCGAGAGAGATATCTTAGAAGAGGTATCACCAATAGTTTTTCATGATAATACATGTACTGGGATAGAACCTACATTAGATATGTTGTTTTGGATATGATGGGTATTTTAGAGGTGTTTTCTATTTATTATCTTAGAATTTATAGTGTTTTAATGTTATTAATGGATGGTGGAGGTGCATTCATTTCATCTTAGAAATTGAAATTTTGGGATTGTACTAATATTTGACCGGTTCTCTCATGTATGTTGAGGTTTGGTGTTTTGGAAACTATGAATATCAGGTTAGTGGCATTCTAATGTTGTATTCAAATAAGAACTTATTATGGTGGGGAGAACCATGGAGAATAATTTTTTATAGTGAGTTTTGTCATATGATGGGTATTACCATCAACTAATTGATGAATCAGGTGACAAGATGATGCCACTAATGACTAAACAAAGATATATTGTTTTGGAGTTGATCTATCGAATATTTCTTTGACATTTGGATGTATAAAATAATGGGTTATTCAAATATTGATGGGTTAGTAAGGTCAAGGTTGATGATGGTATGCTTTATGAGACTTATCAGGGGTGATATGTTTTAAATGAGTGGGAATTACCATGAAGATGATATATGGTCAATGCTGCTGGTTTTTAGTTGTGGCATGAAAAATATATCCCTATAGAAGCTGTGGAGTTTGAATCAAAGATTCTTTAGAACACACTCAAAGACCACTCTTTGGTTCCTTGCTATATAATTTATCTTCTCCATAAATTTAATACCCACCATTCTTGAGGTATTTATATCCTTCACAGTTGGTGTGAAGGTAATCGAGTCGTGTAATTCATGGCATCGTAGGCCTTTTTGGAGATCCCTATCATGGAATTTTCTAACAGTTGTTCCTTTCCCCTAGTGGTGTGGATGTTTTTTTGCGATTCAATTGACATCCATTTTTTCATTCCCCTATTATTTCTTCCTCCATTGTGGCAGTCTTGATCTTTAATAAAAATTTCATTATCAAAGAATGTTATGGTGGGGAGAAATTAATACCCCTTGTGTATGGATGTACATACAAAGTCAAGAAGTTTTTATGAATTTTAAATTTTTCGATGGGACATATTTTTATTTTACATTTAGAATGAATTTTTATGAATTTTTATACAACAAAATAGGTGTTTTAGAAATGGAATGAGTTTTAGGTGATGTCTTGGAGGCTTAGAGGATCCCCAGAAGAGGTGGGGTGGGTACTACAGACAAAACTATATCAAAACATTGGGTAGTAAATGGGGATGTTTAGGGGGGAATGACATTTACCCTCATATTTTATGAGGGGAATCTTCTCCTCTCCTTATTATTTGGACTAAAAAACTAGGGGTAGCTTATCTTTTCTTATAATATTTTATATCCTTTATGAAGATGTTTTTATTGGATTTTCTTAGCAATGTATGGTACATATAAAAATACATTGGTCTTGGTTAATATTATTCTTCTCTCATTATAATATATCATTGATATAGTTTAGGAAAATATTAAAAATTCCACCCGAACATGGTGGAAAAACCCATTATCGATAGGGCTTTCATGATGCATATCCAGACGATATTACTTATTTACATATTCACTCGATTTCTCAATTACATTAAAAGTTATGTAACTATTATGAATTTCCCCTACCTTTGGATTAATGTTAAATAAAAAATAATTAAGTAATTGGTTCCTTGTGAGTGTTCTTTCACCAGATTTATTACTGGGGTCTTCTACAAACATCCTATGGGATGCTTTTTCATGGATCTGACATGATGATGTTTTTGGTTATTTAAAAGATGAATATGATTTTATTAAATTAAATTTTTACTTTTTTAAATGTTATAAATAATAATTATGAGTTTTTTTGGAATGAGACTGGTCACTGGTATGTTGATACATGGTTTTTCTTGAATGACCAAGTCCAAATAATCGTTTCCAGGCCATGGCATAACTTCCATCGTTTAGAAAATAAAGAGAAAACCTTTTAATGAGGTAGTTATTCTCTTACTTTTCACACAATGTCTCTATTCATTTTAGAATTTATGTGTTATATTTTATGTGTTGACCTAATGAGAGCTTTAAATAAACTATATTAATTTATAACTGAACTTTATTTAAATTCATATACCTTTAATAGGTTTCACAGAGTTTGATGATGTTCATGACCATTATCTTTTCCACTACTTAAGGTGTGATGTCCCTTTAGAAAATTATAGGAATTTTATTGGTAACTGAATGTGTGAATTGGATTAGTTATTTAAATTATGGAATTACTAAGGATGTTGGGTGCACCCCATGACCATAAAATTGTATTTAACATTAACTATTTTATAGTTTATAATACTTGGGTGGTGATAGAATTAAGGCTACTTAATTCCATTGAAATAGATTTGATGATTATAGAGCTAATAGCAGGGGTGTCTTATTCAATGTATTTAACTATAGTGTGTATGAGTGGCCTAATATGATCACTATGGTTTGATAAATATATTGAATTTGGAAGCCTAAAATTAATGTGTTATTTGACTAATAAATTAATGATTCCTTCTTTCATGATTGTGGGACTTTATTGTTCTTTTGTTAGAGATTCCTTCAAAATCTATTCCAGCGAGTTGGGTAATTTATGGTATGAACCAAGAGGAAACCTTGGGTTTTCTGGGAGATATTATGAGAGAAGGTAGTTATTAAGATGACCACTAGGACCAAGAAATTGTGCTTGTATTTTCAACACTTGAAGAATGTAGAAACAAATTTCTTGTGGACACATAACTTAATGAATTAAGTTGATATGTGGATTATGTATTTGATTTCTGTGGTATGGAATGCCTTGGGCTCCATCATCTAATGTAACGCCCCGAGCCTAGTTATCCAGATTCAGTATATTATTACATAACATTGGAATGATAACAAGAGATCAAGTCTCTAATGACAGATTAGTTTAGATGCCTGAGAAGTACTAGATACATACAGAAGCTTTACATTACATCATGAAATAAAAAAAACATTGTTTCCCCTTTGAACACACTAATATCCATTGCACTATCCCTACAAGTTAACAATAATAGACTTCTTCATAACCTGAGAAAAAGAAAATATAAGAAATGTGTGATCTAAGATTCCCAGTAAGGATAAAAATATATTGGAAACTATCATAAATAATAATAAACATTTACAAAAATGTATAAGACTAAACCAAAATAATTTAAAACATCAACTTCAACGTAATATGGGAATGATAATTCCAATAATCCCATTTACCTATTTATATGGATATTCTACTTGTCGAATAATGACATGTAATATCAATAGATTATTTCATAATGATGGAATTCATAATGTCGGACATCATAACAACATAATCAAGGCCTCCTACCAAAACTAAAAATAAAATTTTGTCAATACCTTCTACCAAGATTCTATTTTGTCTCATGAGACATACTGATGCATTAAGGAGGTTTAGGGGGCTCTACCCATCACTTTCTCTGTCTAGTTCCACCCTCATATGAAAATTTTGATACATAATAGAAACATTCGTAACAAAACGTTCATATGAAATGTTAATACTTTAACCATAAAACATTAATGGAAAAAAATTAACACATCCAAAATCCAACATATAAAAAACCTTTAATACAATATGGAATATTTTATCGTAATAAATCATCTTCAATCATGTGTAAAATCAATCAAAGGATGTTGACATAGAAGAAATAAACACTATTTGAGAGAAATATCTCTTTATTTTTTGAAATCATTTAAAAGTAACATAATTATAAAAGAAAACATTTACTTTGAAAATATTATTATAATATTTAATGGTAATATTAAATGGTGTCATAACATTGGAAAATAGCCACACCAGCCGTATAAGATAAAAAACATTTGTACTTAATTTTTCAAAAAGGTCATAAAGTACCTTGTTTGGAAAACGACGGATGGATTACTTTGAAAATATTTTATTAAAAGAAAAAAAGGGGTCTAAATATCTTTAACCCATATTCTAGAAAATAGTAAAAATATTTTAAAATAAATTTTTAAGAATCACAGATGTTGATGATAAATACGTCCCAATAAATACATACCTATAAACAACCTCAGATAAATAAAAATATTATAAAATTAACCCATAACTTGTACTTTTTCTTGGTAGGGGGTAAATTAACCTCATGTATAATAGTTAAATCCATAAAATTAAATTATAAAATAACCATATACATAAATATGATATCATTTATAATCTTCTAATATTTCTTTGTTAATAATATTTTAGTTGTATCATTGTTTCAGCTGTTAACTGATTCATTTTCCTTTATATGATTTTTTTAAGAAAGTTATGTTTTTATAGATATGATGTATTTTATTAATATCTATAATGATATTAAATTCTTAAAAATTATTTTTAATCATAAAACTAAATTTATTCATGAATGGTTATGATGTGGAGTGAATCTCATCGCGATCGTGGAGACAGTACTCTGTACGTACACACGAGCGACAATATCATTATATTGATAGTGAAATCATATGTAATTGGATATTATATCATATATAAAGAATAAATAACATATTATATATATTATTTACATCAATTATACTCATTATTTTACCCATTTAAATAATAAAGTGTTTAAAAATGAACTACACAACAACGTGGATACGGTAAGCTGTACATATGCACATATGGTGACTTTTTCATTCATGATATGGATAGAATTATGAATTTGGTTGTACCATATTTATAATATCTTCAAATTATGTATATGGAACTAGATTTATTATTATTGTATTGAAACAAAAAAAAAGGAAGTGGGAGAAGAAAATAACTTTGAAAGAGTTGATGAAATAAATAGCTCTTCTTCGGGTGCTTCCTTCTGATTTGACCAAAGGGGATCCTATGGATGGCCTTCTTATCAATGTATGACCTATAGGTTTAATTTAGGTTAGTTGAGAGGATATTTGATCAGTTTTGTTCCAATTCAAATTGATTTGGAGGTTTGATTTTGAGATAAGGGGAAGTACCCTTTTATAAGAGAGGTGAGGATCACTTTAGGAAAAGTTAGAAATATTAACTTATAATAAATTAATATTCTGATTATAATGGATAAAAAAGGATTTATTTCAAGGATAGTGTGTGTATGGGTCGAAACCCACTAAAACAATAGCTTTTGGATTGGTTTGGGTCACCATACTAACCTTATCTTTTAGATTTCACTCTTATTTAAATAGTCTAACTTTTACCAAGTATTCTTGTATCATTATAATAAATGGTTAATAACATACTATAAAAAGACAAGAGAACCTTAAGTGGTTCATTATTGACATATATAACCTTATCTATGTCCTTTTGATGAACCATTGATTATTAGGAATATTATATCAATTAATAATATAGTATTCGTTTTAAAAACACTTTTTTGTCAATTTTTACACTATTTAGTATTTAGTTTTTTTGAAAGTCATAAAAAATCAATTACATCGAAAAAAAAATCAAATCAATACTAACATGTAATTTTAACATTGAAAATTAGTGTAATCCGTCAGAATTCTCAATTTAAATTTATTTGTATATTTATAATATAAATTATTTAAATATTTCATTAATAAGGTAATTACTGCATCATCATTATGTAATAAATAAATATAATTATTTAATGTTTAAAATTTATAAATAAAATACCATTACCTAAGAAATCATTTTATATTTCAACTAAATATTAATAGTCGAATTTATCTTATGCATAACCCTATATTAAAAATTTGTTAGTTAATAAACATTGAATTTTACACTTTTAAATATTCTTTAAAAAATAATTAAAAAAATGCATGAATCTAATCCAAGTGGATTAAGGAGAATCATAGTTTATATAAATTTTTTATTTTTTTAGAAATAAACTTATCCAATAGAATTAGGAAATGTGTTAGGGTAATTATAATATCATCTTTACCTTTAATTACCATATTTACTTTTAACCACGAAAAATAAAATTCAAAAGATACAATTTATAAAAAATTATTTTCATCCTATTGAACCAAATTTTACTTACTGATGTAAACTGTGTCTCTCGGATATTCGAAATTAAATAAATAGAAGTTGTAAAATTATGTTTTTTTCAACTTTGAAATGTTCCTAAATGGTGGGTAAAAGGCGTTTTGTAGTTCAATAAACTTTAATATATCTAATCTTATTTTAAAATGACTTTAATGAATTAAATTTAACATATATAGGTACTATATATCCATTTATACTTGAAAATAAAATTAAATAATAATAATAATTATTTAAATAAATGTCGGTTTAAGATAATAACACAGTGTTTTTCACTATTCATCAAAAAATTAAAAAGTTTCAAACAAAATAAAAAAACTATTCATATGATAATTTTTATATTCTGAATCCAAAAAATAATTCCATTTTGAAAATTAAAATATATAAAATTTAATAAAGTGGGTTTTACTATTTATAAATGTTTTTTAAATGGCTAGTTTGATTTGTCATGGTGTTCTAGAACTCAATGTTGCATTTAGCGCAAGCTATTGTATTATTCAAAGAGATACATATCGTGGAATCTTGGGGTGTTACATTATTCCTTTCTTCAACACCTGTTCTCTGATATCAAGAATCCTGATAAGCTCTTCACAATAAGATAGATCAGGTTCCAGTTCTATTTCTTCGTTGGTGAGTACATGCGTTGAGTCAGGCATGTATTTTCTCAATAGTGATACACGGAACACATCATGATATTTGGAGAGACTTGGATGCATTTCCAAATGGTAAGCTACAACTCCAATTCATTCTAGAATTTTGAAAGGTCTTATGTACCTGAGACTTAATTTACCCTTCTTACCGAATTATACAACACCCTTCCTTAGAGATACCTTCAAGGAAACAAGATCTCCTAGTTGAAATTTCAAATCCTTTTATCGATTATCGATATAGCTCTTTTACATACGTTGAGCTGTTCTGATGTGGGTTTGGATAATTTTCACCTTTCCGATTATTTCCTCAACTAATTAAGGTCCTATGAGTTTTCCTTCACTAACATCATCCCAACAAGTTGGTATGTGACATCTCTTTCTATATAATGCTTCATATGGAGCCATCTAAATACTTAAATAGAAGATATTATTATAGGATAATTCTACCAGAGGTAAATATTGATCCCACATACCTTGAAAGTCATGTGAGGAAGATATCAACAAGTAATCTATGGATTGAATAGTACATTCTGATTGTCCATCAGTTTGAGGGTGGTATGAAGTGCTAAAACGAAAATCAGTATCTTTGGATTCTTGAATACTTTTCTAAAATGTTGATGTCAAATGGGGATCACAATAATAAAATATCTATAGGGGTAATCCATTATGACTTAAAACTTCATTAATATATAGTATTTCTAAACATTCAGGTGGAAAATATTATCTTATATCAATAAAATGTGCTGACTTGGTAAAACCATCAACAAAGTCCGATATTGCATTATTACATCTAGGATTCTTTGGTAGCACCATGAAAAGTTCCATTGTAATATCATCCCATTTCCACTCAGTTATGGGAAGAG
Organism: Viscum album; assembly: GCA_963277665.1. Taxonomy (NCBI): domain Eukaryota; kingdom Viridiplantae; phylum Streptophyta; class Magnoliopsida; order Santalales; family Viscaceae; genus Viscum; species Viscum album. The sequence goes on from OY728140.1 coordinate 549,655,108, forward strand.
TTTTCATGACTCCTATAGGATGTTTTCTTCCAGCCTTCACCAATTGACCAACCATACAACATGACACATAATCAAAAATATCCCTTTACATGATGTCCCACAAAAAAATGTTCCTTCAAATCTCTATAAATCTTAGTGATACCTGGGTGTATAAAGAAATTGGATCTATAGCATCATCCAACAGTTCCCTTTTTAGATCAGATATATCGGGAACCCAAGGTTTCTTCCCAAAGTAAAAAAATTCAATCTTCATATATGATGTCGATCAATCTCCCATCATTCACAGATTATATTTCTTTTAAAACTTCTCACCATCAATCAGAGAACATTTTATCCTTTCTAGTCAAGTTGTATTGATAACCATTTGAAAAAATTAATGATGTTTCATCTTCCATGATTATTTATATATCCATCTTTACAATATCTATGAACATAGGATCCCTTTCAACTCTTATCATGATAAAAAATCCAAGATCCTTTCTGCTCAAAGAATATGCCCCCTTATTTTACTTCCTAGGGTTTTAGTATATAGTGCAATCATAATCATTAAGTAGTTAAATCCATCAAATTTGACTCATGTTGAGTTATTTCTATGAGAAAATATACTTTAAACTCTTGTGATTGGTATATATATCACATTTTTCACTATAGAGAGAGTGTCTCCATATCATCAAAGAAATGATTACAGCTGCTAAATCAAGATCATGAGTAGGATAGTTTTGTTCATAGATATTTAGCTATCGTGATGCATTGGAAATAACTATATCATTCTGTATAAGGACACAACCAAGTCCTTTTTTTAAAGGTTGGGGCCGAAGCCTCATTTTATTATTAAATAAAATCAAAGACCTCTTTTAACCCGGTAGAGGGAGACCCATTACATTTCCAGAAGGCCCAATGGGCTTATATCCCATTACATAGTGCATAGGCCAAAATTTTTGGGCCAATGCCCATTCTGTGAATAGTAACCCACCTGCTACAGTGCCCATGCAGTACCGCCACTGCTACAGTGACCTTCCACCGCTACAATACCTGCCAAACACAACCAAGTCATTTCATTGAAGCATTAGTACAAATAACAAAATCATCATTCCCTGATGGTAGAGTCATGATATGAGAATTGACTAATATTCTCTACATTTCCTCAAAACATTCTTCACAATCTTTTTTCAAAACAAATTTAACCCCTTTAAATGTGATTTTGGTTAATGGGTTAGCCAATCGGGAAATATTCTGGACGAAATTATAATAATAACCTACTAAACCAATAAAATTGCGTACCTCAGTTACACTATTTGATGGTGGACATTATTTTATTTCTCTTATGATATAAAGATCAAAAGATATTCCATCCTTAGAGACAACATAGTGAAGAAAAGAAATATCCTGAATCTAGAATTCACACTTTCTAAAATTCTCATATAATTCATTTCTTCTATGAGTATTTAGAATAGTGTGTAATTGATTTTCAACATCTTTATAGCTTTTGGAGTATACCAAGATATCATCAATAAATAACCCTAAAAATTCATCAAGATATTCCTTGAAAACTCTATTCATTATATCCTTGATGATATAGCGTGTGTTAGTCAGTCCAAAAGGTATTACTGAAAACCTATAATGCCCATTCCTGGTATGAAATGTTGTATTCTGAATTTCTTCCTTCTTCACACAGAATTGATGATATCTAGATCGAAGGACAATTGTTGATAAATATTGAGCTCCATGTAGTTGATCGAATATGTCATCGATGTGAGGTATGGGATACCTTTTCATTATTGTTATAGCATTGATCTACCTGTAGTAAATCTACAACATCATATATACATATTTATTCATAAAAAATGAATAGGGGATCCACATGGAGAAAAAATAGGGAGAAATAAATCCTTTATTAATCAATTAATGTAGTTTTTCTTTAGTTACACTAATTCTAAAATGGCTATTCAATAAGGGGGCTTCGATATGGGCGTTAACCTGGAATTAAATCAATGGATAACTCAATTTATCATTCTGAAGGAGGTCCAGGTAAATACTCTGGAAACACATGAACATATTCTTGAACAATTTGTAAATCCTCTATTTGAACATTAATTTCCTCACCCGTAGTTATTTCACTCCCTTCCTCCCTAATAATTGAATTTAGTAAAGCTACTGGGGGTAGATCTGGATGAGAATCAGATGGTGACATTTCTTCTCTAAAGATGAAGTATTTTTTTATCATCATCAAAAATTGTAACTTACTTATTCTTACAATAAATTTTCACATCATAGTCCAAAAGACAATACATACTAAGGATTATATCAAATTCAATCACAAGTATGATGATGAGATCATAAGATAAAGAAAGTTTATATTCCCTAATGGGAACTGATTCAAAAAACTTTGTCGCAATGATACCTCCCTTATGAGTTTTGACAAATAACTCCGTTGTAAAATCAAATTGAAAATATATTATTTTCATAGGAACTTGGTATGATATGAAACCATGAGATGATATAGAATCAAGTAAATCATTGGATAAATTTGTGGAAACCATTAAATTACCTACCACCATGTTATCCAGATCTTCAACCACTACAGTACTGATCACATAAGCTTCCCATTCTCCCTTCTCTTTTTCTGATCTATGTTTTCTTTGTGATTAGGACATTCATTTTCATAATTCCCCATTTCTCTACAATTTTAGCATTCAACATTGTCAGTCTCTTTCTTTCCCTTACAATCACTAGCTTGGTTTCCTTTTTTACCACACTTTTATTAGACTCTCATTCCCTTCAGATATGTACCGGGGTGTTTCTTCAAAAATTTACTATAGGATAGAAATTTTTCTTTTCCCATATTCCCCATATTTCCATTTATATAGTGTTAAGAAGATTTATTCTTCTCTTTCTTTGATTTAAAGTCATATGACTTAGAAGATTCCTTTTCTTTCTTGATAGCACATTAGACAATATCTTCATACAATGAGATGGATTATGAGACAAATTCTTGATGGAAGGAAGATTTTAACACATAAAATAATCGATCAATATTACTCATTGGGTTACGTATATAATCTACTACATACCTTGCTAACCATGTAAAGTTATCCTCATACTTTAAGACATTCACATCCTCCTTTTTCCTCACACTCAGAAATTGTATTTCCATATCTGCTCGATGGTCATGAAGAAATTATTTTTCTATGAAAATCTCTTTAAACTCCCTATTTTCTATATTGGATACTTCTTCATCCTCTTTTTTGTTTTGAATTAATGAACACTAGTGATCTACATCTCACATGATGTGATAAACTACCATGAAAACTTTTTCCTTTTCGCTACTCCCCAAAGCATGAAATATTTTCTCAAACGAACTTATCCATATCTTAGCAACAAATGGATTTGTAGTCCCATTGACTGTTGGTGGTTTTTTCCACATGAAGTGGTATAACATTGATCCAATGCATTATGGATTAGGGTGATCCATATGGATATTGCTATTATTCATAACCTGTGTGAGTTTTCCCAATATGATTATAAGTTCTTCAACACTGGTTGAATCACCAGATCCACTATAATTATATTAAGTAGGAGGAAAATCCCTACATGGATTATGTGCGTTGATTCATTTTCCATTCCTTCCATTAGGTTCCATTTCTAAATAATGTACTACCCTAGATTAGTTTATGAATCCCAGTACATAATTCCAAACTCGTAAAATAACTAATATAAATAGAAAACTTTTTGCATATAATCCATAACCATACAAAAATGTTTTCTTTGAGAAAATATTTACATTTAAATCCTCAATAATGGTTAATAAAAAAATTTGAATTATCATACACATATCCCCTGTGATTGTCATAACCAAGAGTCCAGCAAGTCCATTTTCGTGTACCAAGGCACCCCGGGTCAAGCCCAAATCACCATGTCAGTATATTCATTCCTAGGTACATCTTTGCAAGAGCAGCCTCTACCTACTCGTATCTATACAGAGATGTATTTCTTTAAAAATACACAATATTAATACATTATGAAAACTCTAGGAAATTCTTCTATACTAATCCTCAAAGCCTATCTTAGGGTAATGTTATCTAATTGAAGTTTTTATAAATCTAGACTCGATGGTTGGTACTAAAATTCCTCTAATAAAAAAAATAATTCCCCAACCCTAGTTATCTAGAGTTAGTTCATTTTTACATAACATTGGCATGATCACAATAGATCATGTATCAAAAGCCTGATTAGTTTAGTATCCTTGGAATTGTTAGATACATAAATAAGTTTTACATTACATCAAGAAATAAATAAATAACATTGTGCCCCATTTGACCACACTCATATACATTGTCCAATACCTGTAGTTTAATCTTAATATACCTTTTCACATCCTGGAAAAAATAAAACAGAAGAAAGGGGTGATCTCAGATTCTCAGAAAGGATAAAAATACAGAAGAAACTATTACAAGTAAGCATAAACTTTTAAAGCAATGTATAAGACTAAAATAATTTCCTTTTAAACATAAACATTAGTATAATATGGAAAATATAATTCAAATAATTCCATTTAATTATTCACATGGATATTAAACTTGTTGAATAATCACATGTAATATCAATATCTAATTTCATAATGATGGAATGCATAATATCAGACATTATAACCACATAGTCAAGGCCTCCTTCCAAGACTACAAATAAGATTTTGTCGAGGCCTTGTGTGAGACACTAGTTTGTCTCATGAGACCCACCAATGAATCAATGAGATATAGCGGGCTCCACCAGTCACTTAATAAGTCCAATGGATTCCTTATATGAAAATTTTGAAACATAATACAAACATTTGTATTAAAAATAGCATACAAAATGTTAATACATTAACCATAAACCATAAATTGTATAAAAATAATACATCCATAGTCAAACATATCACAAAATATTCTATAAAATACGGAAGATAGTATTATAACAAATGGGTTAGGATTCGGTTTCAGTTTGCGACAATGGGAAGGGTCGCGAAGGAGGAAGAATTAGGGTGTTGCGAAAATTGAGCTTTGGCTGAAGGAGATGATACATCAATGATGAACTCAGTTGGGAAGAGAGCTGGGGGAGACTCTAAGCACAGAGGTATGATGGTTCAACCACTGGGATGTCCGAGTATAGGTCTAGGGTTCGAGAGGAGGATTGAACGCAAGATCTAAATCCTGAAGGAGATGGTGATCCATTCTTCTTCATCGATTTTTCCAGATCTGAGCTAGGTCTATCTTGTTTCTATCATCCAAATCTTCTAGTAGGTTGTATTTTATTTAATTGTATACAAATCATTACCGTGTATCTCATATTTCATCCACTTTTTGAATACTAATGTGTTGATTTTCATATTTTTCTCCATCTTTTGATGTTTGATGTCTCCTTCCGGTGTTTAATTTCTCATTTTGACATCAATATTTTTCCTAATATTCACTTTGTCTTCAATTAGTTCAGTTAATAGCTAGTTTTTATTTTTTAAAGTTTTATGTAGGCGTGGTTGATTACATCATGAAGATATATTCAAACTATTCTTAAATGATTTCATTTAGTAGATTTAAAATGAATACAACAATATATTTGAAATAAACCTTTAACATCATATCTAAATGCATTTTTCTGTTTCAATATTTTGATGAGTTTGGTTCATTGAATACTTTTAATTCAGTGGCCACTGTTTGACTTTTAGTTTTTGACAAAATATGAGATACACTACATATATCCAATCCATGAACTAAATTTTTTAATCAAGTTTTAAATAAATTACTTATATATTGAATAGTAACACTATAACTATAAATATAGCCTTTTCTAGAAGTAATGGGCATCACTATCTCTAGAATGTCTTACTTTTGGTACTTCATGTATAAGAGGCTAACATGATAGGAAATAGCCGTTCCTTCCCATCATGTGAGTGTAAGAGATCTGTTGCAAAAAATTATGAGAAAGAATTAGAGGAATAGTTCTACAAATAACATTTAAATTAATTATATTATTCCTTTAGAATTTTAAATTCTATTTTTCTATTTCTCATAAGGACCTCTGGTTATTTATCTAAAGTTATAATATCTATTTTTCTGATTTTTCTAAGGGATTATGTATTTTCAAATACTTTTTATGAAATTTCCTATTATTGTTTTTGTAAGGGAAAATATTTAGTTTTATTTTATGGATGAATTTTATGTTCAATACTGATTTTGATGGAATTTTATGTTCTTTATAATTTATTTATTTCTCTAAAAAACCTTATTAAATTTATATTTTTAATTTATTTTAAATTAAATATAAGTTGTATATATGAGTTTGAAGGGGGTGATGTTTTTGAAATCTAATTATTAATTTTAATGTGTTTTAGTAAGGGATTATCATTATTTATAGATTTTTTATTTATCTCAAAATTTTGAATTTTGTTTTACGGATTTTTGTAAGGTACTCTCAGTTTCATAATAATTATTATTCTGATTTTCATCCATTAATTTCAAGAGATTTTTAAATGTTATTTTCAGATATTTCTCTTCTTTAAATTCTGATTTCAAGGGATTAACAATTTTACGATACTTTGACATCCATTTTATTTGAGGTAATGGATATTTTTCATTTATGGTGTTATTCAATTATTTTACAACATTGATTCTTGAATTGATTATTTTATTTATTTACTTTTTTTATCTTTAAAATATATATACATATATGTGTATAATTACCTTTGAACTAATAAAGTAAGGGTGTATATTTACTTCTTAAAAATTTAATTTATTTTTTCAATATATGACAGATTATAAAACCTTTTTTTCACTTGTGTATATATGTTTTAATCTAATTCAATATCAGTCTTTCCAAGTGATATTTACATTAATTGAAGTTTGGATTTATAAAGATAGACGCTGTGTCACATATATATATATATATAACACATTATTATCGACATGTATATAATTTTATTATCATTTCACAAATATAGAAAATCATGGTTTTATGTTATATTAAAGACTTTTCAATTGAATTTAGCCATAGAAATGTGTCATGCACAATATCACAATTCCTCGACTTCTTATTTCATTCTTGTGTTTCAAATAAATTTTTTGGTTAGCTATATAAGATTATTATAAACATGGATTTCTTCATGATACGAAATGTTTTAGAACATTATGTGCAAGATATGAACATTTGTTATGATAAATTATCTATAAGAATAAAAAATGTATTCCGTCATTGAAAAGTTTGAATATATTGCATGAAAATTTCTATGGCATGAGGTTTGGCTGTAACCAAGATCACACTAATGTTTATATATATATATATGCTTAGATATAATGGTAGGTGTATCGTAATGCATTGGCTTGTTTTCAACAATAAAAAACACCAGTGAAAATATATATAAATTAAATAAGACTAAAATGTTTTTAGAAAATTTGGAAACATAAACATTATAAATGTGGATGGTTAATGGGGAGTGAACCCATCCTTCTTTAAGTGGGTAGGATAGATCGACTTCAATGATTAAGTAGACCAAACGTTTTTTTAGAGGACTGCATAGTATTTTAAAAATAATCACTAGTTTATTTTAAATTAATCTCAAGAATAATTATTTTCAAAAGTGTATCTACATTCACATTCCCTATAGAATTACTGAATGAAAATTACTTTTTTATTATAAAACACTTTTAAGGGAATAGTGAGAAACCACATACAACCAAAGAAAAATATCGGAATACCCCAACCCAGCAAATGAGACAAAAATAAATCTTCTCCGACACAGAACCCCTCGGTAAGCAGTCCCATGCAGAAGCACGGGCATAGAACCGATGGAGAATCCATACTCTCTCAATCATCCAAATCCAACGGACCTGCATTGAGAAGACATAATGATCTAATCCCCTTCCAGATTAAGACCAAGTAGCGTGCTGAAAACAAGCAAAAACAAGCAAAAACAAAACTGCAAAGAAAAATAAAAGTTGACCCATAGAGACCAAACTCACACAACCAATTCACCCATGCCAGCCAACCAAAGTCACCAGCTTACATTAAGTCGCTAACAAGGAATTTAATATTACCGTAGTCTATCTCCCTAAATAGTTTCCAAGTAAAGGATGATAACTTAAAGTCTGCTTCTTCCAAAAACTGATTCTCAAAAGCAGACATGAGTTGGTCTAAAGTCTGAATGTACTCCTCAACAATGATTTTACCATGGTTGAAACCCCCTACTAGAATTAATTCCTATTTGTCAATCCAAGAGTATTTCTACTCTCTAAGAGACACCTCTAGAGGCCTCCCCATCATTTTATCCGCCGCTTCCTCTATAGCATTGAGCAATAGAACCTGTTAAATCATGTCTTCTTCAGAGCTTAAAATCAAAACCAAGGACTAACAGTCCTGCTCCTCAGGCCTCCTATGTCTCAGAGGCTCTATATCCATCATTTTGTCCCTCATATTATTTGCTGATCGATTCCTCAGAAGAGGAGGTAGCGATGAATAGTCTTTCCTTCCCTTGCTTCTCCTGGGACCCCGATAACTCTTAGAGCAAAGATCCCTATCATCGGAATGGCCGTGCACACTCCCTTCAGAAATTGTCACACTAACTCTATCTCCATCACCTGGAAGAACAAAATCAGAACTCAAAACATCATCTGGAAGGACATAAAACCTATTACTCAAAGCAATTGATCTCAATCCTCCTTTCTTCCCACCTATTCATGAAACAGTCTTCACCCTATCGAGTCCTGGCCTCCCCTTAATCATGTCCACTCTGCCCACCCATGTCCTCTCGGCCACTAAACCATAATGATTCACCTTACCTTCATCGAGCATCTGATAAATTATTGATTTACCCCCTTCCTCTGGACTTCCACATAAAAATCCTCAAACTGGTGATCTCTACCTTCATCCTACGCACAACAAGTGGAAGAACATGTCAGATCCCTTTTTAGCATGTTGGACACATCCACCACCATCGGGTTACATGGACTGCTACCACACCAGTGTCGGGTGTCACTACCCCCAATACAATGATGCCCTCTGCCTCAATTATTGTTCCCACCTCCTCCACTGGTTGCAATGAATTTCCTTTATCTCTAACCTATTTAACCAATGCATACAGACGCAAGCCCAATGTATCACAAACGAGAAGAATTTTATCATTTCCATTGACCGCCGTCTGAGCCGTGTCCTGCCCACCCCTAATGCTAACCTTCATCGATTGAGGTCCAAAGCCCCCACCTTCCAACAAAGCACGATTTTTTGAAGCCTCTCCACTATCTATGTCTTCCATCCTTGGCTTAACTGGAGGTCCCCATCGGCAGGCCTCCATCGAATGACCTGTATGCTTGCACACAGAACAGAAAATGTTGCCAATTTCCATATCCAGCAGCGTTACAGGTCCCCAGTGACAAACATATGATTCGTGCCCCAGCCTCAAGTAGGAGGAAAAGATTACCGGAAAATCCTCATAAACCACTCTCTGCTTGACCATATAATCCACCCCGATTGTAATCCAAACATAATCAAAAGGAGGTCTAGACACATCCATTTCTATGCAAACCCGCGGATTGACAGGGTGACAGACCGATTATGTTCGACTATCTGAGGGTAAAAATCTAGCGACAAGATTTCCAAGGATTTTTATAACTGAGGGATTTTGAAAAGGAAGATGAAGCTTCGAAAAACTACCTCATAACACAGTGGAAGTAGGATCTAAATTCATGTGAAACTCGAACAACCACCAAAATAAGAAGAATCGAAGTCCATTGATGATATGGCGGGCACTTAACCATGCATTGATGAGGTCCTTATCCGACGCGAATCGAACCATAATGTGGTGTTTTTTGAGAAGTCCCATAGTCACCCTCTCTTGAAGGTCCCATGAACTAGAGACAAATTTATCGAAGGATTCTATCGAGGGTCTCCATTGCGTAAATATAGCAACCAAGGTCAGATCCAGAAGAGAAAAGGTTTTCGTGAACTTAGAGTTTGAAATATGGAGATTAGGGAAACCATCGATGAGATTCAGGACTTTCGGGCATAATGTGGATTCCGGAAATGGAGGAAGGAAATTAGGGTTTCTGAAGGAGCAGAAGATAGGCTATGCGTCCCTGAACTTTGGCGATCCCTCCCCCACCGGGGGAAAGGGACCGGCTCTAGAGCCGTCATCGTCACCGATGGGAGAAGACCATCTCCTATCCAAGAACCCGCATCCGCCCTATAGAATTACCAAAATCATAGTTATCTTCAAAAGGATATCTTTATATGTTTCAAATTAGTAGGTATTTATCGAAAATATTTTCAATCATTACCATTATTTCAAAACAATTTCCAAAAGATTTCATTTTAAAAAGTAATAGTATTTTTAAAATGGTTTTCTCACAATCCTCTTAATGGAAAATTGAATGCTCACCCCTCTGTTTAAAATGTTTTTTACAAGAATAATAGAAGTTATAAATAATACATCGACTCATTAGGTGTAATGCGTGTTGAAGAGTAATAGGAAATTGTTTTATTTTTTTTTCAAATCTGATAAATTTAAGGTGTTTTCTAATCCTCTAGAACATAGACCAGTAAAAATTCATCATTTGTGTAACTTGTTGGGTTACTATTAAGTTTATTTTATAAAAAAAATACACAACATTTTCAACTACTGGGTCTAGAAGGGCAGTCTCGGGTCATTATAATTGGTATCAGAGGAACGGTCTAGACAACTTTAGAGAATAGATGTTGTCATTCGAGGAAAAAATAAATGATTTACAAATTTCATTAGACAGGTTTGTCCCCTTATAAATTTTTAAATTTTGAAGTTGAAAATTCCAAATATTCATAATTCTGAGGAATGAATTGTGAGGGAGAAATTCCTTTAAGGTGGGGGAGAGAATGTAACACATCGAGTATTAAATAAATGTTTATTTTTTTATTTGTATTTTAATAATTCAATATAATGTTTTAAATTTTTTTTTAATAAATATTAAATTCTTATAACGACAATTTACTAAATAATTTTTTATTAAATAGTACTTTTCTAAATGTGGTATTATTTTTGAAATATGATAGAATTATTAATAAATATATATAAATACATGTTATAATTAAAAAAATAAAAATATTTTTTTTCTTATAAAACAATTTTAATTATTGTTTTGAGAATTAATTTTATGAAAATTAAAAAATTAATGTAATATTAATTTTATTTTGAAGAATATAATATTTAATAATAATAAGATTCATAAATAAATTAATATTATATAAATGATAATTTTATAAATAATTGTTTATTTAAAATATTTTATTATTTGAAGTTATTTTTTTATCTAAATGAATTATGAACTTCTATAAAAAATCATATCAATTTAAAAACAATAGAAATTGGAAATCAATTTTGAAATTAAAATAATTTATGATCTTATGTTAACATAAAAAATCATATATATGTTATGAATATAAAAATTATAAAATTTATGTACTGAAATTATGTTAATTATGAATCAAATAAACAATTACACTAAAACTAATGATATTATTTAAAAAATATTGTATTGATATTTATATATATATATAATGAAATGATATATACAAATATATTAAGATAATAATTTTATTTAAATAAATGAATAAAATAAAATGATAAAAAATTTAATAAAAATAATTCAAAAAGAAATTAATTTCAAAAAAAAAGAAGAAAAGATATTAGGCTTTGGTTTCAGTTTTTAGAAAAGGGATGGGTTGTGAAGGAGATGTAATCAGAGTGATGCTAAAATTGAGCTTCGGCCTAAGGAGACAGAGGTCAATGATGAGCATGGCTGGGAGGAGAGATGGAGGTAATGTCGAGCATGGAGGTATGATAGTTCGACCACTGGGATGTCTGAGCGTAGATCTAGGATTCAAGAGGAGGTTCGAATGCGAGATATAAAACTTGAAGAAGATGGTGATCAATTCTTCGTCATCAATTTTTCCAAATTTGAGGTAGTTATAACTTTTTTTGGTCATCTAGATCTGATAGCAGGCTGTATGTAATTTTTTATATCCAAATCATTACACATGATCTTGGATTTCTTCAACTTTTTGAATACCAATTTGTCGATTTTCTTCTTTTTCTATATCCACCGATGTCTAATGTCCCCTATCGGTGTTTAATTTCTCATTTCAATATCAATATTGTTATGATTTTGGATCTTTCATCAAATAGTTCTATTATGATCTAGTTTTATTAACTTTTGTGCAGCTGTGGTCGATTGTGTCATGAAGATCTATTCGAAGTATTCTTGAATGATTTCATTACGTACCTATCAAATGAATACAAAACTATATTTGAACCGAACCTTTCAACATCTGATTTATATATGTTTTTCTGTTTCAATATTTAGATGAGGTTGGTTCATTGAATACATTTCATTCAGTGGCCACTATTTGAGTTTTAGTTTTTGATGGAATATGAGATACACTGAATAAATCCAATCCATGAATTAAAGTTTGTGAGAATGTTGTAAATAAAATACTTATATATTACATAGTGACACTATGACTATAAATAGAGCTATGGTTGGATGTAATGAGCAAAGCTATCTCTGCAATATCTCTCTTATGGTACATTGTGTATAAGAGGCTAACTTGATAGATAATGGCCTTTCCTTCCCTTCCTGTGAGTGTAAGAGATATTTAGCGGCAACAATATGTGCAATAATTAGATTAATTGGTCTACAAATTTCATTTAAGGGAAATTTTGTTTATTCTATTCAAATTATAAATTAACTTTTCTAGTTTTTTAGAAGGACCCTTTTTTATTTAGCTCAAGTTGTAATATATATTTTTCTTATTTATATAAGGGATTACCTATTTCAAATATGTTTTATGAAATTCATTATTATTTTTTTGTAGGGTAAAATATTTAATTTTATTTCATGAATGAATTTTATGTTCAAAGTTGATTTTTATGGAATTTAATGTTCATTAGAATTTATTTATTTTTAATGGATGCTTCAATATATTTATTTTATTAATAAATATTCAAATAAATATAATTTGTATAAAATAGTTTCATGGGAGTGATGTTTTTTAAATTTAATTCATAATTTGAATGGGTTATATTAAGTGATTAACATTATTTATAGTTTTTTTATTAATATCAAAATATTTATTTTTGTTTTATGGATTTGAGTAACAGACTCTATGTTTCATAATATCTATTTTTCTAATTTTCATCCATTAATTTCCAGAGATAAATTAATTTTATTTTCAAATCTTTCTCTGCTTTAGAGACCAATTTCAAGGGATGAACTATTTTAGGATACTTTGATTTAAATTTTATTTTAGGTAAGTGATATTTTTTTGTATTATGGTGATATTCAATTATTTAACAACTTTCATTCTGGAATTGTTTATTTTATCTAATTATTTTATCTCTAATAAAAAAAATATATATACATATATGTGTATAATTATATTGGAACTAATAAAGTATGGGTGTATATTTACTTTTTCCAAATATAATTTTTTTTAATCTATGTCAGATTCTAAAACAACTGATTCACTTATGTATATATGTTTTAATCTAATTCTATATCAATAATTCCAAGTGATATTTACACTTATCAATTTTTCGATTTAGAAATAAATATTCAATTTCATATATATATATTATAGATATTTAACAACATGTCTATAGTTTTGTTGTCATTTAAAAAAGATAAATAAGCATGGTTTTATGTTATATTAAGGACATTGCAATTGAATTTATCCATGGCCATGTGTTATGCACAATACCAAAATTCCTTGAATTCTTATTTCATGCATGTATTTCAATTGAATTATGTGGTTTACTATATGAGAATATTATAAACAAGGATCAATTCATGCTTTGAAATTTTTTAGAACTTTATATGAAACATATAAACATTTTTTATTATAAATTATCTATAATAATAATAAATGTATTCTGTGAATGAAATATTTGAATATATAGAATGGAATATTCTATAGAATGATTTTTGGTTGTAACCATGATCACAAGAATGTTTATATATATATATACGATTACATATAAATGTAAGTGTAGATTAATGCGTTGACATGTTTTCAGCAATCAAAAACTCAAGTGATAATATATATATGTAAAGTTAGTATAATATGTATTCAAAAAATCTATCAACAAAAAATTGTAAATATGGAAGGTTAATGGGGGTTGAACCCATCCTTCGCTAAGTGGGTAGACCTAGATATCCTTCAATGTTTAAGTAGCCAAAAAGTTTTTTAGTGGCTTTCTTAGTATTTTCTAAAGAAACAATGTTTTATTTTAAAGTACTCTCAATTGTATGTATTTTCAAAACAGTAAGTATTTTCATATTCCATATAGCATTACCAAAATCATAGTTATCTTCAAAAGTGATTATTTATATGTTTCAAAGTAGTAAGTATTTATTGAATATATTTTTAATATTTACCAAAACAATTACAAGGTATTTACAAAAGTTTTTTCTCAAAAAGTAAAAGTATTTTCAAAAAAAGATTTTTTAATAAACCATTACTAGGAAATTGAATACTCACCCATTTGTTTTTAATTGTTTTTAAAAATAATCATCGAAGTTCTAAATCAGACTTCACCGCTTTTGGTTTAACGTGCATGGAAGCGTAGTATGATTTTTTTTTTCAACTCTGATAAATGTAACTTGTTCTATATTCCTCCAGAACCTAGGCTAGTAAAAGGTCCTCATTTTTTTTAACCTTTTTTATAATTTTTATTTTTATTTTATAAAAACAATTACACATAATTTTCAAGCACTGAGTCTGAAAGAGTGGGCTCGGGCCGTTATAATGATCACATAGGCTTGGAATTTATCCATTGTCCTCTCTTGGGGAAATATCCTTTGATGACTTTAATAATTATTTTTATAGTTTTCAATCTCCTTATAATTGAACCATTGAACATTGAGATATTAGTTCATTCCTTGAGAATCATATGTATGATGGATTTTCATTCTACACTTGTAGGTAACTCTCATTCCAAATATGTATGTTTCACTATGTTTTATGCCGCATTTATTGAATGTTGGAAATTACATTAAACCCTTATACCCTTTTGGCTTATTTTATTTACTAGAGTGATCAACAGAAATCATATTATCATTATTTCCATAGAATCTATATGACTTTGATAATTATATATCAATCAAGATAACACGTGATAGTATATCATCATATGATGATAATGTTTGGGATACCGATTCCCTTCATTGTGTTATCTAAATCCTATAAATTAAATGATCAAACCTTATCTTTATATTATGTATTTAGTACGCATTACTATTTTTGTTCTTTTAAATATTTCTTCTTACTTACAAAAAATTTCAACTTACTTTTTTGTTATATTAATGAAGTGTCTCTCTATATCCAATCATTAATGGTGATGAAAATACTTTTCTAACAAATGTTCCTTGAAATGGTAATATTCCATGATCATTATTTCCTCTTTATCCTTATTTTATTAATATATTACCACCATTAATCTGCATCCCCTAAGAGATGATTAACAACTATAACAACATCTCCCCTTTTAGTACTTTCTAAACCTATAAATATCTTCACTGTGTAACTTATATACTTTTTATCTATTTTTAATTACATTGAATGGTGGAGGATTCTAATGTATGAAATGATATAACATTTTGATATAATATTGTCAATTTTTAGGTTTCCCCATATTTTCAAGCTTATTGGTCATAACATTAGTAATCTTTTTCAATATTGTTATAATTTTGGCTCTATAGGTTTCTCCAAATACATCTCCATTATCATTCCTATGAGGTAAATCCCTACATGGATAACGTGTATTGATAAAATTTATATTCCTTATTCTTGACCCCATTTTTAAATAATGTATGCACTATATTATATTTTGAATCATAATATATAATTTCAAATCTAGTTAAAAATGTAGAATAAATTTATAAATTATGTATAAATAATCTCAAAATCATAAGCACACATTCTTGGGGAATATTATCAATGTATTTCATTGGGTTACGTTACCTAATTTATTTTTTTCCTAAAATAGTTCCCAATGAATCAACTAAACAATATCTGATACCTATTCTAACGACCCTGACCATAGCATCCTAATGTCTATGATTAATTTATTAAATTGTCACTAGATACAAGAAATCATATCTGAAAGGACCAAATAGCTTATTAGTATTGAAACTAGGTACGTAATATAATATTACAACAAATTTATAAAAAATAACACAACATAATATTATCTTTCAGTGCACAATTATTTCTATGATTTTTTCCTTACAAATAAAATTTAATAACCCTCCAAAAATACTAATAAAAATAAACAAAAGAAGTTATTAAGTTATGATACTCAGTAAGGGTATGAGTACAATAAAAGGTAAAAAGAACAAATAATGCAGAAATAATATTTCTACACAAATATCTATCTACACATTCCATTCAATCGATATCATATGCATGAAGAATAATATGGTAGGAATAAATGATGAAAAAATAATATTATATAAATATTCACATGATAATGAAATATATCCAATGGATATAATAACCATTAAAATAATCAAATGGATATCAAATAACTAATCATAAAATGAATAACATCATAAATCAAGATATCTTAAACATATCATTGAGATGTCATGCTAAGGCATCAAACAAAAATATGTAGGTCCCCAACCAATACCAAAACTAGTTTGTCTCATAAGAGCAACTGATGCATTGAGGAGTGAAAGTGGCACCCACACATCACATACTAATTCCAATTAATTCACCATATTAAAGTGGAAGTAAATAATCTAAATTATCAGTTATATCAATACAATCATTACAAATGGTAATAATTACCCCATCTAGTAATCACAATCATAAACCACATATAGTAACATGGAGAACAGAATCAAAATAGTACATTCCCATTCAAACTGATCATAAAAATTGAATAAAATCGTGTAGATGGTATCCTAATAAAAAAAATAATTAATGAATAATATTCAACAAATATTTACACATATTTTTCAATAAGTTAAAAATATCACTCAAAAAATCTGGATGAAAAACCCCTCTTCAATTTGAAATAACATATTTTTTAAACATCAAATATATGATGGGAACATTTTTTATTTGAATATAACCTTGTTAATTTTTAAAGTATGAATAAAATATAATATTATTCTTGATGATAGTAAAATATATTCATTCTGTATAAGTTAAAAATCATTCGTTTTACATTGTTGTAAATTTTTTACAAATTACCTCGTTCAAAAATTGACAAAAAGATTATTATCAACAATTTTGAAAAAAAAACAAAAACTGAATATATATTTCATTAATAAATCATTAGAGAGTAATAGAAATATTATTTAAAAAAATTTATGTAATATACTGATGTGTTATAAAAATATTCCTCTGATGGGTACATAAACATAAACAATCCCAGATAATGATAAGATTGTGAAATAAATCTTTACCACATGTATGATTTCATCTGTAGTCCTTAGAACCTACTATATAATAAATATTGATTTATTATAAATATGTCATTGAACAATAATCATATATATCATACATTTTTTTACTTATTTATAATATTTTATAACTCATTTATTAATAATTATCTATTAAATCCCTATTTTGGGTAATGATTGTTTCATTTTCAGGTATTATTTAGCTCAATAGTTTTGGTCCTCATACATTTATTATGGTTACATAATCTAGAAAATATTAACAATTAAAAATAATATATTTTAATTATGTATTTTTATATAGTAATCTATAAATGTTAGAGACAGAAATGAATTACAATTTTTATGGGGATGATAGGCCATACACACACATGAACACTATTTTCCATTTCAAAAGGATGCAATGAAAGAAATGTAAATAATAATTCACCTTAATAGAATAATTATTATATTTTATACATTACTTATATTCATAAATTCCATCCTCGTTACAATACGAGTAAAATATAAATGAAAAATAACTCACATTTCTTTATATATGTGGTAGTCCACACATATTCATGAGTGATGTTATCGCTTCCCACTAGATTTCAAGGTAAGAAGGTAGATATGATATTATCATTTAATAAATATAATAATTTCTTATTTATCATGTGTAATAAATAAACCCATCATAATACCCATCAATAAAAATGTTTGATGAATAATAAATTGTATCACTATGTGTAGATGGCAATCCATACGTACACACAAACAATAAATTCACTTCCCATTTTATGGGAATGATAGTGTGTGATTGTGGTTTTGTAATAATAAAATCATTTATGTTTATTTAGGATACATAATTTATTATTTTAGTATAAATTAAATATACTAATAAGAGCTATTAGGGGAAATAAATTGAAAGAGACAGGGTAAGAAAATTACCTCATCTCTAGGAGAACATCTTTAGATTTCTTTACTAAGGAAGATAAGGTTGATATTTTAGGGATATAATAACATACATAAAATGTTTTATGAAGTTTTTATGATGAATGAGAAGGTTTTTGTTGAGATAGGTATCTCAAAGTGGTGTGAGGATTTGATGGAATTTTTTTCCTTTTATAAATGAGGTGAGGGGAACCTTTAGAATTTTTGAAAATAAATTAAAATAAAGTCATTATCCAGCACATTATAATCCAAATAATTAGGGATTAAAACATATAGTATGATATAGTTAATATAAAATCAACTGATAAAATTTTGATATCTTTTTGATGTTGTTAAAACCTTATCTTTCTGTTTAACCCCTTATTAACATATTTTAACATTAATCACAACAACCTAATTTTCACTCTTCAAAGGTTATAATTTTACATTTTAGGAAACTATTAAATCAAAAATGTAAAATAAATGTACTTTCATACAATAGATTACCCCATTTTCATCCTTCAATATCTTAATTATTTTTAAATAATTTAATAAAATATTTTTTTGATAATTTATCATTAATATCAATTTTTATACTTTTAATTTAATTTGACTAAAAATTCGTCATGAAAAAACATATATTAAAAGTATAATTCTTTAAAAATCACTAATAATAGATATTATTTTATGAAAATTTTGGAACATAATTAATCACTAAAATTATTTCACATTTAATATTTATAATATCATTTATTTTATTTTTTAAATAATTGATTAAATACACTTTTAGTGTTTCACAACCAGTATAGGAAATATATAATAAATATTAATTGAAAATAAATTATCACCAATAATATAATATAATTTTTAACAAAATATAAATTTATATTAGTTCTTACCTTACTTTAGTACCAATGTTTATATATAAAAGATATTTAAATCTAATGGAGTGACATTGTGTAACATTCTGTGATTTAAATATTATATTGGCCATTTTCTTGGAAACATATCCATTTCTCTTATAATATGATAATGGTCGAATTACCTTCATCCATCAAGAATTAATAAGAAATAGTACGACCTTATCACATAATTATTACCACTATTTACCTGAATTACCTTTTAACGAGGTGATTTAGTTTTCCACAATTACTATGAATACTATCCATGAATAAAAGGGGACAATTTACCAAATTTATACCTATTAATTCTATATAATAAATTAAATATTTATGGCTCAATTCCTATATGTCTTAAAAAATAATATTAAAATAAGTACACAAAACATGATGAAAATCAAATTTTTGAAAACAAAATGCAGTTTTATCCATAAAACTGGATTTATTATTATCCAATACATGTATAAAAACTATTTATTAATTATATAACATTTTATTTTATATAAAATTTATACATTACATTGAAATAATTCAAAATTATTGACTAATTCAATTTATTATGACATAAATATATGGCATGTGAAAAAATAGTTTTTCATGAAAATATTTCTTTTACATTCAAATGTTTTTTATTTTTTTATATTATATGAATTTATTCCACAGATGTTTAACCCATATAATTTTTCTTATATAGTTCTTTTAATACATAAAGTCCATTTTGTATGGCCATGTTATAATAGTTGTCTAATAATAGAACACAATTTGTTTGAACTCGGTGCTTCATGCAATGCAAGTTATTGAAGAGATTGAATTTATTTAGAAAAATACATACCATAAAATATTATTTTTTTATTGATGAAATTATTTGAACATGATGTATGTGTTGTTATTTTTATTGATACTTGATTATGGATGGGGAAGGACGACATGCATTCCCTGGTGATGAGGCTTTTTGGGTTGTGCTCGAGGTTGAGTTAAGAGAATCCATATAAAGGGAAGTGAACCAGTGGATTGTTGATGATGTATAACCATGTTATAGTTTGAGTCATAGTGGGGGTTTCTAATGAAATTACCCTTGTTCATGAGTGTTTTATGAATTATTAGTTGGGTTAGTACCCCGTAATGTGTGATTTTGTCCATGTTTATTCATCATGTTTGAGGTTTGATAGAGCATAGGCTAGGGTTTTCGATTTCTGATCAAGTTAACTAATGATAAAAAAACTCATTTATTGGGGAGTGGAATTCTAGTCAATTGTATACAACCCTCACAAGGGAGGGATCATGAATGTAATGGTTCATCTATGGGATGATCGTTTTTGAATTGGTATGTTTGTGGGTAAATTGATCTCAATTCAGTCACATTATTAGATAATTATTTTGTATAAATTTAGTTAATAAATCTAGTGGATTATAAGCATGGAATTGGTCTATTTATAAATTGAGGAGTTTTGAAAAGGGTCTCATTGGTAATTTTTTGATTCTCACATAAAATAATGATGGTGGATTTGTCCTATTAGTGATTCTATTTAGGAAATAATGCAATGAATCGGGTACAAACATTTTATCCTTTGTATGGATGATCATGTGGTGTCTTTCTGAAAAGGGGAATCAGGATTAGGTATTATGGTAATGCATCGATGATGTATGTTGAGTTCTTTAGTGACATGTCATCCAGAATAGGACGGGCTTGTGGTTTTTCATGCAATTGGGTATGGTGGGAAAAAAACTACATCGTGTATGTTAATTTGGATACAATCGTTATGTTTTATAAGTTGTTTGATGCATTTCAGTGATGTGATGAAAGTCTTTTTTTATTCATGGAATGTTGAGACAGATACGTTTTTTCCTAAAAATGGAAATTTAGGGTTGGTCTATATTTTTGACTTATTTCCCTAAATATGTTGAGGTGAAGTGTTTCAATATCTATATAGAGTGTGTCCATGGATCACAATAATCATTCAATGACATGCAATTTTGATGCAGGGGTGAACCATATAGTAGAATGTTTTGTAGTGATTTGGGACATGTGGTGGGGAGTACCATTGATCGAATGATATATCTATTTATGTAATGAAGATTAATTATAAAAAAGTATATCATTTGTGTTGGAGTTGATTTTTGGGAGCTAATTTCACATTTTTACGAATGATGTGATGTGTTATCCATGAATTTAAGTCCTGAGTAGGTTGATAGCGGTGAAAAAAATTATATATGAGAGTTATTTGTCTGAAAACTTTTATGGTTGGGGGATTGTTATAACCATTTCTGCTTGGAGGTACTTGATAATTCCAATATCATTTTTGTATTTTTAATTGGTTGATGGAATGAATATTGAACCAAAATTCAAATATAGGTATGTGAGTTGGAACACCTCCAAATATCTATTTTGTACATGGAATGATTTTTGAGTGATGTCCCTGGGTCTTGAAAGAGTCTCAGGAGAGGTTTGGGTGGCTATTACTGAAAAATATCTAGAAAAAAACTACATAATTTTTAGATTGCACCACATAGATGGTGGGTCATTTAAAGAAGGAAACAAAATTTTTTCCCTCAAATTTTAAGAGTTTGTAACCCCTCCACCACTTAATTAATTCAAATGAATGAGTTGAACCTTACCAATGGTTCCTTTAATCACGATCCTTCAAGACGATGAATTTATTGGCTTAATTTATTGATGGATTTTATGTATAACATTATATTGGTCATGGTTTATTCTATTCTTACCTCATCCTAATATATGATTGATATTATTTATGTCTTCAAAGGATATTTTACAATATCATTGTAAAATAAAATTATTTTGATGGGGATTATGTGTATCCTATATAGAGGATATTCTATAATTACACCCACACTTTTTTTCATGGTGATTAGATAAGGTATTTAACTAAATTTAACATTCCTATATTTTTTGGGTTAGTGGTAAAATCAATTAGTCATACAAATAGTTCATCATGATGGGGAATTTTCATGAGTTGTATTTGTGGGTCTACTACAGACCTCCCATAATTTGATCGTCATGGATTCAATGTGATGTGGTCACCATGAAGTGAAACAAATTTTATGTATCATTTATATTAAAATTTTAAATTAATTATAAATTTAATAATTAATTAATTCTTAGTTGTTATCATGAGACATGTGTTGGTAAGGTTTATACGGGTTCATTTAGGCATGAGTAAGGAAAAATTATATTGGTAAATTTTTAGATATGATACAAACCTTTGTAAAATATAGGGATAATATTCTAATGAGGTAGGTGGTATATGAGTTCATAAAAAATCTATAGTTAATGTTTTTAATTTATGTGGTATGTGTGATGAGAATACCTATCTAGAACTTCAAATAAACTATGTGAATTGTTAAGTGTCCGTAGAATAAAATCATAGACACAATTATGGGCTTTTATGATTCTATTTATGGGCATTAAGATGATTAAGGACACCACATAAGGTGTGTCATCCCTTTTGAAAATAACTTGAATTTAATTGGAGGCATAATAAGATCAATTTATTGGGTTAGAAAATTTTGTAGTTAATGAGGATTTTGGAAAGTTCCTAGATACCCATAACGAGTTTCATGTATCGAACATTAATTATTGGTTTTTTAATAATTCATCGGTGGAGAGAACTTTAAGGATTCTAAATTCCTTGGAAATATATTGGATTATTATAGTGGTAACACTATGGGTTCCACGGTTAATGTCTTTAACCATAGTGAGTATGTGTAGAATATGATGATCAATAAGGGGAATTAAGTACAATTAACATGGAATCCTTGATTGAAGGTGTTATTTTATTAATGAATTATATGTATATATTTTATTTATTATGAAATATGAGTGTTCCTTCATAATATATAGCTTGACAATATATTTTATGGAGTTGGTTAATTAACAGGCTGACCTGACAAATTCCCTGTTGTGTAATTGAAGACATTATGTGATACAAGGGTGCCTAGGATGACAACTAGGTCCTAGAAATTGTGGATGTTTTCTGAAAACATGACTAATGTATAAGAGGATTATGTGTTGTTTCATTTTTTAATTAATTATGTTGAGATATGGCTTGGGTATTTTATTTATATAGTAAAAAATGCCTTGGGATCCATCCCTTAGATTCATTTTTTTGGATTAAAAGACATGAATTCCTTAAGTGAGCATGGATTATATTAAGGGAACCACTTGAGTGCTATAGGAAAATTCCATTTTGGATTCAAGGATGTATACATATAAGGAATTACATTATATAACATAGAATCCCCATTGATTCAACATTAAGGATTAATTGTAGGGGCTCCTCCTTGGATTCATGTGATTTCATAGATGTTGAATTCTATAGATTACTGTCAAGCGATTCCTTGTGGTACCATTACAAATCCCCCAGGTGAGGTCCCTTAATTAAAATTGATTATATGAGAAAAAATTACATGGATATGTTCTAAAATATTGGTCAAGCCTATTACTCTAAATTTACGAGACACATCGTTCCTTGGATTCAGTTTAGAAACATTCATGATTGTATTCAATGGATATTAGTAGTTTTTAACAAACGAAATCCCATGGAACACTCCCCTGGATTCATTATGACATTTTTATTTGGGAATTCACAATTGAGATCTCGAGTATTCATGATTTTTTTTTATAAAAACTCAGTATTAAGATACATTTACAATAGATCATTTTTAGGAATATTTAGAAAATTTCCCAATTAGATTCCAAATGACCATAATAGTTGGTGTCTTTGGAGATTTTGAAACATAATATTATAATATAGTTAAAAAAATTGAAAATATATATAAAATAAATCCTTTTTTTTATTTGACATAAAACCTTCCTTCATAACCTGTGTAAAGGAAACATAAGAAATGAGTGATCACAGATGCATAGTAAGAGTACTCATGGGAGATATGTAAGAATAACATGATCATAAGGGTATGAGAACATGGTCATAACATTAGAAGATCATAATATTAAAATCAATGATCAAAATCCAGAGTCATGTAACAAATATTAGAATATCATAAGACATTTATCATAAGGGAATCAAGAGCAGAATCCATAATATTATAATATTGGAATAAGACATGGAATTGTGGAATACATATAAGAATAGAAAATCCCAGGTCAAGCCTTCCTACCAAGACCCACATAACATATTAGGCTTGGGATAATCACCCGTATACCTTCTTTGGGTCTAGGATTACCTCCAATGTACCATCATGCTTCGGTCATAGGATGCCCTCCTGTGAACCATATTATTACAGACATGGGATGCCCAACTGTGTACCATTGTATCACAGGATTGGAATACCCTCTCGTATACCCTCTTATTATGGGTTTAGATTTCCCCCCATATATCCTCTTGTTATGGGGATAGGATGCCTTTTTTTATACCCTCTTGTGGTGTTATTGGGATGCCCTCCCTTACCCTGTTGGTATGGGCTTGGGATGACCCTCTGTATACCCTTGTGTTATAGGCTTGGGATTCTATACATTATAACCTTTGATATCATAGAACATTTACGATTAAAAAATTCATTGGAGGGAGATATAGGTCCCATACATCAAATATTGTAATCATACATACGTGTGCCACAATATAATAAAACACTAATCATATCATGACCCATAAAAAGAGATGGATTTCATAAAAATATCATTATAACCATGAAATTAAATGGGTATCATAATGATTTCATCACATTATAACCTTTGGAAAAGATAAGGGGTTCATAATCTTTTCATCATATAAAGAACCATGAAAATAAGTTATTTTCATTATCATTTGAACATGGTATAGCCCATGGAAGACAAATAGGTTTCATTAACCACTTATCATTTGGAACACAAACCATTTAGTGAAAGAATATGTATGGTACCCTTGGATAATAACCTTATTAAAGAATAATTAACATTAAAATATTTAATCATATATAGAAAATTATTCTGAAATATCATTTAAAACATTTTTTAGTAATATATCCTTTTCATCTTGAAAATTAATTTTTAAAACATAAATTATTTTGAATACGTTTTTATTTTAAAATAACTTTTAAAACATATAAAGTGAAAATTGAAAACAATTTTATACCCTTCTTAAGAAATAAAAAATTATCAAATTTTTTTAATTATAATTTATTTAAGTTATCAATAACAAACATTTTAATTAAATTTTTAGAAGAATTATTTTTAAAAAACACAGATTTCCGATTGAAGAGTGAGCTAAAGTCAAATCTCCTAGAAAAAATATCTTATTTACCAAAAAGTAGAAAAATGGTACCATTAAATGAAGATATCATGAATTAACTAAGTATAATATTAATTATTATTAAAATTTAGATAAGTATAATAATATTTCATTAATTGAACAATAATCATAAACGATCCTGATAAATTATGTGATTAGTTCAATAAAAGTTTACCACTTTAGTAACATTGAATCATACTACCCATAAAATGATAATATTACACAAAGATATAAATAACATGAATATATATATTCATGATATAGCATGTCTATTAGGAATTATATACACCTCATTAAAGAATATAGGTTCATATTATAACATACATCTCAAAGAAGGAATATTGAAAAAAAAAGTCCATTAACAATTTGGTAAATTTTGAACATGTTTTGTGTCTCACTGAAAATAAATGTAACACTTTAAATACCATTACTACATTAGTAACATTAGAATTGTGAGGTCTATTAAAGAATAATATTAATTGAAAATTTTAATATCACCAATAATATTAAATTTATGATATAAAAGATCATATGTTACTATATAAAACACACAATAAGAACATATGGGGAATATATCATATATCTCACATAAATAGAAGTGAGATAAAAAAACCATTATCTTAAATCTTGAATTAATTTGTACACAGTAAAACCCACTATATAATAAATGTAGTATTATTTTAAATCTACCATGGAGCCATATTTTTATACATCATACCATATATTATTTTATTATCACTTTATTTTACCCATTTATTAACAATTTCATGTTAATGTTACATTTTGGTTAATAACCACTCTGTTTTTTTGTTTATGTTTTGTCATGTTATTATTGCAAATATTACATATATCAAGATTTAATTATTTAAATAATGTAAAACAGTATTTAAATATCATTTATATTTAGCATATAAGTATTTATAATAATCTATAAATGATAGAAATATTAAATGGAATAAACCATTTTTGGAGACAACAGGTCGTATGTATGCATAAACGTTATTTATGTTTTCTTATCGTATTGAAAAAAATATGTGACATATATATATATATATTATCATTATACTATAATTATTATTTATTACATATCATATAAATTTACTAAAACAATCCTCAATACATTCCATATAAAGTTTGAATGAATTTCATCGCTATGAGGATGCGGTAGTCCATATATCCATAAACGTTATTATCATATTCCTATAAAATGGAATGCCTGAAGGTATGTGTTATATAATAATTTCATAACAATAAAAAACATACATATCATATAACAATATAAATTTTATCATCATTACAGTCCTTGATATTTGGTAATAGAAGAATGAACGATATCAGTTCAGAAGGAAGTAGTCCACGGTACCCAAGAATGATGATTTTGTATCCCATTTGATGGAAGTCTGTGAAGGTGTAGGTAAAAAAATAACATAAAGACATATTAGTATATTTAGGATACTGATTATATCATGTATATTTGTAATAATAATAATTTAATGGGTGGATAAAGAAAATAAAAGAAAAATTATTTTTGAAGGATGTTTCCTATTCTTTGGGTACTTCTTTTTTGGTTTACAACAGAGAAAAAACTATATTTGCTTTACAACTAACTTGAGAATTCTAGGATGAGTGGAGGGATGTTTGGATCTTATTTTTTCATGGTTTTGATGAGAAAATGGTATTGATAGAAACAAATAAGTGGGGGGGGGGGTGTTGAGTTCCCTTTTATAGTGGGGGAGGAGTGGTGTTTTTTAAATTTAAAATGGTAAACGCTATTTTGAGGAATCCCTTAAATCATGTACCTCCAATTATTGTTCAATTTTTAAAAAATGGATTATTTTATCTAAAAGTTTTATTAAAATTTATTTTGAAAAAAAATTCGGTTGTTTGTTCCCTTAAGTATAATTTTAACCACTACATATACTAGTTTTTACCTTAATCACTTTAATTAATTTTAATTACTTTCAATTTTTTTTAAAAAACTATGTTGACATTTTGTAAAATTTTAAATTATTATGTATATATATATTGAATCCATTTTTTCTAATTATATTCCCAGATGTCAGATAAATAAATTAAAAATTAATCATGTGGACGGGATGAGACAACATGTTTTTAATGTGAAAATGAACCAATGTTTGAAATATTTTTATAACCAATTTCATTGTAAAATTGATTCCAATAACAAAAAATATATTAATAAATGTATACTTGATCGATATATACATTAAACCAATTTAAAATATAATTTAACTTTGTAAATAAATTAGATGAAAATGTAGTTTTGAATTAAAATTTAATTTTTTAATTATTCATCAAAAAAACATCTCAGAAAAATAGAAATAATTCACCGAAAGTAAAATTTGATATTCCACATTCAAAAATTATATTTGTTTTTTCAAATAAAATTAATAAATTTGTAAAAATATAAATCTAAAATATGTGTGACATTAAATGTCGGTGATATTACCTTTTAGAAAAAATATATATATTTTTTCATAAAATTGGATTTCTTCTTATCTCTTTCCTAGAATACACATAAGATAAATGTTAAATAGTTGAAATAAGAATATATATATATATCATTAAAATTATTTTCCAAAAGTGGTTTAATTAATTTATTGAGGAAAAAAGTGTTTTATTGCATAAATATTTTCCAGCAAAAGATTTCATATATATTCGTATGGGTATTATTATAGTTTCTTGTTAATTGGTCCGTAAATAACTATTCGTATATACTTGTGTAAACCATATTTTCATAATATAGTTTATCTTATTCATTACCACCATTCTAAATGCTAGGTGACAATTATAATAATATTTTATCAATTAATTTAATAGTACAGTGTAGTTTGGAAAAACTAGATCTAGCATGTAATGAAAGCGATCGAAGGAAATCAACATTGTGTGTAATAGAATCCAGACATAGTGTTGTGTGTAATAATAGGTAATAAAACTATTGTGTGAGTCCTAAGAATATCTTGGTTTGTGTAAAACACAAAAAAATATAATGTATTCATATAACACAACTCTATTCAATGTTAAATGAAATATTGAATAACAAAAAGATTAAATTAAATAGAAAAGAGATAAATCTTAAAAATGCAGGGTGTTACATTTTATCACCCTTAAAATGAATTTCACATAGGAAATTCTTCTTAGTTATTAATTGTTTAATACATGAATGTTCCTTTCATAGAAACTAACATCCTTAAAATTAATACAAAAACTTCCTTCCAAAAAAGAACGTTGGAAACATAATGGTTAAAAAATGTAACTCATAACTAGGTCCAAATAGAGGATAATATAGGTGGAATGTGAAAAATGTATATGGAAGAGAAATATAAAAATTATATTCTAATAGAGAGTGGTAGAGAACAATGATTAGAAGAACTGGGTGATCTAGAAAAAATTATGGATAACAAAACCATAAATTTGTGATGATATAAGGGGACATTTTATTCATAAGAAATAAAGGAACTTGGAAAAATTTCATGCTCCAAGATTATATTCCTATAGTGGAATTTTTTTCATCCAAACATACATTATTTATTTTATTCCATTTCATATATACAGTCTCATAGTTTGGTTGTGCCTTCACCAATATCCACTTCATATCTTTCTTAAAAAATGAAGGTGAATTTGTTATTCCCTAAGCACAAACAGCTCATAATATCCATATATATAACTATAATCTATTAAATTTTTCTTTAGATTTCATTACCATAAAAATGATTTCAAAGGTTATCCAATATGAATAAATCCTCTGATGTTGAAAAAATACTTTGATCTCCAAAACCTCATCCGATTTTAAACATAAACCATTATATAAATAGGAAACCTTGCAACCCCTATGAAATATGAAAATCATAAAAATTAAGAAAAATGTCACTAAATTAGGTTAACAATGTTCCAATATATATCATAAGGTAACTCTTGGTGGTCACATTCCAAACATGTGAATACCATTATCAAGTATTCTATTAAAACATTTTAGAAATCGGTATAACCATAAAAATATATTGAAAAAATTCAAGATCTATTATTCAAAATATTATTGGATATATTCCTCAAATAAAAATTAAAGTTCTAAACATCATCCATGATAACATTGGACACTTTTTGAAAAATTCAATCATTAGTTCCATGGTCATTAGTACTATCTAATTTATTTTAGACACAACAATCCTCTCTTTATCTAAGATAAACATGATTTTCATAACATCAAGAACACATTACGGGTTACCATCCCTTAGTCAAAAAATCAAAATTCCATTAAATAATATTTCTAGGTCATCATCACCATTTAATATATTTTTTAGAAAATACCTAATAGAGAACATATAATGCATGATTCATATACAACAATTATTGAACTTCAATACATATACACATAAATAATCCAAAATTATTCTTAAACCATTACTTAGGCTTCATCTTCTTATTCATCAATATCCCATTCATAGAATATGAAATACAAATGTTGTTATGGTCCTTGAAAATAAATTTTATAATTATTCCTTCATTTAATGTAAAAAATAATATTATAACCTCACATACATTTCACATTTTATTAATATGATCATTATCTTCAACATTATAAACAATACTCACAACACATTTTTGATTATCTTCATGAGATTTTAAATTTGGAAATAGATTTTTAAAATTCTCATAACATATACATCTGGGAAATTCAATGTTATCCAATTCCCTTATAGTTCCCTCCATTAACCTAACCTAGAAAACATAGTGTGAGAAACACTTATCCTAAAAAACATATAATCATGAAAATATCTTATCAAATATATGAATAATGAATCATACATCATTAATATATGACACCCGAGGTCTATTCTAGGATATTCATAGTCATATTCTATTTAAATCATTTATGAGGATTGATAAAGAGTTTTTTAATTTCAAATGAATACCACTTTGGAGATTCAAACCAGGTCTATAGAAAATCCCATTTTTGTACACCATTTCTCAATTTAGTATATCTCAACACGTTGTTTGTTGGGTTTTTTCCACTATATACTTATATACAATATCCACATCCACTTTTATTGTCTAGATAGTGATGTATTTCTTAGAAAACATGCACTCTATCCTTTACAAAAATTCTTTTACATTTTTCAGAACATTGACACATCACTAGAATCATCCTTAAACGTCCCTTGATTTATCCTTCTAAATATCCCTAGGGATCTCACTAATGTATTCTCAGACTATTTTCCAAAGGATAAATAAACATTTCCTTTTATACCAACTATAGAGACCTAATATTACCATACATAGATATTATATCATTTTATTTTAATATTCATCCATTAAAAAATTACATTCCTAATTACTATAATAGTTTTGCGTCTTTGGAAAATTGGAAACATAATCTTATAACATGGGGAAACATCTTCAACATCTCCCTTAATGATCTACCTATTAATTATTCACACTTTAATAATTTCTTCTTAACCTCAGGAAAGGTAACATAAGACATGGGAGACCACAGATGCTCCATAAGAGTAATTAGGGGTGATAAAAAAGAATAAAAAGAACAAAAGGTTATGATAACATGATCATATCATTAAAAGATCTTACTATTTATATCAATGAACTTAATCAAGGGTTATATCATATGTTTTGGTATTTCATAATACATGAATAATAAGTAAATCAATTTCACAATCAATAAAACCATAATATTGGATTAAGTCATGGAATTATGTAATAAACATAAGAATAGAAAATCCTATATCAAGGCTTACTAAGAGGACCCTCATAACATGTTATGATTGGGATAAGCACATATGTTCCTTCTTCAAGATTAGGATGACCGACCATGTACCATATTTGTTTGGCAGGGGATGCCCTCCCATGTACCGTCTTATTATAGGATTGGGATTACCTCCTATGTACCCATATATTACGGGCATGGGATACCTTACTATGTACCATCATGGTACGGGATTGGGTTTCCCTCTTATACACCCTATTTTTACTGGATTTGGATTCCCTCCCATATGCCCTCTTTTTATGGTATTAGGATGACCTTCTAAATACTCTAGTGTTATGGGCTTGATATACCGTCCCATATACCATCTTTTTACTATAATGATATTCCCTCCCATTTACCCTTTTATATAATATAAAATTTAGCATTATCTAATTCATTAAATGGTAATATATGTCAGATTCATCACATAATTTAATCATATATACATGTGCCACAAGATAATAAAACAATCATCAAGTCATGACCCATAAAAAGATATGGGTTTCATAAAAATCATATCATAACCCATGAAATGAGATTGGTATCAAAACTATTTAATTGTATCATATCATATGTAAAATATGTAGTTTTCATATTCATTTTATCATACAATAATCCATTAAAAGTTGTATCATTATATGTATTTTATCATGGTATAGCCTATGAAAGTTAAATGGGTTTCATAAAAATCATATCATCTTCAACATAAACCATTTAGAGATAGAATATGAAAAGTAACCTTAGATCATAATCCTATTAAGTCTTAGGTAACATAAATATATTTCAACTTAGATGGAAAATTATTTGAAATATAATTTTAAACATTTCATCAATAAAACATTCTTTCCACTTTGAAATATTCTTTTTAAAACACAAAATATTATGGAAAACGTTATCTTTAAAAAAATTGAAAAATTATAACGGAAACATTGAAAAACCGTTATTTTATTTTTAAAAATTAAAACATTCTAAAATTTATTTTAATTCAAAAATAGCTTCAAAATTTATTTCAATTTATTTTGGAGTAGTTTTTAGATAACTATGTTTTGAAAAAGCAAATATTTTTTATAAAGGAGAGAGATAATGTTGGATTCCATTAAAAAATTATAAATTATCTTAAAAACCAAAGAGTGAAAAATAGTACCACTAATTGGAGATTTCATGAATTACCAGAGGAAAAGAAAATTCAGGATTATACTTGAGTGATGGATCAAATGAATTCCTTAATGGAATAATAGTCTTAAATAATCTTGGTAAACGATTATATAGTAATAATAAACTATTACCAATTTGGAAACATTGAATTATAATCCCCATGATAGTATAAAATTAAATGAAGATTCAAATATCATGAAAATAAGTATATTAATTATATAACATGTCAAATTGGTATTATATAAAACATCTAAAATTATATTGTTTCATATCATAATATACATCTCAAAGAAGAGAAATTGAGACAAATGTTTTTTACCAATTGGGTAACTTCTGATTTGTAAAACCCTTAAAATAATGATCTAAAATGTATATTTAAATCCTAAAAATAATCAGTGGAATTATAATAAAATAAATACATTAGAACTATACACACCAAATACAAGAAATATTTGGTGAACAAGTCTTATCTCTCATGGAAAATAAAAGTGATACAAGAAATCCCTTTACTACTTGAGTAACATTTAATAGTGTGATACATAAAAGAATAAAATAAATTTAAAATTTTAATATCCTTATATAAATTAAATTCATGATTTAACATGTAATAGTAAATTATATACAACACACAATAATAACAAGTTTTGAGTATAGTATATATCTCACAACAACAATAATGAGATAGGAAAACCATTACATTATGTATTAAATTTTATTGTACACATTCAAAACAAAATTATAATAAATATATGTTTATTATAAATCTATAAAATGACCATATTCTTAACTACCATACTATATATGATCTTATCCTGACTTTAGATTACCCCTTTATTAACAATTTCATGTTAATGTTATGTTTCGGGAAATAACCGCTTTGGATTTTGGTATATGTTTTGACTGGTTATTTTTTTCACATAATTAGATCATTATATACTTATTTTAAGAATTTATTAAATGATTTAAATATCATATATATATATATATTATATAATTATTTATAAAAATATATAGAAGATGTAAATATTATGTGTAATACACCTTTTACGGAGATGGTTGGTCTTATGTATGCATGAAAGTTGTTTCTGTTTTCCTATCGTATTGAATGAAAGTAAGAAAATGAAATATATGTATATAAATTATCATTCTAGTTTAATAATTATTTCATATATTATATTTCATTTTAATAAGCCTGTCCTTAATAAATTCCAAGTAAAATTTGAAAGAATCACATTTCTCTGAGGAGAATGTAGTCAACACATCCACAAATAAAGTTATTTTATTCCCACATAATGATAAACATGATTATATGTATAATTTAATAATAAAATAAGAATAAATACATGATAAATTACAAATATATAATATAAATAAATTAATTTAAAAATTTTTCCCAACATTTATAGGTGGTAATGGAATAACAAATGACATTGGTTCACAAGGTTGTAGTACATCGTACACATGAAGAATGACTGCGTATCCCATTTGATGGAAGTCTATGAAGGTGATGTTATAAACCATATCATATCAAATTATCAGTATATTTACTATACTGATATTATTTTATAATCAGGAAATAAGAATAATTTAATGGGCGGAGAATTAAAATAAAACAAAAGTTCGTGTTTATGTATGCTACATCTTCTTTGGGTAATTCCTTTTGGGTTGCACAAAAGGATTATCTCGGTTTGATTAATGACCAATGTGAGGATTATAGGCTGAGAAGAGTGAATGTGGAAGAACATTTTTATTTTTTTGGATGATCTAAAGGACTCTATATGTGTTAATTTGTGTGGGGGGTGAGTGGCCATTTATAGCGTAAGAGGAGTGACATTCTTGTAAATATAAAAAGTTAAACAGTATTAAGATGTATCCCTTACATCACGTTCCTCCAATAATGGCCCTTTTTTTGAGAAAAGGGAGTATATGGTCGAAATATGTATATATTGTTTATTTTTAAATGTTTGTAGGTTATTTTGACCCTTATTTTAATGATCAACCAAATGTAATCTCATTTTTACCTTTATCACAATAATTATATTTAATTACTTTCACTAATATTTTTTTGTCAAAATATAAGGTTAAGATACTAGGTTTTATAAAATATTATGATTTAAAAATAAGGAATAAATTTATCCAAATTATAAAATTAGAAGTGGGATTAATTAATTTTAAATTAATCAGGTAGATAAGATGTGAAAGATGGTTTTAAAAGTGAAAATATTCAAAAGTGTGAAATATTTTTATAATCAATTTCAATGTGAAATTGATACCAATGATCTGAATTATATTAATAGCTCTATTAGTAATATAAATATACTTTTAAAATTTTTAGAATATAATTTATCAATATAAATAAATTATATTAAAATGTAAATTTCAATTAAAATTCCTTGTTTTTACTATTCATAAAAATTGAAACTTTTAGAAAAATAAAAATAATTCACCCAAAGTGAATTTTTATTTCCTAACATAAAAATAAATTTTAAAATAAAATTTATAATATTTTGAAAATTTATATTTAAAAATATTTTCAATTAAAGTGATGTATAATTATGTTTTCGAATAAATATATTTATTTATGTGTTAAATTGGTTTTATTCTTATCTCTTGTATAGAAAACATGTAGGTAAAATGTTAAATAGTTGGCTGAATATTATATATTTAAATTTAATTAAATTAATTTATTATATTTTTTGAATTTATTTGATTGGGTAAAACATTTATGATTTTATAAATAATGTTTTCCAACAAAAGTTTTCAAAAAATTTAAAAATGGTTTTGTTTTCATTCATAGTTAATTGGTAAAAATATAATTATTCCAATATAAATGGTTAAAAAATATTTTGTTAATTTAATTAATCATATGAATAACCTCTGTTCCAACACCTAGGTGAAAACTATAATAACATTTTAATAATAATATTGACAGCACATTATAGTTTAGTAAAATGAGGTCTTGAGTACAATGCATGTTATCGAAGCAACCTAAAATATACGAGTAACAAAAGAAAGAAATAATTTTTTGTGTACCAAAAGATAATCTATGTGTTTCATGCAGTTCATTTTGAACATGGATTTTTGTGAAATTAAAACCAAACATAACTCTTTCTTAGGAAAAAATCTATATTCAGTGTTGCTTAAAATGTAGAATTTCATGAAGATTAAATTAAATCGAAAAAAATAATTCTTAAAAAATCATGGTGTTAAAATTTACATTGTTTTTGTTTCGATAGTTATACACCATTGAAATGATTTGAATTATGATATTGAACACCTTAATCAAAGACATCTTGAAGTAGTTGAAGGTGGTTTTTCCAAACTGGGTATTATGATGGAACTTTGGATTAATTTTTATGTTTTTTTTATTTATACCACCAGATTTGATTATTCCTATCAAAATACACAATATTAATAAGACATAAAATAATATTATAAAATATATGTGGTGGAATACTATGTTTTACTCACACTAGATCAAGACTCCATGAAACATAGGAACCTAGGAAGACACCCAAACTATTTTTCAAAGGTACAGGTTGAGGTCAAGGGACTGTATAATCATTTGTTTTTTCTTGTCTAGGTGGGATGGACAGTGGGTGATGAGACAGGGTCAGCCTTGGGAGTAGCATGGGAAGAAATCCATTCTTAGTTTATTTTATTCTATTGGTTTCTTTTATATGTTCGTCCAATGGTTGACCCATCTATTGTATGATTGGTTAACTTTCATTGTTTAGTCAAATTCATCATAGAATGATGATATTGGTGAAAATTTATCATCATATCTTCTCTTTTGTAGTGATTTTTTTCTACTATCTTGATCATATTGACATTATTACAATATTTTTTACACTAGTAATGAGTATATAATCTCCGCAACATACTACCCTTGGATCACATTTTCGATTAAAAATCCTCAAATATATGGGGAGGCCCTTCTGAGGTCATGCAGTGCACCAAGCCAGGGCACCGATTCAGTGGCTTCTAGGATAGGGTGTTACAATACCAATTTTAAGAGAAAGGATGAGCCATCACATTCATGAACCTTTGATGGTCCACATTATTTGACCATAAACAACATAACACATCGTTACAAGTATCATGAACTTAAAATATACACATTCTACTTGAGATGGTATAGTTTTGGAATAATATTCTAATTCATGGTGGGTTTTTTTGAGATCATGTCACATAGATTGTCTCACTTTTATTTGCCAAATCTATAGTACCCTAAGCATAGATTCTTTGGTCAAAGATCTTAATACATAAAATTTTATACTTATTGGTCAAGAACCATGACTTTAATCTATATGAAACAATTCATATCTATTATGGAAATTTTTTTTTATTCGCGTCAGGTTTTCCATAATCATGTTGCTACATAGATCACTACATATTTTAGTCAAATCTATCCAACATTAAATACCAAATGTTTTGGTCCCACATGAATTTACATAAAATTATTGACGAATTATATAGAAAACTCACTACAAGGTAAACCCACTAAGGGTAGGCAAAAAAAATATTATGCCACCACTCACTAGTAATTAATAATAAGCGATCTATGAGAAATTGGAAATTTAAATAGAATATGAACAAAAATCATTATAATGAAAAATCATAAAGATAAATATAAGAAATATAGAAGTCCCTAACTTCTATGTCTCCGTAGTGTAAATATCAAGAAACAATTACCGTAAAATAAATAATAAACAAACATTTGGGTTATACTATGTGATCAATATAGTGATCAATACATTCTTTCTAGGCCCCTTCTATGGGGAAAATTATAGTTTTTCTCAATTAATAACACATATATTTGGATATTTCTATAAATCGTATTGGATCACAATTCTTGGTTACTTAATCCATCTAGAATATTAAAATCTGCATTAGGATTTAATATTTGTAATATTTATCATGTTAAGTAAAATAATCCATACAAATGGACTACATCTTTTTTTATGATCATGGTATTTATGACTATATCCATATGTTATCCATGCATAAGAGGAAATAATTCACACAAATGTATCAAAAATATTTTTATAATGGTGATATTTAAACCTATATCGATATTTGGACCATGCCCAAGATGAATGAATTCATCAAAATACACCAAATATAATGCTACTATGAGGATATTTATGAAAATATCAATTCGCAAGACATACCAATGAGGTAACAATTCATCCACATGGACCATATGTAGTGTTATACAAATGTTACTTATAACTTTACCCACCCCGATCCGATCCTATGAGGAATTCATTATGACATAAGTGCTTAAGGACTATGATTGATGTTGAATATTTCAAATGAAATTTTTAAATGGGTCTAGTTAATTTTCATATTTACATCGAATGATTCACAGTTCACTATTCAGCAATACATGGTATGAACCATAATTATAAAAAATGAGGGATTTTTTTTTTATTATTTTTCCATGATATATGAAAAGAATATAAAAATTTTAGTTTCTCTATATTAATATAAAAAAATCTAAATAAATTAAAATAGATATAATGGGATTATTTGAGTTGAGTATACTAAGTCATCTAATGCTTGGTGAGAAACAACACTGGAAATCTTAATGTTCATCTGTTATAAAACTTCTTCCTCATCTAATAGATTAATTTTCTCGATGTGAGTGGGTAGTTACTATATCATTCTTTCATAGTACCCAAATCTAGTGGGTTTCTCTAGTATTTATGTGTTAACCTTTTTCATTTTATCATCATATTCCTAAACCTTCCCAATATGAAGGACTACCCACTCACAGAGTCCTCGCCCTTGAAAAATGGTGATTTAGGTCTCTAACTTCTCCTTCCACTACCACCACCTAGTAATTTACAATACTAAATAAGTGTATCTTACATTTTTACGATATATATATTTCATTAATTGTTTGGACTTACCTGATGTGAGTTTTCTATTATCAGTAGAGAAATATTCACACTCCTTATCCATAATAAAGTTAATGGGGGATCTCAACATTCTCACATATTTCCTCTAGTAATGTATCTGTAATAATGGTATTGACATGGAACCATGACCATTTTCTCCCTACTCAACACATGTAATCCACTTCTGGATTCCAAATTTTTTTAGTTAGTGTTATATCTATGTAATATGGAATTACATCCATAATGGATGAACCTAGATCATGTAGTGCGTTGGGCGTGTTTGAATCTTTATATGATTCTCTTCATGTGTTATTAAAATCCAATTCAAGAGAAAAACTCTCCATACATAGATCAATTTAAATAAATATAGTTAAACCTATTCATTTAGGATGGTGCTTATCCTAAAAAGAGACCATTTTTTCTACACCAAATTTTATTAAAGGATAATATCCAGATAATGAATCCACGTGATGTCTAGGGAACTTGGTTGTTGAGATTTTCAGTCCCAATATCTACACCAAGGTAACCTCAGGTTGTGGACTCTAAGATGTAAATGTTATATTCATCCATCAGACTACCTACCCCAGCACAACATCTATTTAGATCTAGATCCACACCTTACCATAGTCCCAAGATAATATTATGGGAGATAAATATGGGATAAATACAACACAAAAATTCATATAATATCATATCAACATCTAACTAACATAGAGGATTATAAAAGGATCTCATTCACTTATAAACCGAATATAAAGTTGTGATAACAGGTTATCATATTGATAGAATGGAATTGTAAATATTAATATATTGTAAGGAACAAAGAAGACTACTTCATCCACTTAAGCCACCAAAACCCCAACCCATAAAGATATCATAAATAAACTATCTTCCTATGTACTATTACCATTGTCAAAAATTATTCCATAGGGTGTGTCTCTTTGAGGAACATGCAAGAAAAAAGATTAATTTTCATGTTAATAACATTATTAATACTCAAATACATAAGGTGAACTATAATAATGTCATTCTATATGGGTTCATATGAAGATTAGAAACATATTGTGAATTATATAACTCATAGAATTATAATATTTATGCCATCCTACCATATAATAATAGGACTGGCCCACTAAGTAGGTATGTTTTATTCCCATCTTACCTATGGACCAACATATGATAAATACAAGAATGAACTTAAAAATCCAAATTAATTTTCAATCCTTGAACTAGAAGATCCACCATTAATAGTGTACCAACATTGACACCTAACTGGTCATCCCTAGCAAGATATACCCACCAAATTAGAAACATGTTTTTATAACCTTCTAGTTTAAAGGTAGGTTCTAAATTTTATTAAACTTCATAATCCCATGAATGGTGTTGGATTTCACAAAAATTTCCCTGTATGAGCCTTCGATATTAAAATATAATATTCTTGGAAAACTAATTGAGTTTCCAAATACTAGATTTGTCTTGTCGGGTTGAAGGTAGGTGTCCACCCATTGTAAAATGGTATAAGTGGACAAAAAAATTCCTACCTAGTATTATCTCTACTATTGTTTTTAGATCCTTTTATTGAGGTAGGTTCTATCATGTATCCTTATAAGAATTTGAATTAGTAAGAAATTCAACATGAATATACTTGAGGATCAATTTTCCCCCCATGTATAGGATATCCTATAAAATGATCCATTACTATTTAGGAAACATTTGGATGGTATTAGTGCCTAAATGATACTTGAAAAATAGATATGGAAAATGTTTTGTTGGATGATACACAAAAAAATAAGAGACCTCTACTTCCTCGTATAGTCTAATTCATCATAAAATATTATTCTCCACCCACCACTATGTCGATTTAGAGTACTGTCTATGATATGCAAGTAGTTTTGAACAAAGAGATACTAATACTGATCTTGATGGTTAGGATCGAAATAATGATGTAGATGCTCAAAATACAAGGGGGGTGAATTGTATAAATTAAAAAATTCCTTTGGAACTTTTAAAGAGGGTAATGTTTAACAATGTTAAACAAGGTAAATTCTCAAAACCTCTAGTTCCTCAGACATTCTATATTCTAGAAATATGATTCTGAGAATGTAATTCCGGAAATTTGGTCCTGGATATGAAACATAACAAAAGTTCCCAAATATAATGATTCTACCATGAAGTAGATAGACTCTTAATAAATCATAGTATAAAAGTATAAGATAGTATAAGATAGTTATACATTTCTGAATGACCAAAATGAAGCAGAAAAAATGAAACAATACGAGTAATAGGTATTAAATATTTTAACCCAAAGAGAAGGGTATCCCACAACCTTGGATAAAGGTCCCTTGATTTACAATTTCAAGAAAGTATGTCTCACCCACACCAGGGTAAGCCCTCAATATGAATATTGGAGTCTGTCTTGCTATCCCCGCAAG
The DNA here is from genome assembly GCA_963277665.1 of Viscum album. Lineage (NCBI taxonomy): Eukaryota > Viridiplantae > Streptophyta > Magnoliopsida > Santalales > Viscaceae > Viscum > Viscum album. The sequence goes on from OY728140.1 coordinate 549,695,898, forward strand.
CCCTTGAACTTCAAGGAAGTTGGAACCTCTTTTTTCCTATCCCTAGAAGGCATCAAATGTACTCAGCAACATTTGGAGCCGCACAAAGCAATTGTGAACTAAAAGTTCAGTATGCACTAAGCATGAGAGTCTATCTCTAGGAATCACTTCAGCATGTAACCTCTAGAGACATAGAACTATTCATCAAAGTTGTGATCTCTTTTAAATGAGCTTCTATTTATAAACATAGCTTCAATGGTTGGATCCCTCCTCCAACGATCATATTTTTCATTTAATTTAGGAGGGTCAAGTACATGTGTCACTCAAACAACAGTTAGTAACTGAATGCATGAAATCATTTTATAACTAAAAAAAGAGTAATAAAAATATGGTTGCTCAACCAAAATCAATTATTCTGAATGTAAGGAAAGAATAAAAGTTCAGAGTCTAACCAAAAAACAATTCGGTGTCTATAATACATAAATATTAGGATTCTTTTTTCCATGAAATTCATAACCTGAATTCTATAGAATTCCCAACTCTAAATTTGAAGGAAATTCAGACTCTGAATTCCAGGGCCTCAATTCATTAGAATTCAGAGTCTGAACCTAGAATGTTTGGAGTCTGAATTCAGAAAATTTGGCGTCTGAAATCATAAGAATTCAAATTATGAATTCATTATAATTTGGATTCTGAACATAGAAAGTTAAAAATCTAAATTCATAATAATTCGGAGTCTAAATTCATAAGAGTATTGATTTTGAACTCATAAGAATTCAGAGTATGAATTTAGAAAGTTCTGTGTCTGAATTCATTAGAATTCGGAGTCTTAACATAGAATGTTCAGAACCTGAATTTAGAGAATTTGGAACCTAAACTCCGAATGTTCGGAATCTGAACTCAGATAATTCTAAACATGAACTCAGAAAGATCAGAATCTGAATTCAGAGAATTTGGATCCTGGTGTAAATTCAGATAACTCGGAGTCTAAAGTCAGAATGTTCAGAGTCTTAATTCAGATAATTTGGAACCTGAATTCAGATCCTGAAAACAGAATGCTTTATATCTAATTAGTTTTATTATTATGAGGTTTTGGGAAGGAAACCGAATTTTATTCTTAAAAATTTAATGAGTTAGGTTTAGAGAAAATATTATATGAAAAATGAAAAAAGGTAAGGATAAATTTTCCTTAGATAAGGAAAATTATCCTTATTAAGTAAAATCTTAGGGAAAATGATATTTTCTTTAAGATAGGGTTTTTTTGATTATCAAAACATGAGGGAATGGAAAAGTCAGAAGGAAACCTTATTGACTCAACAATCTCCCCCCTTTTGGAAAGCACAAAAATCATTTCAAAAAAGAATATAAAGACATATAAAAATATTTTCATGTACTTTGAAAGTAAAACATATCTCCCTTAACACATGGGAAAAGATGAATATGACTAAATCCCACTTGGGATTTGGAAACACTAAGGATCATAGTCTAGATTTCCGGATTGAGACTTAGCATTTTATTGCATATAAAAAACTTCATGGATAATAACTCTCCCTTAGATGAACTCCCCCTCACTTAGGGAAATTTTTACTAAGTATTCTTTTTATCATTACTTTCTCCCACTGTGATTTTCAGAAAGGAATATAGGGAATGGAAAGGTAATTTGGTACCTGAATGATTATTACTAAACAACCAATAGGCAAGAAGAGAAAAAAGAATTTCATTACGATTAGGAAAAATTTATACAAGTAATGAATACAACAAAAGAACTGTATTGAACAAAATTAACCATCCTTTTCCTTCAGCATCAACTTCGTCACAATTGTTTTGAGCTTCTTGAGTTCCTTGTGATCCTTCTGTACTCGTTTGAGAAGATGATCCTAAACTCTTGTTTTCTTCTTTAAGGTGTTGATTTTTTCTTCCTAAGACTTATGTATATCAGCCTAAGCCTTCGATGATTCTTCCTTCTTTCTATGCTTTTCCTCAATCTCAATATTGAGATCTCTTTCTCTCTTCCAACTTTGAGAAACTGAATATAATTTCCCATTCAAATTCTTTACTTGTTGCTTCTGATTATTTTCTACGAGATAGATCTTTTCTTCGAAAGACTTAGTAAGATCTTTGAACTTACTATATTCGGTTTTAAAAGCATCTTTGATATTATCTTGAAACTCATCAATATTTATCATGTCTTCCACAGTTTTCTTTGACCAGCTAGTCATCTTCTTGCTGGTTCATTTGTGAGATTCGTAGTTTATGAAAAGGGTTTTGAAATATGCATCAAGTATGATGCACTTATCCATCACCATATACACTGAATCTAATTTATGATTCAATGAATGATGGATAATTTTGCATCTAGTGTCTATTATTAGAAATTGAGGGACATTCCCAACAAGATTCTTCAAATACTAGACTAAAAAATCATGTCCAGGGGAGGACGATTCCAAATCAGAGATTTTTCTTGGTGAGGATTCTTTTTCTATATCAGCAGATTTCCTCTTTGATGAAGAACCCACTTCTTTCTTCTTCACCACTTCTTTGCTAGGTGTATCAAAAACTACCACTTTTCCCTTATCAGCTTTCGGAATTACTTCTTCTTTATTTGGTAATTCGTGTTCACTATAAGATAATTAGATGATTATATCTTCATCTACCAATTCCTTCTCAGATCATGCCTCAACATCCTCTTGCTGAATGAAATCATTATTGATTCTTTCTTTTTCAAGTAGTTTTTCTACTTTGTCTTCAGCCTTCTCTTCATCCTTCCAAGTAGTAACAAGATTTGATGATTCCCCTTGAGTGATTCAGAATGAAAATTTCTCAGAAGGGCTTTCATTCTCATAAAAATCTTCAACTTGCTTTATCAGATCTTCAATGTCATCACGGCCTTGTTCCTCTTATTCTTCTACTTCTATTCCTTCAACAACTTTTTCTTGGAATTTTTCCAGGGTCACAAACTTCATTCCTGGAGTCTTGGGTAAAGGTTTTATTAGGAAGGATTCTGGTACCGGAATATTATCGGATGCATTCTCAGTAGCCTTCAGATGTGATTGTACTATTTCTACCTTAGACAACTTTTTCATATGCTTCGTCTCTTTATCTTTACTTTAAAGCTCTTCAACGCTCTTTTTATTTCAATGATTTTTCTTCAGCAGGATCCATGCCAAAATTAGTCTCCCCTTCTTTCTAGTTCTTTTTATCTTCTCTTCACATGGGCACAACTTCATCAGGATTGGATTTTTGTTTATTTGGCTTTGGTGGTGCAGATTGGGTTTCCTTGGTCGCTGGAGTTTTTTTCTTCTCTTCCCCTTCCTTCAACTTCCTCTTCCTTCTACCCTTTTTGGAAGTTTCATCAATATCCTGTTTCATTGGTAAGGCTTTTGCCTCTTCCTCTGGCAAATCATAAAATTCTTCGAATTCTTTAGAAAATCCAACATTCATCTTTCTTAGAGTTTCATGACATAATGACATAACTTTTCAATTCCTCAAAATAGATCTACAAGGAATTTTTAAGAATTCTAAACACCGTACAATAATATTTGAAAAAATGGGTAGATATATAATAATCTAAGCCTTCAGATTTCCATTATTTATGTTCTCAATTGTAACAAAGATATGCTTAAAAAATTTGATCTTCCATAGGTTTACCAAGAAATCCAAAATGTACATATCACTTTTCTTCAAAGTATCCTTGTCACCTTTTTGTGGAATAATGAAACCTTGAACCCACAATTCAAGAATCCGATAATTTGAAGTCAGGTGAAGAATATTCGGAGTCTTTACATTTGAGAGACCAAGGCAAGCCATGTACTTCACATTATCAAAAAATTCTTGAACATTAAGAAACATATTAGGACAAAACTCAGCTTCCCCTTCATAAATAATACCAACCAAGATTGCATCCTTGGTGTATGAAAGTGAACATGTTTTCCCATAACTCTTGAAAGAAAATTGTCTTCATCCATCATCCTTGAATATAGTTTTTGTCTAATAGAAATCTAACAGTAAATCCAGATACAACAGATCCTGTGCTTTTGGTTTGGAGATGCAAACACTCTCCCACCCATTCATCTTTATATTCACGGAGATCATAGAATTATAATTGTTGAAGAAATTCGGATGAACCAAACTTTCTCTATAAATCATCCAATAATAGATTTCCTTTATAGATGACATTTATTTTGAGGCTTCAACAGAAATTTAGAAGAAATAAAAATTTGAGATGTTCGGAATGGGATTTTGTAGGATGGAAGAGCTTCAGCACACAAAGTCTTTGAGATCGTTGTGGGACAACCATCGGGGGGTCTTTTATATAGGGGTTTGAGGTGATAGTTCAGTTTCCCAAATTGATCCAACGGTTGAACAGAATCTTGAGATGATTTGATGGTTGGGTAAATAGCCGTAGAAGGAAATTTGATATATTCCGAACTTTTGAGTTTTTTAAAAAATAAAACATTTGTATTTAAGGAAAAGGGAATCTGAAAAAATTCATAAAAAAACTGAAAGAAAATACCAGAAAGTAAAATATGATTACGAAAACATAGAAAAGGAAACTTACTTTTCAGATTTCTAGGAAGATTATTTGTAATGAGGAAAATTCTTCTTGAAGAACCTGATCTTCCTAAGAATTTAAAAAACAAAAAATCTTTTATGAAATTTTTTTGTACAAAAATCATCATTACAATTAATTTATGTACGAAAATATTCATTAAGAAAATTTAATGTATGAAAATATTTGTTATGATCATTTCATGTACGAAATAACATTTAGACTACAAATAAATTTTAGACATTTGAAAAAAATATTAGTAATCTTACAAAAAAATGTACTCCATCTATTAAAAGAAGTTTCTAACTTTAAAGAGATAGGTTTCAATTGGAAGTTAACATGAAAGATTACCTTTTTTTGTCACTCCTAACTTCTGTTTAATGTTTCAAATCTATCATAGGGTTAATATTTTTGTGAAAATATCAGCAAGTTGATTTTGTGTTCCAATAAATTGAAGTATGATATCTCATTTTTTTGCGTGATCCCTAAAAAGTGATGCCTAATATCTATGTGCTTTTCACAAGAGTGATGTGTAGGGTTTTACTTCTGGAAATGGAACTAGTATTGTCACACAAAATTTGTGTTTTGGTAAAATTGGTACCATAGTCTGTGAGTGTGGGTTTCATCCACAACACTTGAGCACAACAACTTCCAGCTGCTTCATATTCAACTGCAGTAGTAGAAAGTGCTACTGAGTGCTGCTTTTTTCATGATGAAGTAACTAATGAGTAATCTAAGAAATGACAAGTTCTAGATGTACTTTTCATATCTATTCTACATCCACTATAGTCAGCATCTGAAAAACTTTTTAAAACAAAATAATTTCCAGAAGTGTAGAAGATTTTGTGATCCATGGTTCCCTTTAAGTAGTGAAAAATCCTTTTTACTACCTTTAAATGATATTTCTTAGTATTGTATTTATTTCTTTCCCATAATCATACTAAAAACATTTAGTGTAGATTACTAGAGGTCATGTAAAACAGTATTCCTATAATACCTCTAAAAGATGTTTTATCAACTATTTTCCCAGCTGCATCTAGATCAATTGAATTAGAGTTACCAATGGGAGTACTTATACACTTAGTGTTTTCATATCCATACTTTTTAAGAAGATCTATAATATACTTATGTTGAGATATATAGATTCCTTATGGTTTTCGAGAAATTTTAAAACCATGGAAAAATATTAACTCACCCATCATACTGATTTCAAACTAAGATTTCTTTAGGTTCACAAAGGAATTAGTTAGAGATTTCCCACTTGAACCAAATATAATGTCATCAACAATAATTTGAACAATCAAAACATTTTTCTTATCATTATTTATAAAAAGGGTTGGATATGAATTTCCCTTAACATAATTATTTTGAAGCAAAATTTATGTATGTCTATCATTCTAGGATCGAGAAGCTTTCTTAAGTCCATACAAAGCTTTGGTATGTTTGTAAACATGCTTAGGATGTTTTGAATCATCAAAACCAGAATGTTGTTCAACAAAAACATCCTCTTGAACATAACCACTAAGGAATGCACATTTCACATCCATTTGAAATTTTTTGAAATTAGTTAATGCTACAAAGGCATGTAGAATATGAATAGACTCAAGTCTAGCTACTGGAGCACATGTTTTATTATAGTATATTCCTTCTTGTTGATTATAGCCTTTAGCAAAAAATCTAACTTTATTTCTTACTATGATTCCATTTTCATCACATTTATTCATGAAGAACCATTTTAACCCAATAACAGAAGTTTACTTAGGTCTTTCAACCAAGTTCCAAACATTATTCCTTTGGAATTTATTTAGCTCATCTTGCATTGTTTTTATCCAATCATCAACACCTAAAGCTTCATCAATGCTTTTTGGATCTAATTGGGAAATGAATGATAAAAGACCTAGTTTATTTCTTAAGAAATTTATAGTCCTTATAGGTTTATCTACATCACCAATGATACTATCACTGGGATGATTCTTATGAAACAACTGATTTGGGTTTTGTAAAACATGTTCATCAACATAACCTAGGAATTCTTCTGGACTAAATGCTTCATAAATATTTTCTGGAACATTTTCCTTATCAGAAGGATCTTCTATCAAAGGTTGATAATCTGTTTTTGAAAACACATCTATAGATATAGGTTTTGGTTGTTTAAAAACAAATGGACCAGTTTCATAAAATTTTACAAGTACTACTTCTTCGACAGTACAACTATATTTATAAAAAAAGTCTATATGCCTTAGAAGTTGTGGAGTAGCCTAAGAAAATCCCTTCATCAGATATTGGTGAAATTTTTTGTTGATTATCTTTAGTATTTAAAATGAATACCTTGCATCCAAAATCCTTGAAGTATGAAAGTCTATGTTTTCTACCATTCCATAACTCATAAGGTGTTTTATTAAGAAAAGTTCTTATTAAAACACGATTTATAGTATAACAAGCAATACATACAACTTCAGATAAAAAATGTTTGGCTACTAATTATTCACCCAACATGGTTCTTGTTATCTATTGAAGAATTATATTTCTTCTTTTGATAACACCATTTTGTTGAGGTGTTCTTGGTAATGAGAAGTTATGAATAATTCCTTTTCTACTACAAAAAGTTTCAAAATCATAATTTTGAAATTAACCTCCACTATCACTATGATTTGTTATCAAAGGAAATTTTTTCTCTTTTCCAACATGGGATCTAAAACTTTTTAAATAAGAAAAAGCATCAGATTTATTTGCTAGAAAATAGACCCACATAAATCTAGTGTAATCATTTACTAAGACAAATACATAATATTTTCCTCCAATACTTCCAATTTTTTTTGGGCCAAAAAGTTCCATATTCCCTAACTGTAATGCATCAGTTCTTGAGACTTCACTGATTGATTTAAAACATGATTTATATTGATTTCCATATTGACAAGGATCACATACTTTTGAATAATCATATCTAAGATCTGGTAAATCCTTAACTAGTCTTTTCATAGAGAGTTTTCATAGGTTTTTAAGGTTGTAGTGTCCTAACCTTCTATGCCATAATCAAGAATGATATTACATATCACTAAGGAAAGTTAGGTCTTGGCTCCTAGGGTCTTATATGTTTATGTGTAAATATTCTCTTGCATATTGGAAGAAATAAATAACTCTTCCTTGGAATTGTATACTAAGCACTAGTCATTCCTAAAATTCACAATGTAACCTTAATCAAATAATTAAATTATGATAATGATGTTTTGTTTAAAACCCTTAACAAATAAAACATTTGAAATCAAAGTTTTTCCAAAAATAACAATGTTACCTAAACCAATTATTACTCCCTTAGGATTATCTCTGAAAGTTACTTTTCCTCCTTTCGTCATGATAATCTTTTAAAAGAAGTTTTCATTACTAGTCATATGCTGGGATCATCCTCTATCCATGTACCATGTATTTCTATTGGTACTTTCTTTATATTAATAAAAATAAAAGGGTAGGACTTTTAGAATCCAAACATTCTTGGATCAAAAAATATCAGGAAGAAAATTTTTAGGAATCCACATTTTTGTAGAAATATAATATTTAAGGAAACCTAATGACTGTGTTTTTCTTAAAGAACAATATTTTTCCAAATTCCCACCACACTGACACTTAGTGGAGAATAGAGCACTTTGAAGAACAAAATAATTGTTATTAAAAATAGGTTCTGTACTTGTATAACCAAATACAGAATTATTCCTTAAAGGTCGAATTTGAGAATACATCGTATTAAATATTTCCTTCCCTAAGTTATAGTTTGACAAACACTTCCTCAAGGAAAATATCTTTGACTTTAGTCTAATAACTAAGTTATTATCTCCCACAACATTTTCTTTATCACTAGATTTAGGCTCAAAAAAAATTTTCTTCAAAATTACTTTTTCTAGATCCTTAAAAAGTTTATCCTTCTAAAAATTTACATTCACACGTTTTTTTGAAATACTTTCAAAATAAAAGCATTACATATCAAGATCTCTAGAAAGATCTGATATATCCTTAGTAAGAATAGAAATCTTAGAATTTTCCTTATCAATATTATTCTTGACTATAGAATTTTCATTCTCATGAAGCTTAGCAAACCTAGAAACTTTTTCATAGGCAGTTAAAGTATTATCTTCCTCAGAAGAAGATTATTCATCTAAGGATTCACAATATTTACTATCACTATAATTAGAATTCAAGGATACAATGGTGATATATTCATTATTGTGTACCTTATCCATTAGAAAATGATTTCCAATAATTATTCTCGATATTAAACCAAGATTCTTCTCTCCAAAATATTCGTAATATGAGGATTCATCAGAAGAGTCTCCACCACTAGCACTCCAAGTGTCAGTAGATTTCAAAACATTCTTAGATTTATATTTTTATTAATTCATTATATTTATCTCAGAGTTATTTTCCTTTCTTTATTTTCCCTTAAGCATAGGGAAATTAGGCCATATATGTGCACCACTTCTGCATTCATAACAAGTGACTTCAGAGTCCTTATTATCCTTTATTAATTTCTTCTTGTATCTATACAGAAAGTATTTCTTCCCTACTATCTAGTTCATTTTTGAAGAAAGTTTAGCCAGTTCATTCTTAAAATGTTCAATTTCACTTGATTCAGATAAAATAGTAACATTCTTAGATATATATCATGTAACTCTCTCAGCAGTATTGGCATTCATATGATTTGAGGTAGTTTTAAAAGAAAAACTTTTGTTCTCATTCTTCTTCTTAACATTGTAAGCATCTCTTATCATTCTAGTCTCATGTTGAAGAAGAGTTCCAAAAAGTTCATAAAGAGTGATCTGTGAAACTTTACTATTTTAATCTATAGCCATTATTTTTGATTCCCACTCATTAGGCATGATGTCTATAATCTTGTCTATAAGGGCCTCATCATCCAAACCTTTCTCACCCATATATTGTATGCTATTGAAAATAGTCATAAATATCTATTAAACTTTACATATGGGATCTTCATAAGGAAATAAGAAAACCTTGATACTCATCTCTAAGAACATCTCTTCTAGTTTCAATAACTTTGGATGTTCCCAAATGAGTTACTTCGTGCTTCTTCCAAATACAATTTGCTGCTTCACAAGATGAAATATGCCTATATATATTCCTGGTCATGGAACACAACAATGTATTAAGTACCTTATAATTAAGTTGATATTCTGACTTCTATTGGTTAGTAAAAGTTCCGACTTCCTTATCCGGAATCTTGTATTGTTCAATAAGAATTAGAATTTTTTCCACTCCAGTGTTAATAACTAAATTCTTCATATGATCTCCAAAATATTCATAATCATTCCCATCAAAAATAGGTTGAATAGTAGGATTAAGATTGTCAATCAAACCAACATTCATTCATAACATCTCAATGATAATATATTTCCTCGAAAACTAGTCAGAAATGAATGTTCGTAAACAAGTATAAAAATATCCTATGAAAGGAAAATATTGAACAACTAAAATCACGAGCAAGAAAACATATATGTGTATATAATTATTTCAGAGACCAGCTCTGATGCCAATTGTAGGATTGAAATAATGATGTTGATGCTAAAAATATAAGAGGGGGTTAATTTTATACATTAAAAAATTCCTTTCGAACTCTTAAAGATGGTAATGTTTAACAAAGTTAAACAAGGTAAATTCACAATACCTCTAGTTCTACAAACTTGTTTGATTCCAGAAATATGATTATGAGAATGTAAATCTAGAAATGTTTTTCTAGAAATTAACCTTAATAAAATTTTACAAAGATACTGATTCTACCTTAAAGTGTAACAGCCCAAGCTTTCGCAGTACGCTTCTCTTTGAATAATATAGTAGCGTGTGTTGTATGCAAGTTCGAGAGCTAACACACCCCACAACCAAATCAAACTAGCCGTTATGAATAGTAATACGCAATTTTTGAAATTTAATAAATTTTATCCTTCAAAATGGACTTCATTTTTGGATTCGGAATATTGAAGTTATCTTAGGGTGAATTTTTGGAACTTTTCTGATAACTTTCATATTTTTATGAATAATGCAAATTACTAAATTTTAATTAAAAAAAACTTTTTAAATCAAAACAATTAATAATGAGAAATTAAGAATTTCAGTGATTTTAAATTATAATTAGATTATATTTTTAAAATTTAATCCAATGTTTTTCATTGATCACAATTTCACATTTAACCTAGACATAAGCAAGTGCCAATCTTTTGATAGTTATTATTTCTTAAAAACACGCTTTTTGTTTTGACAACGAGAATTAATTTTAAATTAATTTCTTCCACTTTTATGTTTTGAATTTAGAAAAATGGATTCCATATTTAAAATCAGTTGGTCCAAATTTTGTAAATATGTAACTTTAATTTTTAGACATTTTGAATAATTACTTCGGTAAATATTTTATTTACCATTGTTAAAGGTAAAATCCGGTAAATAATTGTAAAAACAATAAAATTATAATAACCATAAATTACCCGAAAATGTGTCTTAACCCTATTGGTTGATTCATGTCCGACCATTGGAATCTTTGGGTAGATTTTGGGACCCCATGGAGCCACTTGTAAGTGATAATGTCACCGTATATTAATTAAGTTAAAGTAAATACAAAAATGATAGAAGCATATATCTTTTAGAATTTTTTTTACATAAGGTAATGTATGTTATATTTTTGAATATTAGTGTTAATTAGAATGATAAAACTTTTTCCTAATTAAGGGGACTTTATTTATAATTTGTAGACATTTAATAATTAAATTTATTTATGACACAATAATGATGCAGTATTTTCCTTTTTAATGAAAGAATCAAATAATTGGAATTATAATTATTCAAATAAATATAATTTGAAACATTTAATGACATAAAAAAAATTTATTGGTTAATATGACATGTTATAATTTCTTAAATGAATTTGGTTCGAATTAATAATGTTTTAATGACTTTCAAAAAAATCAATTATTAAATAGTGTCAAAATTGACTTAAAGGAGTGTTTAAAACCAATATTATATTATAAATTGATATTATATCCATAAAAATATAAGGTTTGGCCAAGAGATGTATATAATGATATGTGTATCACTAATGAAACACTAGGTATTCGCATGGAATTTTATAGTATGTTTATTAACCATATAATATAAAAATAAAAAGAGACATGGTAAAAGTCAAACTCATTAACTAAGAGTTAAAAATAAAAAAAGACATGGTAAAAGTCAAACTAATTAACTAAGAGTTAAAAATAAAAGATAAGGTCAATAAAGTTACCCATACCTATCTAAAACCTATTTTTTAAGTTATTTTCGAACCCTCACCACCTTATCCTCGAAATAAATCAATTTGGAGCCATTACAAATCGAATATAAACTTATTATAAAAAAATATTTCTATCTTTTCCTAAGGTTCTTGTCACCCCTCTTATAAAAGGGCACTCCCCCTTCTCTCTAATTAACACTTTAAAAGCCATTTGGCTCAGCCAAACCCTACCCAAATATCCTCCCAACTTCTTTCAATTCAACCTAGAGGCCTTCCTATAGTCACAAAGCAATCATAAGGAGCCATTTTGATCAAATCAAAAGGAAGAACCCGAAGAAGAGGTAATGATTTCACCACCCTCTTTCAAGTTCCTTTCTTCTTCCACTTCTTCTTTCATTGTTATTTCCATTCTAAAATAACACCTCTATTATCTTCTATATACTTTGATGTTATTAAAAATATGGTACAACCATATTCAGTATTCTATCCATCCTTTGAATGACATGACACCATACGTGCATACGTACGACCTACCATCTCCACGTCTTGGTGTAATTGTAATTCAATACATTATTAATTGGATGGGTATGATAATGATGCGTAATTGATGTAAATAATAATTATAATATGATAAGGATTCTTTATATATTATCTACTATCAAATTATATATTATTTTAATAACAAAAGAATGACATTGTTGCTTGTGCGTACGTACGGACTACCGTCTCCAGAAACGCGATGAGATTCATTCCTCATCGTATACATTCAAGAATAATTTTCATTTTATGGTTAAAAATATGGTTTAAAGGCTTAATATCATTTTGGATATCAATAAGATACAACCTATTCATAACAAACACGACTTACGTAACAAATCATATATAGGAAAACGAATCAGTTAACAACCGAAACAACGTTAATACTGAGATATTATTAACCAAGCAATGTTAAAAGATCATATATGATATCATATTAATGTACATGATTTCTGTATAATTTAATAACAATTATTTCACCATTATACAAGAGGTTAACCTACCCTCGACTAAGGATAAGTACAAGGTATGGGTTAATTTCACAATTTTTTTTATTATCCGAGGTTGTTTTATGTAAGTATCTACTGAGACATCTTTATCATCCACATCCATGTTTCTTAAAAATGTACTCCAAACCATTCATAATATTTTATAGACTATGGGTTAAAGTCATTTATACCATTTTTTGACTTTTTAGATGATGTTTATAAAGGAATCTTTCTGTTATTTTCCAAACAAGGTCCTTTTTAACCTTTTTGACAAAATTAACGTAAAAAGGTATTTTTTAACCTATACAGTGGGTGCAGATATTTTACGCCATTATAAAATCATTGAATCTTCCCCTATAAGATTATAAAGAAATTTTCAATGTAAATGTTTTATTTTATAATTATGTGACTTTTATATGATTTAAAAAGAGAGAGATATTTCTCTCAAATAGTTTCGATTTCATCTATGTCAACATCCTTTGCCGGATTTTAAGATTATTTGAAGTTGATTTATTATGATACAAAACTTCCGTATTGTATTAAATGTTTAGTGATATTTTTGACTGTGTATGTGTTATTTTTATAACATTCATGGTTCATGGAGAAAGTATTGACATTTTTTATGCTAGTTTTAATACGAATGTTTATGTTATGTTTAAACCTATTCATATGAGGAATGCATTAGACTTAGTAATTGATGGGTGGAGCATGATATTGCTCCTAGATGCATTGGTAGGTCTCATGAGTCAAACTTGTGTCTTGGCATAAGGCCTTGACAAAATCTTATTGTAGTCTTGTCACAAGGCCTTGACTATGTGTTTAAGATAGTCTGGCATTATGCATTCCATCATTATGAAAGTGGTTATTGATATTTCCAGTGATTATTTGACTAGTAGAATACCCATGTGTATAAGTAAATGGAATTATTTAATTTTATTTCGGCCATATTATGCTGAATTTCAAGTTTAAAAAACTTTTTTAGTTATACATTGCCTTAAATGTTTATGATTATTTATGAAAATTTCCGCTATATCATTATCCTTACTGGGCATCTGAGCTCACCCCTTTCTATGTTTTATTTCTTCCAGGATGTGAAGAAGTATTTTATGAATGACCTGTAGGGATAGTATGAGGGGATATGAGTGTGGTCTATAGAGACAAGATGTTGTTGTAGTTTTTCACCTTATGATGTAATGTAAACTTTATGAATGTATCTAGTGTTTCCAAGGATACTAAACTAATCGGTCCATTGAGATTTGATCATTTGTGATCATGCCAATATTATGTAATAAGGAACTGACTCTGGATAATTGGGGTCGTGGAATTACAGTTGGTATCAGAGGAAGTTTAGTGCAAACCTTGGAAGGTAGATTTAAATAATCTCTGATTAGATCACATTGCCCTAAGATATACTATGATTATTAGTATATAATAACTTCCTAAAATTTTGGTATTGTAAAGATTTTATGAGTTTTCTGAGAAATACATCTCTGTCTGGATTTGAGCACGTAGAGGCAGCTCTGGCACAGATGTACCTAGGGGTAAATCCTGAAAACACCTCTTTGAGCTAGACTCGAATGGGAACTAGTGCACGACAACGGGCCTTGCTGCACTCTTGGTTACGACACTCCCAGGGGATATGAGTAGGATAATTCTCATTTTCATTACAAACCATTCTGAAGGGTTTATCAGTATATGCTTCCTCAAAGAATTTTTTTTATGATTATGGATTATATCCATAAACTGTTCAATTTATGTTATGATTCTTACATGTTTGGATTTATATATTGTGATTCATAAACTGATCTAGTGTATGCCATTGTTTAGAAATGGAGCCTAGTGGAATAAATGGGAACCGTATCAATTCACACACTCCATGTAGAGATTTCACTCCTGATCAAGATAATTATAGTGGAGTTGGTGATGTAACTGGTCCTGATCAGCTAATGACCATACTGGGAAAACTCACTCAGGTTATGAATAATTACATTACCTATATGGAGCACCCAAATCTGCAGCTTGGAGGATCAATGTTAAATCTCTTCATTAGGAAACAACCACCAACATTCAATGGGGGGTAGAAATCAATAGTAGCGGAGTGATGGATAAATTCTTTAGTGAAAATATTCCATGCCTTAGGGAGTAGCGAAAGGGAAAAAGTTGTCATGGCAGTTTACCGCCTCACTCGAGATGATGATCAATAGTGGTCATTGATTCAAAACATGAAGGAAGATGATGAAGTATCAAATATTGAATGGAGGGAGTTTAAATATATTTTCTTAGAAAAATACATTCCACATTACCCTCGAGTAGATATTGAAAGACAGTTTCTGAGTATGAGGAAAAAGGAGGACGAGAATGTTTCAAAGTATGAGGCTAACATTACAAGGTTAGAGAGGCATGTTGCAGATTATATACATAACCCAAGAAGTAATATTGATCGTTTATTTGATGGGATAAAATCATTTATCCATCAAGAACTAGTCTCACAATCCTTCTCATCATATGAAGATATCGTCTCATGTGCTATCAAGATAGAAAAGTAATTCTCAAAGTCTTACGACTTTAAAGAAAAGCAAGAGAAGAAGAGATCTATTGATCAATTCGGAAATGGAAATAAGGGGAATAAGGGAAAAGTTGAACATCCATCCTATAGTAAAGGTGGTAAGAAACACCCTAGTACTTTCTTGAAGGGAATGGGTGTCTATTACAAGTTTGGTGAAAAAGGCCACCAAGCTCGTGATTGCAAGGGGAAGAAAAAAGTTACCGATATTCAATGCTTCAATTGCAGGGAGATGGGAGATTATACAAATGAATGTCCAAAGAGTCAAGGGAATGTACCTTAGAAAATTCCAAGGGATCAAGGCCAATCCTATGATATCACTACTGCTGAGGTAGAAGCTCTGAAAGACGTGGGGGCAGGTAATTTAATGGTTTCCTCAAGTTTAGAAAATGCTTTATTTGATTCTGGATCATCTCATTGTTTCATATCTTCCCAGATTCCTAAGAAAATTAGATATTTTCTATTTTATTTAAAAAGGGATTTCTCAATAAAAACTCGCAAGGGAAGTATCATCGCAATAATGTTTTGGGAATCTATTCTCATTAGAGCATATAAATGTTCTTTATCTGTGGATGTCATCGTCATACCCATGATTGAATTTGATATAATCCTCAGTATGGATTGGCTTTCGGACCATGATGTGAAGATTTATTATAAGAATAAGGAGGTTACAATTTTTGATTATGATGATAAAGAACACCTTATCTTTAGAGAAGAATCGTCACCACCTAATTCTTATCTAGATACACCCCCTGAAGATCAATTAAATTCAATTATTAGGGAGGAAGACAATGAAATAACTATGTGTGAGGAAAGGAATGTCCAAATAGGGGATGTAACTATTGTGAAATAATATGTTGATGTGTTTCAAGAGGATTTACCTGGACATCCTCTAGAACAAGAAATTGAGTTTTCCATTGATTTAATTCCTGGTTCAAGGACCATATCGAAGACCCCTTATGGAATGGACACTGTGGAATTAGTTGAACTAAAGAAACAACTAGAGGAATTCCGTAATAAGGGATTTATTCGCCCTAGTGTTTCTCCATGGAGAGCCCCTATCCTTTTTGTTAATAATAAGGATGGGTCTATGAGGTTATGTATTGACTACAGGGAAATCAATGCTATAACAATAAAGAACAAGTATCCACTACATCGCATTGATAATTTATTTGACCAACTTCAGGGAGCTCAATACTTTTCAAAGATTGACCTTCGATCTGGATACCATTAGTTGTGTGTGAAGAAAGAAGTCATCCCGAAGACAGCATTTCGAACCAGGTAAGAGAATTATAAGTTTACAGTAATGCCTTTTGGATTGAATAATGCACACTCTGTATTCATGAATCTAATGAATAGTTTTTTCAAGAAATATCTCGATGATTTTTTCATGTTATTTATTGATTATATCTTGGTATACTCCAAAATCTATGAAGATCATGAAAATCACTTGCGCATTATCCTGAAAACTCTTAGAAGACATGAATTGTATGGGAAGTTTAGAAAGTGTGAATTTTGGCTTCAGGAGTTCTCTTTTCATGGCCATATTGTCTGTAAGGATAGAATCTTTGTTGATCCTTCTAAGACCAAGGCAATCCAATAATGGCCAGCGCCGACGAGTATAACTGAGGTACGCAATTTTATTATTTTAGCAGGTTATTATCAACATTTCGTCCAAAATTTTTCCCGATTGGCTAACCCATTAACGAAGATCACATGTAAAGGGGATAAATTTATTTAGAAAAAATAGTGTGCAGAATGTTTTTAAGAACTAAAGAGAAGATTGGTCAATGTTCAAATATTGACTCTACCACCTGGGAATGATGGTTTCATTATTTATAGTGATGTATCGAGGAAAGGGCTTGGTTGTGTCCTTATGAAAAATGATAGAGTTATTTCCTATGCATCACGACAACTAAAACTTCATGTTCAAATCAATCCTACTCATGATCTTGAGTTATCTACTGTAATATTTTCTTTGAAGATATGGAGACATTATCTCTATGGTGAAAAATGTGTGATATATACCGATCATAAGAGTTTGAAGTACATTTTCTCACAGAAAGAACTCAACATGAGGCAAAGGTGATGGATTTAATTACTCAAGGATTATGATTGAACGATACACTACCACCTGAGGAAGGAAAATAAGGTGTAAGATGCTTTGAGTAGAAAGAATCATGGAGTTTTGAACAAGATGAGAGTTGAACGAGATCCTATTTTCATGGATCTAGTAAAGATGGATAAGGGAATCACCATGGAAGGTGAAACACCAATACGTTTTCAAATGGTTTCCAAACCATCCTTACTAGAAAGGATAAAGAGTTCTCAGACCGATGATAAAGAGTTTAAAAAGAAGATTAAAGTTGTAAATGATGGGAGATTGAGTGACTATTTGTATGAAGATGGAGTTTTGAAATTTTGGTAGAGACTTTTTGTTCCCAATATACCTGA
This sequence comes from Viscum album, assembly GCA_963277665.1. NCBI lineage: Eukaryota > Viridiplantae > Streptophyta > Magnoliopsida > Santalales > Viscaceae > Viscum > Viscum album. The sequence goes on from OY728140.1 coordinate 549,713,729, forward strand.
TATAAAAATAGAATTTTTGGATGATGTTCATAGTTCCAATTTCTCTATACACCATTAGAGCACCAAAATGTATAAAGATTTGAAGAAACATTTTTAGTGGGACAACATGAAGAGGGAGATTTCTGATTTTGTGTCAAGATGTATGGTTTTTCAACAAGTAACAGCTGGAAGGCAACAGCCTGGAGGAGTCATGCAACCACTTCTCATACATGAGTGGAAAAGGGATAATATCACGATGGACTTTGTCATGGGACTACCAAAGACTCATGGAAGGAACTATGCAATATGGGTCATTGTTGATCGTTTTTCCAAGTCAACACATTTTCTAACTATAAGAAAGGATTTACCACTTGAACGTCTAGCAAAACTATATATTAATAAAGTTGTGAGACTTCATGGAGTACCCATATCTATTTTTTCTAATCGCGATCCATGTTTTACATCAATAATCTGGAAAAGTCTACAGAAAGCCCCAGATACTGAACTAAATTTGAGCACTGCCTACCACCCACAGACTAATGGACAATCAGAATAGACTATTCAAACCTTAGAAGACATGTTCAGATCATGCTCACTTGACTTTCAAGGTATGTGGGATCAATATTTAACTTTGGTAAAATTTTCCAATAACAATAGATTCCATTAAAGTATTCATATGGTACCATATGAAGCTTTATATGGAAAGAGAAGTCGTACACAAACTTGTTGGGATGATGATGGTGAAATAAAACTCGTGGGCCTAGAACTGGTGGGGGAAACGATGGAAAAGGTTAAGGTAATCCAAAACCACATCAAATCATCTCAAAGTAGGCAGAAGAGATATGTTGACAACCGAAGGAAGGGTTTGGGATTTCATATAAGAGATCATGTTTTCTTGAAGGTATCTCCATGGAAGGGAGTTATACATTTCAGTAATAAAGGTAAATTATGTCCCAGGTACATAGGACCATTCTAAATTCTTGAACGAATTGGGGCTGTAGCTTACCATTTGGAAATCCCACCTTGTCTCTCCAAAGCTCAAGATGTGTTCCACGTATCACTGTTGAGAAAATACATACCTGAACCAACACATGTAATCACTTATGAGGAAGTAGAACTGGAACCTGATCTCTTTTATTGAGAAGATCCCATCAGGATTCTTGATACTAAAGAACAAGTGCTGAGAAACTAGACCACTTGTCTGGTAAACGTTCTATAGATAAACCATAAGACGGAAGAGGAAACGTGGGAACCCAAGGAACTTATGATGAAGAACCACCCGAGTCTCTTTATGTAGTAATATTATAGAAATTTTTAGGACGAAATTATATAAAGGAGGATAGAATGTAACATCCCAAACTTCCACTGTATGCTTCTCTTTGAATAATATAGTAGTGTGTCTTGAATGCAACTTCGAGTTCTAACACACACCATAACCAAATCAAACTAGCTGTTATGAATAGTAATACACACTTTTTGAAATTTTATACATTTTATCTTTCAAAATGGACTTCATTTTTGGATTTGGAATATTTAAATTAGCTTAGGGTGAATATCTGGTACTTTTCTGATAACTTTTATATTTTGATGAAAAGTAAAAACAACTAAATTTTAATTAAAAACAAATTTTTTAATCGAAATAATATATAATGATAATTTATGAATTTGGGTGATTATAACATATAATTAGATTATATTTTTAACATTTAATCCAAGGTTGGTCATTGAACATAATTTCACATTTAAACTGGACATAAGCAAGTGCCAATATTTTGATAGTTATTATTTCTTAAAAACACACTTTTTGTTTTGACAACGAGAATTAGATTTAAATTAATTTCACCCAATTCTGTGATTTGAATTTAAAAAAATGTATTCCATATTTAGAATGAGGAGGTCCATATTGTGTAAATAGGTAACTTTTATTTTTAGACATTTCGAATAATTACTTAGGTAAATATTTTATTTACCATGGTGAAAGGGTAAATCTGGTAAATAAGGGTAAAAACAATAATATTATAATAATATTAAATTACATTTAAACGTGACCTAACCCTATTGGTTGATAAATGTCCGACCATGGGCATATTTGCGTCGATTTTAGGACCACATAGAGCCAATTATAAGTGATAATGACACTTTATATTAATTAAGTTAAAGTAAATACAAAAATGACAAAAGCATATATCTTTTAGAAAAACAATTTTTACATTGTGTTATATATGTTATATTTTAAACTATAGATATTAATTAGAAAGATAAAACTATTTCCTGAATAATGGTATTTTATTTATAATTTTTATACCTTTAATAAGTAAATTTATTTATGACACAATAATGATGCAATATTTTCCTTATTAATGAAAAAATCAAATAATTAGTATTATAAATGTTAAAATAAAAGTAATTTTAATGTTTTTATGACATACACAAATTTTATTGGTTAATATGACATGTTATTAATTCTTAAATGAATTTGCATCTAATTAATAAAGTTGTTAACACTTTAAAAATACTCAATTATTAAATAGTGTCAAAATTGACATAAACGTGTTTTAAAACAAATATTATATTATAAATTGATATTCTATTCCTAAAAATCTACATTTCGGCCAAAAGACTTATATAATAATAGGTTTATTATTAATGAACAGCTTGGGGTTCGATTTAATTTTTATAGTATGTTTAGTAACCATATTATATAAAAATAAAAAAAGACATGGTAAATGTCAAACTAATTAACTGAGAGTTAAAACTAAACGATAATGTTAATAAACTGACACAAACCTTTCTAAAACCTATTGGTTGAGTTGTGTTCGACCCATTATCACCTTATCCTCTAAATAAATAATGTTTGAACCATTAGAAACTGAATATTAATTTATTATAAAATAATATTTCTATCTTTTCCTAAGGTGCCCCTCACCCCTCATATAAAAGGGAACTCCCCCTTCTCTCTAATTAACACCATCAAAACCATTTGGTTTGGCAAAAACCTGACCAAATATCCTCCCAACTTCCCTCAATTCAACATAGAGGCCTTCCTTTTGTCCGGATTCCAACTGAAGGAGTCCTTTTGATCAAATCGAAAAGAAGAACCCGAAGAAGAGGTAATTATTTCACCACCCTCTTTCACGTTCCTTTCTTCTTCCACTTATTCTTTCTTTGTTATTTACATTCTAAAATAAAAACTCCAGTATCATATATATAATTTTATGTTATTAAAAATATGGTACAACCATATTCAGTATTCAATCCGTCCTTTGAATGACATGTCACCATACGTGTGTACGTACGACCTACCGTCTCCACGTCATGGTGTAATTGTTATTCAATAAATTATTATTTGGATGGGTATGATAACGATGCTAAATTGATGTAAATACTAAATATAACATGATAATTATTCATTATATATGATATAATATCCAATTATATATTATTTTAATATCATTAGAACGATATTGTCGCTCGTGCGTACGTACGGATTACCGTCTCCACGAACGCGACGAGATTCATTCCCCATCGTATCCATTCAAGAATAATTTTTATTTGATGATAAAAAATAGTGTTTAAAGAAATTATATCATTTTGGATATTAATAAGATACAATCTATCCATAACAAACATGACTTATGTAAAAAAATATATAAAGGAAAACGAATTAGTTAACACCCAAAACAACGATAATACTAAGATATTATAAACAAAGCAATGTTAAAAGATCATATATAATATAATATTAATGTACATGATTATTTTATAATTTAATAACAATTATTTCACCATTATATAGGATGTTAACCTAACATAGACCAAGGAAAAGTACAAGGTAAGGGTTAATTTCACAATCTCTTTATTATCCGAGGTTATTTTTAAGTATCTACTAGGCCATCTTTATAATCCACATCCATGATTCTTAAAAATGTATTTCAAATCAGTTTTACTATTTTATATACTGTTGGTTAATGTAATTTATACCCTTGTTTTAATTTTTATAAGATGTTTATAAAGGAATATTTCTGTTGTTTTCCAAACAAGGTCCTTTTTAACCTTTTTGACCAAATTAAGGTAAGAATGTCTTTTTTAACTTATATGGTGAGTGCGGCTATTTTATGTCATTATAAAATCGTCGAAGCATACCTTCCAAGATTATAAGAATATTTTCAAAGTAAATGTTTTCTTTTATAATTATGTTACTTTTAAATGATTTAAAAAAAAGAGATATTTCTCTCAAAAAGTTTTTATTTCATATATGTCAACATCCTTTGATAGATTTTAAGCTTATTTGAAGTAAATTTATTGTGATACAATACATCCATATTGTTTTGAAGGTTTTGCGATATGTTTTACTGTGGATGTGTTATTTTTATATCATTCATGGTTTATAGATAAAGTATTGTCATTTCGTATGCTAGTTTTAATATGAATTTTTATGTTATGTTTAAACATGTTCATATAAGGAATGCATTGGACTTAGTAAGTGACGAGTGGAGCCCGCTATAGCTCCTAGATGCATCGGTAGGTCTCCTAAGACAAAATACGGTCTTGGAAGAAGGCCTTGACAAAATCTTATTTTAGTCTTTGCACAAGGCCATGACCATGTGGTTATGATAGTATGGAATTATGCATTCCATCATTATGAAAGTGGTTATTGATATTGCATGTGATTTTTCAACTATTAGAATATCCATGTGAATAAGTAAATGACCGTATTTCAGTTTATTCCTACCATATTATGCTGAAGTTCAAATTTAAAAGGATTTTTCAAGTTATACATTGCCTTAAATGTCTATTCTTATTTATAAAAGTTTCCGGTATATTGTTATCCTTACTGGGCATCTCAGCTCACCCCTTTCCATGTTTTATTTTTTCTGGGTTGTGAAGAAATATTTCATGATTGACCTGCAGGGATAGTATGAGGGGATATGAGTGAGGTCTATCAAGACAAGATGTTGTTTTAGTTTTTCACCTTATGATGTAATGTAATCTTTATGAATGTATCTAGTGTTTCCAAGGCTACTAAACTAATCGGTATTTCGAGATTTTATCTGTTGTGATTGTGCCAACGTTATGTAATAATGCACCGACTTAGGGTAACTGGGGTCGTGGCGTTACATAAAGCATATAGAATCTTACTAAATCAGAGTATACAAGTATAAGAAAGTATAAGACAGTTATACTTTCATCAACAACCAAAATGCAGCGGAAAACCTGAAACAATACAAGTAACAATTAGTAAATCTTTTAACCCAAAGGGAAGAGTATCCAACAAAGATGGATAAAGGACCATTGATTTATACTTTCAAGATTTTCTTTCATACCCACACCAAGGTAATCCCTCAATAGAAAGACCAGAGTCTGTCTTGCTATCCCCTCAATCCCTCGAACTTCAAGGTAGTCGGCACCTCTGTCTTCCTATCCCCGGAAGCCCTCGAACGTACTCAACAACATTCAGAGTCACACGAATCAATTTTGAACAATAAGTTCAGTAAGCACTAAGAATGAGAGTCTCTCTATAGAATTCACTTCAGCATGAAACCTCTAAAGTCATAGAACAGTTCATCAAAGTTGTGAGATCTTAAAAATGAGCTATTATTTATAGGAACAACTTCAATGGTCATCTCCCTCCTCCAACAGTCATATTTTTCCTTGAATTTCAGAGGAACCTGTACATGTGTCACTCAAACAATGGTTATTTAATAACTGAATTCATGACATCATTTTATAACTAAAATAAGATTAAGAAAAATATGGTTTCTCAACCAAAATCCATTATTCGTAATGTAAGGAAAGAATAAAATATCGGAGTCTAACCAAAATATAATTCAGTGTCTATAATAAATAAATATTAGGATTCTATTTTCTAAAGAATTCATAAATTGAATTCTATAGAATTACGAACTCTGAATATAAAGTAAATTCAGTGTAAGAATTCAGTAGAATTTAGAGTCCAAATTCAGAGAACTTGTGGTCTAAATTCATTAGAATCTAGAGTCTGAACCTATAATATTCATAGTCTGAATTCAAAGAATTCAGAGTGTGAATTTGTAAGAATTAGGAGTCTAAATTCATCAGAATTCAGAGTCTAAACATAGAATGTTCAGAATCTAAATTCATAAGAATTCGGATTTTGAAATTGTAAGAGTTCGGAGTCTGAATTCCTAAGAATTCAGAGTCTGAATTTAGAAAGTTTGGATACTAAATTCATTAGAATTAGGGTTCTGAACTTAGAAAGTTTGGAACCTAAATTCATAGAATTTAGAACTTGAACTCAGAGAATTCGTAATCTGAACTCTGAAAGTTCAGAATCTGAATTAAGGGAATTTGGAAACTGAGCTCAGAAAGTTCGGTGTCTGAATTCACAGAACTCGGTGTCCAAACTAAGAATGTTTGAAGTCTGAATTTTGATAACATGGAACCTGAATTCGGATCCTGAAAATTTAATTCTTTATATCTAAGTATTTATAGTATTTCAAGGTTTTCGGTATGAAACCAAATTTTATAATTAGAAATAAAATTAGTTCGGTGTAGAGAAAATATGATAAGAACAATGAAAACTAGGTAAGGATAAATTTTCCTTAGGGAAGGAAAATTTCCCTTATTAATTAAAATATTTGGGAAAAAATATTTTCCTTAAGATAGGGTGTTTCTGATTTTCAAAACATGAAGGAATGGAAAATTCGTAAGGAAACCTTATTGACTCAACATATCTATTTTATTAAGAGGAGAGTTGTTCAAGATATATACACCCCCTTTACAATCCTCTTGAAAAATATATTCCTTAATAAAGAAGTTTCTTTGAATATATCCTTGAATCGATTTGATCAAAAATAATGTTATGTTATGGTCTAACACATGGATTATGATGACGTCGCTAAACCCAAAGTCATATATGGGTAATCTCTCATATAGTGGGTATTAAGTATAATAAAATATAAGTAGATTCTACATGAATTTATTCTAGGGAAGGATGATATATTGAGGGTCAGCCATAGTGTTTAATAAAATGATAACCCTACCTTCCACCATTGTTATAGAATATAGTAGATGAACATACCCAAAATCTATTGTTTATGAAAAAAAATTGATGGTGATAATTATAAGACTTCAATAGTGATGAAAAATTTATAAAGTATCTCATGAAATAGAGAAGGAAATTAACTATGAGGTCACTATGTAAACCACATGGTCGACACAAAGAAAAATGAGGCCACCATGTGAACTATAAGGGGATGCCTCATGAATGAAACAACCTCATGGTAAAAAATTGAACACCTAATCCAGGAGGTCATCTTTTGAACCACAAGATTACTACATAAAAAATAATTCAAAGAGAAATTCATAATGAGTACACAAAGGTAATGAGTTCATATGTGAGAAAGGGACCGTATTATAGAGAAATTCAAAAAGGTAGATTCAGGGAAAAGGTAAAAATAAAGGGTCTTCCAACCAACTTACATATAGGGTCCCACCTTACGCGAACATATGGAAATTATGTGGGAATTGGAACATCCTCCTAATTAGACCCATATTGTTATCAACAGACCCAATTCTTATATGGGAATATTTTGAGGCTCACAAATTAAAAAAAATGAATTAAAAATAATGATGGATCCTAGTAAATAAATAAATATGTTGATGGAGTTCATGGATTATAAACTACCCTCATGAAATACCCGATCTAGTGGAACTACCAACCTCATAGAAGCCACCACACTGAAAATTATCATCACAATGCTCTCAATATCATATATTATCAGTCATCATCGTGTTTGGATGTCCTTTTTTTAGGTTCCCTATAATGAATTCCTGATGATTTTAAGGTCATGCTCAAGGGATAACCTCAGGAGGTGCTCAACCTCATAACGATTTTTACAAATTAGATTCGCAGTTGTAATTTTAACCATGCCTCACACTCCTACAAAAATCATTTTATATCCCCAATTATATTAGTGGAAAACTCCATGTGTCCACCCACATAGAGAAAAACATTACCTGAGGTTACCAATAAATACCCTTTTTTCTCCTAATAGAACAAAAATGGAGGGATACATGATAAATGTGATGATGAATATGAAATATAGTTGATTTTTATTTTCCAAAATATTCCTTTCCAAATAAATAGGTAACAAGGATGAAAAAACTAACGAATAAAATGATGAAACAAACAACTTAATATAATACAGGTGGATATCGTAAGGTGGGTACACAGTAGCTGAGGCTAGGCCCAAGAGATTAAGCCTATTTTAGATGATCCCCTGTGGCTGATTCCAAAGTGGACAAGACCATGATAATAATAATGTAATGATTATCTCATAGAGTTAAACATTATGAGGCCACCTTGTGAGTTACAGTTCATGAGGATGAACTCATGGTGGTAATTCTTGAATTTATATCCAGATAGCAAGTTCATAGTAATCACCTAGGGAAAGGGTTCCCTATTTTTGTTACCCACTTCCCACTTATGATATCCATTTTCAATAAGAATATAGTGAGATATCCAATATCTATTACATTATTAGGAATCACTCAACTGGTCATATAGTGTATGCCCTTGGTATTCATTCCTTCCCATAGAACTCATCATCGAGCCAGTAAAATTCAAATTAAATACATGAAATTACTTTACCAAGGTAAAAACCTAGAAACAATCCAACATAAAATCCTCATCTAAAACCACATAAGATACATGATCTAGGCATGTACATCAATGTGCACCATTTTTATCATGGATTCCTTTGATAAAAAAAATATCACATTCATTCCTTCAATTTTAATAATTTTTACATGGAATCATATTCTTGTATTCCATAAAAAATGGTGGTATATATCATGAAAAAACAAATATGGTCTCTCATGGTTCACATGCCGAAGATTTGGCAATGTAGACCTGAACCAAATCATCCTAGGAACTTGGTGGATGCCAAATTCTAAATAATTATCTATGAGAACATAACATTCCTTCTTGGTGTAAGTCTTGAATTTAAGCTCAATGTTGGATTATTATTCTACTTAATGATCTATAATAAATCAAAATGGAATCTCTAATATGTAATCTCTAAATAATCATCATGTGCCCCTTCCCTATATAAAAAACTTATTCAAGCAGCTATATTCCCTAAAAAAATTCTTGCACCATGATTTATTTACATTATATATTATTTCTCACACCATGAATGACTCATGTGGACTCAGAGTTTTTTACTGATCACATTTTATAGTTATTTAGGGATTAGTCAATGTCCCTTTAACATGTCATTAAACTATATGGAAAATTTCGATATAAAAATATTGAAAACTAAATAACAACATCCTTATTGGATTACATAAAACTACTTGTTATGGTCTTGACATACAACCATAAATGGAATCACTGTATCTACATGGGATTTAGTTCATTTTTGAGCCTGATACAAAGGATTTAATTTTGAGGTTCTAACCCACCATTCAAAGACCTTATATTTTCTTTGTACCATGCTTCCAATGATATCATAACACTACCCATAGATCTATATTCCATCTAGATAATATTTATATTTCTCCCATTTAATTTATATCCCCTATGACCTGATCTCTAATCAATATAAAATTAAGAAGATCAAACCACACATCTCACATGGCCATATCCCCGTTAAAAAAAATTACTCTCATTGGGCCATATTTTCTTTGATAATTGTTCAAAAGGACCTCTCCGATATATGTCCCCCATCATCCATTACTAGACACCTTCTACCTGAAGCTCCATATTAAAATTTGTAAAACTACATGAAATTAGCATTAGACACCCAAAATTAATATCTATGACATATCCCAATATATAGAACATAACAAATGGGTTCTAATTTCTTTCATAAGGATACATAAGAATACCTTTAATGGGACATATTGAAACTCCATAACACTTACTACCTTCCTAGATAGTGATAAATTCAATAGATCTTAATTGTGCATATTTAAACTATAAAATAAAAAATTAATACTATAATGATATAAATCCTATAATACAAATAGTTTTTCACATAATCAAATGGTTTTGACTAAATTTTTAGGATAGGGTAACAAGATCCACATTGGTATTTTCGAAGGATTCACAAAATCATCATAAATATTTTATAGGGTACTATACTTGTCAAAAATAGCCCAAAATGGTGATTTGATATTAACAATCCATCCTCTTGACCAATATTAATTTCAAAGCATCATTAGAAAGAAAAACTAGTGACCTTCTGCCTTTATAAATATATACTATACTAGAATTCATGTCAAAAAATAATATATGAGAAACCCATCGATGTTTCTATCATATAAAACCATTTTTCATTGGAATGTTTTCATATCCTTGATCAAAGGTGAAAAAAGATATTTGAATCATTGAATCTTCCATTATGTTAGATGAAAATATTATTCTATGGATGGCATATACTCAATATCTAAGAGTGCATTATGTTGGAAGATACATAACACAAAAAATATGATTGATGATCTAAGAGAACTCAGGAATACTCCTGGGTGACATCATGCATTTTTGGGGTAAAAAAATTTTCTTCAACATAAAATCACATGACTATATTTCCCATGTGATGTAATCCCGGAAACTAAATTGGCCTGTATTTTTTTTAATGTAATGTGTATTGGTCAATGAAATTTAAAAAACCTAAAAGATATGAAAATTACTTCTTCAATCGTCACTTCCCATGATCTAGCGTCATTCTAAATATAAAAAAGTAAGAAGATTATATAGACATAATCATTCTATTTATTATTGAATAATTATTAATAAATAGGGATCAAATTTTTATTGAAGTAAAAAATATCGATCAAATATAATAAAATTAAGTGTTATATTAAAAAAATAACAAAATTATTATTTCAAATAATTTAGAGGGAATAAAATAAAATTACTTTAAATAAATATGATTAAAAATTAATCTGAATGAAGAATTGATAATATTATTCCAAATAAATTTTACCTTATCTATTATATAATAAATGAATCTTCCCACAATCATAGATGATTCTGTATTTTTTATCTAATGGAGAAGTGAATGATATGGTAATATGTAAATATATTTAAATGAATCCATTTAAAAAGTTGAATAATTTTTTATAGGGGAAATAAAAAAAGATAGGCTACCCTACGATAAGCATATAATGTCAGGAATAAAATATTGAACAATAATTTCAAGGATATGTATCATTATATTGAACTTGAAATTAGTTTAATGATAGAAATTGGTACCTCATTTCACTAATGAACTGAAATCTCATTGAATCCCTTTCCAGAATCAATACATGAACCCTATATCCTAATCATAAATGATAGGGGATTGTACAAAATTTAAATTTACAATCATGTTTGAATTAAATTCCTGATCGCATCAACTAACGATGGATTAGTGATATGAAAATGTGAAATTTCTATGTTAGATAATCCATAATTAATCATAATATATCCCAAACATTTAATGATCTTGTTAGTCTTCCAAAAACATACATGGTGGTTTCATCCCAAATATATACCAATAATGGAATTAGTTAAATAACACATATATGTTTTTGATGACATTATTTCAAAGGTTGATAGGTGAATCATATTTCGATGAACCATAAGATATCCTTTTCCATAATAGGACCCCAAAATTGGTGATGAACCTCACAATCTATTTTTATTACTCTATGGTTTACAACCCATCATGAATCATGATATTACTCTATGAAATTCTCTCACATACAAGTTGGGACTACTAGAATTCAATAATGTGGTTTTCTTTGTATTTATCAATACTTTAACAACATAAAATAAATAGATGTATGATATTCAAAACCATGCACAAATAAAAAGATGAACATATTTGTGTAACCTCTATTAATGAATGGATTTTCATCATTTTTTCTTAAAGTGCTTGATAAAGATCTCCAAGATGATGCTAGATTGATCCTTCCTCTAAGGTTTTTATATTGTTTAGAAGAATTACACATCCTATTAGTCATATCATCCCATATCCCATATCTTTTAAATTCCCCTATATGTAAAGAGATATGGATTAAGAGATCTTTTTTGGTAGGGAGAATCCCTATGAATGAGAAAAATATAAATGGATATGTTCTTTTTATATAATCCTTGGGCCATTCCTGAACCATCAAAGAAATTACTCAATTTTTGTGAAATTGTTGAGTAAATAATGTGGTTGTTACATGAATTAATATCATGAATGAATAAATACCATCTTTCCATTAATTATGTGAATCATGTATAATAATGGAAACCATTAATGTAAGAGATCTAAATGATAACACTAATCAAATTAATGACATAATAATTATAGGGAGTTTTTTTTGAATCATACTACATGAATCACTAAATTAAAATATACCATATTAATACTCTAAAACTAGAAAAATAGATCACATATGATAACTTATATAATATTTAACGATATAACAAAGAACATTTATATTATTTTTTATTACATACTTATATCATAGTGAAAAATATAGCAAAAAAATCTAATGCTTTAAAGAGGCTTTATTGAATATTAACATTAATCTCCCACTTGAACTAATGTATTATAGACTTTTCCCTTTTATCCATATATTATATGACATAAAACAACATGTAAAACCATATAGAAAACTCCATTTATATAGTTTCTAAAAAACATTTGTATATCTATCATCAAATTCACTATATATCACATCATATGAAATACATTCTAAATACACATCCAAAACTACTTTAAAAAAAACAAAAAATCATTTTTACATAATATATCAAGGTCAAAATCAATTCATGGATACTAAGTAAGTAATTGTGACCCCAAAATCATTCCTAGAATTGAAAAAAATATGAATTCATAAATTAATTCCCAGAGATTCCTCTAGAAAAGAATCAATTCTTATTATGTACAATGTGATTTGGAATGATATTTATAAAACTGATACATATTTATACCTATATCCACTACCCACATCATATGGAAAAATTGAAATTTCATATAACCCCTTTTCCGAAGACATCGATTAACCACAAAACACATAGTATATATATCCGATATAAGTAACCAAAAATTCTAGATTATATATATACATAATGACCAAGGTGATAAATACATCACAAGTAATTCACATTAATGTGTACACATATCACATGATAATCAACCTATAGAGAAGGAAATTACATTTATTATAATCGTAAAACCATAAATGTCCTCAATTTAATTAAATTTTGGTCCCATATTCCTTACTCATCAAATATGAGGTACAATCAAATTTTGGATAATCTACAACTAACTAAATGATCATAAACGTACCAAATCAGCCCCTTATCAGAAAATCCTAAAGTATTGAATAAGAAATGTATAATGGTTTTATGGTTCCCATACTAAGTATATTAATTGACTCTGGGATTGGGGAAAGTCAAATATGAACCATGTACCAATAATTTACAGATGACCAAGTTTATTAAACAACATGTGGAATATGTATGGGCTATCCAACGTAGAAAACTAATTTTGTTCCATATGAGAACATTATCTATCTTGATACATCAATACTACTCATAATAACCTAAAAAATTCATAAAAACCTATGATACTCCATGAAATACTTCAGATATATATAACTCAATGTCATAATTTTATAGACGGATTTTCGTTACACATCATCAATATATGCTTCCAACAAGAAAGAATGATAACGTGGAGTGTATATTTTTAAATACACCTAATTTAACCACACAAAAAGTTTATTTTTATCCATTCAGTTATCAAATATTTCATTTTAGTCAACTCTATTATTTTGAAACCATTTTCTCAATAAGTTGAAAGTAGTCTATAATATTTATTAATCCTTACCTTGATTTTGAACTTATATATATAAACATCATTTTTAATGTATAAAATTTGTATATTATTCCATTTACAATAAAATGAATGATTTTTTGAAAATAAATACCTGACATGTACAATCAACGAATTATTTTAATCATCATTAGGTTTGTAAAATATCACATTTTGGTTTCAATGACCATTGATTACTATATAAATAATCAATTTTATACATTCCAAACAATATTTCTTCTTATGGTTTGAGATTTTACCCACTGATTCATAAAATACAACAATAAAACCTAAACACTACATTTTTAGTTCATTTATCTAGATCAGTTTTAGAAAAATATGATAAATATTTCTCAAATTCAAACACACTGTTGAAAAATTACCAATTCTAAAAAAATAATGAAGTCCATTTCTATTACAGACCATAGAGAAAACCCTAGTCTCTCCATGCCATTAACACAGTCAATCATATTGAATAAAAGAGTAGTGAAGAAAGTTCCATTTTTTTCGTTTTCCCTTTAAGGCTTTGAAACCTAATTTAAATTTTTATATGATTATTATAGAAATCTATTTCATCCACGAAACTATGCTGAAAATTTTTTAGTTCGGAAGAAGTTGACTAATTAGATATAACTTCTTCTTAAAGAAAAATATTTCTTTTATTTTATATCAAGTTATTATGTATCTTATATTATACTTCTCATTTTCAAGGATTAGTCACAATGTTAATATTAGAATATAATGATTTTATTTACCTAAAATACAATCTTTTAACAGAAGAGTATCATGTTTATATTCATTTAATAAGGAATTTTATAAAATTTTCTCCATTTTAATAATGACCCTATTTATAATCATCATATCCATTAGTGGGAAAAAATATACATTTCAACATAATATATACTGATTAACAATAGAGATAGTATATGACTATATCTAGAAGAAAATCATGCCAAGTATATCATATATTAATCATAGATAGTTGATCGACCAACTCCATTCCTAATCCATAATATGGATTATCTCAAATCTATTCCTATAGTATGGTAATGGTTATTGTTTCCTAACTAAGTTAAACCTTTGTAAAACAATAAAAATAATCCTTTTAAAACTTAAGGGTACCTAATTACATAATTTCCTTTCATAAGATAATTCAGGGGAATCCCCAATAGATAAACCTACAACATTGAACGATTTAGTTTATAATAAGAGTTAACTTTTGAAAGAATTAACGACTTATTAATTTAAAGGAAATATAATCCACAAAATTATCTCATGTTATTCCATTTTTTATGAATTATTTTAATGATTTAATTTGGAACCACTATTCCTTCCAACAAATTAATATGATCATACGAAATTTATGTGCAAAACTTTACAAAACTCATTGATTGTTATAATAACCAAAATTAAAATTATATGAATATTCATACATATCCAAATGAGTATCATGAAAAAGGTATATAAAACCATTTCATGTAAGAAATTAGAATCATATAAAATCAATAATCCCCATAAGTGTATTCTTAGAGAAACAATGGATAGCCCCCACTTTTTTACACCCAACATTAGATTCTAGGCCAGTTAGTAGTTTGACCCAATGTCTATCTACACAAGGAAAAATCACTCAACATGGTCATTGATTAAATCGAAATTCTTCCAAAACATTTGTATAAACATTAGTTAACATATTAATTAAATCATGTATCTTACTACAATTCAATGTTAAGGGAGAAAAAACTAAATCAATTGTTATACCTAACGCTTAACTCTGTAGATGCATGTTTGATAATTTTTTGAATAATATTACATCTATATACTAATTCATAAATAAAGATGCATAATATAATATTCATATTCAAGAATAAAATATAAAATAATAATAATTAAATGATTAAATCACATACTTAAGCATGGGATGAAAAATTATGAATAATTTATATTTAATCCAATTAAAAACTCATTATTACTTATAATGGAATTATTGACATTCTATAATCAAATAAATATAAAAAAATTACATTATTTCTAATATTAAATGATTCATATTATTATTTATATAGAATTTTTTTAAATATAGGATATTTAGAATAAAAAACTTATATATATAAACATTTTACATAGTAAATAATCATTTGGAGTTTTATGCATTTAATACTAGTCACCCCTTGATAATATCAATTATCAAAACTCCATTTTTTGTGGTTTAAATAATTTATTAAATAATTAAGTTAAAATTTGACAATTAAAATTTAGTAATATGAAAATTTTACAGTTCTAAATATAAACACTTATAAATTTCCCAAATTCTCTAATTTGTAAACATTTCAATAGTAATTAATGTAGTTTCATATAAAAATTTTATATCTAAATTGTATTTCATTCCATATAAGAAGAAAAATTATTTTAAAATTATTATTTAACATTATGAATATTTAATTAGTAAATGTTTCATAGAAATTAAAGAAACTACATATACACATTTTCTATTTTTTTATTTTATAAAAATTTATAAATTAGATAAATATATCATTATAACCATTTTTAATAACTTTTAAAAACTTTATAAATAATATAATTAAATTATAAAGATAAAATAAATAAAAAAACTTCTCTAAATATATCGCATTTAACAATATAATCCATGTTTTAATATTTGATTCAATTATTACACCATGTGATGTGTAATTAATAAGTTTTCCATTATCTATTATATTATATGATGGAATTATTTCTCATAATTTGTGATTTCATTGTTCAATTTATTCAATTGTATTTGATGATAATAATAATATATGCTTTCAAATACAATTATTTTTTTCATAGGTAGAATAACTCCATCATGTGTTATGAAAATGCATTTCGTGCAGTATTATATTCCAAAACCAAATGAAATAAATTATTTCATAACCTATGATATTCAATATCATATGACATTAACCCAATGAAAATATGTTATTTTATTATGTAACTCAATCCTTATTTCAAAATTTAAATAGTACATTACAACTTCTAAAATCATAAGAAATTATATTACTTAGTTTTAGTATATTTTTTAATTATATTCGGTATGATATGAAATATTATTTCAAAATTATTCAGTTATTAAAATGATTTATAGAGTTAAAAGATGTAGTATATCTCTAGTAGCACATATGAGTATAAAATTATCAATTAAAACATAGTTAAAATTTTATAATAAATTTAAAATCTCATTTACCTAGATGCACTATACATGATATTTGAAACATTTATATAAGTAAAATAAATAACTTCTGTATATAGAATAACTCGATGAATGTTCAGGCCTCTTTAATCATTCATGTGAATGAGGAAAATGCCTCAGAAGTAGCTATAAAAATTTCCCCTCTGTGGTGTGTCCATGGTTTGAAATAATCATACATCATATGGGTTGGATGCTCCTATATATGAAGACTTTATATAGACTTTCATGGTAAATAGAGGAGGAATATCAAATTTAGTAAGAGAGGATTCATATGAGAAATAATCACTTAAAGGATATGACCTTTTTTATTTCTCCAAACAATTACAAGATTTCACAACAATTTCATAAAATTTATTAAATATTTGAGTAAAGGCTTTTGATGTTACATGCATTCATCATACTAAAGCATCAATCATCCCATGTGGTTTTTTATATGAAACATTCATAAAAATTATATCCATTAGTGGAAAAGATTCAAATGATATCATTATACATTCACCTACCATGTTTGTCATTATAAATTTATGTGGATATTATAATATTATTCAAAAAAATAAATTATGACATATTTATACACTATAACATTCCATATGGTTCTTATATGATATCTTATTTCATATGTAACAATATACAAAAAATTTATTTTATCCCATATTCCAAACCTACTTCATAAAATCCAATATATAAATTCATATCCTCATTTACATAATCATTAATGCCTATATCCTTTAAATTGGACATGTAAATTGGAAATGGGATCTTCGTACCAATCATTTAGGATCTCTCTTCCATTGAGTTTTTTCGAAATACTGATTCAATAAAGGTAAATAATTTTCTTTCCCTTGATAATATTATCTATAGATTTTTTATGGATTATTATTTGTAAAATGCACCCTAATTTTATCTTCCATAAAATTGAGGTTATTTTTCCTAGAAGTGAAATTAACCTACATTATTAATTTGTAATGAGAACACATTAGGGGTATACATTCTAACAAAGAGCCTCATAAACTATGTTTCCTTTATCCGAAGCATATACTATATCAATACAGAATGTTTGTATTATTTTTCAAATTACACAAACCTAAATCCATAACAATTTTAAAACTATATATTTAAGGATTTTGTGGAATATGAAAACTATTGGAAATTCACTAATTATGTAGTCTCCACATCACATTAATGATGGGAAACCAATGGTCATTTCTAAATAAGGTTTAGGGTAGCTTCTCCCATAAGGATATATATTTTCATAAATACATTCCAGTATGCAATGATCATTCCTAAAGAAAAAAACATGGAAATCTAACGATGCATCATAATACACATGAAACCCTTCACATGGATGAGGAAAAATAAGAAAGGGAGAAGTTTTCAACTATTTCTTCATACCTTAAATGGAAAATTCACATTGTCCAAACCACATAAACTTTTGTCCCATTTTATTCAATCAATAATGAATGTTGATATCTTGGTGGAATCCAAAACAAAATGATGATAGAGAAATTTAAAGGAACACTCCAGGACATCTTCTATTCTCCCTTAAAATAATCCATTTTGATGAATACTCAATCAACTAAATTCCAAATGAACATGAATTTGTGAATACAAAATAATAATTTAGAAAACAAATTATACAAATTTTTATCTTTAAATGTCTATAATATGATGTTATTATGACAATTAAACTCATCACGAGACTTGGAATACACTATTATATCATCCAATAATAAAATGGAAGATGACTCCAAGAATAGATGAAATATCCTTTCCATAAATTCTTAAAGAACATCTAGAGAACTATTCAAACCAAAATTCCTGACTAGATAAATGAAATGAACAAACTATACATGAAAAGAGATATTTTAAATTTCTTCTAGTCTTACCTGATCACGATGATAGTTTGAGTACGTGTAAATTTTTTAAAACCATTTCATCCCAAAAACCGATCAAATAGAATTTCAAATTTTTATTTAGAATATTTATTCCTTATCATTACCCTGTTCAACATCTAATAATATACACTACATCATAGTCTTCTAAAATATTTTTAGAGTAAATAATCAGGGCAGCATAGTGAGAATTTTATTTGTTTGTTAAACCCATTTAATTCAAGATCCTAAAATTAAATCAATAATTCACAAAACTTAATCAATGAATTATGATACATTGTAATTGATATATGTTCTATTCTAATCCATAGATTAATAATAAACTTCAAGTTACACATTGGTATATATATAGTGAAATATTTTTGGAACCCATTTTTTAATGATATACCATAAGAAATAATCCCAATCTACCTTCATAATACAATACTACATAGATAATTATTTACATATTAGTACTGATTACTCCAACATTAACCTTATCAGGACTTGAACTATTATTCAGTAACACTTACTCTCCATGCAGAGTATATTTAATACCAACTGGGAATGAGATGAATAACCACATATTATAGTAATTGATATTGGATCATAAATGGGTTAACTAGTCTATTCCTATAATAACATAATTGTATTTATCTTTGAGAAACATAAAATCATATATATTTCTATATAAAGTCTCTAGAAAGGAATATAAAATATACTTACTCAGTAGCATTATTCTCCTCCCACTAAGGGTATTAATACTTATAAATGAATTTGATACTTCCACTTTGAGTTCAATTACAAAATATAATTACTAAATTGTAAGGGAATGTGAATCACTGGTATCAGAAAATTTCCATGCCAAATTAGAAGATACCAAAATAGTACTTATAGTAATAATGGACTATCTCTAATATCAGTAGAAGGTTTCTAAACAACATATACAAGGGTTCAACTATTATTAAAACCACGAGTTGGGAAATCATGTGTATTCAAATACACTATACATAAGTGGCCCTAATTCCCATATTAACATCCCTTAACAAATCACTACGATGTTATATGACTATATATAGTTGAATATGTAGTAGTATGTGGTGGAGATTTGGTTCAGTAGGGTCACTACCAAATTCGCTCTGATACACTCTATCAAAACAAAACTCTAAATATTCATATACAACAAAAAAATTGGGGAATTACTTTTCATTAAAGGTATAGTTCAAAAAAATGTTACATGGGTGACCACATTGATGAAACTAAATAATATGTAATCTTTGGCTATGATATAGTGGTACCCAACTCCCATGACTACCTTCATTATAGTGTCCTCTGCTCCCCTCCACCCACTACAACATCAAGATAATATATTAGTTATCACATGAATTCTCTCTGGGTAATTATATTACCTCTACTAAGAGATAATCTAATACTATTAGCATAAGGATGAATTTCTTCTCTATTTTGGAGAATGTTTAAAAACTAAAAAGAACTTATTAATTTTGAAGTGGTTTCTTTATGATAATCTCAATGTACGTTTCTTTTTTATTGATAATTTATTCTCACATATAGAGAAAAAATCAATATTATTTATTTTCTATTGTATTCAATAATAGAAATAATAATTCCATGAAGAAGATATAATGGAAGGTAATTTAGTTATTTTCATGGACATTTTTATCCTTAAGATTACATCCCACCATCAAAAATATTCCCCTTAAATGAAACCATTATAATTTAATTAATATCATATTGTTGGATTTAGAGTATATGTGAGAGGTGAAAATATGTTTTTTCATAACTTACCATAATATATAATGTGATAAAAAAATTCACCATCAAGGGTATCACTGTGGAATAATAGAAGCATTGCGACATAATATTAAACATTCATGTTTTATTTTTTTGGGTATAGATGATGAATGGAGTATCTATTTTATTATATAAGATTAAACATTGCATTTTGTTTGTTCTGAACAAGTTGGATTTGCTGCTATATGGTAGATGATTGCAGCCATTTGTTATTGTGAGGACATGAAGGATTCAGAATGGTGATGAACATTTCTATGTAGTACCATTCACTTGTTTATATGATCTATCCATTGACCATCTGATAGATTCCAAACAAGATGATGATTATGACTAACTGTGGTGTAGTCAACACCCCTCCTCCACAATCCCTACTATTTTGGAAATTTTTTTAGGACAACCCTATATCATAAACAGTGAGGCATGTTTTCCCCTACATTCCAAAAACTCACAAGGCCTCTCAAACCCAGCCTTCTCCTAGGCTTCCATGTCAAACATTGGATAACCCCAAATTATCGTCATTCCCTCTTCTATACGACAATCTATTGGCCTCATTCCCTATGGTGAAGGTTCAATTACTTGAGATTTTAAGTGAGTCCCTCCCCCATTATACTTAGTTTTGATCAATTATATTGGAAAAAAAACATATCTTAGATTATGCTGCATCTTAAGTCTAGAATCTATTTTATGATGATTATTTTATAAGTTATAAGGATCCATGATGTGTGGGTTTCATCCAGTATATACGATGACATAATAAGATTATTGACTATTTGAAAATCCTAACATCGATGTCAACACATTTGAGGTAGAATTTTCTTTACCATACATATACATTGAATTTGATGATTGGAATGAAATGATTTTATTTTCTTATGAGTATTCATACCCATTTTTTATTGATCACATTTGTGTGTGCACGGGTTTTTCGCCTATGAGACCCATGTTTCATGTAGATCACTTGTGTGTCTGTTACTATGTATGCTATTACTCATGAATGATATGATATGTTTTTCAATATTTATTTTGACCTATTTGTGTGAATTGATGGACTCATATGTGTTTTCATCTGATTGAAAATGAATAGAGGGACCATCATGGATTATTTATCCCTTAGATGGAAAGCATGTACGAACAATGATAATGATGAAAGTTGATAAAGATACATGGATGTTTTATGATTGCATTGTGAACTAACCATATATAGTACAAGGGTATAATTATAGTTGGGCCTAATCTGAGATAGTTTTAGTATATGACAACCATGCATCATGCCCTAATGCAAAGGTAGGTAGGATGGCCATGTTTCCTAACCCTTGATAGATATGGGGCTTGATAGCCTTGTGGACTAACTTGAGACTCATTGGACATGTGGATATTCATAAATATATGAGGTGTAATTTTGGTATACCCATGTTCATGACTTCTATTATGATCTCTCTTCTTTCATGGAGTTAAATTATTTGTAGGCTCGATTCATGGAGACATGGTTAGCGAATGACCACTCGAAACATAATTGACTATTCTTGATTTTGAGCATCCTTATTATCATTCTATACAAATCATATTCATGTGAACTTTTGTTAAGGATACATTAGTGGTGTTCTACTATGTTATACCCAAAACCTACATAGGAATCTGTATTCCTATAAATACATCAAAATTAGTTATCCATGGAAGGTAATGACCCTAAGATAGGGAGATAAGGAGATGAAGCATGGGGTTATGAGGCTGTACTATTAATACATTGATGTGTTTCTATAATGTATATATTTTCATAACTATTATTTTTTTACTCATTTTGTCCTTCTAAATTGGGGGTATTTATTTTATTCCCTATATGACATTAGACACATTCCATGCCATCAGATATAACATTATTTTTATTTATTCCATTATATAATTTTTTTCTATACATTCATACTTGATTATGGGTATTAAGTTCATCCCTGGAAAATGAGGGTATAATCCACCCACTAATGATGACTAGACCCTCAATGATAGTCAGTAACCTCTTACGTATGGTGATGTGTGTATGTGCTCATGTGAAACTCCATATAAAACAAGAGTTTGTTTTGGTGTTACAAAATGGTATCAACAGCCTAAGGATAATTTCTTTTATTTTGGGGTCATGGTATAATGGTTATAGTATATGTTGAACTAATATTGGTGTGTTTCTATATTCCTAGACTGCTCATGTGTAACTGACCTTTGAGTTTACATTGATTGGATTGTTTTATCATTTTTATTGGATTTGGGTGCATTCATGCATCGAGGGTAAGAATAAATGGTCACATGTCCTATCTATACATGTTATGTTCTTTATAGTATTACTTTTAATAAATTTCATAAATTTGAATTTTGTCTGTTTTAAATCTATACTCTATGTTGTTGTGATATATATATTTTGGAATTAAATAGTTGATCATAAACATCATGTTATGTTTCTTATATATATTATTGAGACTAATGTTATTTTATAAAGGAATAGACTTGAACCTCAAGTAGAACATGTAGGGTTATACATTTAGTGTTGTAATATCCTAGGATAGTTCTTGTGATAGGAATTCCTTATCTAGGACATGAAACTGCATTTTTTACATAGAATAATGTGTTATTTTCATTATAAATGTTCTCTAGTAATTTTTGAGATATTTTTCCATGGTTATTCCATAATTATCTTCTTATAGAGGATGTAACAGTTCTAGTAAAGTCTATATATAAGGGCTCAAGTAATCTTGATCTCTAAATTACTATAGTGGTTACAATTTTAAACACACTTAAAATCGAATTATTATAGACTTGTCCTACTCCGGGTAGCGGGGTGCAGAGGATGATGATTTTTTATGGATAATACTTTTATCTCTAGCATCCACTCGTATTGCAGGTTAGATATAGTTAATAGGGTACAAAGGAATGCATTGAAATCATTAAAGGAATATTTGACATGGTATGAAATACTAGGGATATTAAAGTGAATCCTAATAACTTTATGTTTTAGGGAGAAACCAATAGGTTGTAGGGAATGTTGGGTTAGTAGAGAATGTGTGAAGGCTTCACTTAGGAGGCCTTCAGTGATATTTTATTTGATTACTTCATTCCAATCATGGTAAATATATAATTATCATAGGATTTTATAGAGATAAATTTGGGGAAGACTTCAGTTTCTATATACTCATATCATTTTATGGATTTTCTATAATTTTATCCCATTTTTTATGGGAATCATTCATAAAAGATAAATAGGTTTGAGATTATCCATAATTCGAATCATATACATGAGAGATGGGGATTTAACCTAACAACATATACTTGGGTTATTTTCATGTCCAAGAATTTTGATATGGAGATATGGTACGATATGATTATAGTTTTATATCTGGTCTACAGTGCACCAAAAATCAAATATCCAAGTAATGCAACGAGTGACTCTTCTAATTGTAGGATGAAGAATGTTGTGGAACTACAATAGGGACGCAATCATGTGATAGATGATAGGACTTAATCATCCATATATGTGGCTAGTTAAGGTTCCCAATGTTTCATTTTTGGATAGAGTGTTTGTTATAAAAAAAATTCCATGGACATAAGATCCAGTGTCATGAATTTGGAATAATGGGGAATCTTTATAAACTTCGGACAATGTCATTTAAAATAGGCTCATGCATGGGTTATGGGTAGACATAGGTTGTGACCCAAAGATCTGTTAGGGTTGTTCAGTAGTAGGCCTCAGAACCCTAGACTTGAGTTACACAAATGAGTTATGAGACTCAATGGTAGTCCTGTAGATATGAGGTGGGAGGATTTTTTGTTGTGTACTATGTTCCAACTACCATTAGAGAGGGATGTTCTATAACTAGAGAGATAGTATTAATTACCTATATGTTATCTAATACTTTTCTTAAAATTTTGGAATCCTATTATTTCATATATTCTCATTATTTTGTTGTCCTTAGTTTAATGGTTATTTTATCTCATTGGATACTCACTTTTAGAATATCCTTAGGGAAGAAGGCAGATCATCTCTAGTGGTTTCATGAATTTACCAATATATATTTTAGCTATGAAAATCTATGGGACTTAATAATCATATAAATTAGTAGTATCTAAGTGACTTTCAAGATGTAAGGATTTACTATTTACTGATATTTCATTGACTTTTATAGGAGGCATATATCATTCACTATAAAAAGATAAGTGAGATTTATATTGACAAGTGACTAAGAAGTCAATGTAGGTATGATGGGATGGGGCCTATGTAAAATATGATCTATCACAATATAGGTTGTTAGCTGGGCTCCTTCATCAGGATTATTAGTATCTCCATATATCTTTCCTATAGTGGTGGAACATAATCAAGATTCTTGTTGGATGAATTCTTAGGCATTCCTCAAGATATTGTAAATGAAATTAAGATTGATATTATTCTCATGGTTTATCCAATATTTAATACTCCCATTCATTTGGTACCAACAAATATGAGAGAGGTGAAGTAGGAGTTAGTGTATTTAGTGGTGAAGGGTTTCATCAATCCTATCACATCTCCTTGGTGTGCTCTAGCGTTGTTTTAAAATAATGTGAATGGAATTATATATATCTTTATAGACTATAAGAAGCTAAATCAAGTAATAGTGAAGATTAATTACCATTTATCCATAAAATATGATCTATTTGATGAGTTATAAGAATCCATATAATTTTTTAATATTGATCTCCCATTCGGATGCCTTCAGTTATGAGATAGAAAAGAGGATATTCCAAAGAGATATTTTAGAGTATAACTGGACGTATGAATATATTTTCATGTATTTTTTATTGTAAAATTATCTACTAGTGCTCAAGATCTAATAAAATGGATTTTTAATCCATATCATGATTCCATTATTGTTTTATTCATGGATGATATAGTGATATATTTCATGAAAGGGTCAACATTTTCTTAACAGTTCCATCATGGTTTCAAAAAGATTGGTGGTGTTTAGGTGGGGTATAAAAATGTTTTCAAAAGGTTTTCACCCTTTTAATGGTGACCTAACCCTAGATGAGGGCATTGTGGTGGCCGTTTCGAGGTTATCATAATGTTTTTGAGTACCAAATGCTACAAAACCACTTGGGAATCAATTTTTAGGTCTCCTTGAGGCACGAAGTCTTAAATTTACAATCCAAAATGACGTAGGTTTGTGTGGAAATAGTCATTCCACATGGAGAATCCACCATAATAAACTAGTAAAGAACAAAAAATATCTTTATAGTACATGTAATAATCTATGGAATGTTACAAATCGATTATGGTTATGAACCATGCCATAGGGGGATCTATTTTAAAGTTTATGTGGTCAAGAACAACAAAAACCCTAAAAATGGCTTGCTAATCCATTTCGGATGACGTGGTTCCCATAACGAATTTTTAAAATGTCTAAAAGGTTTACAGACCCTTTAAAATATCAACATCTTAACATGGGGTAAGAGATTTATGAATTCCTTATCAGTCTTGAATGTGTTCATATGATTTTTCAAACACTAATAATTGATATTCAACCCTATATTTGAGTGTTCCTCTGATTTTCACACATTTTGTGGAACTAGTGTGTGCATCCATAATCTCTAAGAGTGAGGATCCATTAACAGAATTATTTCCTGGTGGTGTTGTTTGTACCATCCTTTGGTTCCTCTTTTTGAATAACTGGTTGTCTTAAACTCTCATTTGAGGTGAATCAAACTACATAAGTTCAATTTACCCATTTATCCGCACTTTTCTTTTCCCCATTTATTTATATTTTATAGGGGGTATTGGAAGAGGTTTTACCCGATATTTTGGGGGTAATAAATCCATATTTGGCATTGGTTTTTGAAATCTAGTTTATTGATAGCCTTCATGGATTGGTGGTTTTCCTTCTTATGGCGGTTAAGCCTGGATCATCTAATCTTATGTGAATAAATTTTCGGATCTGAATCAAGGTAAGGGATTGATGGAATATATTTAATTTATTATAAGATAATAAAAAATTATAATTATAAAGATTCATCCATTTAGATTAATTTGGTTAATAATAATAAAATAATAACTTGTAAAATAATCTGGTGAGTAATGAATGAATTGTAATCTAGAAAATAATCACATGTAGAAATATTGAATGATAATTAAGGAAATATAAAAGAGGATAATACAATGCATGTTGTGTGACTATATTGGTGAAAAATTAATATATTAATAAATTAAATAAAAGTTATATCACATGTTATAAAAAATTTTTATCCTAATTATATGATTCATTTTATTTTGTAATCCATAATTTTCCTGTTGAAATAAATATATTAAATATTACTTATTATAATTTCTTGAATTGAATTTAGTAAATTATCACATAAATTAAATAATAATATTTGATAATTAGTAGGATTATTAGAAGAGGAAAAATTAATAATTATATGTTGTAGAGTCATTGTTAATATTTTTAATTCATTAATCATGGAAAATAAATAATAGTGAGTTGTAGTGTTAATTTTACTGATTAATTTCGATGATAATTATTTTATTTATAATTATTGATATTAGATAATTAAAATAATTTTTTTATTTCATGGAATTTTTTATTGTTTGTGAATTCATTGGATTAATTGCTAAATTGAAAAGCTAATTCAAGAAAAAGAAATTATTTAATGCATGCAACTTTGAGATTATTATTTATTAATAATATTATTTCATGATTAGAATTTTTATTCTTATTTATTAATATTGTTACATTTTATAATTTAATTAACAAATGGGAACTATATAAATTATTTATGTTCAATATATTGATATTTAAGAATTAATGTTTTGGGATTTGGTATCATATTATTCTGAGATATATATATTTCACTTCCATGGAGATTTAATATATATTGTGTTATCTATTGTAGTAGTTATTAGTAATGGTTGATATTCATGGAAATTAAATAAAAACATTAAGCTCATAATTCAAATTTTATAATAAAAGGTGCATTTTTAAATAATTATCAATGATATTTTTGACCTGAAAATAAGTTTAATGTCTAATTATGGGTGAAATAAATAATTTTTAGATTCGTTAATTTTTAGGGATAATGCATCTAGTATTTCCCCATTATATATATATTAATTAAAAATCGTATTGTAAATTTAATGATTTATTAAATAATCTCTATGATGAAGAGTATGTTTAAAAATGTTTGATAAAGGATAGAATACCTTATTTTTATCACTATAGTTTCCTTTGGAATTATGTGTGGAATAATACATTTAATATGTATTTATTATTTATGAATTTATATCATTATTTTAATTGGACGAAAACCATGTGTTACTAGAATAACAGATGATGATATTCGAGGCTACGATGACAGAACGTGGTGTCAGTTATGATCATTATAGTGTGTGGGGATACCTGAGGCTATGACAGTTTCATAAGGTGGTAGATATAATGATTATGTTGACATGAGATATTATATGTGATATTATTTATAGTGGTGTCTGGGATAGAACCAAGACTGGTAGAACTTGTTAACTATTCATTCATCAGTGCATATATGACACCATCACCTTAGTAGTGGTTGTTGAGAGTCTTGTGTGATGGTAGTATTAGATGAATCTATGGCTATGTAGTTTCATATTATGTGGTCACAATATCTATTTTTATCCTATATTTTTTTATTTTATATGCCATGATATGAATTTTGGTAAAGAAACTAAAAACTAGTAGACTATTGGAGGGTGTTTTCCCCAACATCTAGATTTGTGTAGAACAAATAGAAGAATACCCCCTATAGCTCCGCTTTATTCTCATGGTAGTAGTATGTGATGATATGCACAGTGATTATCATTATAAATATATATTTATAGATGGTAATAATTTCTTATGGATATTTTATAAACATATATATCTGGATACAGTGTTCTAATCATTTTTATAGGTATCTTGTGTATAGAATATGATGGAATGAGGAATAGTACATGACATAAGGGATATGGTGCCCAAAAAAAAATACTATGTTACTATATAGTTATGTGGATGGGATAATGAGATGAAGTGACACAAAGATTGTATGAAATATTAAATTATCCCTAGTGTCTTTGAGATACATTATTTTTTGAGAGAAATGGATTAGGTTTTTCAATATTGAGGAAGAATGAGAATCAAGTGAGAAACTAAATGTAGGTGGCCATCACATTTATTATGTTTCATATTATATTTTAAATATATTTTTTACTTGGTGAGAAATCATTTTTTAGGATCAGGTAAATAATTATAAACCAACTTAGCGGATGTGTTAGTTTCATTTGTCAACTCACGGATCATTATTAATTTTCATTCACATATTATATGAGAGGATGTATGGTGTATCCCAATGGGTATATATTTTATTCTAACCCTATACATATATATACATTATTTTCCATGTATGTAGGAGAATTTTTTATTTCAGGATAGAAATTACTCACATAGTGATTTGTGGATAAGATAGTTGGGATTTGAGGTTATTTATGTGGATTTTTTAAGTTGGAGTTAATTTTAGTTGTATCATTTTGGTATGACAACATTCATGTACATGGGATATTTCTTCACATTTAACTTGAGAATAATATTTTAGGTGGTTCAATCATATCTATCTTATTTATCAAATCATAGATGGAAATTCCACCCACTTATGTGTATGATACACCCTTAATGCTTGTCATAAACATATGGCCTAATAGAGGGGGGAATATGGCATCATTATCTCTCTTATCTCACTCTCATCCAAGTAAGGTTACCTTATGGGGGATGTGGTCATAAAATAGTTTTATCAATGGTGATAGTAGAAAGATATGATTGAATTTTATTTAAGTAATTTGTGAGGACACATGTGTTCGTAGGGAAACAATATTAGGTAAACAGAGAATTTACTATAAAAAAATGAGGCACACTTGGGCATATGAATTTAGGAAACCCTATGATCTGATACAAGGAAATATATGTTCACTGAGCCTTTTAAGAAATGTGATTCTTCTTGTAGTGTAGAAGCCTAGAAAATTATCGTGAATCATGCTTATATTCACCAATTTTTGAATTGGGTAGATAATGGAAAAATAGGTTTTAAAAATAAGAATAAAATGATTAACAATAAATAAGAAGTGTCCCATGGCCTAATTCCCTAACATGTTTTCTTTTATTAGGAGTGGATATAGATTGATGTTCCTATCTAGTTCATTATAAAGAAGCTCACCATGATGTGTTACAAATTGGATGAACATTAAGTGAAGAACACAATGATACTTTTATGAGGACACTCAAGGAAATTCCATCACCATAGCATATATTATTTTTTAGGTTCCATTTCAGATCACAGGGAAAAGGTTTGGTTGGTGGAGGTGGGGTTAGCTGTTAGTTTGAATCATACTCACAGAGAGAATTGGTCTTCGTTGGTTATGATGATGGTATGTAAGACATCTTGAAAGAGTTTTTTCTTGTTACTTAGTGTTTATAAGGGTTTTTTATTTGTTAGGGTTTTTCTAGGGATTAGTTTCTAGGTTTATTCTTTTTCATCAACCACAAGTGTGACATTTGTTACATTGAATCACACCCTTAGTTTCAGAATCTCCGAGCTCTGTTTTTTTTATTTCATTTGATAACATTTAATTTACTTGTTGATCCTCAATCCCTTAAATTATTAACCCCATATTTTGAATAACCAGGATTATTGTTATTTTACAATTTATAGACCATCTAGATGATTTTTTGCAAAACCTCCTAATTTATTTTATTGAATAAATCCTATTAAATCATTGATCCATGATTGTTTAGATCACATAAACTTTTTGTTTCCAAGACACACATAAATTACATCAAAGAAGATAAGTATAAATCATTCATTATTTCCAATGTTGAGAATGAGATATAATCTATGGAAAGGGTTTCAATAACCTTGTTCATTTTATTTTACTATTATATTTTGAGGCCATTGTTTTTCTGAGGGGACAGGTCACTAATTAATATCACCCTGGGCTATTATTTGGTATAGGGGGAGAATTTTGTTAACTTCTTGTGCATCATTTAATGCATTCTTGAGCCCTATGTTGTGGATATTTTGTCTATGGTAGGTGGTTCTTGTAATAATTCCTTTATTTTAATAAGTATACTCTACACACAATCTAGGTGACATGTTCCATGGTTCGGGGAAAGAAAATATTGCATGTTTTCTAGTAATTTATTTTCTACCTAGTATTAATTAAATTTATATCTATGTTATAAATTAAATTATTATATATTTTACATTGTTAATGTGATTTTTTTATGATATTGATATGGACTTGTGTTCTTAAATCATCATAAGGGATTTATCTTATAAAAATAATGTGTGATATGAACTCGAGAATATAATGATGGGGGACACATCACCGATCTTGAAACATTGTTTTTCATGATGTGTTTTTAAATTGTGTGGTTATGTTAGTGACAATCAAAGAGGATTAGATCATGTTGTGGTTGATGGGTTCTGTTGACTTGTATTCTTTTGGAATCTTTGTTTATGATTATTTTTGTGGTGGTATTTATTTAGGAATTTTATATGGTGTTAATTATAAACTATTCAAGTAATGGAATGAACCTATAGTATATGTAGTATTTTTCATTAGTGTATCCCAGAAAAACAATTTTTTGTCAAAATACATGAAAATTATATAGTTGGATAAAAAAGATTTTTCTAACCTCGTGTTTTATTTTTATGATTGATGTCATCTTTTAAATTTTATTTCACCATGATTTGAGGATTGTTGTATAAATTTTAACATGGTAATAATCTTGGTAGAACAGTGTCAGTTGAATTAAAGGATTCTTATGAAAGTACGTTTTAAATTTATATCATAATTATCAATAAGATAACATGAACCATGATTAAAATTACAATTGTGGGTGGTTTAATTAAATTCAATGTTGCAAAGAAATTTCATTGAAAAATTTATAAACTAGTTTTTTTTATTTTAAATAATTATTTTCCAAAATAATTTATATAAGAATATTTTTTTAAATAAAAAAATTATTGTTTTCAATAAAAAATTAATTTAATTTAAAATTATTTTTGAATGATGTTTGGGAATTATTTTCACAAGTGAATTGGTGAAAATTATTTTAGCATGTCTTAGAGTTTAATGAGTTTTAATGTTAAATATTTTGAGGCATTTCTAGACCTAGATAAATCTATTGTATATTATATATTTTTGGAAATTGATAGCCTGTACGAACTTAATGAAATTTAGAAATTAGTATATCATTTTTTTAATAATTTAAAATACAAGAATTCAAATCTAATATTAATATGATTTTTTGTAAGGAGTGTTTTTAATGTTGTGGATTATATTTTGTAGAATGTTAATTTAAAATAATGAAACAAAAAATATTTATTTTTTGGAATGATTACGTAATTTTATTGAAGTTAAATTCATATTAATGGTTCCCCTTAAATTAATTTTGATTAATTTTAATCAATATGATGTCATTTTTTGTGACGGTCCTTCACTCTTATGTTATTTTATTGATACACACTTTAAATTGGTTTTTTGTAGAAATATATGTGGGATTTGAAATGATTATGTGATATTACATTGGAATGAGGGTTACTAGTGAATTCTTGATTTTACAATTTTTTATTTATTCAAGATTTAGTTATGATGGAGATTTTGATTTCATGTTGATATAAATGATTGATTATCCTCTTGATATAATGTTTTAATAATGGAAAGGTTATTGTTTGAGTGAAATTTTCAATAAGATGTTGTTTGGAAATTTATTTAGAGTGTCGTGTAGATATATGATTTGTTCCTCTAAGGAAGATTTTGTGATCTTGTGATGCAAGGATTCTTGAGATGTATCGCTTGGGGCGGCTATCTGGTGACCCATTTTATTTTACATCTCAATGTATTTTGTTTTAAATTCATATGGATGATAAGGGGTATCTAATGTATAAATTGAAACATTCATGACCCTTTGTTCATTCCTAAGGCTCAGGGGTGCCGAGGAGGTGTATACAAGTGTTTTAAAAAGGTTTTGGCCCATCTAAATGGTACCACACTATATAATAGGACATGATGTAGGTTGTTTTGAGGTTTTCTTATGTTGTTGGTGCCTCACTACCTATATTACAGATTTTGAATCCATTTTTCACATTTTTGGAGGTTTGGACTATGAAACAACCAAGTAAAAATAGATTAGGTGGATATGGTATTGGGACTTACACTTGTTCTGTCTACATGACCAAAATGGACATGGCTAAAATATATTTCCAATCTATTTTACATACCTTGGTAGTATCAAAATATCTTGTGGTAGTACACCACACTATAATGGAAGTTCATTGGTAGTCAATGTGCTAAAGAACCACCATGGAGAAAAAATTGATTTCCATGATATTTTAGAAGCTGTTATACTATTTATAAATTTTTAAAATGGATAAAATGGCCCATATACCATGAATAAGTCTGGTGTTTGAAATAGTAAAATACACATATGAATTTATCAGGCATCTTGAAATTGGTCTTAGGCCAATTTATCTAGTTTTAAAATATATAAACGACTTTATTTGGAAATTCCTCTAATTTCTACACATCCGGAGAACCTAAGATGTGGTTTAATACATTATTAGATTGAGGATCCATCAACAAAATTGTTTTGAGGTTTTTCTAGTTATAGC
Organism: Viscum album; assembly: GCA_963277665.1. Lineage (NCBI taxonomy): Eukaryota > Viridiplantae > Streptophyta > Magnoliopsida > Santalales > Viscaceae > Viscum > Viscum album. Next base: position 549,747,139 of record OY728140.1, read on the forward strand.
TTCCTTTGGTGACACTTGTTAAATTCTATATTAACTCATCTTTATCTTTTAGAAAAATTGAATGGCCCAAGTTCAAGTTACTCATTTCTTAAATATTATCATTCACAGGTTTATCTCTTTTATAAGTATTTTGTTAGAGGTTTTACTATTTATTTTGGGTGTTGTTGAGATTATATTAAAATTTCTATTCTAATGATAGTTTCTAGTTGGATGAAATTTTATTAGTGGTGTTTCTTCAGGTGGTTGTTCAACTATTATTCTCCATTCATGTGTAAATAACACTAGATAATTAATTTAGTTAGGGGATATGTTACTTAAACTTGATTTATTAAATGATAATGTGAAATTATCATTCTCCAATTACCTCTATTTAGATTAATTAAATTAACATAATTAGATAATCATCCAAAAAATAATCACATGTGCAATGATTGAATGAATGTTTGTAAAATATCTACATGACGCGAAACATAATGATAATATAGACATCATAAAAATGAAGATAAAATGAATTAGGTGTAACTACATTGATCACATATTAATATTTCATGATTTTAAATAAAATGTATATCCCATGTAGTGTACCATACTGAATATAATTAATTAAAGATTTTTAATTTGAAATATAGAATTTCTGTTTTGAAATAACTATATTAAATTCTGTTAATGATAATTTCAATAAGATAATTTAGTAAATGATCACATGAAAAAATATAATAATGACTGATAGTCTAGAGGATTATTTTATGATTCAAATTAATAATTTCATCTTTGAGATTAATTGTGAATATTCTCAAATATTAATGATAGAGAAATAAATAATTGTAAAATGATGTTTGAAACTACTTGAATAATGTTGATGTGAATTGTTTTCTTTCTAATTCTAGATATTATATAATTTAAATAAATATTCTTAATGTTGAATATTTATAATTATTACCACATGATTTGGATTAATTGATAATTTTAAATAATAAATTAGGAAAAAGAATTTATTTAACACATGTGACTTTGTGAATATAATTGTTTTAAGAATATTGTTTCATTTTTATATTTCTTATTATTATTTATTATTATTAAAAGATGTTATAATTTACTATAATTATAGGATCTATAAGTATTATCTAATTTGTATATGTTTATTTTTATGAATGAATGTTTTTTGATATGTGATCACAGGATTTTGAGAGATATATTTTATCCTTCGGTAATTTACTAAATATATTGATATCTATTTTTATTGTTTTTGGAAAGATTGATTATATTTGATATTAAATATAAACTTAATGTTGGTAATTATTTACTTATAAAAAAATATCCATGTTAAAATAATTATCATTGAAATTTTTTTAATATGAAAACACATCTTAAGGCATTACTCTAGATGAAATAAATACTATTTAATTTTCTTAATTTTTATGTATAATATTGTGGGGATTCATTCAATGTAAATATTTTAATTAAATACGTTAATTTAAATTTAATTATTGATTTAATCATTTCTTTGGGTATGAGTGGGCCACACATTGTATTGTAATGGATTGAATGAGTTGTTTGTTTTTTCTATTGTTTCATTTGTAATTATGTATGGAATAATAGATTTAATATGTATTTATTCTCTTTGATTTTTTTTCCTTTATGTGATTGAATGATAACCTTGTATGGTTGGAATAATGGCATGGGATGCCTAAGGATATGATGGTGTCCCAAGTACTAGTTATGATGAAGAATGTCGCTGGGGGGACTGAGTTTATGATGGTTGCATGGGGTTACAATTATAACGATTTCATTAGTAGGGTAAAAAATATTAAATATTATGTTCAACGATATCATAGATTCCCTTAGTACAAGATGAATAGGTTAAAGGTGTAATTTCATATTATTATTTTCCAAGAATATTGGATGCATTCTTGATAATGAATCTTCTTGTTAAATGGCCTAATGAGTGGATGTTATTTATATAATTACTTTGAAACTATGATAATTAGTTTGTTAATATACACTAAAATTTCATATTTTATATGGTATCATGGGTTGAGTCATAAATTATGTAACACCCCGACCCCAGCTACCCAGAGTCGGTGCATTACTTCGTAACATTGGCATGATCACAAAAGATCAAGTCTCGAAAGACCGATTAGTTTAGTAGCCTTGGAAACACTAGATACATTCGTAAACGTTACATTACATCATAAAGTGAAAAACTACAATAACAAATTCTCTATAGTCCACACTCATATCCTCTTCTGACAATCCCTGCAGGTCATTCATAAAATACTTCTTCACATCCTGGAAAATATTAAAACATTGAAAGGGGTGAGCTCAGATGCTCTGTAAGGATAACAATATTGCGGAAGATTTCATAAATAAACATTAACATTTAAGGCAATGTATAACTAAAACAAAGCCCTTTTAAACATGAACTTCAACATAATATGGCAAAAGTAAAATGAGATAATTCCATTTACTTACTCACATGTATATTCTACTAGTCGAATAATCACATGAAATATCATTAACCACTTTCATAATGAGGGAATGTATAATGCCAGACACTCTGAAACATTTTGTCAAGGCCTCGGCCGAGACGTCTAAAATGATTAAGGCCTCGGCCAAAACCATAAATCAAATTGGGAAAGGGCCTCGGCCAATTCCACGTCTAGTTGTCTCATGAGACCTACCGATGCATCGAGGAGCTATAGCGGGCTCCACCCGTCACTTATTAAGTCCAATGCATTCCTCATATGAATAGGTTTAAACATATCATAAACCATAACATAATCGTATCACATAAAACATGCATAAAGGAAACAAAACATTTCCACATTTCAATCACAAGATATGAATACAACACATTGATATAATAAAAACGCTTTCAAAACCATTTTCAATACCAAAATAAAAGAAAGTTAAAACTTTGTATTTATTTTTCATTAAAAAAATGATTGCTTGTAGAGGAAGCCGAAACTCAAATAATGGTCACGGCGGAGGAGAAGTCATTGTCGCCGCATAAGTACGGAAAGAAAAACATTCCCTTTTTGTCATTTAGTAAAACGCTTCGTATAAAAAAGATTCCTTTTGAATAAACGTAAAAGTCAAAGGGGTTTATACACCGTATAAAATAAAGTTGTGTATAAAACGAAATATGCCTCAATGAAAGGAGATTGAAACGAAGTCCTTAAAAGATCATTTTTTTAAAATAAAATAGATATATTATGTGTATTCACAATAGGTACACATAAAGAAAGTAAAAATACAAAAAAGACATAATAATATCATGACATAATTTGAAAGTAGGAGATTAACCCAAAGAATAGAAGTTGGGTTAAGAAATTCCCTTACTTCATGTCTGACTTGACTCAACCATTATTTAACCTACTGAATAATAAACTAGAGTTAATATATACCTTATTAAGAACCATTTTCAATTTCATTATCCTTTTTATATCACTTATTACAATGATATGAACATTATGTAATTATTTAAGTTAATAACGGTCGTTTTGTCGATCTTTGGTACTTGAGTCAACAATAAACTTCTTATAATTACAAGTTGTTTATGTGGTAGAATATACATTATCTTCAGAATTATATTCATTATTTATATGTCATATATATCATATATATCCAGTATATACATTCATTTATAATATTACGTAACATTTATAGGTAAGAAATGAAATGCACCGTTCATGGAGACGGTAAGCCGTACGTACGCATGAACGCTACTTTCATTTCTATTTCATATTTAATGGAATGAAATCATAATGATATAAATTTATAATATAATTACAGTATAATATAGTGTATAATACCATTTAATCCATCCTTTATACATCCCACATATGGCATTAACGATTCAAATCACTTTGAGGGGGCGGTAGTCCACACTTCCTAAAATGAAATTATCGCATTATACCCATAATGGAAATCATAAAGTATGCCATAAATGAGAAATACAGAAGCATAAGTAAAACATAAACATATTTTATATCATATATAAATATAGTGACATCTTAATTGCCACCTTTGAATGTGTTATATGAGTGTTGGACAATCATCGTTTCGTGAGGCAGAAATTCGCCATCCACAGAAACCGTATGTTCTTTAACCATTAGATGTAGGTGTGTGTAAGTGTATCTCGAATCCTTATTATAACAACATCCTAGTATATTTAGGATACTGGTGTTGTTACAAAGAAATGAATAAAAAGAGTTTATGGGGTTGGAGAAGAAAAATAAAACAAAACAACGTTAGAGAAGACATTACCTCAAAATCGGGTAACTCTTTTTGACTTGAGCCAAAGGCTTCCTTGGAAAAAGTTCTTCCCAATGTGAGGCTTCTAGGAGTAAGAGGGGGAAGTTGGGAGAGTATTTGGGCAGAGTTTGGCCGATCCAAATGGCTTGAAAGTGTAAATGAGGTGGGAGAGGTGGGGGCCTTTTATAAGTGGAGAGGAGGGGCTCTTTTGGAAAGATTGAAATGTTACATTATTACACAATGCTTTTCGGATTCTAAAGGTCCCAAACTTATATAATTCGTGGCTAAGGTGATAAGGGTTTCGAAATCTCCTCATCTTATAGGATTTGGACAAGTGTAAGCCTTGGATTTTGCATTATCTTCTCATTTTATTTAAATCGTTAAATAATGAGGTCATCGCTGCATCATAATGATGTTATAAATAATTTAATTTATTTAATGTCTAAAAATTATAAAAAAAATACTATGATGTAGTAAATCTTTTTATCTTTCTAATTAATATTTATAATCAAAATTTGGACTTGTGTAACCCCACTTAAAAACTGTTTTAGTAAAACAACTCATGTTTGTGTCAATTTAATTATAACATTAAATAAATATATATTAATGTCATTTTCCAACCAAAGTGGCTCCATGGGGTCCCCAAGTTGACCCATGGGTTGTCTTGGTCGGCCATGACTCATCCAATAGGAGTAGGACAAGTGTCAAGCTCATCTCATATTATTAAAACATTATTTTTACCTTAAACTACACTAATTACCTCTAATCGCGATTAAGAACTTAAAAGTTACTATTCACCAAAAAATTATTTTAATCTCATTGAACCACATTTTACTTCTTAATGACAACCATGTATGTCGGATTTTTGAAAATCAAATCACAAAAGTGGTAATATTTCATTTAAACGAAAAAATCAGTTATTTAACTACCACTTAGTGGTTTCACTATTCATCAAAAATTGAAGTTTTTCAGAACAATGCCAAAATTTTACCCTAAGAAATAATTGATATTCCGAATTAAAAAATGATGTCTATTTTACAAAATTCCAAACATATAAGTTGCATTAATTAATTTTATAATTAATTCCCGATGTCACAACAAATAGCGTGTTTTAAGAAACAATTTATATCAAAAGATTGGCAATTGTTTATGTCCAATTTCAATGTTAAATTAATTCTAATGACCACCATTGGATAAAATGGTAAAAATATATTCTAATTATACTTTAAAACCAATAAATAGTATAATTTATCACTATAAATTATTTTTATTAAAAAAGTTGTTTTTAAGTATTTTTCACTTTTCATAAAAAATTAGAAGTTCTCAGAAAAATACCAAAAATTCAACATAGGATAATTTCGATATTACGAATACAAAAATGAAGTCCATTTTTAAATATAAAATTTCTATAATTTAAAAAAGTGGGTATTACTATTCATAACGGCTACTTTGATTAGTCGCGGTGTGTTAGAACTCGAGGTTGTGTACAACACACGCTGCTCTATTATTCAAAGAGGAGCGTACCATGGCAGCTTGGGGTGTTACATTCTCCCCTCCTTCAATAAATTGCATCCTCGCAATTTGATATTTTTCTTTGAAAATAAAAGGTTGAAAATAGAAAATACCTTTGTGGAAAACCCACATCAGAAATAAGATTAATAAAATTTAGCCTTAATAAGAGGGAAAGGGAAATGAAAAAGTCACCACCCAATTATGATCTCGATTAGGAGAACATTGGTGGCAATTAGAGACATATAATTGGAGGAAAAACGTAAATATTTGTAGGGAGTGATTGAGGTCATCAATCATAATCAACTGTCAAATTGAGGGCCTCAAAGCCTTCAATCTATGTTGATTTAAAATATCATCAGTTCAACATAAGGTATTAGGATAACACATTTTTTTGTTTTAATATCCCTTTACTAAAGTTTAAGAATTAATTCATTCATTGAATAAGATATAGGTATATATATATATTTATGCTTGACAATTAGAGTTTCAACCTTCAACTCATCTTTCACTCAAAAATATAATAGAAAAAATATTATACTTATCCTAATTGTATAAGGTTCCAAATGTTAACACATACCATTTAGATTAGTAAAATTATTTTGTAATAACCAGGGACTTCCTGTAGGCTAGTGGTAGGAAATAAAGGCCTGTCTCACTATGATTGTGGGTTCGATTCCTGCAGCTTTGTCCGACGCGACGGGTTATTCCCCACCCTACAGGTTGTCCTTTTCCTAAAACTATAGTATTATAATATTCCAAAAATAATCTTCAGAAATGCATTAACCTTAAACAATACTATCCATGGTTCAACTTAATCCATTCCAACCTTAATAGTTATCCAAAATACCTCCGTCCAGACTTTCTCTAAAAGGTCTCTAAATTCCAAAATCAATTGTAACATCAGATTCCCCAAACAAAGAAAAGTTTCTCTTATTGTCACATACTAAAAATATGATTACCTTAATCATATTAAAACCTTACTGAAAAAAAACAAGTACTGGAGTACAATCCTTATATATATCACATTATTATTTTATCAGAATATAATCCTTGAGTCCAAAAACACCAATACATTAATTATTCCACTTCAACTGTAGTCACAACATAAGATTGTCCTTGATCCCTTGGCCTTTTCTGAGGTAAGTTTCCCTGGCGCTTAGGACATTCATTTGCATAATGCCCCATTTCCCTACAATTGTAGCATTCAACATTGATAGCCTCTTTCTTTCCCTTGCAATCACGTGCCTGGTGACCTTTTTATCCACATTTATAACAGTCTCCCATTCCTTTTAGGCAAGTACCAGGGTGATTCTTCCCACAATTATCACATAATGGAAAATCCTTCTTTCCCTTTTTCCTTTTATCTGTCTTTTGTTCCACCGTTCTCTTCTTCTCTTGCTTTACTTTGTTGTCATAAGACTTAGAGAATTCCTTTTCTGTCTTGATAGAACATGAGACAATATCTTCGTATGTTGAGAAAGATTGTGATACTAAAGCTCGACGGAGAAATGGTTTTAACCCATCAAAGAAACGATCAATTTTACCTATTGGGTTACGTATATAATTTTCAGCATACCTCGCTAACCTTGTAAAGTTGGCCTCATACTTTGCGACATTCTCATCCTCCTTTTATTTCAGACTCAGAAATCACCTTTCCATATCTGCTCTATGGTCACGAGGAAAGTATTTTTCTAAGAAAATCTCTTTGAACTCTCTCTATTCCATATTTGATACATCATCATCTTCCTTTGTGTTTTGAATCAATGACCACCATTGATCGGCATCTCCAGTGAGGCGGTAAACTGCCATGATAACCTTCTCCCTTTCGCTACTCCCCAAGGCATGGAATATTTTCTCTAAGGAGTTTATCTATTGCTCAGCTACTAATGGATTTGTACCCCCATTAAATGTTGGTGGTTGTTGCCTCATGAAGCGGTCTAACATTGATCCTCCACGTTGCGGATCAGGGTGCTCCATATGAGTAAGGTTATTATTCATAACCTGAGTGAGTTGTCCCAATATGGTAATAAGTTGATCAGCACCAGTTGTATCTCCAACTCCACAATAATTATCTTGAGCAGGAGGGAAATCCCTACACGGAGTGCGTGCATTGATACGATTTCCATTCCTTCCACTAGGCGCCATTTTTAAACAATGGCATAAACTAGATTAGTTTATGAATCAGAATACATAATTCCATACTTGTAAAATACTTAACATAAATTGAACTATTTATGGATATAATCCATAATCATAAAAAGGTTTTATTTGAGGAAGTATATACTCATAACCGTTTATAGTGGTTTGTAAATAAAATGAGAATTATCCTAAGCATATCCCCCGGGAGTGTCGTAACCAAGAGTGCAGCAAGGCCCGTTGTCGTGCACCAGTTCCCGTTCGAGTCTAGCTCAAAGCGGTGGTTTCAGGTTTTACCCCTAGGTACATCTGTGCCAGAGCCGCCTCTACCTGCTCGTATCTAGACAGGGATGTATTGCTCGGAAAACTCACAACATCTCTACAATACGAAAATTCTAGGAAGTTCTTCTATACTAATCCTCAAAGTCTATCTTTGGGCTATGTGCTCTAATCAGAGTTTGTCTAAATCTAGCTTCCAAGGTTTGTACTAAACTTCCTCTGATACCAACTGTAACACCCTGACCCCAGCTACCCAGAGTCGGTGCATTACTTCGTAACATTGGCATGATCACAAAAGATCAAGTCTCGAAAGACCGATTAGTTTAGTAGCCTTGGAAACACTAGATACATTCGTAAACGTTACATTACATCATAAAGTGAAAAACTACAATAACAAAGTCTCTATAGTCCACACTCATATCCTCTTCTGACAATCCCTGCAGGTCATTCATAAAATACTTCTTCACATCCTGGAAAATATTAAAACATTGAAAGGGGTGAGCTCAGATTCTCAGTAAGGATAACAATGTTGCGGAAGCTTTCATAAATAAACATTAACATTTAAGGCAATGTATAACTAAAACAAAATCCTTTTAAACATGAACTTCAACATAATATGGCAAAAGTAAAATGAGATAATTCCATTTACTTACTCACATGGATATTCTACTAGTCTAATAATCACATGAAATATCATTAACCACTTTCATAATGAGGGAATATATAATGCCAGACACTCTGAAACATTTTGTCAAGGCCTCGGCCGAGACGTCTAAAATGATTAAGGCCTCGGCCAAAACCATAAATCAAATTGGGAAAGGGCCTCGGCCAATTCCACATCTAGTTGTCTCATGAGACCTACCGATTCATCGTGGAGCTATAGCGGGCTCCACCCGTCACTTATTAAGTCCAATGCATTCCTCATATGAATAGGTTTAAAAATATCATAAACCATAACATAATCGTATCACATAAAACATGCATAAAGGAAAAAAAAACATTTCCACATTTCAATCACAAGATATAAATACAACACATTGATATAATAAAAACGCTTTCAAAACCATTTTCAATACCAAAATAAAAGAAAGTTAAAACTTTGTATTTATTTTTCATTAAAAAAAATGATGGCTTGTAGAGGAAGCCGAAACTCAAATAATGGTCACGGCGGCGGAGAAGTCGTTGTCGCCGCATAAGTATGGAAAGAAAAACATTCCCTTTTTGTCATTTAGTAAAACTCTTCGTATAAAAAAGATTCCTTTTGAATAAACGTAAAAGTCAAAGGGGTTTATACACCGTATAAAATAAAGTTGTGTATAAAACGAAATATGCCTCAATGAAAGGAGATTGAGACGAAGTTCTTAAAAGATCATTTTTTTAAAATAAAATAGATATATTATGTGTATTCACAATAGGTACACATAAATAAAGTAAAAATACAAAAAAGACATAATAATATCATGACATAATTTGAAAGTAAAAGATTAACCCAAAGGATGGAAGTTGGGTGAAGAAATTCCCTTACCTCATGTCTGACTTGACTCAACCGTTCTTTAACCTCCTGAATAATTAACTAGAGTTAATATATACCTTATTAAGAACCATTTTCAATCTCATTATCCTTTTTATATCACTTATTACAATGATATGAACATTATGTAATTATTTAAGTTAATAACGGTCGTTTTGTCGATCTTTGGTACTTGAGTCAACAATAAGCTTCTTATAATTACAAGTTGTTTATGTGGTAGAATATCCATTATCTCCAGAATTATATTCATGATTTAGATGTCATATATATCATATATATCCAGTATATACATTCATTTATAATATTACGTAACATTTATAGGTAAGAAATGAAATGCACCGTTCATGGAGACGGTAAGCCGTACGTACGCATGAACGCTACTTTCATTTCTATTTCGTATTTAATGGAATGAAATCATAATGATATAAATTTATAATATAATTACGGTATAATATAGTGTATAATACCATTTAATCCATCCTTTATACATCCCACATATGGCATTAACGATTCAAATCACTTTGAGGGGGCGGTAGTCCGCACTTCCTAAAATGAAATTATCGCATTTTACCCATAATGGAAATCATAAAGTATGCCATAAATGATAAATACAGAAGCATAAGTAAAACATAAACATATTTTATATCATATATAAATATAGTGACATCTTAATGGCCACCTTTGAAGGTGTTATATGAGTGTTGAACAATCATCGTTTCGTGAGGCAGAAATTCGCCATCCACAGAAACCGTATGTTCTTTAACCATTAGATGTAGGTGTGTGTAAGTGTAGCTCGAATACTTCTTATAACAACATCCTAGTATATTGAGGATAATGGTTTTGTTACAAAATAAATGAATAAAAAGAGTTTAGGGGGTTGGAGAAGAAAAATAAAACAAAACAACGTTAGAGAAGACATTACCTCAAAATCGGGTAACTCTTTTTGACTTGAGCCAAAGGCTTCCTTGGGAAGAGTTCTGCCCAATGTGAGGCTTCTAGAAGTAAGAGGGGGAAGTTGGGAGAGTATTTGGGCAGAGGTTGGCCGAGCCAAATGGCTTGAAAGTGTAAATGAGGTGGGAGAGGTGGGGGCCTTTTATAAGTGGAGAGGAGGGGCTCTTTTGGAAAGATTGAAATGTTACATTATTACACAATGCTTTTCGGATTCTAAAGGTCCCAAACTTATATAATTAGTGGCTAAGGTGATAAGGGTTTCTAAATCTCCTCATCTAATAGGCTTTGGACAAGTGTAAGCCTTGGATTTTGCATTATCTTCTCATTTTATTTAAATCGTTAAATAATGAGGTCATCGCTGCATCATAATGATGTTATAAATAATTTAATTTATTTAATGTCTAAAAATTATAAAAAAATACTATGACTTAGGAAATCTTTTTAGCTTTCTAATGAATATTTATAATAAAAATTTGGACTTATGTAACCCCACTTAAAAACTGTTTTAGTAAAACAACTCATGTTTGTGTCAATTTAATTTTAACATTAAATAAATATATATTAATGTCATTTTCCAACCAAAGTGGCTCCATGGGGTCCCCAAGTTGACCCATGGGTTGTCTTGGTCTGCCATGACTCATCCAATAGGAGTAGGACAAGTGTCAAGCTCATCTCATATTATTAAAACATTATTTTTACCTTAAACTACACTAATTACCTCTAATCGCGATTAAGAACTTAAAAGTTACTATTCACCAAAAAATTATTTTAATCTCATTGAACCACATTTTACTTCTTAATGACAACCATGTATGTCGGATTTTTGAAAATAAAATCACAAAGGTGGTAATATTTCATTTAAAAGAAAAAATCAGTTATTTAACTACCACTTAGTGGTTTCACTATTCATCAAAAATTGAAGTTTTTCAGAACAATGCCAAAATTTCACCCTAAGCTATAATTGATATTCCGAATTCAAAAATCATGTCTATTTTAAAAAATTCCAAACATATAAGTTGCATTAATTAATTTTATAATTAATTCCCACTGTCACAACAAATAGCGTGTTTTAAGAAACAATTTATATCAAAAGATTGGTAATTGTTTATGTCCAATTTCAATGTTAAATTAATTCTAATGAACACCATTGGATAAAATGGTAAAAATTTATTCTAATTATACTTTAAAACCACTAAATAGTATAATTTATCACTATAAATTATTTTGATTAAAAAATTTGTTTTTAAGTATTTTTCACTATTCATAAAAAATCAGAAGTTCTCAGAAAAATACCAAAAATTCAACATAGGCTAATTTCGATATTACGAATACAAAAATGAAGTCCATTTTTAAATATAAAATTTCTATAATTTTAAAAAGTGGGTATTACTATTCATAACGGCTACTTTGATTAGTCGCGGTGTGTTAGAACTCGAGGTTGCGTACAACACACGCTGCTCTATTATTCAAAGAGGAGTGTACCATGTAAGCTTGGGGTTTTACAAATTACACATAGTTTTATAAAATGATTAGTGAATTAATTAATGATTGGGGTTTTTCATTGATGCTTTTTTATGGTAATTTCATATATATGAATATAATAAAATAATTAATAGTGTTTTTGGAACTTATCATAAATGTTTAAAATATTAATCATTGAAATTATGATGGTAATAATTAATTAATGGTTAATTAATTAAACGATTATTGATTATTGTATTCTTATTTGGTACCCTTGTCTTAATAGTGTCAATCATTAGTCTTATATGATTTTAGTGGTAAATGAGTATAAGGCCTCATATATTACTATATTTTTTTGGATTCTATATTTATATCCCTTAGGTTTTTCAATACACTACCACATACATTTTTGTAGAGAAACTGACACCTAGTAGACTATATGAGGGATTTTCCAAAACATTTTGGTTAGTAAGGATTGGATGTCTAACTACCCCCACTATCCCTACTCCCTTCTCCTAATAGTAATATGTTATAGAATTCTAGGGGGTTATATTTAATCATAAATTGATTCTATAGGGATACAATGTTTTGAAAATTTCACACACATATATCTCCAGAAATAATATTCTAATGGTTGTTAAAGGTCTGTTTTCTATAGGATGTGAGGTATTAAACTATAAATGATATATAGGTTGTGGGGGATCTATAATACTACACAGTTAAGATTTGGATATGAGTATGAGATGTAAAGATGATGTGATACATGAATTTTGTGATATATTACATTTCGTAGGTGTCTTTGGGATGACTTTCCTTTAGAGATTGTTTACTCCTAGAGTTTGATTATATGGAAGAGAGACAGACAATTGGGGAAGTGGTAGTGGGGTGGCTTTATTTTTATTATATTGGTTATTATATTATACATATTTTTGATACATGTTGAGTGATCCTTTGAGGGGATGGGAAAAATAATATTCAACCTATTTAGATGAAAAGAATGTTTCATTTATTAAAACAATAGAATTTACTAGGGTTCATTAAAATTTTTCATGACTGGTTGTAGGGGGGATCCTACTATGTATACTTGTTATTCTAACCAAAAATATAGATAAACTATTTCCAGGTCTGTTGGAGTTTGTTAGAGATAATTCTATGCATTACTATCATGGGGAATTGATCATGAGCTGTTGGGATTTGAGGCCCCGGACAAGGATTTCTTTTTTGGTAGTTTTATTTATAATGTAGTTATAATAGTTTTGTATAAACTTACATGAATGTACCAAGTATGTTTTATTACATTAATGAGGATATGTATTTTTTGGGTGTTCTTATCTTATATCTCACATTTCTCAAATATTAAAGGGTAATGACTTTCGAATATGAGTATAGTACACTCATAGGTCTTGTCACCATACAATGGATAAATGTAGGTGGGTTTCAGTGTCACTATATCATTTATATCATTTCATTCTAACGATTGGTTCCTTTAGGGGGAGGGGTCTAACATTTTAGGACATTACATATTCATTATAGGCACCATGATATTTTATTATGTATACCTAGATCACATCATCTTTATACAAAACCATTTAAGTGTTTCTTATGGATACATGATGTGTGGTTCAAGGAACATGTGATCTTTAAGGAATGAATTTTTGGGGACACAGGGAAGGCATAGGCTATGATTTATTTGTCACATACAAGGAATGTGTTTGACATTAATAGTTTTCTTATGCTTTTGGGGTAGACTAAATGTTTCATCCATTCCTTATTTTGTTTCAAAATACCATCAATAGAGTTGACCAAAAATGGGAAGAAATTTTAGTGGTTTGAATTGTGTTAGTATTCATTATTAGTGATAATGATTACATTGATGAAAAATCTTGTTTCAAATCTTCTAGTTCATGGGATCTTATTCATTGTATATTGTGAGGCCTCAAGTGTCTAGATGAGAGATGTGTTGATGTATAGAAATTAATTTGTTTTCTATGGGTCACGTTAGTGGAAAAACCATGAGTATTACTACCTGATTTTTGAATTATATTTGGTATATGTAATCCACTATGTGAAGTGTTTGTAACACAATCTCTTTAGTGGGAGCTGTGTCCTCTACACATACCACAAAAGGTTATAATACATCTTCTCTCAGCAGGAACACATTAGGAGGAATATTCATTGTGTAGAGTATCTAGAATTTTTTTAATTTGAGATGACCTATTCTCTAGGGAATGGAGATTTCAGTGAATATTTTCTCATTATGAATGCTCCAGAGTTGTAGAAATTTAGAGAATAGACCATCATAGGATGAATTATATCTAGATAGTTTGATGGATAAATGGATAGTGGATGCATATTGGGATCAAAACATGTTCACCATTGACTATCACATATTTTTAGTGGACCGAGTAAATGTTATACACCAATCATATATTAATATTATAGAGATACATGAGGACTTAGTGGTTGATTATTTAATCCTAGGGTGGTCCTTAGATGATGATGTCATTATCTATATTCATGGTATTTTAGTTGTAAAATCTTCCTTGTGGGAGGATTTGATGAATGAATCTCAGGATTTGAAAAGATATGTGTATCTAGGGTTCAAAAAGATATACCATGACATATGATGATATTTTTGGTTCACATGTAAGAATACATAAATTTTCAACTTTTATTCATAATCCCTTACTTTCCCAAAGATAAAGGTTAAGAATTAGTGTCATGTTGTTTTTATTTATATACTTATGGAGCCTATGTGAATGTGGGATGATGTGATACTAGAAATTATGAGGGGGTTACCCAAGACCCTAAGGAGTTGTTATTACATTTGGGTAGTAGTTGATCAGATGATGAATATGTCTCATTCCTTACAAATTCATGAAAAACATTTAGTGGGTGAGTAGGAAAAGTTGTATGTATAAGATATTGTATGTCTGTATTGGGATCGCCTGAGCAATGTATAGAATATAGAGAATCATTTTCAATCAGTTTTTTGGTATGGTTTATAGAAGGATTTTAGTACCCATCTTAAACTAAGAATTATGTATCAACTATAGACTTATGGAAAATTAGAGAGGAACATATATTTCCATGTTTTTTAGAATTTTGTGGAGATTAGAATGATTACCATTCCTTGTTTTAGTTTACGTTAAAAAATATCTATCAATTGCTAATTCATAAGGAACCTTGCGAGGATATTCTTATCCATCCATGTGACTCACAATTATGTTGGAATGAGGTGGGTGAAATTGTTGTTATTTGGATAATATATTTGTTTTCAATACCTATGTGAGAGTTAACTTGATCCAAAATTGATTAATCAACGCTCAAAGAAGACAATGATCATATTAAAATAGGTGTGGGTGAAAATTGGAGATCACTATTGGTGATCATTTTTTCTTATAAGAGACATGTCAATTAGGTTTTATATAATTATATCAGAAAAGGATGTTATCACAGATATTTTTTTGACCATTAAAAATAATCATGAATATCAAAATAAGGTATAACTGTTTCGATCTTCCACCATGATATCATGGTATGTATGATGTGTTCTATGTGTCACTACTTTAGAGGTATTTGTATAATACTATGTAGGTGATGATTATAAGGAAATTGAGATAGATCCTAATGCATAATTTATGGATTATCCAGTGTAGATCAGTCCACAGAGTGAGATGGTGTTGTGAGTATAGATGTTCCCAATTGTTAGAGTCCATTGGGAATGTGGAAGAATCTTAGTAGAGATATGGTATAGGGAGTTCCATGTTTGGGCCCAATGGTTCATGTTTTTCAAGATAGAATTCTACACGTGCTTATTTTTTAGGATAATTCATTATAGTGAGATATTTTCAACACCCTAATATTTTTTGGAATAACATAGAGTTGGTTTTTTTGAGAATAAGGATGTATAAGTAATTGTTTTCATAAGGAACTAGATTCTACAATGTAATTCATACTTAATTATATAGAGGTTATGGTTATAGAATAGCTGTGGATCTATGATGTATAGATATTCATTTAATTTTTTATTTTTTTTTGGCGTAGTTATGACATGGGGTGTAGACTAAAACATGGATAACGAGAGGTGGAGTTCCGAAAGATCAACCAAATTTGGAATTATTGAAGTATAGAGAGTGATTATGGTATATAGTTATTCTGATGACATGGAGGATGAGTTATGGTGAAGAAAATTAATCACCTGTCCATTTATTCTGATTATAGGATCTCTTCATTATCCAAGGTGTGGATTATAGAAACACTTTAGACTAGGTACCAATATGGCATGGATAACTCCCTTACGTCGTAGTCCTTTCAGTTGGGGGAAAATTTGGGCTGTAAACCTATATTTTATTCCCTGATGTCAATTATTTTCATCATGGAAACAAATTCCAGAATTCCCATTGACTAATATTTCTCATTTAATTTTCTATGGAAATTTGGCAATGTGAAGGGCATATTCCAGATATCTTACATACCCCAAGACTATCTCTTCATTTCTTATGTTATAGGATCAACTCTTTGCGATTCAAGCTGAGTTTCTATCCTATTGGAATAGGCTTCAAATAATAATATAGTGATGAAATGAATATCTAAAACTATGTTTCTTCCTACTTATGTGATCTTGTTTTTTTTATCTTCTTTTTTAGGATTTTGGGATTTGTTATAAAGATCTTTGGAATGTGAGTTTGATATAGTGAGTTTTGTGGCTTCGGTTGGTTATTGAATCTTGGAAAATGAGGTTGTTGAAATCAATATGTTTGAGGTAAAAATCTCATTATATAATTTATCCATAGTATATTATGGTTGATAGGATATGATGGTATTTTCTTGGGTATATTTAGACCCATCATTGATGTTAATGACCGGATTGTGCATGTGTATCCCATGAGACCCATGTTTATTATAGATAAAATGTGTGTGCATGCTTAATACTACTATTAATATTTCTTAATATGATATTTTATTGCATATTACATATGTTTTGTTGTGTATGAATTCATAGTTTTTAGATATTTTTAATATGGTAGAAAAAGAGAGGTGGGATATCCTGACTTGGAAATCCGATAGAGTGGAAGCATGTGTGACATTTGATGATGATGATTATGGACTGAGACATAGTAAAGGGATATAAATTCCTTGTGGACATTAAAGGGAAAATTTATGGGTGGGATGGACATGCATCCTATCTTTATACAGTACTTGGATTAATGACTATATAGCCTGACCTGATATAGAGGTGAGCTACAATGATAATGTTGCTTGGCCTGGTATAGAGATGTAGCTTGAAGAACTTGTTTCCTAACATAATACTCATCAGAATTGTTGATATTCATAGATATATGTGGTGTTATTGTGGTAAACACATTTTTTAGACATTTGATATGAAAATTATTCTAACATGGAATAAAGGCACGCATGGCCATGGTTCATCATGGGTGGGTTAGTACATGGATTCTTGATAAATAAATGATTTTTTCTTTACTATGAACTTCTTTATTATCATGTAACAAACATATTATAAATTTTCCATCATATCAATGATGAACATGTATTTTATTACATTGTTACACTCTCAACCTAGATGGTAATGTCTATTTTCATACACACTTTATGATCTATGATCGAATGAAAGGCAAGGTCCATGTGATATGAAGTTGTGGAGATATAAAATAGTTCTCGAAGTTGGTGTTGTGATGGTATTTTGATTGTTGTTTCAATTTTTCTATTTAATTTTATACTTTTTCGTTTATTCCTTTTTAACTACTACTTTGGGTGTCCATGGGTTTTTAACTACATGACTTGAGAGACATTCAATTTCATAAGATATAGTATTGTTGTTATTTTCCATTGTGTTATTTTGGGCTATTTATATATACTAATGAATGTGTATGATATTTTACCTTATATACTACGGTTAAGGTTTCCCCATTATTGTTTTCCAGACCCTCACTACTTGTCATTAACCTGTTGCATATAAGGAGTCTCAAAGGGGTCATAGAAACTCCAACCCAGACTGGGTGATTTGGGTTTGGGTGTTACACCTTCTTTCATTGAGATGTCTAGATTGGTATGGTAATTCTATAGAGTATAAATTATCTCTATGATATGATATTTATCATCAATCTTATTTTTTGAAATACTAAGTGGATATATAAACTAGAATGGTCAGACAATGATGAAATTGATTATAACTTATTATATTAGAGTTTCTAGGATCCCAATGAGGAGCTCCCTAACCATAAGATTAATGAATCTATGAAAGCCCCTCTAAGTCTTAATAGTATTCTTAATTTCAGTTTATTTATTATTCCTGTCCTCCCATTACATCATTGAATGATTTGGTTTTCCAGGATGCATACTCTCTAATAAAGTAGAGATGTAAAATAAAACACTCTTTTAAAAAGAAACTATTGATTTTGTACTTCCATGGTTAGGATAGTCCCATTCCATTCCCCCATACATTTATTTCAAATTATAAAACAACATCATTTTAATGATCCTTTTATAGTCCATTTAATATTGTTTACACATGATCAATATATTTGTTACAAATAATTAATAGTATTCCATATATATTACATTGAAGTAAAATTCTATCAAACAAAATATATGAGGGTTGTTAGCCAATTAAATTGTTTACAGACTCAAATTAACATATCTGTGACTAATAAATATATAGTAAAATAGTATTTATAAATTAATTATTCATATTTTAATATTTATTATCAATTTTCCCACCAATAATGTAAATAGTTTGTGATACAAAAGCATTCAGTATATATGATTCCATAATTTTTCCAAACTATGGATGCTCAAATATTATGTATGAGACCAAAAAACATAGGAATAAATAAAATGATAAATAAAAAAGACCTGGGACTACCCCTGTTAAAACATGTTTCAACTATAATTATATGTTTGAGACATAAATATGGGTTACATATTATATATTGTTGGATTTATATCTTATAAATCTCAATGGAATCCCCAATATCCTTTTGTGTTATTATATATAATTTTATGACAAAAATGACCAGATTACTATATTGTTACTAAGATCATTCCACTACAACACCATAGGTTAACTTCTTACCTACTATAGGTAGGTTAAAACATTAGGGGTTGAGTGAATTTAATGTATTAGGTGGTTCACCATTGAATATATATTTAATAATATAAAATTCATGATTATTAATTGGCATGATAATTAGGAATAATAGAAATGGGTACCAAAATATTCCAAACTACTGAAGAGCTACATGCCCATCCAAATACTCTGGAAATAGAAAATACAGAATCTATATCTATATCCGTACCATAAATTCATTTATATAATAAATTTTCATAATTTCAAAAACATGTTTAAAATTAGTTTAAATATCTTAATAATAATATGGTTCCAATAAAATTCTTGGAAGAGAGGGGAGGAAATTCCATTTTTTGAATTTCACACCAAACATCAGTGAGAAACTCTACTCCCATTCCCATACAAATCATCTAACATGTCTAGAAATACTCCATCAGATATATTGACTCTAAGTACAACTATATTTAATTCTTAGGTCAATTCCATTATCTAGATCATGTATAAAATCCTTCACATCTGTCCCATAACGGCATACATATGGCGTGTGTCTGAAAATATAGATAGTTAGTATCCACTACAACTATTAACCACATATTATTAGTTGATATATGTAACATAAAAATTTAGATCCATAGGAAAAGGAATCATAATAAATAACAAGATATATTATAATTATTTAACATGGATAAAAACTAAAATAACAAACCACATATAATAAGTGGATCAATACAACATATACATTCTTCAGGATTTCGCACACAATCTAAGATAAAAATATATAATGTTTCAAGGTGAAACACGTACCCCATAGAGAAAGTTAAATGTATATAATTATTATGTAAAAAAATATACCCCTCCAGTTGGGGAAAGGGGGAGAGGTATAATGATTTAGGGCCTTAATACTTCCCACACTCCCCCAACCAATTTTTTGTATGAGTATTTCCTACTCATTTTTTAATGAAACAATATACCCCTTTTTGTTAGTATTTATTACCATGGTGACTCGTGTAAAAATATATATGTGATCATATATCAAACTATTTCATGATATAATTTTAAAAAAATAAATCCATATATTTTATACCCAAAGGGCATCAACTAATATAAGGAATATGCTAAAAATTAAAAACTCCAACTATAAGTAAAATTCTCATGAAGAATTATAATATACCACACAAGTAACATGGAATGTATATGTCCAATGAGTCATTACAACATTTATATCTAGATTAAATCATTGATATATACCCTATTTTTCAGGAAACCATTTAATTTAATCTTTAATATAATAAAACCACTCAATTTAAATTATGTTCATTTGGAATTTCATCATTGATAGACAAACACATATATAATATGATAGTAGGAAGGGGTATACATAAAAACATAATTATAGAACACTATTGGAGGTTAAATATGGGAAGTTATACCACCAATGGGTTTATTTTACCAACCAATAACAATGATATAATTTTCTAAAAATAGTTCATCGATTAACTAAACAAAAACCAAAGAAGAAAAACTCAAGAATTACCATACCTTCTTCAAGGATATACCATTACGATACCTTAATAATAGTGAAAAAAAATGAATTTAACACTTTTCAAAAGAATTGGATTTGGAAAAAATGAGGTTGATGTCGCCACCATAGTAAAACAAGTGAGGAAGGAAAATTATAGGTAGATAAAAAATTATGTATAGAAAATATTCTCTTGTGAATCATTGAAGGAACCTCATAACAAGGATCAAATATAGATGAAGTTATGAAGGATATAGGGAGTTGATAGCATTAATATGACTCTACTAATGAAAATTTGGTGTAAATTATCGAGCATGGGTTTTTTAGGGTTTAATAGAAGATAGAAATGGAACAAACAACCCCATATTTAAAAACGTAGTTTGTAGTGCCACTATGTAACTAGTGGTAAAAACAATGGACCTATGATAAAAAGTATTCCACTAAATACCCAATTCTATTCATATATCAAACTAGTGATATTCATATATTTTATTCCATCTCCTTGTATTTTCTATTTCCATCAAAACCACATTAACTATTCATCAACCTAAAAAATACATCAAAATGGAATTAAAATTTTTAAATTAAATGGGGATAGTATCTTATAATTTCTATGTTATTCATTCCATTCATGGATATAAAACAACTATAAATTTTAAAATCCCTACGAAAATTGATGGCATTCTATAACCATGTGAATTAAGGAACATCTAATATAACTACAAGGAAAATAAAAATGTAAATGAATTTTTAAATTTTGTGATTTGAAATTATTTTAAAGCTACATCATGTTATTTTATTCCTAATAATAACACTATCAAAATCAACTAAAAGTAAATGTTATTTATTTTTATGAATTTAATTTTATCTAGGTAAATCTATAAAAAAGATTCTTTGTGAGTGGACACCGAATATCCTAGAGGGTACCAATGGGTGGAAAACTACCTCACCACTATAATGTGGTAGAGATTGGTTGAGGTGGAGAGATTACATATGGTTTATTATTTGGAAAATATTAGAGTGTTTTGGGTCAAAAAACATACAACAATTAATTATAATTTTGTTATATGTCAGAGGTCAATGGTTGTGGTAGGAAAATGTCAACTAATTTTACACTAAGTAATAATGAGATTCAAAGAGGGTGGAAAATTTTCCAACCATTATATTTATAAATCTAGGTCCCTATTAAAGGATAATTATCCAAATATGGGTTGACACAATTTTTTTTAATTATTATTGTATAAATTATTTATTTATTTATTTCAATTGTTTTTAGGTTTCAATGAGAAATTTTTGTATTTCATGATTTTACCAAGTTTAATTATGTGGTTACACAATTAAACTAATAATACATTGATTATATATGGATTAATACTTTAGATCTTGTTTTAATTCATGTTTAGTAGAACAATTATGCTAAAAGTAAAACTTTATCATCTATTTTCCACATATTTAATGTTTTTTATTTTTTTCTAGATCCCTTTATTTGGGAACCTTATTATTTCTTATTATTTACTTGAGATCCTTCTAGGAAACTATATCATTTGAATCTATATTCTGAAATTTTCTCTAATTGTGGTTATATATCATATTAAAATGAATTATTTAGGTATGTGATCCAAATACTATTTTTATTTTCTTTTATTATCTTTTATTTCATGATATTGCATCCACAAGGCTACAAAGGCATATTGTTTCCATTATTAATGATTTTTAATTGGGAAATTTCATATTTTATGAATTTTATTTATCTTGTATATCTTATTAATAATCTTATTTTTTTTAAAAACCTCATTTGACCTTTTATTCATATATTACTAGTAGTACGCATCATGTAGTTTCTTTCAATTATTAAACAATAATTACATGCCTTTTTGTATAGTTTTTTCATCCTTATGAAACCTATAATATATATATATATATATATTATATAGTCATAATTAATTTCCTTCAGTTTTTTTAGAAAAATTTATACATAAATGTTTTTTCTTAATTCCCTTATTATAAAAGTACTCTCAAGTAACGTCTCTCATTTTACATGCTTGATACAATAACAATGATGTTATTCTCATATACCAATTGTTTATGGATGCGTTGATTACCTAAATATTATAAACTGTGAATAAAAAAATTACTATGTTTTATTAAAATAATAAAAATGTTTTTGGGTTTCTTGATGTATTTTATATGATGTATTAGCTGATTTATAAAAATAATGAACTATTTTTATGCTATTATTTTTCATAATATTTTCATGGTTTGATATAGTAGATTCTGAAATATAAAGATTGTGTATAATTATTTAACTTTGGATTTAATAACCTAATTTTACATTTATAAAATTATTAGAGATTATTCATTATATGTCATTAAACATTGATTTAATTTCCCATTTGTGTAATGGTTTATATGGATACAAAATTGTGTAATGTGAATAGTTTATATTTTTATATATAATTTGTGTGTAATGATTTCATAAATTTTTCTCAATGTATAGGTGAGAGTGTATTTTATATGTATTTTATTGAATATAAATTATATTATTTGACATTATAATTTTACCACCATTTAGATAATCATGGGATTCCTCAGGTAGTTATATGGGAATTGGTGGGGTAATTATTACTCTAGTATAGATTATAAACTATCCAGTGTCCCTATAGTGTATGATCATTGCTCTAGCTAGTTGATTTTCCACTCAAGGGGTCTGGAAAATAGAGAAAAAAATGTTAGTATATCATGAATCATCGAATATCATATTATTTATTCCACCACAGTTATATGTAATATTATCTCCTTAGGCCCATGAGTATTAACCCATGATGATTATTTTTTGATAGTTGTTTGGTTCCATGATGATTATGTTTCGTAATTATTTACTCTTATGATTAATGTTATGTTTTGAAATTATTGTACACACTATGTATGATAAAATTTATATTAATTTTTGGGTATTAATTTCTCTTATGAATTATTTTTACTTTAAAATACTTTTTGGTTTCTTGATGTTTCTGATTAGAAGAATTATATTTTTCATTGACATTTTTTTAATGTTTCATTGTTTTCATAATTTCAATTTAATTTCAATATATTTGATAATTTTTTATTAATAATGGTTTTTAGGTAAACAAATAAAAGTTTCGTTTTTAATTGATAAAGAATTATTTCTATTGGGAAGTGGAAAAGAATATTTATTTAATGGTATTAATTATTATAAATGTAGTTATTTTTCTAAAATTAGGTTTTCATTATAGTTTTCATAAAATAGAATCTTTTAGTGAACATATTGAATTAAATTATTTGGTTTTTTAATGAATCATTACCAAAATCACTTACTTTTTATTTGGTTTACTACAACAAAAAACAATTATTTCATTTTTTTTACTTTAGGACATCATTAAATAGGTTTTTTTGAAGATTATTTTTATAGACACTGTGGTGGAATCATACTGTCAGGTTTCTCTCACACCCAATTTTCATAAATCATATATATTTCAACTTGTTGTCATATTATACATGTAAATCTTGTTTCCATCATAACTAAGGGATGATTGTATCATTGTATTAGGTATAAAGTAGGTGTCAATTAGAGTTTATTTTTCATCATACATGGATATGGGAAGCTGGTATCATTTTGAACATTTCATTGATTATGCATTATGGTACCATTATGTATATTTTTCAAATTAGTCTATCCTTACTCTTCTATAATTTTTTTGTATCAATTTTGAAATTTATATATGACATTTGATAATTCATTTAAAGGATATAAGTTATAGTTTAACTTGTTTTCATGTTTAGTGTTACAGTAATTATCATGTTGAGATAATACACTATAAAAATGTTAATTAACATGAAATTTATTTATTATTTACAATTATAAATTTACCTTATAGAGTTTTCATTAAATATTCTTGGATATAATTTAGTATTTGGTTTTAATATAATCTAGAGAAATCATTCCCAATTAGGTTTGGATGATTCCCCAGTACTTTTTTCTAGTTTATAGTTATTGGGAATGCACATCAGTCATTGTAGTGGACTACATATGGTACTATATCTAGGTAGTTCTGGTTGGTTTATTACAATATTATATCAAACATTGTTTTCTTATTTAATTTCAGGAATAATATTGACTGAATTTTTGTTTTTTAGAATTCCAAAGGATGGTATACGACATTTTATAACCAAATCTATATCATACTGAACCATGAATTTCCATGGGTATTAAATCACATGTTAATTAAATTTTATCTTTTTTTAAATTTATCTTAATATACCTTGATTCATAATGATGAAATTATAGTCTATATTGATGTTCTATGAGTTATTTTTGGAATCCACATTTTTTAAAGTAGATAATTGGGGAACTCCAAGGATATAATATTATCAAGAATGGGCTGTAGACTATTCTGAGTAAATGTGAAACCCAATTATGAGGAATATATTTTTTCTATGTGGTTATACTCACGTTTTGGTAAATAATTCTTTCAAATGATCTATCTATAAAAAACCCTCATATTTTCAGTGTTCTATTCCCTTATGATTTCAAATTAATTTTATTATTAATTAATATTTACATGAGATTAAATTTAAGAGGTTATTATAAAATATAGATATTATTTTTTTTAATCGTGTAATATATTATATGGTGTAATAATTAAGTGTTTCTTCTCAATATCTATTTTTCACATAGATAAGATTATTTTTAATTTTTTATAGATTTTATTTATAAGTTGAATAAAAAGTGTAATTATTTGTTATGAATGGTTTTTAACGTGTGTTTCTTTAGATTCTAATTTTTATAAAACACTTTCAAAATATATATTAAAATTTTATAAGACACGTTTCATAGTTTTTTATCCAATTTTTATTGTTTCAAAAATGGTTTCAATAGTCTATGCATGAGTTCTTTTTTGGATTAGTTTCTTGAATTATATGTTTTGATAAAAAGGTATTGTATATCATTTTTTGATGTAAATGGTATATATATGATATATTATTGTTGTATTGACTGCATTATATTTGACTTTATGTGTTTTAATCTTTGGGTATGTTTTCATTATGTATTATGTTTTATACTATTATAGTGTTTTTACACTCCAAAATTTCAAACTGAACCCTTTAATGGAAGCTACAAATAATTAAACAGAATAAAATCCTCTAATGGATCTTTGTATGGTTGAGAAGTCATAAATAACTTTCAATTTTTCAAATATAAAGAATGAACTACCCCATATAATGCAAGAAAATATATTGAAGAATTATAGGAATGTAATCTTTCTATGATCATAGGGGAATGAGTTTCTTAATAATTAGAGGAGACGATGAAATGTATTTAATTTTTTAGTCTTATATAAATTATGTTGGTTTTTAGGATAATGTTTGATAGTTTCATGTTTGAATAATTGAGTTGGATGTTGTATATGTCCCTTATATTATCGAAACACTATAAGAATATGTAATTGGATGATCCTATGGCATTATTTATTTAAAAATTCTTCGTTGAACCATGACGGTGGTATAGATGACATAGTTTTCTATTTTTATTATAATGAGCATATGTATATAGATTAAACATAGAATATCTCTAAGCCAACACTATATTTACCTAATCTAAGATCATATGAAACTAGAAACATTTAATAATTATTATCATTCTATATATTCAGTTGAATGTGTATTTGTGTGGTTAAGATTCTTATATGGATATTGTGCCTAATTAAATTTAGGATATATGTGACTATTAATGTTTTTTTAGAAACCAATAAGTTTCCATTATACCTAGAGACATTGAAGACAGTGTAATTCGTGATAATAAGATACATGTTTATCTAATTACTATAGTTGGATGATGCATAAAAATACAATCTCAATAAATTTTTTTCAAAAAAATTAAGAGTAAAGATATGGTGTGCCATCAATGTGGTAAACCAGCTGATAATATTTTTTTCCTATCAACGAGCTCCTATATTAGTTCTATATTTTTTAGTTATTTCTTCATGAAATAATCTCTAAAATATATGTTTAAATAACAAGTGGAGATAGTTTTACCTTATTGTAAAATAATTTTTTTCATTTGATCTCTTAAACAAAAAAACGTATACAATAGTAGACATAAATAAAAAATAATGTGGAGGATGATCTATTAGTAAGGGTATGATCCTTAGGCTTATACTAATGTTATGAAGGTCGATGTTATAAAACATACTCCATTGATTTTTTATTTTACTATATCAAAAGATTGATGTATTCATTTTCATTACTAGTATATGGTCATTACTTTATTTGAAGTAAATATTATTCACCATTTGGTTTTTGTTGATGTCATTATTTGGAAAAGTCTGTTCGGAATGGTAAAAAAATTTATCCTGGAACCCTATGATGTTTCTGAAGCCTTGTAATATCCTTAAGGAATCATTAATTATCCATGGTTTATGGTTTCAATAAAAGTTTTATTTTTTATGTGGATGAACATCAAGTTATAATGATGGTGTTTTTGACACCATCGAAGGGGCGCATGAATCTGTCTGTTCGGGAGGATGAGGATACGATGACTATTGCACCGCATTCCTTCTTTCTAATGGAGGGCGGCATCTGTCACTTATTCAGGGACGTTTTTTTATTGATCATAACATGATGATGGAATTTTGGTTCCTCTTTCTGTGGACTCCTCCTCGGAACACACCATCTTGTTCGGGTCTCCCTCATAGATTAAGATGTTGTTCGTGAAACTATTCCTAGTTCCATGTATTCATGGATTCCGATTTATTACAATGCTTTTGTCATGACATTTAAAGGGGTCTGGTCAGGGCAACAACCTTTGGTCATGGGAGTAGTCACATTGGACATCAATGGCATTTCTCGACACTAGAACACTGGCGCCTCTGGGTTTCGACCCCTTATGATAGGCGTTCTTGAGGGCACAAATGCCCGATGAATCCCACTTCGATTATGGGGAATTATATTTCATAGGCATTTCTAAAGGTTTACCCCAACTTCCCATGTTTGACACAGGGTATGCTGCGAGATTGACGTCTTGCGAAGACGGATTAGACTGATCAAAACACTGAATGGAGTGGATCAGATGGGTGCAACCCCTAGAGGGAACACCAACATTGTGGATAAGACATGGTTAGTTACCTGAGTGCTACTTAGAATAGTGAAGATGTTAATTGGCATGATCTCACTGGTATGTGGCGTCCCGGTAAGAATCAGGATAGATGACAGAGATTTGAATGAGGTGGTGGGGGAATGAGATGAAACTTTCATGAAGGTGATGGTAGTGTTTGTCTTGACCCTCGAATATCCTTCCTATGTATCCTCATAGTAGGGAATCAAAGTCCATGTTGTTCGGTGGGCCGATGGGACACCAATGGAGGTGACCAGTATGAAGGGGACATAGAGGAAGTGGAACATCTGGGATAGGGAATGAACATCCTAAAACACATAGGCTCAAGGGAGAGACCAGGATGAGCAATGGGTGTTGGGCCTGAATATCAGGTAGCCTTCCCATGTGCCATACCTTTGTTAGGATCAAAGTCTATGTAGTTCTAAATGGGTCATAGAATCGTGGTGTGCACAGGAGATAATGACCCAATTAAATGTTGGGGCTTACGCATGGTTAGCCAACTAAGGTTGGTCTGACACTCGTGGGAAGACCAGAGATGTGGGTCACAATGAAAGGGACGACAATTTCTTACCGTTGTATGAGGATCGCAATGGATTACCATCGTTTAGGGTATCACAACGGCTTCCCTCTTGTTGGGGTTTAAAGCATCTTACCCATGATTGGGGGACATTTTAGTGTGGTGCTAGACAAAAAGGGGTGTATACTTTAATGTCATGCAGGACGGGGGTGGGCCAACATGAATTAGTCGGGACCCATGGGAGTTTGTCTTGAACCTCGGGGAGGTTTCAAATTTTCCTTACCTTGGAAAGGATAGAATTCCATGTAGTTCATAATGGGGTTGGTGAGTCGACATGAAGGGGGTCGGGACAAATAAGTGTTGGGATTGAACCTTAGGGAGGTTTCCTATGTACCTTTCCATGGAAAGGACCAAAGTCCACTTAGATCAGAATGTTTTGTGGACCAATGTAAAGGGGGTCAGGTCCAATATATGTTGGGCTTGATCCTCATGGAGGCTTCCTACGTACCTTGCCTTGGCAAGGATCAAATTCCATGTAGTTCGGAATGTTAGGTGCACCGACCTGAAGGGGGTAAGGTCCAATAGGTGTTGGGCTTGACCTCATCGAGGCTTCCTATTTTCCTTGCCTTGGCATGGATCAATGTATAAGGCCCCAGCCTTAAACCTTACTTAATCCTGAGTTATTACAAGATTACACATTGAGGATCTTTTCAGGTTTTGAGTTTTAGAGAATTAGATCATGAAACTTGCATTACATTCCACATTTAAACAAAGTGGTTAAATAAAAGACAATATTCATTCTTCCCATCAACGGAAACATATTTAAAATAAAACATAGATTCTTTCTTGACACATCCTTGACACTATCATCACATCATGTACCTTTCCCTTGACCTGTGAAATACATTTCAAAAACTTGGGATGAGCATAAAAAGCTCAGTAAGGGTTATAAAAATATGGAAAGGAAACATGATTTCATATATACATAAGAATGAAATCATACTTTACCCATAAAACATAGGCACTTTAACATACCTCATCAAACCATGAATAAATCATAGAAATCATAAGACATAAAAGGTAACTTGAGGCATTCATAACTTTCTTACGTAGGGAGTAACCCTCTTGGTTACGTTTGGAATACCCATCATAGTATATTCCCTAAATCTCTTCGGAGAAACCTTAACGTTTCACTCCTTCGCGTTACCCAATGCATTGGAGAGCTATATCGGGCTCACCCGCCCTTAGTTTATCACGGAACCACCCGTTTTCATAACAATGCCCAAGAACCATAACATAAACGTATCACATAAAACATGCATAAATGAAGCATAACATTTCCACATTTCAGTCACAATATAACATTTTAGTTTATTGAAATAATGAATCCGTTCAAAAAGAAACCATTTCCAAAACCATTGAAAACATTTAATAAAGAGATTTTTGAATAAAAGTGTCCCATACCACCTTGAAGCTTCTAACATTTTAAACCATTAATATCCATATAAATAAATCCTTAAAACCATTTTGAAAACATGGATATTAATAAGAACAAATCATTAAAACATTTAAAGCGATATTTTGGTTAAAGGGTTTTTTACCAAAATTAGAGACACTTGAATACAATAATTGAGGAATAACATTTAATCAGAACTTTATAATATCATGAGAATAAATGGATTCATGATATAATATTCCAAATGACAGTATATACACCATATAAGAGTGAATTGGTGTATAACAACAATTAAGTCTCAATAGGGATGTAAAATGTGATGAAATCCCTTATAAAGAAGGTATCCTTAAATTAAGGATAAATCCATCTCAAAATTATGCGTGACAAATATAAATACACCCAATATAATTGGATATTATGTGTAAAACAATAAAAGTCCATTCACAAATATTCAAAGGATGACATATTCAATAACTACATGTTGAACCCAAAGAAATCGAAATTGGGTTAAAACGTTCCCTTGGTAAAATTCGACAGCCTAACGGCGTCACTTCAAAAAATCAGAAAATGAGTTCATGAGAGATAAAAAGGGAATATCATCACTTGGACATAAAATTTACATAAATAAGGATATATAAGAACTTATCCCAACATAATAGTATGTGAAATAAAAGACATAACAAAAGGAGTCTTTTTAAAAAAAAGGAGGGTGAAAGGTTCCCTTACCGACATGGGTATCTTTCGAAACATATACCTCGTGAAATAAAGACAATACAACATTGATGTAAATACTCATAAAAGAAAGTATATTACACAATGAGTAATATAATGGGCAGTACATACACCACTCAAAGGAAATTGTGGAAAATGTAGCATAAATCTCACAGGAATAAAAGTGAGATGAAAAATCCCTTACGAAAACTCGGCAGCCTAACAGCGCCACTTAAAAACTTCCAAAAATGGATTGATGAGAGAGAATAGGGTATCTCATCACATGAACATAGAAATTACAGTAGGATTAATATAAAAGAACATCCCAATAACAAGAAAGATTATCTTTAAAAGGAATGACATAAAAGAGTGTACTTAAAAAGAAAGAGAGGAGTAGGATCCCTTACCTCGGGTCCGACTTGACTCGATCGTTATTTAATCTCCGGAATAATAAACTTGAGTTAATTTCTACTTGATTAAGAACCTTTTTCAATATTATTATTCCTTTTATATCACTTATTTACATGTTATAAAAATTATGTAATCATTAAGTTAATAATGATTGTTTTGTCGATATTTGGTTCTTAAGTCGAAAGTGGACTTCTTACAATTACATGTTGTTCGTGTGGTCAATGGTTCTTTATATCCAAAATGACATTCCTGATTTGGATATCATATATATCATATATATCCAGAATATACATGTATTTATAATATCACATAATCATTTAGAGGAAAGAAATGAAATGCACCGTTCATGGAGACGGTAAGCCATACGTACGCATGAACGCTACTTTCATTTCTATGTCGTATTAATGGAATTAAAACTATATGAGAGGTATGTATATTTTAATTACAGAATTATATTCATCATTTATATGTATCATTAATTATATATATCCATTATATACATGTACTTTTAATAGTACATTACATTTGGGGATAAGAAATGAAATGCACCGTCCATGGAGACGGTAAGCCGTACGTACGCATTAACGCTACTTTCATTTCTATCTCATACTTTAATGGAAATAAATAATAATTATATAGAGGTATATTATAATTCCAGTATAAAATCATATATAATAACATTAAATCCATCCTTTATACGTCCCACGTATGGCATTAACGAGTCACATCACTTTGAGGGGGCGGTAGTCCGCACTTCCTAAAATGAAGATATCGCATATACCCATAATGGAAGCCATAAAGGTAAGACACAAATGAAAAATACAGAAGATAAAGTAAAACATAAACATATTATATATCATATATAAATATATTTACACCTTAATGCCACCTTTGAAGGTGTTATATAAGTTTTGAACAATCATCGTTTCGTGAGGCAGAAATTCGCCATCCACGGAAATAGTATGTTCTTTAACCATTAGATGTAGGTGTGTGTAAGTGCAGCTCGAATCCTTATTATAACAACATCCTATTATATTCAGGATACTGTAGTTGTTACAAAAGAAAATAATAAAAATATTTTAGGGGGTTGGAGAATCAAAATAAAACAAAAGGACTCAAAAGAAGACATTACCTTAAAATCGGGTAACTCCCTTTGGTTTGAGATCAAGGGCTTCCTTGGGAAGACTTCTGCCCAAAGTGAGGCTTCAAGGAGTAATAGAGGGAAGTGGAGAGACAAAATGGGCAGGGTTTGGCCGAGCCAAAGGCTTTGGGAGTGTGGGTAAGGAGGTAGAGGTGGGGGCCTTTTATAAGAGGAGAGGAGGGGCACTTTTGGAATGTAAAGAAATATTACTTTATTTGAAAATGAGTTTCGGATTTAAAGGGTCCAAAATTGATATAATTTGAGGATAAGGTGATAAGGTTTCTAAATCCACCCATCCAATTGGTTTTGGACATGTTTAGGCCTTAGATCTTACATTATCTTTCCATTTTATTTAAATCGTTAAATAATGAGGTCATCGTTGCATCATCATGATGTCATAAATAATTTAATTTATTTAGTGTCTAAAAATTATAAAAAAATATCATGATGTAGGAAATATTTTTATATTTCCAATTACTATTTATAATCAAAAATCTGAATTGTATAACCCCATGTAACAATTGTTTTAGTAAAACATGTCATGTTTGTGTTATTTTTACTTTAACATTAAATAAAAAGATATTTATGTCATTTTCCAACCAAAGTGGCTCCATGGGGTCCCCAAGTTGACCCATGGGTTGTATGGGTCGGCCATGACACATCCAATGAGGTTAGGACATGTGTCAAGTTCATTTAATATTATTAAAACATTATTTTTACCTTAAACTACACTAATTACCTCTAATCGCGATTAAAACTTAATAACTTACTATTCACCAAAAAATTATTTTTATCCCATTGAACCACATTTTACTTCTTAATGAAAACCATGTATGTCAGATTTTTGAAATTCAAAACACAAATATGGAAAAATTTCATTTAAACGGAAAAATCAGTTTTTATAAGTACCACTTTGTGGTTTCACTATTCATCAAAAATTGAAGTTTTTCAGAAAAATCCCAAAAATTTACCATAAGCTATATTTGATATTCCGAATTCAAAAATGAAGTCTATTTTAAAAAATTCAAAACATATAAGCCAGATTAATTAATTTAATAATTAATTCCCGCTGTCAAAGCAAATAGCGTGTTTTTAAGAAACAATAAGTATCAAAAGATTGACACTAGTTTAAGTCTGATTTCAAAGTGAAATTAATTCCAACGACCACTATTGGATTTAATGATAAAAATATATTCTAATTTCACTTTAAAACCAATTAAAAAGATAATATAATCATATAAATAAATTAGATTAAAAAAAGGTTTTGAATTAAAATACAACATTTTACACTATTCATTGAAAAAAATGAACTTTATCGGAAAGATACCAAAAATTTACACAAAGTAAATTTTGATGTCCCAATTCTTAAGAAGAGTTTTATTTGGTCCAATAGAATGTATAAGAGTGAACAAAACTATATTTAATGACGGTTCGCCATCAAAAGGTGATAAGTGAACCTTTAGTGAAAACTAGGGCATATACGCCTAAAATTGAATTCTTTCCGTATTTTAAGACTTTATCTTTTATTGGATAAATGTAAAAACATTTAAAAACATGTATAATCATATTTTAGTTATTTATATCCATTCTTGCCAATACAACGACTACATGTTAACTACCATTTAAAATAATATTATTTTATTTTTAGAGTGCAACGTAAGATTCCCAAGAAACTCGTTGTTGCGTGTTGGGTACGCCATCGAGCGTAGCGTCCCCTTTAAAGTCATATTAATAATTTATTAAAAAATATGGATAAATATGAAAATTTCATATTCTTTATTTACCTGGGGTGTTACATCCTTCCCCCCTTTTGGGAATTGCGTCCTCACAATTTTAAAATTGCGCTTGGAAACATCCTTGAAAGTCCCACATCGGAACAAGAGTCGGTAAAACAATCACTTTAAAATAAAGAAGGATAAGTACAAAGGTCACCCGAGTTAACCCATACTAGGATTCCAAGTATGAAAATATGGACATGGAGGAAAAAACAAAGGGTCATGTTCTGATGGAGAGTGATAGAAAACATGTTTAGGAGAAAGTTAACCACGAGAAAATCACAAAATTGTGATGGGTTAAACGGTATTCGATTCCCCAGTAGGAAAAGTTAATAGACAACATTTTTGTTTTAAGTTACTTTTTATTGAGGAATTTATTCATAAGGAAACATAATCACTTATCATGTTGACTTTCAACTTTTATTATATTCCTTACACAAACTCATATTTTCTCCAAAAGACGGGTATTTAGGAAGACTTGTTCACATTAAGAGTACTATAATCAACTTCTAGAGAATCACCTAATCCACCAAAGAGAACTATATACATCCAATGTCTTTAGGCTTTAACCAAAACCAAAACCAGAAAGGTTAGTACAAGGTCAGATAATCCAGAAAAGGATAACCCTTTATAAAAAGAAAATCTATTCTTAATCTCCAAAATTTGTCCAACAAAACCCAAAGTTCAACGAGGACCATTTGTCCATAAAATTCTTCAAAGTAAACCAAACTAAGATTGAAACCCACATAGTCTACCAAGTTAAACCATAACATTTATCTCCAAACAATATTAGTTTCTCCTGAAGTCTCGTATTGAAAAGTAATTAACCTAATCACATATCCTCCATGATAGGTTAATCATTTTCATAAATAACCCAAAATCAACTTACTTTTAATTCATAAAATCATATAACTAAAAAGAATCGGTCAAACTAACCAGGGACTTCACGTAGTCCAGTGGTAGGCGATAAATACCAGTTGCACTTTGGTTGTGGGTTCGATTCCCGCAGCTTTGTCCGACGCGACGAGTTGTCACACGGTCTGCGTGTTCTCCTTTTTCCAAAACTATATAGTTCTTAAAAAATTCCCCAAAAAGAGATAAAATCATCAAAAATAACCATAACATAATTTAACCTCAATTTTATCTCATGCCTTTCACTTCAACCATAACATATAGTAACCCATAATTACCTCAAAAGTAAGGATCATATAAACCCAAATAGTTCTTTATAACTATGTCCACAAAAGAAAAGATAACTATTCCTTGAATAAAATTTGACTATATTAAACATCAGGGTTACACATAATATAAAAATTCTTCTAATGTAACCCCATCATCAAAAGAGACTTAATACTCTTAAGAATTTCACCATAACTCTTGAAGCCCTTATATGTTGACATCTTACTCATTCAACATTCTTCTTGATCCATTAACCATTCCTTCCCAACTTATTCCGGAATACCTCTTTCCTACAAACAAAATCATGAATCATATCCTAAGATTCCAAAATAGGAAAACAATAGTCATGAAATAATACATACCTTTGATTGGTCATTGTCAGTTTCTTCATCCTCAATCAGAATGGCATTAGGTATTGATAAACGAACATTTGTACGCTCTTGGTGACCCCATTCACGAAACTTATTCATAGGACATGTGTTTGCATAATGACCATGCACACCACATTTAAAACATTCAATTGATCCCTCAGAAGGAACTTCTTTCCCTTTACTCGAGTCAACTGGATGCTTCCTTTTTCCATGGCAGGTTCTTGCTTTATGACCTTCATTTCCACATCTATAGCATATTTATGTCCCTTTGAAACATTTTCCTAGGTGTTTCTTTCCACATCTTTGAAACATAGGTTTTTGAACACACTTACCTTTATGATTATTACCTGTACTTCCGTAGGGATTTGTTTCTTGAATATATGATGCCTTAGAGAAATCACCAAGGTTTAGGTGGTCAATCATGACTCCAAATAGTTGGTTGAGGATAATCACAAGAGTTCTCATTGAAGCTCCCATATCATTCAGTTGCTTGCTTAAAAAACCGTCACAGTTTCTTTCACATCCACTGTTACTTTGGTGCCTGCTAGATCCAACCATTTACTAAAACCAAAAAGGTCAGTGTGAGTATATCAAAAAAAAAACCATCATGTACTAATGAAGAAGATAAACACTAAGATATACTTACTCATTCACATTATCTAAAACTAGGAATCTTTCTGAAATCCTAACCATTATGGTAATGCCACTTATGCTTAAAGAATACCCTAACCTCTAAAGTTATCTAAACCGACCTTTGATACCAACTGTAAGTCCCCAGCCTTAAACCTTACTTAATCCTGAGTTATTACAAGATTACACATTGAGGATCTTTTCAGGTTTAGAGTTTTAGAGAATTAGATCATGAAACTTGCATTACATTCCACATTTAAACAAAGTGGTTACATAAAAGACAATATTCATTCTTCCCATCAACGAAAACATATTTAAAATAAAACACGGATTCGTTCTTAACACATCCTTGACACTATCATCACATCATGTACCTTTCCCTTGACCTGTGAAATACATTTCAAAAACATGGGATGAGCATAAAAATCTCAGTAAGGGTTATAAAAATATGGAAAGGAAACATGAGTTCATATATACATAAGAATGAAATCATACTTTACCCATAAAACATAGGCACTTTAACATACCTCATCAAACCATGAATAAATCATAGAAATCATAAGACATAAAAGGTAACTTGAGGAATTCATAACTTTCTTACGTATGGAGTAACCCTCTTGGTTACGTTTGGAATACCCATCACAGTATATTCCCTAAATCTCTTCGGAGAAACCTTAACGTTTCACTCCTTCGCGTTACCCAATGCATTGGAGAGCTATATCGGGCTCACCCGCCCTTAGTTTATCACGAAACCACCCGTTTTCATAACAATGCCCAAGAACCATAACATAAACGTATCACATAAAACATGCATAAAGGAAGCATAACATTTCC
This sequence comes from Viscum album, assembly GCA_963277665.1. NCBI lineage: Eukaryota > Viridiplantae > Streptophyta > Magnoliopsida > Santalales > Viscaceae > Viscum > Viscum album. The sequence continues at coordinate 549,784,032 of OY728140.1, forward strand.
ACATTTCAATCACAATATAACATTTTAGTTTATTGAAATAATGAATCCATTCAAAAAGAAACCATTTCCAAAACCATTGAAAACATTTAATAAAGAGATTTTTGAATCAAAGTGTCCCATACCACCTTGAAGCTTCTAAAATTTTAAACCATTAATATCCATATAAATAAATCCTTAAACCCATTTTGAAAACATGCATATTAATAAGAAAAAATCATTAAAACATTTAAAGCGATATTTTGGTTAAAGGGTTTTTACCAAAATTAGAGACACTTGAATACAATAATTGAGGAATAACATTTAATCAGAACTTTATAATATCATGAGAATAAATGGATTCATGATATAATATTCCAAAGGACAGTATATACACCATATAAGAGTGAATTGGTGCATAACAACAATGAAGTCTCAATAGGGATGTAAAATGTGATGAAATCCCTTATAAAGAAGGTATCCTTAAATTAAGGATAAATCCATCTCAAAATTATGTGTGACAAATATAAATACACCCAATATAATTGGATATTAAGTGTAAAACAATAAAAGGACATTCACACATATTCAAAGGATTCCATATTCAATAACTACATGTTGAACCCAAAGAAATCGAAATTGGGTTAAAACGTTCCCTTGGTAAAATTCGACAGCCTAACGGCGTCACTTCAAAAATTCAGAAAATGAGTTGATGAGAGATAAAAAGGGAATCTCATCACTTGGAAATAAAATTTACATAAATAAGGATATATAAGAACATATCCCTACATAATAGTATGTGAAATAAAAGACATAACAAAAGGAGTCTTTTTAAAAAAAAGGAGGGTGAAAGGTTCCCTTACCGACATGGGTATCTTTCGAAACATATACCTCGTGAAAGAAGGACAATAAAACATTGATGTAAATACTCATAAAAGAAAGTATATTACACAATTAGTAATATAATGGGCAGTACATACACCACTAAAAGGAAATTGTGGAAAATGTAGCATAAATCTCACAGGAATAAAAGTGAGATGAAAAATCCCTTATGAAAACTCGGCAGCCTAACAACGCCACTTAAAAACTTCAAAAAATGGATTTATGAGAGATAATAGGGTCTCTCATCACATGAAAATAGAAATTACAGTAGGATTAATATAAAATAACATCCCAATAACAAGAAAGACGATCTTTAAAAGGAATGACATAAAAGAGTGTACTTAAAAAGAAAGAGAGGAGTAGGATCCTTTACCTCAGGTCCGACTTGACTCGATCGTTCTTTAATCTCCTGAATAATAAACTTGTGTTAATTTATACTTGATTAAGAACCTTTTTCAAGCTTATTATTCCTTTTATATCACTTATTTACATGTTATAATCATTATGTAATCATTATGTTAATAATGATTGTTTTGTCGATATTTGGTTCTTAAGTCGAAAGTGGACTTCTTACAATTACATGTTGTTCATGTGGTCAATGGTTCTTTATATCCAAAATAACATTCCTGATTTGGATATCATATATATCATATATATCCAGCATATACATGTATTTATAATATCACATAATCATTTAGAAGAAAGAAATGAATTACACCGTTCATGGAGACGGTAAGCCATACGTACGCATGAATGCTACTTTCATTTCTATGTCGTATTAATGGAATTAAAACTATATGAGAGGTATATATATTTTAATTACAGAAATATATTAATCATTTAGATTTATCATTAATTATATATATCCATTATATACATGTACTTTTAATAGTACATTACATTTGGGGATAAGAAATGAAATGCACCGTTCATGGAGACGGTAAGCCGTACGTACGCATGAACGCTATTTTCATTTCTATCTCATACTTTAATGGAAATAAATAATAATGATATAGAGGTATATTATAATTCCAGTATAACATCATATATAATAACATTAAATCCATCCTTTATACGTCCCACGTATGGCATTAACGAGTCACATCACTTTGAGGGGGCGGTAGTCCGCACTTCCTAAAATGAAGATATCACATATACCCATAATGGAAGCCATAATGGTAAGACACAAATGAAAAATACAGAAGCTAAAGTAAAACATAAACATATTATATATCATATATAAATATAGTTACACCTTAATGGCCACCTTTGAAGGTGTTATATAAGTGTTGAACAATCATCATTTCGTGAGGCAGAAATTCGCCATCCACGGAAACAATATGTTCTTTAACCATTAGATGTAGGTGTGTGAAAGTGCAGCTCAAATTATTCTTATAAAAACATCCTAGTATATTGAGGATACTGGAGTTTTTATAAAAGAAAAGAATAAAAATAGTTTAGGGGGTTGGAGAAGCAAAATAAAACAAAAGGACTCAAAAGAAGACATTTCCTTAAAATCGGGTAACTCCCTTTGGTTTGAGCTCAAGGGCTTCCTTGGGAAGACTTCTGCCCAAAGTGAGGCTTCAAGGAGTAATAGAGGGAAGTGGAGAGACAAAATGGGCAGGGGTTGGCTGAGACAAAGGCATTGGGAGTGTGGGTAAGGAGGTAGAGGTGGGGGCCTTTTATAAGAGGAGAGGAGGGGCACTTTTGGAAAGTAAAGCAATATTACTTTATTTGAAAATGAGTTTCGAATTTAAATGGTCCCAAATTAATATAATTCGAGGATAAGGTGATAAGGTTTCGAATTCCACCCATAAAATTGGTTTTTGACATGTGTAGGCCTTAGATTTTACATTATCCTTCCATTTTATTTAAATCGTTAAATAATGAGGTCATCACTGCATCATCATGATGTCATAAATAATTTAATTTATATAGTTTCTAAAAATTATAAAAAAACTATCATGATGTAGGAAATCTTATTAGCTTTCCAATTAATATTTATAATCAAAAATATGAATTGTATAACCCCATGTAACAATTGTTTTAGTAAAACATGCCATGTTTGTGTTATTTTTACTTTAACATTAAATAAAAAGATATTTATGTCATTTTCCAACCAAAGTGGCTCCATGGGGTCCCCAAGTTGACCCATGGGTTGTCTTGGTCGGCCATGACACATCCAATGAAGTTATTACATGTGTAAAGTTCATTTAATATTATTAAAACATTATTTTTACCTTAAACTACACTAATTACCTCTAATCGTGATTAAAACTTAATAACTTACTATTCACCAAAAAATCATTTTTATCCCGTTGAACCACATTTTACTTCTTAATGACAACCATGTATGTCAGATTTTTGAAATTCAAAACACAAAGATGGCAAAATTTCATTTAAACGGAAAAATCAATTTTTATAAGTACCACTTTGTGGTTTCACTATTCACCAAAAATTGAAGTTTTTCAGAAAAATCCCAAAAATTTACCATAAGCTATATTTGATATTCCGAATTCAAAAATGAAGTCTATTTTACAAAATTTAAAACATATAAGTCAGATTAATTAATTTAATAATTAATTCCCGCTGTCAAAGCAAATAGCGTGTTTTTATGAAACAATAAGTATCAAAAGATTGACACTAGTTTAAGTCTGATTTCAAAGTGAAATTAATTTCAACGACCACTATTGGATTTAATGATAAAAATATATTCTAATTTCACTTTAAAACCAATTCAAAAGATAATCTAATCATATAAATAAATTAGATTAAAAAGAGGTTTTGAATTAAAATACAACATTTTACACTATTCATTGAAAAAAATGAACTTTATCGGAAAGATACCAAAAATTTACACAAAGTAAATTTTGATGTCCCGATTCTTAAGAAGAGTTTTATTTATTCCAATAGAATTTATAAGAGTGAACAAAACTATATTTAATGACGGTTCTCCATCAAAAGGCGATAAGTGAACCTTTAGTGAAAATTAGGGCATATACGCCTAAAATTGAATTCTTTCCGTATTTTATGCCTTTATCTTTTATTGGATAAATGTAAAAACATTTAAAAAGATGTATAATCATATTTTAGTTATTTATATCCATTCTCGCCAATACAACGGCTACATGTTAACTACCATTTAAAATAATATTATTTTATTTTTAGAGTGCAACGTAAGATTCCCAAGAAACTCGTTGTTGCATGTTGTGTATGCCATCGAGCATAGCGTCCCCTTTAAATTCATATTAATAATTTATTCACAATTATGGATAAATATGAAAATGTCATATTCTTTATTTACCTGGGGTGTTACACAATGTCCACATAGTTCGAAATGGGGTTGGTGAGCTGACATGATAGGGGTTGGGACTAATAGGTGTTGGGATTGAACCTCATGGAGGCTTCCTACATACCTTTCCTTGGAAAGAATAATATTACATGTAGTTCGGAAGGTTTGGTGGACCGAAGTGAAGGGGGTCAGGTCCAATAGGTGTTGGGATTTAAACTCATGGTGGATTCATACGTACCTTACAATGGAAATGATCAAAGTACCCATTGTTCGGAATGGTTTGTGGCTAACACTCTAAGGCAGACCAGGGAGGATGTCATGGTCGGTGCTTACTCTAAGCCCACGAAAGTCATGATCGATGTGAGAGACAAGAGGCAGCAAAGACTTAATGTTCTCATAACGAATGGTTCATCCATGGGAAGTGGAATAGGGATTACACCTGGTTAGCATCCCAAAAAATAAATAGGGTCTTACGTGTGGCTTACAACCTAGAGAGGAAACAAGGTCTTACATGTAGTTCGCACCCCATGGAGATGGAGATTGGGACTTACTCAAGGATGGAGGCCCGTGTGGTGGCAGGGCCCAACAGAAGAGGGATTTTGCATGGAAGAGGGGAGGGTTCTGTTGCACATCCCCCCTCCTCTGGTCCATGGAACAGATGAATAAAGGAGGAGTAATGGTACTACCTTCCTCAAGAATGGATAGGGGCTTAGACCAAGGTAGTCACCCTTCCACCGCGGATAGACGCCACTCCAATTGAAAGGATCTCGTTCCATGTGAGGAAGAGCTCACTCTCATGGAGATGAGTGGGCATAGAGAATGTCTGAGATGGGGTACTCCATGTAGAGTGTGTGGGTGGGGTCACAGTTTAACATCATGTGTTGAGAACAATGGTGCTTGGAAGTTTAACATCCTACAGCTTGGACAAGGTGAGTTCAATACGCACCCCTAGGACTTACATAACAAATACTCACCCACCCTTGGGAAAGGGAAGGCATCAGCAATGCCGTATGATGGGGGTGTTATGGAGTGATCCATTGGGGGGCTTACAATAGCATGGTAATGCGAACAATAAATAGCCATTAGTGTGCCTATGCGAAGAAGTATAAGGCTATGCAACTCCACATAAAGCACTGCCCAAGGGACCTTGAAATCACTTTGTACAATCCTAAAGGGCCGTACAAGATAAGGGTTTGTAACATAGGAGTTTTGTGTGTAAGAAGCGCCCACAGATGGTGTCCATGAGAGTAACATCAAACACATACTAAATGGCTCACACAAGAGGAAGGGATTGCACACAAAAGCAGAGGTTTGTGCACAATAGGTCGGAAAAAGGGGACTGTTGAGCGCAAATGGAAGAGGTTTGTTCACAAAGAGGTGTAGAGGTTTTTCGAAAAAGTGGATGGGGTTATACGCAAATGGAGGGTCTTTCATGAATGTTGAAGGGAGTTTACGCAAGTGGAAGGGATTATGCGCAAGTGGACCTACAATTAAGGAGTTGGGCGAGGGTCACCCCCTAGTGATCTTGTGCTAAGGCCAACCTCTGGGAGACTTGTCGTAGAAAATCTTATACCTTAAAGGCATCGTTTTCATGAGGAAGAAGTGAATTATGTAAATGGGAGAGTGTTAATATTCTTCCTCGCAGAAGTAGAGGGGGTTCCCTCTATTTATAGGCGAGCAGGAGAAGAGAAGGGTATTCAGAACACGATAGGCATAGAAAACCCTTTTTCTTTAGTAGGATGGGTACATTTTTCATGCGGCACACAGTTTTCCATGTGGTGAACAATGTATTTACATAGCGCGGGATTTTGTGCACTATGGGATGGTTTTTTGTGCACTCCATGGATATTTAACGTGGCCATTTGGGTAGTCCCAGACCCGTGCCTTCGGTAATAATTCGTCTCTAGTTTTCCATGAATTTCTGTATGAGGCATTTGAAAATTTTTGGCATCTACAAATGCCCCCCCCTTAGAATCGAATCCTTGAGGGTCAAAATAGTCGGATCTATGGTAAATGACGAAACAAATTCCATTTCTGGAAGCTATGCACATAAAACCCTTCCGGGGCACGTAATGCATTTTCGCGCGTGTGGAAAACCCACACTGCACCAATAAAATCCCTTGGGAATCCCGTGGTATGTATTGATTTTCCCATGTGATAAGCTCTGGAGCTCTCATGAGTATAATATCTTGCCTTCCTTTCCACATAATATGTCCTCAGTTGCACAGAATCCTCTAACTTTGGTCATGAATTTATGTGCAATATTAGTTTCCTGCACCATTTTCATGGTGCTGGGATTTGAAGTCGACACATAGCAGTCATGGGTGATTAATGAGGCTGACCATTATTGATAAAGAATCACAAATAATAGCCATCCTACCATAGAAACTAGTCATTTTTCCATCTATTTTCTGAATCCAAGGACCAAAACCATTTCAGGAGGCATACCAGTCGTTGAGGACTCTCCAGACCATTAGGCAAGTACCTTTCTACAAATCATCACTGCTGAGACTAAGGTTTGGTAGTAGAACTGGAACCTAAGGTCTAGAGGCCATTTCGCATGTGAGTGGGCTGGGGTGTATTGGGTACGCAAATCATGTGATCAGTTTGGTGTAGAACTGTGGCACATCTGGTTGTTCAATGCGGTGTGGATGTCGTAGTTCCATTTCCACTACCATCAAGAACATGGAATGGATTTGTTTACTCGGTGGTCCCATTATACCAATTCCTTTCATATCCACCATGGGGATGTTGTTATTAGTCTCTGGTCCATTCACTGCATCGAGGGAATCACCTTGGATGGGAACCAATTTGAGAATTTCTTTTGATAGGGAACATCTGGGGACACAGGTCACAAAATCCCATCCTAACATGGCACCTATTAGAGCTAGCCAAGGAGTGGCTGGGGGTTAAGGAATTTCTGAAGAACATTTACTACTCAAAGTGGTTCAACCTGTTTCTGAAGAAAGACCCAAATATCAATATTTCATGGTAAGAAAGATGGTGTTCGACCGTGGAATATAAGAGAAAAAGCGGATCACATTATAGAATCCTAGAGATGGGGGAATATCAATCCTAGGGCATTAGTGTGGATGAGAGTCGGTACTGGAACATTCAATACACCGGATTTCTCCCAACCTTCATAAGTAGGTGGCTATTTCTGGTAAGGGACACAAGGATGAGAGTCTATCCCATATCATTAGTGATTGCTGGTATTATGGCAGGCAACCAAAGGATCAATTTGGGGGTCCCTATACTAGACTGGCTGTATGACATCATGGGGTGTATTTCGAGAGGGGCTCACTGAGCAAGATCTTTTTCACTTTACAAATCCCTCATGGTTTGATTACGACTCACATTGGTGGCTACACCTTCCCAAACACCATTCTTCTCCTAGGTAAACGCCTGCGACCTTCCTTATTTGACATTTCCAAGGTCATTCCGTAGACACTCAATTAAGATGGGATAAAGATCAGGATCAGCAATCACACCAATTTTTTCTTCAGTCTATTCCCCACCCCGACTGGACAGATGATAGATGACTGATAAGGCTCATTGGAGAAAAGAGAATACTTGTAGAGCCTCAAGGGTGGGGTTCTTGTGGATTAAGTCAATGTGAATATTTTTTGGGAGCCTTATGTTCCATCAATATTTTCTAGGTAATTTCGATCCCTCCAGTGGATACCGAAGTGGGTGTATACATATGCCCGGGTGGAGAATCATCCTTGCATTCTCAAGAAAATGTGGCTGATGTTCACAACCTATGGCTGAAGTTAGGTAATTACCTTTTCAACTACAGGATTCGATGTCAGCCTCTCAACCAATTATTTCAATCATTGGGTGGAGGTATATCCCAAATGGATCATATAGAAGCCAGTCTGGAATCTCAAGGTTGTTAGTGTGGAGCCTGTGTAGTGAGAGGGTAGACTAAGCACCATCGAGGAGGAAAGGATGGGGACAATTCATGCAGCTGGGCTGGCACATGTAGGGACTTCAGTAGCAGGAACATCATATAGTGCGGTCATGCCATTGTCGTATGGATGTAGAGGGGATTGTGAACAACCACGCGGAGAAGCTAGGGAGATTCATGGGAAGAAGATAAGGTATCTACATCCACCTTTTAAGGACACAATCTTCCTTGTTCTATGGTCAACCATGTTTACTCTGCCGCAACCAATGGGCACCAAATCCATTTGGAAAAAGATAATATGAGATGGAAACCTCTTGGCAGAAGTTGGACTCATCCAGATTGACGACAGGGTGAACTTCTATTATTGGAATGCATTTTAGATGGTCAGGGATGCATATGCATTCCAGCGGGGTCGGTGTGAGGAACCACCTCTCATGGTGAAGGTAATGCTTATCCAGGAGCATGATCCAGAAAGAATGTCATCCAAAGATGATGAAGACAATGACGTTTCTAAGTGAAATGAGTCAGAAGAAGATGAGGTAGTAGGAGAGGGATAATTAGAGAGATAGTGAGAGGGATAAGAAATAGGGGAAGCATAAGAGGATCTTGGAGGTGGAGGGTCTTAGGGGGAACCCACAAGGGGAGTCTACAATAGGGTGGCGAGATTGTTGGCTCTAACATAGAAATGACTAAGCTACTTGAGGTATGCCTCAATCCTTATCCTAGATTTTCCTCTTTTCATCCCTCGTAATCTTGATTCATATTTTTTTATCATGTTCAGACGCATATCAGCACCAGTTAAGAAACTCCACCTGGGTGGAGGGAGGATGCGCCGACAGATCAAGGTGGGGAGAAGACACCCATTATTGAATTGAAATGTGCTAAAGGATCTCTGACAGTGATAGCTCCTGTGTTAAGGGAAACACCATAGGCTGATGTGCTGAGCTCTCGCAAGTTTAATTACTCATACGCTTGTATCTGTCGTTAGAGAGCTCAGTCGATCAGGGTGTTCATTCTTTGTATAGTAATAATGGAGAAAGAGGCTTAATGGGCCGCTCAATCTAGTCTATCCATATATGTTCCAATGTAGAACGAACCAACACGCTCATGAAATATTTCTCAATCTGAGCTGGCCCTGATATTAGCTGAGAAAGTGGATGTGGATGTCAGTGATATTAATGTCAGGTTGGGGTCTAAAATCCGGGGGTGATGTTTCTAAGACCGAGGTAAGAGAGGAAGGCCTCCAACATATTGAAGAGCATAATCCCTTCAAAGGAGTACCGAATGAAGACCCTGTCGCTGATCTCCTAGATGTTTTCCCCATCTGTCAGCCTGCAAACCCTGAGGAGATATATGAATCTAATTTAGATGTGGCCGATATGAGACAAATGATGTGGCACAAGGGATGGATGTTTATGAAGCCATTTCTAAGCCACCCATAGGCAGAATGGCGAAACCGGATGGCATCACTATGCACCTGGCTATGATTTCCCTACACCGGATGAGTAGATTCTCAGCGTCTTCATGTAATGATCTATAATCACATGGAAGAGAAGATACTAGAGAACAACCAACTATCTAATATTTCTTGGTGCTGGAAAGATTCAACGAATACATAGGAACTCTTGAATGTGGAACAGGAGGTTCATGACCTTGAAGAGAAAGAGAAATGAAGGAAGGCATTCCATGAAAACAACTTTGAACTCATCGAGCAAATGGGGGCCCAGATAGAAGATATTCTGTAGTAAGAAGTGAAGACAAATCGCGAAATGAATGTTCCTCAATCTGAATGATCACAGGAATAGGTTTGGGATAACGAGTTTTGATCCACATATACTGATTAAGAGGAGTATCTCAGGGGGTGGGAAGAAAATATGGAGGCTAAAATTCGGAAGGTGGGAACACTGGGACAATCCATCCAGGACATCAATCCTTAAGGTTCCTTTTTTTTCAAAACTCAATAACTTATTCTTCTTTGCTGCTTCTTGTTCTAAACTGTGTGCATGAACATATTATTCACTTTTTTATATAGTTTAATTCAATATAACAGTAGTTATGAACTAATTAGCAATCCATCCCTAAGCTCACGTAGGTCCTACCCGATGTGGGATACAAGGGATGGTCCTGTCGTCACATTGATTGATTGTGGTAATTCCAACCAAATTTCGGGCATCTAGGGTATAAATGACCCCTAAAGGCTTCCAAGAAGAAAGGGGGATTCTTTAATGGATAATTAACCTCTCAAATTAGTCGATTTTTAATTTTCCCAATGTTCTCTACTGCACGAGTGGGGTAACGCTAGAGGAATTGGACTTAATCCAAACACAGTGGAGTGGAATTTTTGAATCATGATACCCCAAATTCAGGACACTATAGGGATGGTGTGAATATGAAGGATAAATTTTGATCTTGTTCAAAACATTGTATCCTTATTGCATTATCCTGAGATGGGGATAACAAATAATGGCCGACCACTGACCATGATCGAAACACGGGGCCTGACTCAAAATGTCATCCATTAGTCTTCCGAAATGTTATCCAAGGACATTAGTCTAAGAATAGGCCAAGAATACATACTATTAGGGGGTTCATTTAGTCATGAAAGAGGAAGAGGGTCTAAATTATGATAATGAAAAATGTGGAGGGTGGAGTGATGGGTTGTTCGAATGGATTCCAACACTCTTGAAATGACACAACCATGGTGAAGACACGTTAGGTGAGAACATCGGTCTGATCAGGGGTCATACCAACTTCCAAGTAGGACCTCTCTGGTAAGGACCAATAATTCCTTTTAGTTTTAAATTATACCATTAAAGATGATAAACAGGTAGTTTAAATGTAACACAGTGAGGACTATGCACATTGATTAAAAGCCATACCGCCTAGACCAATATCGGGGATGAGGGGACAAAAGGGTTAATGAAACTGAGGATTTTCCCAAGGACAATTTCTTAGGAATCTCTACGTATGCCATGAATATGGGAATCAAGCCAAACATTGTTCTGATAATAGTGTGGTCAGAGACAAATGCTGGTTGGGGGGATCCTCTCAAGTAGGGAAGTTGATGCATCCAATAATTTTAATAGGGCATCCTGAACATGTTCGGGGTAGGGGATTCAGTTTAAATTCATGCGTCAAGGACATTGATACCCATAAAGTAAATGTGTGGTGTGTTACATACCCCAATGAGAATGAGGAACATAAGAGTCCACATCTCACCACACGCTCTCAAGAGAATCATTAGGTGAAGGGATCAAAAATGAAAATCAGGCTAGGCCCAAGATAGGTTGTCTAGGAATTCTTACATATCTCATGAGGTTGGGAATCAAGCCAGATGTAGTTTTGAGAGTGCAGTTTACCGTCATGTAGGATGAAAGGCATGTGTGGCAAGGCTACACCCATACACGTCCTACTAAAACTAATAATCCAATGTGAGTCGTGCTCAATGTGGGAAACAAAGAGTAGTGGTGGGACTTTCCTGGCATAGTGAGGAAAAAATTTGGGGAAATGGGACATTAGGAGAGTGATTTCCCAACAGTATTGACCCACCTTTTTAATGAGCATAGATTTACAGAGGTGTAAAATTGAGTGTGTAGGAATTCCACTTGAACATAAGGTATTTGAATGACGTGAATCATGATGCTCAAGATTTGGACCTCAATGATAATGATATAGAGATAGAGGATAACTACTGACCATGTTTGAAACATGGTATCTGTTTCACGATAGCCTGAGATGGGGACAGACAAAGGAGGGTCGACAGATGATCATTTTTGAAACACGGGACATGTCGCAAATGACGTTCGAGGTCCTCAGGGACATTGTCCAAAGATGGTAGGTAAGCCAATGGGGCATGAGATCCGGCCATAAAGGGGGTCCCTTCAGACGTGGAATATGATGAGCATACAAATAATAGGATCTCAAATCTTGGACATGGAATGAGGGAATGTCCCTCTGAAGATTTCACATTTCCGGCTCTTTGTCACAACACAAGTGAGTACAACAATAATACGTATATGATATAGGGAGTCGAGTCCCATTCCAAGGACAATGGTCCTAGTGTCCCACGCTTCCATATTATGGTCCTAAGGTGGACCATTAAGCAGGTACATGATTTAATAGACTATGCATAGGGCGGTGATGTAGCCAAACCCAACGCGTAGTTCCCCTAGGGAGATCTTATTTTAGGGTCATAGAACTCTGACCATATAGGAAACAGACAAGTGAGGCACATGGTGCGGCTATTGCAAAACTCGAGGTGAATGGGGACATAAGAGATACTCTCCACATCATATATTCCCAAAATATTTTTTTCCAAGGGAGAAAAGAGGGGGTAGGATTTAATATTACTAGGGATAGACCCGAAGAAAAGATGTCTGGGCGTTGCTACATATCCCATGTGGATGGGAATCAAGAAATATGTAGTTCTGGAGAATGATGTGTAGTTTAATGTCTTTTGTAAAGGACACGGAGTGGTCTTAATTTATGTCCATAGAGATTGAACCATATATGGAACTGGTGGAGGGAGACACGTGGTGATTTAATTACTAAACCCAATGTGAATGAAGATAGCAGGATTCTGTATCACCATAATGTGCTCCCAGGGAAACATTTTGGTCTAGAGACCAAAAGAGAAAGTTAGGATGGGCCCGAGGAAATGTTTTTGGGAATTCCTACATACCACATGAGAATGGGAATCATTCCATATGTAGTTCTATATATAAAAATTAAAGGTTGAAGTACCATGGATATGTCGTTCGGGTCTGTCCCTCACCCCCTAAAGAACTGGTATTTGTAGATATTGTTTGTCCTTTAGGAAAGATGTGTTTTTTTGTGTATCAATAAACCTAGGATAGAGAATCCTAGTATCGCTACATGAATCAATCCATATGTAGCCATAGAGAAATTTTATTATGGATAACCAATACCCAACATGATGTCCCCTCAAGTGAGGATACCACGATGCAGTTCCATTTTTTCATTGTGTAGTCAGGATGATAATGTCATGGTTTAAGGTCGTGTGGTAGGACCAACCATGCATTTTAACGTCTTGATACAAAGACCCAATATTTTAAAGTCATGTTGGACCGTAGGGGGAATGTATGTGATGTGATAATTCATACCCGACATGAATGAGGATGAGTTCAACATCACACCACACATGATTCTGAAGAAGAAACCTCAGGATGAGGGGCCAGCATAGGTCAGAAAATTTGTGTCTAGAACTATGGACAAAATTCCCAGGTGTTTCTATGTATCCAATGTGGATGGGAATCAATCCACATGTAGTTTTGAGAGTTCAATTTAAAATCATTCAGTACGTAACCGTTTAAGGTCATGTAGTACAATATAAAGTTTAATGTCATGCATGATCGGAGGTAGGAGGAACTAGCTCCTAGAAGGAGAGTACATGGGTATGTTATTGAAAACCTGACATGAACGAGGACATAAGCCCACAAGGGCCACACCACAAAATTTTAAAAGATTTAGGGCCAAAAAGGCTGAAAAGAATAGATAATTAGTGGAACCTGAGCTGGATCCAAAGACAGTATGTCAGTGTAGGAATCAAGTCATACATAGTTCTAAGGGGAATACATATAAGGAGATCTTAGATTAAGGTCATAGAGCTCGGAAAATGGAGAAGCGAAACACTTCAAAGCGAGCAAAGACCTCGAATCGACCCCTAAGCACACGTGTGTAAAACTCGATGTGGGAAACAAGGATGGAAGAGGTATTTTCAACATATGAGTTACACATAAAGGGGAAATCAGTGTGCTGCCTCAAATGATGCCTTGCCATAGCTTTTCCCTCATAATGTGCAAATGCACACAGAGGGATAGTACTAAGAGTGTCAAAATTCCTCTTGGACATGATGGGGTGGAGAATGATGTGAATCATGTAATAAGAATTTATGGATTTATGAGGTTGGAATGAAAATGGAGGATAACTATTGAATATGTTTGAAACATAATATCCATATAGTTTGACCTGGAATGGGAACAACAAATGAGTGTCTACCGCAGACCATATTTGCAATGCAGGGCTTGTATCAATTTGTTGTTTGAAACCCTCGAGGATGTTGGATCGTAAGGGTAGGAGGGCCCTTGGGCTTAGCATCCATGCCATATGGGAGTCCCTTCATTTTTGAAAGATGATGAAAGCCCAGATTAAGGGGAAAAAATAAGCCTAAAAATGGTTGAAATCATGTCCAAGTAGAATTCAAATCTCTAGGTTCTGAACCAGAGTACTCCTGGGAACATTGGTGAATCACCGAAGAGGGTTGATGAGACCAACTTAAGATGAGTTGACTTGAAAAGATGAGAGTAGGGTAAGGGAGTGAAGGTCACTCTATAAAGATAGGTATGTGGCATGGTTGTTACAAACCCATCGAGAATGGGGACATAATCCCATACAGCACCGCGTACCCCTCCCTTGGAAGGACTCAGGAAAAGAGGCTAGAATGATAAGGGGGTTTCTATGAAATTGGGATGGACCTGAAGACTAGATGTTTGGGTGGTCCTACATATCCAATACATATGAGAATCAAGCCACATGTAGTTCTGAGGAAGGATGTTGTGCAGTTTAACATCACGCATCAAGGACGCATATAGGGTCAAGGTACCCCAATGAGAGATGTTTATGGAACGTCAAGTAGCCTAAGGTGAATGGGGTAATAATCTCATACCACATCATATAGACCCACATGAACACCTGAAAAAAGGGGCCTAAAAGGTTGAGGGACCTGAAACAAGAAGCCCCATCTAGTTCAAAGTTTAACATCTTATGGTGAGGACTATGGTGCTCTTTGTTTGATGCCATAGGGCTCAGAACATAGATGCCTAGTTTAATGTAATATGAATGGGACATACTTGTTGAGAGGTAAAATCATCTTTCCTATTGAGAACCTAGAAATGGAAACAACGATAGAGTATAACTATAAACATTTTTCACTATACACTATCTATATTTATGTCACCGGAGTTCGAGGGTGACGAATTGACCATCAACTGTTGACTGTATTCAAAAAAAGGGACTTGTATTAATCTATAACTGGAAATACAAGGGGATGTTGGCTCGAAATGGTAGGAGAGCCATTTGGATGATCATCCATGCTATTCAGGAGTCATTTTGGATATGAAAGATAGTGAAAACCCAAATGATGGTGTGCATGAATCATGGTAGTGCCTGTGCTTTGGGAAAAGATTATAGGTGGAGGAGGGATGTATCAAGGGGATATGTGTGGCATGGAAATACAGTCTGACGTGAATGAGGACGTGAGTCCATACCACACCACGCAATCAAAGATGAGAACATGGACCAGGGGGAGAAAATGTCAACAGACCTGAGGCTGGGAGTCCTGGCCAAATGTAGTCTTATGACCCCTCCTGTGGGTATTGCCTTACCACACCTCCTAATCCCACACGAGAAATTATCGGTGTGGGAAACAAGGAGCATGACATGGGTCTCTCGTAAGACAGATAGACTCACACCCCTACCCAAGGTATGATGTCGATTGAAGAGACAACATGGGAGAATGAACCACTACCCTCAATACTTGGTGAATACGGGGGTGGTGAAAAAAATAAAGATATCTGTTAACAGGGTTCAAAACATAGCATCCATATCGTTTTTCCTGAAATGGGAACAAAAAATGAGCATCGACCACTGACCATATTCGCAACATAGGACTTTTATCAACTTGTCCATCATGGTCCTCGAGGGAGTTGGCCTAAAATTATAGTAGATCCCTTAGGCAGAGTCTCATACCATTAGAGTGCCCTTTAGGGCGTAAAAGATGATGGAGCACCAAATACAAGGAGTGTGTGGAGAATAAATGTACTGATTCAATTTACGGTCAAGAAGGCTGGTGAAAGAGGTGGAGATCTCCAGGGAATGGGAGATGTGTTGCGGTCATGATGAATCTGATGTAAATTAAGGAATAATCCTACACCACACCATGTTTTCGAACCCAAGGGGAGATTTTGATGTAGGGTTTGGGCCAATAGATAAAATGATCGGGCATTCCTACGTATCCCGTGAGGATTGGAATGAAGCCATATATACTTCTTGAAGGCCATGTAGTTTTTCATTGTGCAGAGAGGATGTGGTAGAATATAAGAAAGTGGAGAGGATCGCATGGTGTGATCATCATAATCCTGGCATGAATGGGGGAAAAGAATCCTAAACAACACCATGAGGGATCCTCCAAGAGAACTATACCCAGAGGATATTCAAAGAGGAAACTGGGGGCTGGACTCAAGATGACGATTTGGAGCGTTCTTAGGTTTCCCATTAGAATGGGAATCAAGACATATGTAGTTATTGTAGTTTAACATCTTGCAGGATGAGATACAATTTAATTTCATTCGTGAAATAAGAGTTTAATGTCATGTAGGACACAACAGTTTATGTTTATATAGGACATGAAAATTTTATGTCTTGTATGACCCGAAAGTTTAAGGTCATGTAGGACCTGATAGTTTAAGGTCATGTAGGACCCCATAGTTTAAGGTCATGTAGGACCTGACAGTTTAAGGTCACGTGGGACCCGATAGTTTAAGTTCATGTAGGAACCGATAGTTTAAGGTCATGTAGGACCCTATTATCTCAGGCACTGTATTTAATAATTAACATATAATTGGTGGGAGGAGTTATATTCCCACCATCCATGGTAACAATTGAGTATGCGCCATTGGGATTAACATTGTGATAGATGTAAGGTCCTTCCCATTTAAGCTCTAGATTGAGTGGTTTTTATCCAGTTATCATTGGTGTTCTCAAGGCCAACACCAAGCCCCCTTGAAAGAATAATGTGGAGGTAAAATTTCATGTTGAAAGAACTAGTTATCTTGTTCTGATGCCTTTTTGGATTGTGAAGGGCACAAATCCTATTCTACTCCTGTTCTTCCAATTCATCTAGACAGATTTCAGCTACTTTATTTGGTGATTTATGATCATAGATAGTCATGCATAATGAAGGGAACTAAATATCAGTGGATAGGATGGAATATTTTCTATACACCAGGGAGTATTGGGTCACCTGTGTGAAATTATGAGTCATCGTCCAAAAAGCCCAGAGGGTTTGGGGAGCTTGTTCGACCAACTCTTCAAGTTCTGACAAACCATTTTCTGCATAACTTTAGGGATTGTTTCATTGAATGAAACGATCTATCCATTAACTTGTGCATGGTAGAGGGAGGTATGGTTTGAACAGATGTTGTACTTGGTGTAAAAATTCATCAACTGTGCCGCCCGGAAGTTGGTGACATTGTTGGTGAGGATGGCATGTGTGACCCCAAACTAGTAGACAATATTGGAGCTCACAAAGTCGACGATAGAGAATACCATGACCTCCTGGAGCCAAACCTCTTCTTCCCACTTGGAAAATAAATCCGTAGTAGTTATGATGAACCTTCATTGTGAGCTATCGCCGGTGGATATGGACCCATGACATTGAGTCCCCAGACCCAAAAGTCCCAAGAGTACTTGGTAGTGTGGAGAGGCTCTGGAGGTTGATGCAAAAATTTGGCATGAATAATGCATGCATGACACCACTTGGGAAACTCAATGTAGTCACAGATAATGGATGGATAAAAATATCCTAGTCTCCGAATCTGGTGAGTTTGTTTTTGCTCGGTATATTGAGCCTCATAGGAACCGACATGAACCTCCTGAAATACATGAGGAATCTCATCTCATTCTATAGAACGTAGGAGAATCCCATCAAACCAATAGTTGTATAGGATCTACTGAAGACTTGGAACACTCTGGAGGGAAAACTATAATGTGTGAAGTCAAATTCACTCTCTCCTGGCTCAATCTTGTAGTAGATTTCCATTCTGGAGGTATTTGACAAATGAGGTTCTCTAGTCACGAGTTACCTCAATCACTGCATCCAGGGGACCTGGAGGTCTTGACGTAGAGGAGCCAATGGTATGATGGATTACCTATGGGATCTCATCATCATCATATAGAGTTATGGGAGATAAGACTCTCCGGTGTGCCACATGGATAAACAAATCATCATGTTCAGGCTATACAAGTGATTACTCTAGGTTGTCCAAGGTGTCAGCTCGACCGTTCTGGGATCGAGGTACATGAGTAACCTTTGGCTATGATGGAAACTAGGAAATCACCTATAGGGTGCACTCCAATAGTGGTACGAGCTCTTGATTTCTGATGACATAGTCACCATTGATTTTCTTGATGACTAGTTCAAAGTCCCCTTTCACATGAAAGTGTGGAACATCAATCTCGAGGGTAGCTCGATGCCATTAATGAGAGCCTTGTTTTGCACTGCACTGTTGGTGTAGCCTTCTAATAGTAGGAATGAATATAGAAGAAAAATTTGTCTGGGGTAATGAATATGATACCCAAGACTACTCTGTTGATACTGGGGCCATTGAGCCTTATGCTGGTGGGACTATGGGAAGCATTATAAAAGTGAATTTTCCAGCAATAAATGGCTTGGTATTCCAAGACGAATGCCTCATTAGGAATGTCAATGTCCTGAGACTGGTCTGTGGGAGATGGATGAGAGGTGAGTAAATATTCCAATGCTTTCCCCTTGATAGCATTATGAGGAATGAACATGATGTCGAACTTCTAGAGAATAACTACTTGTCGAGCTATATGGCTTGTTAAAATGGGGTAGTTCAGGATATACATCAGTTGATCTACTCGAGAAAAAAACTATACCTCATGGTTCTGCAAGTAATGTCTCAATTTCTATATTGTGAATACTAGAGCGAGGTGGAACTTCTCGATAGGGGATTATATGGTCTCTGTATGGAGGAGCATGTGGATGAGGTAGTAGAGACTATTCTCTATTCCCTCATTGTTCATCTGGGTGAGAAGGTCACTGAGAGATCATTCCAGGGTGGTCACTTAAAGGAACAGTGACTATCCGAAGAATGGTGGCATTAAGACCAGAGGTTGGACTAGATACATCTTGATTTCATCGATAGATGTCTGACATTATTTTTCCCACTTGCAGACAGTTCCTTTCATCATGATCTAAGAAAAGGGCTTACACTTTCCTTCCAGATTCGCGATGAATTAGTGTTTGTAGGATATGCAGCCTTACAAACCTCAAAGCTCCCAGATGTTTCTTGGGGGAGACATTTTTTTGATGGCCATGATCTTATCCGGGTTGATTTCAATGCCCCAATATCTGACAATGAAGCCAAGAAACCTTCCTGATGTGACCTCGAGGGCACGCATCAATGGATTCATCATCTGGTCAATGGAACAATGGAATCCTTAGACTTTCTCAAGGACATTGAGATAGTCCCGACGCTGCCTAGATTTGACCCCCAGAGCTTCCATGTATCATTCCACCAGTGTCCCAAGGATCGGATTAAATATGAAATTCATATCCCATTTATAGGTGGAACCTACATTCTTTAGACCGAAAGGCCTGACTTTGTAACATAAAGTACCTTGTGGGACCTAAAGGTTGTATACTCTTCATCCTTAGGAGAAATTCAGATCTGGTTATACCTAGAGAACCCATCCATGATGGAGAGGTCTTGGAACCGAACTGTATCATTGATAAACAATTCCATCTGAGGAAGGGGGAAATAATCTTTCAGGCAATGCCATTTGATATCCCAGAAGTCGATACAGACTCTGATCTCTCTGATATTTTACTCACTGGTAAAATGTTGGCTAGACATTTAGGGTGTAAGACCTCCTTAATGAAATTGTAATTGATGAGCTTATTGACTTCGACCTCGACGAAGGAACCCTGAGAAGGGTGCATCCTTCTCGGAAGATGCTTGAACCCGGGATGACTTGTCGAAAGAATGAGGTGGTGGAAGTCAACCTTAGGATCTATTCATGGAATCTCATCACAACTCTAGGAAATCACATCACAATTCTATTTGGGGAAGTCCAAGTTCTTCTGTTGCTCCTCAAGGGGCATGGAAGCCCTGATCAATGTGGGTTTCGGATCTGCCTTGCTATTGAGGATCACCTGTACCAATTCATAGACCGTGGTAGAGATTCACCTTCAAAGTTGTGGGGAGAATCCTATAAATCATCTTATTCACATATGGTGGAGGGATCCTTAGTGGAAGGAGTCTCCACTGAGTTGGTAGATCCTGATGGTTGGTTGGTACCATCCTAAGTGGGAGTGGACACTGTATAAGGGGACCCTTGTGCTACCGATACCATAGTGATGAAGGCTTTTAAACCGATCCCATATGGCCATCAGACCAAGGGGTCACGCTTGATGATATCAAATAAATAGTGGCATGTCGGCTTGAGCTGGTTTATCCCAGATCAGAGAAACAATAATTTATAATGTATTTCTATCGCCATGGGGTGGACATCCCAATACCTTATATGAGTAGGGTTCGCTGAGATCACCTGATCCTGATTTGTGTAGGAGTACGAGGTAATCTCCTGGAATTTCATAGAACATGGAATGGTATCCCCCAAAATTCCAGAAACAATGAAGCAGTGTCCCATTTACAGGGTTGTATCCTCCAATCGGTGGATTGGAAAGATGTAGGCATCCTCCAAATCTATCCACGGGTCGGTTACAGCCAGAGCATGCTTAACTTGATTAACATGAATCTTCTTTTCTTTTCACTTGTAATAGCCATCATCCAGATAATGGGATTCACAAGAGGAAAAGGGAGATGTGTTACCTTGAATTACACCCACTCGACCATTAATGGAGTACTTGAGGCACTGGTGATACAATGAAGGAACTTCCATATGCAGGTGGAGCCATGTCCTACCCATAAACGCATTGTAGGGAGTGTCCAGCGAAACAACCTTGAACTTGGTACTAGCAACTAGGCCACCGAACTGGGCCTCTAGGTGGATCTTTCCGATTGGTTTCTATTCCATCTTATCATGACCATTAATTTTCAGGTTAGTGGGACTTAGATCATCCTCGTACAACCCTAGTTTTCTTAGTTTCTGAGTCTGGATTAGGTTGATCCTGGAGCTTGTGTTGACAAGACAGCGACAAACCTCCACACCATTAAACTGGTTGGTGAAGTACAGTGGGAAAATGTGACCTTATATGGAAGACACTTTATCTTCTCTATAGAATGATATGATGCCCTATCAAATCAAATTCTTGACTGCCTCAGCATGTAAGGCTTCTATGGCTGCTACCTCCGTCTCGAACTAGAGGGGCCTTCATAAGGCTTTGGCGAGGGCCTCATGCATATCTACTGACAGGTGAAGATCCTAAAGTATGGATAACCATGTTGGCATACTGGAAAGATGATTGAGGATATCCTAATTCCATTCCAGGCATGAGATTATGCTTACAAAAAGTCACTATGTATCAAGGGGTATGGCGGGCCCTGTCGGCTGGACCGTCGACTTACTGGTGATGGGGATATCCCGTTGCTCAGTAGTCGAAGCATGTAGAGTGAATATTAGATTAGGGATAGATGTATGAGACTAGTCCGAAGTAGAGAGTGGATGATCCCGATGCAGTAAAGGTTGCTCCACCTGATCAACCAACACAAATGACGGTGAAGGCAGACCTGATGACACCAGATCAGAAGGCTGCATGTGTTGAGGTCTGTGCTAGGCTTTCTTTCTAGTTTCGGTAGTATGTATAGCATGGCTGAAAATACTATTTGAGGGACTCTAAAAACCCTTATTGTCATGTCTCCATCGATGATGACGATGACTGGTAACATTGGGGGGATCTTCCTGGCACTCCTCGCCATCAAAAATAATGTAGTGGTTTACCAGCAATGTGGTGTTAATCGAGCCATACCCTTGATGATCACTTGAAGAATAATCAACTACTAGACTTATCCTGGGAGGAATCACCATCTCTTTGGTTATGAAGTCTCCGAGAGTATGGGATGATGTTTGTATATGTGGGGGGAGTTTTTTTCGCTTGCACCTCCAATGCTTGATGTTCTAAGAAGGGGATGGATGAGACAACGACACAGAAGTAGTATTTTTGGATTGTGAAGGCTCTAGTCGATTCAGTCATGAACAAATAATACAATGGGAATAAGTGACTATTTTATGAGCCATATAGTCATCGAAATTGTGGAACCTATGGTTAAAAACTGGATTCTAGTCGCCTTCGTTGTCACTGCTACTATCAGGATTCATAGATACACATGCCACATGTGTTGGATCAGGTCCAAACCTGACTGCATTGTTGTCGACCTGGTCATGAATCCATTCCTTAAACACATAACATTGTTTAGGATCCAGTGATAGGGTAAGTAGTTTGTGTGATTAGTGAGATCCCCTTCTTGTGGTCTCCAACATTCAAGAAAACGTACAGTTCCCTGTTCCATGGCACTACAGAAATAACCGAGGACTTGCGTCTTTTCAAAAGAGTAGGTCTAGTTTCTTCTATCTAGGAAGGGGAATCTTGGATCTTGACCCTGATGAGGGGATGAAAGAGCATGTTGAAGTGGGGGAGCCTGGTTATTTTTCCGGGGTGGGGGAGGCGCATTACAAGGGGGTGCCTAATTATTCTAAGGTGGGAATTGATGGGCCATAGGTTACTTATGAGGTCGAGGGCCTCGGTGAGGCTATGATGATGGATCCACTTGTAACAACTCTAGTTTCTTGGGGGTCTTAATCTATTCCATTGGGGCAGGCTCATTCTTTGCTTCCAATCTTATGAGAATCCTAGGAGGCAATAGGCATACCTGGTTAGCCTACTTTAAGGGTTCCTTTAGGCACTGGGCCTTATCAGAGTAGTCTCAGAATCCACCGGGGTAGTTCTAGGTGATCAGAGAGGGGACCAGTTCTATCTTGAAATTCCCCAAAAACATTGTCAACAGTTTCTCCTTGGTCACTGGCATGTCAATGGAGTTTGTAAGCCCTTTCCACTAGGATAAAAAGTCTACGACATGCTTATCAGGCCTCTGATTGCAGTTCATGAGCTTCGTGATACTCATATTCTACATGGTGGAACTGAACTGGTAAAGAAATTACCTAAAAATATTTTCCCATTCAGCTAATAATCTGATGGGTAGCTGGTTGTACCAGAAAAATGCAGGCCCTTCCAATGTTTGTATGAAGCATAGGAGTTTGGAGGCACCATGATTCGCCGAAGTTTCCCAACATGGGTCCACACCTTGAAATGAGATGGGCTAGATGCTGCAGTGGGTCACTCACCCCATTTAATGGGTGAGAAGATTGGATTTCTGAATCCCAAGGGTTCTGGAATATCATCCATCCATGCTGTATATGGCTTTCCATCAGGAAGGATTTCCACTTGTTGCATATCTAATTCCTCAAGGTAGGCAATGAGCACTGCCATGGGATCATCTATTCAGGGGTTCCTGTCTTGACAGGGATCCCTGACCCCCAGTGTTTTGGTGTGTTCTTTGACATGATAAACAGGTCCATCAGCTAGTGGAGCGGCTGTGGGGATGACCTGTGGAGGAGCTAGGGGAACTTGAGCAGGGTCTCGGGGTTTTCTCATCACTCGGGGTGGATTTGGTGATACATACCATGCCCTCATGCCATATGTTCCATCCTCTACCCTGTCTACGTGGTCAAGATGTTCAAGATCACATGGAGGAAATTCACTGGGGGGATGTTGTGTATGCCCCTGCTACCCCGGTCGAGGATCACCATAGTCTGGCTGTTGCTCTATGGAACACTCCTCAAGGATTTCATCGACCATATTCTTATGCTAAGTGAGATGTTAATGCAACACGACTTTCTCGAGATCATCCTCTATCTATTGTACTGAGCCAGATGGGCGAATGGTTTGAATAATTTGAGGTCCTCCTTACCCATGTTGAGATTCCAGCTGAGGACAAACTTCTTGGAGGGTATGGGGAGACCTAGGAGATTTCTATGCTAGTGAGTGACCCTTCTTGATGATTCCAAAAGATATGGAACTCCCCCGGGGGGTATGTTCTCCCCCAAAGAGTTATACTTTGGTCTCTTCCTCTGATAGATCTTCCATGGTAACCAAGAATCTTCCTAGAGGCATATCCTTGATAATGCCAGGCAATTTGGGATAGAACCAGATGGAACTGAAGTGGAGGATTACATACAACCCCCATCCATGGATCTGTACATGTGGGGAAGCCTCCATGATAATCCTTGGAATCACATTAACTCTCTGGAAAATCATTGCTGGAGGGTCATATGACATCGTGGTGAATCAGGGTGCTGGTCCGCGGGGAGTGCGACCAGAAAAACCAAATAGAATTGTTTGTAGATTCCTTTCAAATGTGATTTCATTTTGGGGAAAGCCACTCTCCAATGATAAAGACAACAATTTTTCACATAGAGGGTCTGGCGAAAGCATCCAACTTCCTCCTGGGTGAGGAACTCTGGTGCACTAATGTTCGGTGTTGCGACTAGCCAAAACATCTTTCGGAAGTGTTCTGATGGAAGAATGTCCCACAAGCTCCTTGGCCTTAATTTGGGGTCTGGACCTTCAATGACCCTCTCGTCAACTAGAGGCATATATGGAAATGGTAGCGTAACTGAAAAAGATCCATGAGATGGTAGGCTGGCCAGTGGAAAATACAGTGAGCGTGCTATCCTCAGAAGAGTGCAATGACTTGGCCACCGCATCATTGTATGACGGGCATGTGACCACAGTTTATGAAACTGGGACTACGAATTCTGATAGAGGATGATGCTATTTCTTATTCATCCTCATTCCATAGAATAAATCTTCGAGATCTCTAGTCGAGGTAGAGAATGACCTTGGTGATGATGGTGGCGATTGCATGGTTGGACCCTTGGGAGTTTCCAAATATTCATCCTCCAAGATGTATTTTCGGAGGGAGATTGGGATCCGGTGGACCACGCATTCTTGATGTATGATGTTGATGTTCCTTTTTCCCACCCCATCCCTTGACATAGTGGATCTAGGTGAGGGTTCCATTTCTGAGTCGTATTCCACCTCAGAATCTGAGAAGCGGACCGGTTTAATCTCGGTCTTAACCTTCCCAGAATTTTTTTATGGTGGAGACGACCTACCTCCCTACAACAAGAAGGATCTTAAGGACATGGTAGATTTATGGAATGAGGAGGACCTTTGGCCGCACTGGTACTGGGACATAGAGGGATTCTTCCTGAGTGAGCTAGGGTGTGAGGAGCACCTGGATAGATATCAAAAAGAACACGGGGAGGACCTCCGTGTCCACTAGCTGACGGGCAAAGAGGATCTCTGCGAGAAGTGCTAGAGTAGGTATGATCATTTTTAGGGCATCCATACTTATTTCCCCGAGCAACATCTTTGCGAGGAGGGTCCTCGTACTAGTGAATCCGAACATGAGTAGGACCTCTGTGCTCTGTGCCGATGAATTGAGGTTGGCCTTCACTCCTCTGGTTGTTGGGACAGGTTGGACCTTCACTGGATCCTATAAGGACATAAGGAAGTCCCACACATTGGTGATTGATCAGATGTGTCACATCCCCATGTCGGTGGCCAGGGCTAGGAGGAATGACCCCATACCCGATGTCCTGAGCGCAAAAGAGGCTTTTGTACTGAGTGTCGCTGTTAGGGGAGGACCCTCATTCAGATAGATAGTGGCATGGGTCGGACCACCACTACGAGCATGGATGTAGGGAGAACTCATTTCCTACATGATTGCAGTATGGGGAGGACTTCCGTATTGGTTGTCATTGCTGTGGGTCAGCCCGAAGCGGGTGCTACCTGCACCGGCAGCAACGTAAGTCGACCGAGCATGCCCATGGGGTAGTAGGGGCCCCGATCCAGGTCGAGTATATGAGTTATCCTATTCAACATAGGCAAGGGGTTGATGTTATACATCGGAGGTGGTGCGATCCACAGTAGTAGCTATTGTTGACACCCCTTGGAGGGCGTCCTCTTTAGCCTGCGCCTGACGCTGGCATCGGGGAAACTGGGCTAGGGCTGGCAGAGCAGGCACATAACATACCTATTGCATTACCTGTGGGGTGGGGTGGTGGAACTGGAACTGCCTGGTGGGGTCCCTCCTTTGGAACCCTTGGAACAGGATCCCGGTGGGTTGGCCCAGACATCTCCCACCTCATCAGCATAGGGGAGGGAGTCATCGAAGCGTTCTAGAGAGAGGATCCCAAAACGATTGTGTGTCGGATTGGGGTGAAGTGGATCCCTACATGGACCTTGGGGGTGGGGGTAGTGTTGAGGTGTAGATGCCTCTAAATCATGGAGGGCCATATCCCAATTTGGGATAATCCCCTCCTCCTCGAATTGGCGGACAAGGTCATTTATCACCCGTCATTGAATGCATTTAGATAGGGATATGGGCCTGTGGGCACCTATTAGTTGTGGATGTGGAGACTATCACATAATCCATGGAGCCAAATGGGGTTTCTGCGTTGACATTTCCCTTGCCCCTGTGTCGGTGGGACGGTGGCGATCAGTTTCCTATTACAGCGGCTTGGGTCCTGAAAGGCAGGGAGATTAAACCATTAGTGATGAAACAATGAAATCGATATCTAGTGCCCCAATGACATTCCATATTCCATGGTTGGTAAGAATAATCCAAAATGACAACGTCGTAGATCAAGATGTCCAACATTTCAACTCCCTCTACTTCTGGTGAGTTTCACTTTAGGCCAACTATTTTCTTTGCGGGACCTAGAACCAGATAACTAGATCCGATGACACTCTAATCAACTGATGTCTCAAATTCTACTAATATCCACATTGAGGATAATACCTTTACATCAGGTTCACCAATTATGTCACTGACGAATTCACAAGGGTGCGTGCATCTATCTATTTTGGAGGACGGGGAAGCCCTGACTGTTGCCCTGCATTATTGCTTTGCAAAGGTGGGAATCATCTGTCGCCTATTCATGGATGTTTTCTCCTTGATCTAAATGGGGTGATGGGATGTATGTTCCTCCTTCCATGGCTTCCACCTCATAACTCATCACCTAGTCCAGGTATCCCTTATAGATTAAGATGTTGTTCATGAAACTCTTCCTAGTTCCATGTCTTCGGGGATAAAAATTAATTAAACTGCTTTGGTTAGAAAAATCCAATGGGTCTGGTCAGGGAAGCACCCTTCGGTCGGGGGAGTAGTCACGTTGGACATCACTAGAATGTATGGATGCTGGAACACTAGTGTATCTATGTTTCTTCTCCTTATGACAGGGATTCTTAAGGACGCGAAATCTCGAGGCATCCCACGTCGAGTGAGGGGAATTATATTCCATAGGCATGTCTCTGAGGTTTTCCTCAACATCCCATGTTTCACACAGATGATGCCACAATTTTAATGTCTATTGGAGACAGATCGAACTGATCAGAACACTTACTGGAGTGGATCAGATGGGTGAAACCCTTAGAGGAAACACTGATGCTAGGGATAACATGTGGTTAGATACCCGAGTGTTGCTAAGTGAATTGAAGAGGTGAATTGGAATGATCTCACTGGGATGTGCTGGCCTAGGTAAAAATCAGGTTGGATGATGGAGAGTTGAATGAGGTGGTGGGGGAATGAGATGGAACCATCATGAAGTTGATGGTAGTTTGAGGCTTGAGCATCAAAGATACTTCTTTCATATCTCCGTGGTAGGGAATCAAAGTCCATGTAGTTAGGTGAGGTGATGAGAAACCTAAGGAGGTGACCTGTATGAAGGTGACCTAGAAGAAGTGGAACCTCCGGGATGGGGCATGACCTTCCCAAAACACATAAGATTGGGGGAGAGACCAAGATGGGAAATGGGTGTTGGGCATGATCCTCAGGGAGGATTCCTACCTACCTTTCCATGGAAAGGATCAAAGTTCTCATAGTTCCGAATGGGGCATGGAAATGGGGAGTTCACATGGGATAGAAACCTGATGTCATGTTGGGGCTTACAGATGGTTAGCTTCCTGTGGTTGGTCTGACGCTTGAGGGTGGACCAAATAGTTAGGTCCCAATAAAAGGGACACCAATGACATACCACTGGATGGGGATCAGCATGACTTTGTGATGAATGGGGTATCACAATGGATCACAGCTGGTTGGGGTTGAGAATGTCTTATCACTAATTAGAGAACAATTTAGTGTCATGCGGGGAAAAAAGGGGCATAGAGTTTAACGTCATGTAGGATGGGGGTGGGCCGACATGAAGTAGTCGGGATCAATTAGAGCTAGGCTTGAACCTTGGGGAGGCATTCTATGTATGTTTTCTTTGCAAGGATCGATGTCCACGTAGTCCGGAATGGTGTTGGTGAGCAGACATGAAGGGGTTCGGGACTAATAGGTGTTGGACATGAACCTCAAAAGGCTTCCAAAGTACCTCTCTTTGGAAAGGATCAAATTCCACATAGTTCAGAATTTTTAGTGGACAGACGTGAAGGGCATCGGGTCCAATAGGTGTTGTGATTGAACATCATGGAGTCTGCCAACGTACCTTGCCTTGGTAATGATGAAAGGCCACGCATTTCAGATTGTTTGGTGGATTGACGTGAAGGGGGTCGTTCCAATAGGTGTTGGGCTTGAACCTCATGGAGGCTTCCTACATACATTTCCCTGGAAAGGATCAAAGTCCACTTAGTTCAAAATGGTGTTGGTGAGCCGATGTGAAAGGGGTCGGGAGCAATAGGTGTTGGGCTTGAACCTTATAGAGTCTTCTTATGTACCTTTCCTTGGCAAGGATCAATGTCCACATAGTTACGAATGTTTGTTGGACAAACCTGATGGGTGTTGGGTCCAATAGGTGTTGGGCTTGAACCCCAAAGAGGATTTCTATGTACCTAGACTTGGAACGGATCAATGTCCACATAGTTCAGAATGGTGTGGGGATTATACTCTAAGGGAGCCTATAAAATATTTCATGGTCGGTTCTTACTCTTAGCTCACATGAGCCATGCTCAGTGTGTGAAACAAGATGCCGAAAATACCTAATGATCACATCATGAAAGGTTCGTTTGTGTGAAGTGGAATGAGGATTACACACGGTTAGTTTCCCAAAAAGTAATAGGGGCTTAAGTGTGGCTCACAGCCCTGAGAGGAAATAAGGTCTTACATGTGGTTCACAACCCAAGGAGATGAAGATTTGGAATTACTCTAGGATGGAGGCCTGTGTGGTGGAAAGTCCCATCAGAAGAGGGATTTGGCACCGAATAGTGGAGGGTTCTAGTGCCCACCCCCCCCCCCTCCACTGGTCTTTGGAATGGAAGAAGAAAGGATGAGTAAGGTTACCACCTCCTACAAGAAAGGCTAGGGATTATACCAAGGTGGTTGACCATCCCCCACGGATAGACGCCACTCCAGTATAGAGGATCTCATTCCATGTGAAGAATATCTCACTCCCATGGAGACGAGTGGGCATAGAGAATGTTCGAGACAGGGTTACGCACATAGTGTGTATGGGGTGATATGGTAGTTTAACGTTATGTGCCAAAAAAGATTATTCTTGGATGATTAACATTCTGCAGCTTGGATGAGGCGGGTTCACTCTGCACCCCTAGGACTTATATAACTGGTACTTTCCATCCCGTGGGGAAGGGACGACATCAGAAATATCATATGAGGGGGTGTTATGGAGTGATCCATTAAGGGGCCCACATTAGCATGGACTTGTGAAAAAGAAATATCCATTATCATTCCTATGCAATGAGGAATAAAGCTATGTAACGCCACGTAGAGAGACGCTCAAGGGACCTAGACATCACATCGTACAATCCTGGGGGCCATATGGGAGAAGGGTGTGTAACATAAGAGTTTTGTGTGTTATAAGCACCTGAAGATGGTGTCTGAGAGAGAGAAATCGAACACATGATAAGAGGATCACAGAAGAAGAAGAGATTGCGCGCAATAGGCATGTAAAAGGGGACTATTGTGCACAAATGGAAGAGGTTTGTTCATAAATAGGGGATGAGGTTTTGCATTCAAGTGGAAAAGGTTGCACAAAGTGGAAGGGCTTGAGCGCAAGTGAACCAATAGTTAAAGACATGGGAGAGGTTTAAGACCTTACCATCCTGTGCAAAAGCGAACCCTGGGAGGCATGTGGTGGAAATTCCTGTACCTGAAAGAAATATTCTGTGCACAAAAGAGGGGAATTCCTTTTTGGTGAGATGGTTCGTATTCCTCCCTGTAGAAGCATAGGGGGGGGGTGCTCTTCTATATATAGTTGAGAAGTAGCCACAATGGGAGGGAATAACTTGACCGGCATGGAAAATCATTTTCTTTAATTGGCTATGCACCATTTTCATCATGGCGTGATGTTTTCCGTGCAATGCGCAAAGGATTTATATTGTGCTGGATTTTACGCACTGGGAAACAGTTTTATGCGTGCTCGTTGGATATTTCATGCAGCCTTTTGGGTAGTCCTGACCCGTGCATTCGGTCAAAATTATCCTTAAATTTTCCCCAAATTTCAGTCCGAGGCCTTCAGCCGATTTTAGCATCTACAACTGGGAAATAACTAAATTATATATTTTTAGGACATATTAATTAGTTAGTGATCAGAATACAATATGTTTTTATCTTAGATAAAGGTATATGAATCATATATTTCATTATATTATTCAAATTTTAATTAGTTGGTATGAAACCAGTGAATATGCTTATTCATTGGTAGTGATATTTGCTTTATGATAATTCTTTTCAAACAATTTAACTTTTCATAAAGAAAAGTTGGGGTATCAAAATTATATTCAATGTTCTTTTATCGACAAACCATTACCCTAAATGAGGATTAATTTCTAATAATAAATATTTCATCCTATAATTATAGATATCTAGAATACATTTTATCATTTTTTGAAATATAATTTATAAAAAATATCAGGAACGATGATTGATTATTATTATATTACCATGGTTTCCACAATTTAACATCAATTGGGTATTGATGTATAAAATCCTATTATATTTTACATTTGGATGTTATAATGTTTTAGTTCAGTGAGAAACATTCAATCCTATTGTTTATATTTTTCATATAATTATTTAGATATTTTTGGGGAATACAGAGGCATGGTATTTAAAATTGATACCCCCATGATGTCACTTTTTAGAATATTATTTATTTATTTATTTTTGAATTATTTATTCTGATTTTTACAATGATATTTTGGTATTTTTATAATTTTACCAACATTCATTATTAGTATGAATGATAACCCTAACCATGCATGATAATCAAATGGGTAAATGTTTTGGAACAATTAGTGGTCAATGGTTACTCATATGTTTTGGGTAACTATGAATCATAAAAATGTGTTTTTCAAATGTTTCATATTTTTATTTTTATTTTATACTTTTTTATTTAGGAACCATACTTACAATTATCATTTTTTTATCCCTCTTCGATTTCATCCCCTTTGACTCAACCTTCTCTATTATTCTTTAATTATGGATCATCATCAACTTCAGTTGAATAATTTTTGTATGTGATTATAATCATCCAATTTTTTCTTATCTTACCATTGTCTCTTTGATTATAAATTCCCCTTGGTTATGAAAGCATATAGTTTCATTCATTAATGATTTTTACTGGGGTTTTTTCTTATTTTATGGATTTTTTTAGTATTACAATCCATCTTCTTCCTCTTTTTTATTTGAATAATATAGATTGAACATAAATTCATGAATTTAATAATGTTTTCTCCCTGAAAAACCTATTTAAAATTAATATATGGGTTTTTGAATATTTTAATTATGGTTTTCTTTATTATAAAACCTATAAGGTATGTCAAAAATGGTTCTTGATGTGTTTTATTTAACTTTGCCAAATATTTTCAGATAAATGATCGTTGTCATTTTTATAGAATAAGATTACAACCATGTAATAATAAGAATTATAGGTTCTTGATGAAATGAATAGAATATTTTTTACAAGAACTAGAAACCGTTTTTTTGATATATATATTCCAAATGACTTATAGATCATGAGTAAAAAACTTATTACGATGTTTTCAAATGGTAAATAAGTATTTGGTTTTCTTTTTTTATATTATGTTTTGGTTGAGTAATAATAAATCGAAAGTATATTCCACCATATTATTTTAGAAAAGTTTATCTTGGTTTGATATGGTTTGTTTTTATTTATAATGATAATTTATTATGACTCTAGAATTATTTTAAATAACCAATGGCTTTTTTGGATACTAAATAAAGAGCTTCCATTCTTATTTTTCACATTTTATTTAATTTCCCATTTTTTTAATTGGTTATGTGAATATAGAATAGTATGTTGAGAATTATTATTTTTGATATTAGTTTCTAAAGGGCTATTTCTTTGATGTGTGTTCAATGGTAAGGTGTGAATTTATATGGTATTAATTATATAAAATATAAATTATATTACATTGAATTGATTTTTCACCTCACTTTAGAGTGTCGTGGGAAACCACATGTAAAAAATTGATAATTTGACTGATAAGAACCAAAATATTAACATTATTCACTGTAAAATATCCCTAATAGTTTATGATCATTACTATGAAATTTGTATTTTCAACTTAGGGTGGATGTTAGAGAGAAAGCTGAGTGTCCATAAAGATATGAACACTGATTATCTACATGATGTATTCCACATTATCTGTGTCCCTGATTATCCACTAATGATAATGAGTGATGTACCATGATTATTATTATATGATAATTTTGTGGTTACTTGAATGAGACATTTATTTATGATTTAGTCATATGATTCATGTCATTTTAAGCCATTTTTCACCGATGATTTATAAGAAAGATCACTTAGTTTTTTTGATGATTAAATTATCTTAACACATA
The DNA here is from genome assembly GCA_963277665.1 of Viscum album. NCBI lineage: Eukaryota > Viridiplantae > Streptophyta > Magnoliopsida > Santalales > Viscaceae > Viscum > Viscum album. Next base: position 549,816,763 of record OY728140.1, read on the forward strand.
TTTATTCATTTTTAAATTTAATTATTTTGTTGACATTTTTTCATGAATATTCTGCTAAATCCATGATATTTATTTGATTTTTCATTGATTTATAAATGGAAAAATGATTTCAATATATTTTTAAACTTTATTTTAACATTGTTTAAATTATAAAATATATTTATGGTTTAGATGTAATAAGGAATAAAATTATTGGAATGTGAGATTAATACTTTTTTCACATAGTTTTATTTCTACTAAAAAAATATTTTCTTAAAAAATAAAATTTATAGTTATCGACTTGTAAAAAACAATTATTGGGAGATGTTAAAATAATTTAATACATTGTAAAAAATTCTAAACTATTCACATACCTTGTTATTTGGTTTTCTAAAAAAAATATAGTTCAATTATTAGTTTTTCTTTAAAATATTAATCCATGGTTTATTTTCAAAAAATTATTTTTATGGAGAATATGGTGGAATCTAACTAGTTACAAATACATAGTTCTTTGTATATTGAGTTTTTTTCATCATAGGAATATAATTATAGGTTCCTTAGTATTTGGTTGATGAGAATATTGTTTGTTTGGGTATGATTTCAGTGGAATGTAAAGTGTATTTTTTAACACATGTAAATGGTTAGTTGGTTTCATTATCATCACATCTTTTATTTGGTATTAAAGTGTTATTAGTCATTTATGGTAACTTATTCATTCCTTCCTCACTGGTCATTATCTATATCCAATTTTTACTTTCATTCATGACATGTGACAAAGTATTCAAATTTGATATGTTATGATTGTTTTTATTACTCATTTTAGTCTATTATGTTTATCTTCTAATGTAATTACCTTATTCAGATGCCATTTACTTGTGAACATTTTTATTTTATTTTCATTATAATTCCATCAAATGAAGTGTAAATTGATGATTCTTGGTTAGAAAACATTTTTTGTGTTTATATAACCAAGATAAATCAATTACAATTGATTAAGGTTTCTGACCAGACACTTGTTTCATGACTTTTATTATCTATAAGGTACTTTGGAACTTATTGATGACCAGCTTGAGTACCATATATGGGCTTATTGGGATAGTTCAGTACACTTGAATGACTTATAGGATTAGTGGAATGACTATATTGTGTATTCTACAATGTCTTGTAATGAGTGGTATTATAATTATGAATCATTATATATTTATGTTATAGTGGTTTTCCTATGGGGATGGTTATTTTTTATTTCATTTTTACATAATTTATGGATTAATTAGCGTACTTAATTCACATGAAAAGATAAGCATTATGAAGTGGAACCTAAAAAGTATATTTAAATACATACCCCAAATCTATATATATATTTTTTACATTATCATTGTTGTGTTGGTGATGGTGTTGGGAAAACATAGCTTTGAAAATGGTTCATTTTTTATTAGTGGTAGTGTTTTTCCTTGTACCTTTCCATAATTATTGGGAGTTAGTGGTAATATTCTTTTTCTGAAATTTATCTCTCCACATTATAATTCTAGGCATGAATTTGATAATATATTATTTAGGTGTAGGGGTTCAAAAATATATTAATCTTTTCTTGTAAATATAAAATATTCATTTAAAAAATAAATTACTTCCATATTTGTGAGATGATATAAGGGTTTTCAGTAACTAGTGTCTTATTGTATGAATGTTTTGGGGGTCACACTAAATATACTATCTGGCCTTTAGTGAACTCCTAAGAGGGGAGGGTGGGTCTTAAAAATTCATCTTCTCGGATAATAGTCTAAGGTTCTATAACGATATACACTTTTATCACATTGGAAAATCAATATATCACATATCCAATACTCAATATCAAGACTGGGACAACCCATTAGAGACATACCTGATCTATCAGACATACTACTTGCTATAAAACCCAAACCATAAAAATTATCCTCATAAATAACCATCATAACAATAATCTGGAAAATTAGAAATAAAATAGGTTTCAAATATGAAGAAAAATCAACATGATGTAATGAAAACAAAATTAACCTAAAAGAAAAAAATAATCATCAATAATAAATGAACAATAATCCCACGAAAAAATAAATTGATAAATAAAAAAATGTGTCTCTAACCATGTAAAACTAAAAACAACTCATCTCTTACACAATGTGTCGTCTATCATAACCTATCGTATCTAGAAAAATTCATGTCAGATTACCAATATAGTATAACCTTGGTATTTAATGTATCTATCGTCACTATAAACACTATCTATTATTACATAATAATATATCATGATAGCTACTGAGTAATTTCTTGAATCCAACATCATGCATCAACATAACCATTAAACAATCTCATATAATGTGTCTTGACAATGGTTATATTTTTGGGGTGTCTTGGAGGAACAAAAACTCTTATTATATAGGCACTATATCTTCCACCTGATAGTGTCACCCATCCTCTCATAGATCTTAATACACAATCTTACCCTATATAATCACCTTTGAGGTCACTACCCAATATTGATTAACTAAATAAATATTTTATTCTATGGTTTTCTCCACACGCAACACCAAAAAACATGAATATATAGACCATATTAATGTATCCAAATAATTATCATGTATAAATCGTGGTTACATAATTATGAAATATATATAAAGGAATATATGTATATATATATATAAGATCAAATTGTTTCCCAATAAACATTAAACTCAATTAGTACATCTAAGAAACTAATAAAATCCATTTTTGTGATTAAAATTAATTCTTATAAAATAGATATTTTTCATGTTTGGTATATTTATGATTTGAACTAAATTTAGAAGAATAGTTAATTCTCACAATAATGATTCACTATAAAAATCACCATTCAGAATATATTTTGAATTTATTTTACACATTAATTTATCAAATTTATGATGCGAATAAGAAATAATTAACATAAGTTTTTTATTTTTAATTATAGTATTATCATAAGGTAAAATTTTGAAATTTTTCTAAAATAATTTATTTTTAGGTGAATACTTAAAAATATGTTTTTAAAATACATTGGTTTTGAAAATATTTCCTGGATATATAAATAACATAGAACATAGTAACCATTTTTTTGGACAAAATAATTATATTTTATGTAAAATTGTATATTTTTAAAATTTCATGTTTTAACTAAAAATCTATATATTATATTTCAGAGTGTATATAATATATTCTTAAAATTGATTTAAAAAAATATAAATATTTTTATTAAAATTAGTTTTTATCAATTGAATCAACAAAAATGGATATAAAATTTAAAATACATGGGTATAAATTATATAATAAGGGGAAACATATTTCTAGGAATATATATTATTTTTCTATAAGAAAATATTTTTTACCCATCTTAAACAATTATTTTTCAAAGAGGAAAACTTTTCAAAATACAGTGTATTTTTTAAATTAAGTATATTTCATTTAAATTAAACCAATAATATGATGTATAAATATATATACATATATAAGTTAATTGATAGAAATTAAATGGTAAATCAATGTTAAATAATTCTTAGAACACTTAATTATTAAAATGATGTTTTTCTAGAAAAAATAGATATTCATAACATTATTCAGTCAAATTTAAAAGATAAATCTATTCTATTTATAAAAAAATTAATAAATAAAGAATAAATTATGATTAATCATGTTGGAATTTTTTTAATAAGGATGTATATATATAATAGTTGACATGAATAATATTTAATTAATAGTAATAACTATTTCAATGAAAAAACAATATAGCTCAAATTTCCTTATAAACATGACCACTACAGGTTTATTAAAACATATGATAGGTTATAAAATCATACCTATATGTATTAACCACATTAACTCACGTAAAATTCCTAAAATTATTTCATTTCCATTATTAAACGTTACTCAACATACTTTTCAATGGAAAAGGACCTCTTCCTCACATATAAAAGGGGGATCACTAGAACCTTCTTAATATTCCACTACTATTTTTTTATTTCCTTTAACCCTTATCCAATATTCCTCTCCTTGAATTACATTACACTAATAAGTTCCCTTGGTGACTAAAAATTAGCCTCATTCAATAAAATTTAATTCCTTAAGTAATAGGAATTTTAAGGCCTCACCATAGGAGGTTAGAGCACATATTACTAAGTGGAGAAACAAAGTAAGTGTTTATTTTAATAATATATGAATCCTTTAAGACATGTTTAAGCTATAAAAAAATTTAAATTTCAATGGATTAATATTTTTATAAATTTATATTTCATTGATATTCACATATATATCATCATATTCAATGTCCATTTTAATGTTTTACCTCTCCTTCTATTTGATTCAAATGTTACAAAGTAAGTAATGTGTTTTCTTGTCTCAAATTACTTCCACGGGTCATAATCACTCTTATTTGAATATAATTTATAAATATTAAGGTACTAAAAACTATGATGATGTCATGTTTTATTTACACCTTATTTTCTAGAAAACCTTTATCCATGAAAATAGATTCATCCTTTATGATTCTACATTTTAGTGAAAATTTATTTTTAAGAATAATAACTATATAATTAAATATATTTTTCTTCCATGTTTATTTTAAAAATCCAAAAAATATCCTCCTTTTGTAAAGATAAGCGGTTTTTATCTATAATAATAATTTTATTACAAATCATTAATTTTAAAATAATAATTTCTTTATCTTTTTAACGGTGTTGGTTTGCAACAAGGTTAATTCAAAATGTTCAAATGGTTATTATATTCATTAATAAAATTATCATCAACTCCAAATTATGATTTGATATAATTTATAACCATTTACACATTTCCGTTATTAAATATTATTTATTAAATTAAAATTTTTCCATTTATTTTCAATTCCTCTTTATGTTAAATTTATTTATTTTGATTTCTTGAAAATTTATTATATTTAAAAAAATATATTTTTTAAAATTATTTTTAAAAAAATATATTTTATAAAAATATATTTTCTTATCCATTTTTAAACCCTACGGTGTACAAGGATATTTTATTTTATAATATTTATAATTATGTTTTCAAACATAAATAACAATCCTTTATGAGAAATATTTTTTGAATGTAATTTACCATTTGTATTTTAAAATAATGCTTAAAAAGGTTTTTTATTTTTATTTTATTTTCACGTTGATGTTTTCTGAAAAGTTTATCTCCTTGGAAGTAATGTTTTTATTAGAATTGTTATTTTATTATGATATGTTTCCATATGTAAAATTTTGTTTTTTGTATCCTATGTTAATTTATGGTAATATAATGTAATTTTCTCTGGAGAGTTTAAGAAACCCATTATTTTTCAATGGGTTATTTAAATTAAATGATGTCTGTTTTTAAGTGGAGCACTTATGTAGAGACGTCGAAAAGTGGGGTCTTATATTAAAAACCAATGAATTGATTAAATATTATATATCATGAGTTATTTAAATGTGGTCATCATGATTCTTTTCATACAAGAATAAGAATTATGTTTTTCATCACATTTTATGGCGTGGACATAATGGGTTTGGTCATGTTTTCAGGAGCATAATAGTTTTCTTCACTCAAGTTTTCTTATTCGTAGGGTTGTGACACATTTTCAATTCATTTATAAAGTTATTCTAAACATAAAAAAATATTCATGATGTACTGAAAAGTATTCAATATGAATTTATTTTTATTGAAATGTCATGTTTTCAATATTATATATATTTTATAATTTATTCCAAAATTTTATATCACAATCACCTGTTATATGAATTTATATATTTGAATTAAGCCAATTCATATCCTTTATGATTCCTTAATGATGATTTTATGATCTTACATTATTCTAACATGTTTTATGATTATCATATAATGTTTTTATATTTTTTATGATATTTATATCTTCATATTATTTTCCAACATGTTATGTAATTCATTAAACCTACTAAGAATATGAGAGCATACATCTATTATTTTTACAATCCCATGGTTATAAAGATGATTATAACATGTGATATATCTATATAAAGTTATATTGGAGAATTATTATGGAGAAATTTTGACAAGTGTAGTAAGAAAGATGTTTATTTACCTAATTTCCAATACACCTAACTTTTTGGACTTTAGTTTGTGTATATTATATGATATTTATTTTTTAAAACATGATATTATTTATTTTTAAGTCATATTTGGCTTATAGTTCAAATGTTTTTTTTAGTGTTGCGTTATTTTATTTCTTATATTAGTTTGATCATTTTTGGTGATTTTTTTAGTAAATTTTTAGATTGGTTTATAGAACCTTAGTGAGGACCATAAATATGATTCTATGTATTGAATGATATCCTATGATATTGTTAAATTATTGAGTTTATGTATTTTTATTATAAATATATCCCTTTTTAGATACAAAAAATTGATGTATTTATGCCACTAATATAGATAAGGCTAATCACCACAAAAAGGGTGGGTTGATCATTGACTTCGACATCACCCTATGAAAATATTACTAGGACTAAGACTACACACAAGGTTTGAAACTCCATGGTGATATTCATTAGTTGATCGTTTTCCCATTATAAACCACTATGAAGTGTTCATTCATATTGGTAGTTTGGGGGATTATATTAGGGCTCATAAAATAACCCCACTAAATGATACTAATTACAAAAAAATTATTGATATAGGTAGAAATAAATGAAGCATATAACAATGTGATCCTATAAAAAAAAAATTAATGTCAAATTCCTTTTATTACTATGATAATTCCTCTATATTGTAAATTTTTTGGAACTCATGTCAAGATATTTTTATTTTACTATTTTATAGATCCCTATAGAACTGAGTTAACCATGGGTGTAAATGATAATATGATGATTACCTCAACAATAAACCCATTATAATGTGAATAATAACCAAGTTAATTGCCTCTAGGGGACTTTATGATGAATCAACTATGGTAAAGGGAGCCATATATAAAGGAACAATCATCAAAAAATAAAGATCTTAGTTAATGAAAGGAATGAAGATAAAAATAGTCCATGAGAACCATTAACAATTAAATGTATTATCATGTAGAGAACATGATAATTATCCATGTCAATGACCTAATGCAAGGATTGATAAAGGTGGTTGGAATCAACTACCTCATAGACATATAGAGGAAAGAAGAACCAATGAATTGAAAATCAATATTGTGGATTGTGGTAATTAGGTTCTCACTTAACCTCCTCCTGGAATTAGAGGATGCATTTGTCCTTTATCAACCCAGTTGAAAATATGATGATTTATAAAAACATCATGTCACAACCCTCAGTGATATTTATTTTATGGAACACATTTTCTGTTTTGATTCTTATGTTTATGGGATGTAGAAATTTTGAAAATATTTATTTCCTTTAAATGAAATGATTCATTTTCCTAAATAAAATGGATATTTTCACATTGACTCTACATTAATTTCTATAATATGGAAAAAATTCTATATCAACTATGGCCATATATTATGGAAAATCTCACTATGAGTTATGTAAATAGAAAATTGAATCCTTCAAATGGTTTATAATAACCTGTTATGAGAAAAATTTCCATTAAATGGTTAGGGAAAAAAGTGTTATATAGTATTCTATATGATATTGAGGATAATATATCATTAGATTTAACATCTTAAGGAATGATAATTTTTCACTATCTTTATTTGTTAGAACAATTAAATTATAATTAAATTTGGAGGATATAATTTATTTAAGGGGGTAACATGTAAATACCATGTTTTCCCCTTCAATGAATCACGGGTTCTATGGTTTTCTCCACACACAACTCCAAATACAAAACTAAAATAGACCTTAATAAGGTAGTTATAGAATTATTAGGTATAAAAAGTGGTAATATAATTACTAAATATATATAAAAGAATATATATATATATAAGATCAAAATAAAATAAAATTCTCCTTAGTAATTAAACCCAATTACAAAATCAAGGAAACTAATAAAATATAATTTTTTTTCATAAAATATATTTCATAAAATTTTTATTCTCCAATGTTTAATATATTGATGATTAGAACTAATTTTAAAAGAATAGTTAATATATTAATAAAAATTCCCTAAAGAAACTATTTTCACAATATTTTATGTTTTTAATTTAAGGATATAATTATCCATTTAGGGATGTCAATTTGAAAAACATTAGAATAATTTTTGTATTTACTATAATAATAATAGATTAAAAATATTTTTTGGAATTTTCTAAATTAATTGATATTTAGGTGATTACTGCAAAAATTAAGTTTTCAAAATTCCATGTATGATAATATATCACATTGATATAAGCATAAACTAAAATATAAAAAAACCTTTTTTTGAAAAAATATATTTATTTTACTTAACATTATAAATTTTATAATATCAGGAATTATTCTCAATCCTATATTTCATAATTTAGATCATAAGTGATATTGTTTGAAAATAGAAATTTCAATACATTACACAATAGTTTTTAAAAATATGTTTTTCCATTTCAATAATATAAAATGAATTTAAAATATGAATTCAATTTTTCCAAGATATCTCAAAAGGGACACTTTCTTGAGTCAAAAAAATTAGTTACTATGTGTAAACTACAGGTTCCCTGGAAAAGATATTATTTTTCAAAGAATAACACTTATCTAAATACAAATTATTTATAAACGTAAATGAATAATTTTAAATAAAATCTATTATATAATATTTAATAATACATAATAATGAATTAAAACACATTTATTGGGTAATAAACATTATATAATTCTAAAAATATTTCATGACAAAAACTATATTCTCTAAGATAAAATAAATTTTTAAAACATTATATTTTTTGATTTGAATGTTTATTGTTTACTATGTAGAATTATAATTGGACTAGATAGATCTAATATTTATATTCATCAAGAAAAACAAAATTAAAAGGGTTTAATAAATTCCATTAAATAACATAATTAAAATTATTAATTTTTAATGAATAGTAATAAATTTTTAAATGACTAATCTAAGGTGGCTTGAACATTCTAAATTAACATGAAATTTCAACCTTATAAAAAACATCATCTTGGATGTAAATTCATATGAAAATTTATTAAAAAACATTTCTCACCAAAATATCCTATAATTCCTGAATTTATTTTCTTAACCCTCGCATATAATAATTTTCTTTAGAAAAGTCCTTCTTCATCACATATAATTTGGGGATCACATCCACTCATTAAAAACACCACTCTTATTTAAATATTACCTTAAACAAATACAATAATTCCTATCCTTTAAGTAATTTAGACATTGTTGATCAACTAATAAACCCAAATAATCATATTTCTCTATGATATAGGCTTTTCTACAAGAGGATGTTCAAAGTCTCACTGTAGAAGGCTCAAGCACATTCGACAATGTGTGGAAACAAGGTAAGGGTTAATTTGTATCAAATTTAAACCCCTAGAGACATGTTTAATATTTAGAACATGTTTGTTTTTAAATTTATGAAATATTTCCATAATTACTGTATATGTCAATATTCTATTATATTTCATGTTATTTACCTTTATTTTTAAATCTACAACTCTCATCGTGTTTTGATTCAAATGTTACAAAGGTTGTAAGGGGTTTCCATGACTCAAATAATTTCCATAGTTCATAATAAATCTTCATTGAAAATAATAATTCAAGATAGATCCATTATAACCTTTTAATGTGATAGGTTTCATTTCCATTATTTTGGGGAAATCATGATCCACAGAAGATTATTCTTGCTTTAAGATTCCATTGTTTCATAAATTTCATTTTTTTGTGGATAATTCCCATTTTTGTATATATTATTCTTCAAATTTTTTCTTTTTTTTTACTTCTCACCAATATTTTAATATTTTAATAAGAATTTTTTATCTCGAATAATCATTTTATTCATTTTTAATAATTTTAAATTAATGTTTTTCAATCATTCTAACGATGTGGGTTTTCAACAATATTATTTTTAAAATATCAAATGGGTTTTCTATATATTCCATATAATTGGTTATATAATACACTCCATATTTTTTATTGATATTATTTATTTAAATTTTTTCAAGTTTCCATTATTAAAAATTATTTTTAAAAGTAAAATATTAAAATTATTTTCACTTCCCATTTTGAAAAGTAATTTATTTTAAACTCTCCATTATTAAAGATTCTTTTAAAAATAAAAATTTCAATGAATTTTCACCTATCCTTCTTGAATCCTTATTTCATTTCAAGGAAAATTTATTTGGAAATATTGATAGATAGTTTTCAAAAATTTATTATCTTTATATTATAAATTTTTGATTTGAATGTAATTTTCACATTATCTTTTATAATAATTTTTAAAAAGGATTGGTGAAATATTTTTCATTTCCAATTAAATATTTTATCTAGGGTTTATCTATTATAAAGTGATGTTTATATCATTCTTAATGTTTTATTATGTTATGATTAATTTTCTAAAATGAGTGTTTTTATCTTATAATATATTATGATTGGTTATGTATTTTTTATAATGTTTCAAAAACCAATTATTTTTACCTGTGTTTTTTATATTATGATTATAGTTTTTTAAGTGTCCCACATATGTATTGATGATAATATGTGGGGTATTATATAACTATACAATGAATTTTTTAGGCATATATCTCCTTACGTAGTTAGATTTTGATGTAATGAGTTTTTCAACATAGATCTGTTCAAGATGGGTTTATTACAATTTTAGGCATTGACATAATTTTTTTTGACATTGGAAAGGGTATAATGGATTATCCAATACATGTTTTCATATTATTATTCTTGTTCGACATATTCCTGTCATTTATCAAGTTATTCCACCATTGAAAATTATTCATAATGTAATTCCAAAGTTTAGTGATATATTTCATTTTATTAAAATTCAATGTTTTCATGATTATGTCTTAATTTTAATGTATTAAACAATATTATGTCATCCTAAAATGTTATATGACTATAGAGATGTGTTTTTGAGCTAGTTTTTTACCCTTTAGGACTAAGTAAGTAAATTCATATGATATTTGGTTACTTGAACATGTTTAATAAAAATCTTCTATAGAAATTGATCATTTGTTATGATATTTATGTCTTTATAAGGTTTCTTTCATATTATGTTAATATTTACACTAACTGAGCATCTCAAATCATACCTTTCTTATGTTTCTAATCCACAGTTCAGTAAGGTTATTAAATCAGTTGGTATATTTATTAATGGATATATTGGATAATGATTATGGAGAATTCATTTCAAGTGTAGTAAAATAATGTGTTTATGTAGCTAATTTTGGAGACTATATACCTTTATTTCCTTGGTTTGTGTGACTATTTGGAGATTCATTATTTTAAAAAATATATTATTTCATTATTTTAGTCTTGTGTAGTTAGCTTAATTTTTGGAAAATAAGTTAAATACTAGAGTGGAACCATAATTAACAGTTTATATTATTATATTTACACACAATTTAATAATAACTCTTTCTCAACTCAATCATCATCACAACATATAAGCTTATATTTGAAATCACCTACTCATATTTGTTATTTCATAAAAAAAAATTGCATCCAAGAACTTACCCTTATTATTGATGTCTATCATAGCATTATATCCACTAACTAGGGGTCATGTATAGATTCTTTATCACATTCAAGGAATATAAAAACCACACCAAGAATGGATCATTATCCACTCTTATCTTAAGATAACGACCATAACTAGAGATTAAAATAATACTAGGATTATCTAACCTAACTATTCATCATCCATATATCGAAAATAATACAAGGCCTCACTTATGGTATCAAATGACTTCCCAAATTACCAATGGTGAACTACGTTAGACATATTAAAGTCATCATGAAGTGACTCAACTCATCCCACGGGTCATCCCATAAAAAAACTACAACACTTATTTGATCAACCATTAATGTAGTCCTAAAACCCCATGACCCATATCTAAGTTGTTGTGGACTTTACAAGGCCTAGAATCTTTCAATATCATAAATTGAAATGACCAATGTGTAGTAAATCAAGATTTTTTCAATATTATTGAGAATAATTGAATAAATTCCCCTATACTGAGTATTTCACGATGATTTAATTTAAATTTATAAACTAGGTTAGAATTTTAAAATTTAAAAGATCTTACATTTTTACTATTTGGATTCACTATAGTTTTTTTCGTAAAATAATCATTATTTTAAATTTAAACATTTTTTTAATTGTTTTATATTAATTATGTAAAATCCCATTTAGACTATGTAAAATACAGCCCCATTTAAAGGATAAAAATAGAAATTATATAAATACTTCAATGGAAATTGCATGATTATTGGACCATAAATGCTTTATATATTCTTATATTAGGAGGAAAATTTGAATTTCTTTAAAGGAATCAAATTAGAGTATTTTATTTGTTGGGTTGGAAATCTAATTCACATGGGTATTTTTCTGAAAAAGTAGTGAAAATGGGAGGAACATATAGAGGAAAAATTATACATAAAATATTTTTATAATTAGAATCCCTACCCCAATAATGTATATTTGTTTCCCAACTATTATAGAGGTATGGTCAGGGATTGAAGACTATTTACCATATTAGCTGGGTTCCCTCCCTTTTCTTTGACCATTTGAGAGAAGTAAGGAATACAGGAATGAAACTCTTCAAATAATGATTGTGTATTCAACTTCTATTCAACCTTGAATTTTTCTTATGATTTTAACCATTTTTAACATTAATAAAACACCATATCCATTCTATGGTTTCAATTTTATTTTATTTCCTTAGGCTAGGATCTATGAATGGTGATAAAATTTATTTTTTCTATTGTAAAATATTTAATATAAAAACTATTTATATGAATACATCTATTCACATTGGATCTAACTCACCCCATTTTCATTAAAATATTTTTAATACATTTTATCACTATAAATATTAATAATATAGTTTATTAAATTAGTTTTGTATGTATAAATGATCTAAAACTTGTTAATATAGTTTGGAAGGATGATCTTGGATTATTCTTGAGAGAAACACATTTTTCACTAAGTCTAATCATAATAAAATATAATTATAGGGTTGAAACATTCTACCTATTATCAAATAATTCATATTTTCTAGTTTCGTAGGGCAAAATAATTATTCTCTAACCAAATATTATAATTGGGACCATAATCAATGTAGGGTGTCATTATTTGATATCAGGAAGTTAACCTATATTTCATTTATTTCCAATATTTGTGGCTAGGTTTCCATCCATAAGATTAAAGGGATATGAAATAATGGAATAATAATATATTTGATTTAATGAAAAGGGAGAAAATTAATGTATAATTAAGGGGTATAATATATCATTTTTTTATTTTTTTATATATGTGGTTTTAGTTACTTTTTTTCTTTAACCATTTATTTAATTCTAATATCCTTCAACGAATCCCCTAAAAATTCTTCCCTCTTTTTGTTTTTCTCTATTTATTGAGTCTTATTATAGTTTATTTATTGAACTACCTCTTTATGATAATAACATACATTATTCCATATGATATACTAAGTAAAATCATGAATATTTTTGATAGGGAGCATGATAATGCTCATCAAATTTACATTAATATTATATATTTAATTATTTTCATTAACCCTTATTATGTTTCTCTTATTTTTTAGGTATTAATATTCTTCTACCAATTATAATTTATTCACCCCTCATAAATTATTCATTTTTGTAAAATATGTAGAAGTTTCATTTAATAATTTTATTGCATACCATTATAATTTTATATTATTCTATTATTAATGACATTTTCCAACCCTGATGTTCATTTTGAACTAGACTACGAGGTTTAAATAAGAATTAGAGAATGAATAAAACAATTTAAAAATTAAATAATTATTAACATTCATCCATTTAATTATGTTCATCATTTTTTATATTGATTTTGGAATCTCTTTCAAAAGAAAATAAAAATCTAATAAAATTTCTAAAAAAATATACGAGATTCATAAAACCATTTAAGAGTTGGTTTCAAAATTTTTGTATTATCTAACCACATTATTTCATATATAACTATTGAATTATAATTGGTTATAAAATATATTATAATTCATATTCTCTATATTTTTCATTTCCAATCTTGAAATAATTGAAATAAATAGCTAAAATAATTTCTTATGGTTTACTCAATGATCAATTTGAGAAATGTTTCTAAAGAATAAATAAAAATAAAGGAATTTAATTCTTCAATTGGTTAGACAAAAAATATTGGATTTATTAATTCCTTCTGGTTTACTCAATGATCGAATCAAGTTATACTGACTAAGAGAGTATTATACATGGTAATCCCTCAAACTCATGAATGTCATTTAACTAAGGATATGTTTAATGAGTTGACTACTATGGTGAGGAATATTGAAATGGATCAAAATAAAGCAGAACCCACTCTTTCCATCCTTTATGAAATTTTCATAGATCTATATAATCTTATTTATAATATTAAGCAATGTATAAATATTGTATATTTTATCATTATTTTTAGGGCATCTACCAAAAAAATTAACAGTAACAAACTATATAAGAAGAAGGAATTATAGGCGAGTGTTTGAGCTACCAAGATGTGTTAGTTTAAAATAAATAAGTTACATCCCTTTTATATTTGATATGTTCCTCTATAAAATTCTTGGTATAGATATTATAAATACATTACTCATTAGGTGGAAACCCCGTTTTATGTTTTTACATTTTTCTTTTTTTTTATTATTTTTTATTATCTAATGAAGCATTTATTTTGATTTTTTATTTATTTTTGAGTATATAACAATATTAATGGATATAAAATTACATCTAAAATATCTAAAATATAAAAAACATATAAAACCCATTATTATTCTCTCATTTTTATAGTACTACTCATAATATAAATTCACGAGTATAAAATTAATTTATAATATTTTTATTTTATAATAATTATTATGCTGCATTCTAAGTGTGTGATAGGGGAATAAATTATTGGGGTTTCTTTTTAAGATATTTTATTTTTTATGTGTGGTTTTATAATTGTTTTTGTTATCATGAAAATTAAAATAATAACCACAAAAATAAATTAAAAACCACTAAAAATAAATAATGTTACATTCTCATAACATCCCTGGAAATAATTGAAAATAGATGTTTCCTTTTATCTATCACATTGGTTTTATGTTATCATGATAATTATTTAATTATGAATTTGTTGATTTTAGATAAATTATTTGTTTTCAATAATATGATTGGTTATATCATTATAATAATGTTATGATTTTGATATAATTTTTTATGAATGTTTTTATAGTAAACTGATTCAATTGATATCCCTACACAAAAACATGAAGAACTATTACATGTTATTGTTTCCTACTTAATTAAATATATAATCATGTTAAGTATTTTATTCATCTTTTGAGATTGGGTTTTCCGTGAATTATTTTCCCATTTCATCAATTTCATGATTGTGTCAAATTTAACTATGTGTGTTCACATGTTATCAAAAACATTAAAAACCTAAAAATAAAAAATAAAAAAAATGAAATTATATAAATATTTGAGTGTAGAAATATAAGATATATGGGGTTATATTGGTTAAGATTTTAAGGCTTTACTTTTAAGAATTCGTAAGTGGGTAAATTTTGAAAGATGAGTACAAAGGATAAAAAAAGTTTTTATTAAATAAACTAGGTTGTTATAAGAGTTTAACAAGACTTAAATATGGTTAAAAAAAGTATAAAAATAAAATCTTGAAATATGTAGCAAAGAAAAAAATGTGGAATTAGTGGCATAGTGGACTCATTACTTTTATCACCGTGATTAGTTTCATTTTTTCACTAGATGTTTTTTGATGAAAATATTGTACAATTAATTTAAAATTATTGAAATAAATTTCATGATATCTTTATTTATTATCCAATCTTTCTATCATATATTTAGAAATTTGAAAACACATATTTTATCACCATTTCATGAAATAAATGATCTGTTCCCTTTCCAAAGAGTGAAAAATTGAATGTGTGGGGGATTTGATTAACCATATCTTTATTACATATTTTTTCGAATAACTAATTTAAGTCATCAAAATTGGTATTTATTTTATGATTTAATAATATCCTATAATTTGGGAATAAATTTAAAAATTATAGGAAAATTCTATTTTAGCCTCTTAAATTCTTTACAGTTCTTCTATCATAAAATATTCATTCAGACTCAATTTAAAAAGAAATTTATTGAATCTATACTACAATAATTGGGAAATAAGTTTCGTATATAATATTCTAGTTTTACCCAAAATGTTTAGGGAGAAATATGGTTATGATATAAATGTCATATTTGACATGTAAAAGTTTTATCACATCACCATTTGAGGCATAAAATCCTCATAAATTCATAAATTTCTCTACAATTTTCACAAATTGTAATCGAATCATTTTTTTTCATTAAATATATTGAATAATTTTTTCATATCGTAATCCATTCAAAATGAATGTTCAATTGGGAGAAAAATATATTTTTATAATTCCACATTTACCTTTATTTTCATTTTAGGTCTTATCCCATATAAAAACTATTTATTTTTATTATTACACTTATAAAGGTTTTAAAAACTATTTTTCTTTATATAGTTAATATTATTGTGTTTCATATATTTTCATACTATTTACAAGAAGTATGGATTATATAAAATATTATATTCGAAGACAAATATCATATTCTATTTTTTTTACTTCTTGTTGCATTGTTATTGTGCTTATAATATATATTTATATATAATAAAATTTATTTATTCTTATCTTATATATTTTTATTTTACATAATTAGGATAAAATATATTAGTGGAAGATATTTAGTTACACCATTTAACACATTTTCAAAGGGAAACTATTTTTACAATGAGAACTCATTTGATGAAAGTGTATAAAAAATTTATAATCAAAAAAACTCATTCCTATACAAATTAGTTGGATTGAATCCCTGGGATTAGTGTAGTTAATAAAAATATAGCATATGGAATAAAATTTTTAAAATCTATATCACTTAAAATATTCTCACGAGACATGTGAGGCTGGGATTTTATTATTCACGAGAAGAACCGTTTTATTAATAAATATAATGTACTTGTTATAGATTTATTGGGTTAAAATATAATATTAAATCAATAATCATCCATATTTCTACAGTGGATATTCTACCCTAAATTTTAATTAACTATTTGTGAGATTATGACCCAAAACAATACAAGGTTCCATGATTGGATGCCTCATATTTGTGCCTGGGATTATTTATTTCCAATATTTGTGGTACTATTGTCTTCCATAGGATTCAGGGTTAAGAAATTAGGTAAAAATAACTAAACATATTTATACATTATTTATACTGATGAAACAAAAACTATTGGATATACTAGATAAATATCACATTATAATAGGGTGTTTTTATGTATCTTTTTTTCATTTTCACTTTCTTTCATCAAAAAAATTTCAGCAATCACCCTCCAAATATTTCATTAATTTAGTTTCTATCTTTCTTCAAACCTATTAAGAGATTTCTAACAAAATTATTCCTCAATATAATGACATAGGTCAACCCTAGTGATAAACTTACAAAAAACCATAAATCGAATTAATGTTTTAACAAAAATGATCATCATGGTCCTATGAAACTCATGATAATCTAGGGACTCATCAAAATTAATTAACTAATATAATGTCCTCATTAATCAACAAAGGGGATGATTTATATATGGGTAGAATGCACCAACATTCACCATCATGAAATAAAGCGATGATACATTGGTAAACAAAAAATATAGTGAGAAATAATGTAGATTATGTTTTCAAAATATTTTTCACCCACATTAGTTTAATTAAAACAAAACAATTCTCAAAACATTATATTTTAAAATTTCTTCAAAACATGAATCAATAACATATAAATTCTAATTATTTATAAATACTTTTAAATTAATCCATTTATTTTTTAAAATACATATAGTAATTTTACAAGTTCTTGGTAAAACCATCTTTATCATAACTATTCACTTCTCCTTGAAACTATATTTTAAAACTATTAATTTTAAATCCAATTTCCATTAAATTGAATATAACATCTAATAATTTCATTACAATCTATATTTCTTTTAAAATACTATATCAAAAGTATTTTATTTTTTTAATAGAAGTTTTAGTATCATTCAATTTATCCCCAAGAAAATAAATTAAAAATTTAATTAAATGACCAATACAAGATAAAAAGTGGGTCACTAACACTAATTCAAATGAAGTACCAACAAACAAATAATTTATCAAAGAAATGATTTCTAATTGTGATAATTATATTAAATATAGGATATCATATTTTATAAATTCATAAAAATCCACACAATTAGGATGATGATGATGATAATAATAATAATAATAATAATTTCATTTTAATATAATATTGAAAACAAGAAATCTATATCAATATATAAGAATCAAAATATTGATCCTTTAAGGGCCACTGATATCCAATCATTACACATTTTTTAGTCCTGTTCTCACTGGATATCCTCAAAACCAACGAGTACCTAAATTATTGTGAATCATAAATATTATATAAGAAAATAAAACCACAAAAAATAATATAATTAACATAAATCGTGGAATAATAATTATGTAGTTAAATTATGCTGTAATTTTAATCTAACGGGTGAAATTGGCACAAATAGAGTCATGTACATCCACTAAAAAACTATTTTTTATAATCATTAACCAACTGTTGATTTTACATAATTATTAAAAAATTTGAGTGAGAAATTAAATGAAACATTACGAATATTAAGAAAACATAGAATATTGTACAATCATCCATCCTAGGCCTCTTGTAATTACAACACATTAAAGAACCATAATTATAATGTAATTTCACCCAGACCAGTTGGAATAAAAAATCAATTCGAAAATGTCATCAATTTAATTAAATGGAATGATATAAAAAATAGGAATATGAGAGGGTGGTTGCATATCCACTCACATCAGTTAATGAAAATTGTTTTGATCATTGAGGTATAAGGATGATGCAGATGAGGAATAACTGAAATAGGGTGGTTTCTGATCCACTGCTTGACCGATTCAACTCAGAGTGATTTGATTAGCCTAGTGGACGGAGCGCCCAATATTTGGGGGAAGACCCACAACAGACGGAGCGCCTAGTAGTTGACAGCTGACCAGTGGTACTTGACAAGAGGAGTACATTGTTAGGTTATTAAGGAGAGTGGCTGGTATTTGGCAGCAGACCTACAGTGGATGGAGCGCCCGATATTTGGATGCAGACCTGCGATACTCGATAGGAGGAGTACCTCCACAGTCTAAGGTTAGTGAGAAGCGCCTCAGTGTCTCAACATTCCCACTGTACTCGATAGAGGAGGAGTTCTCTAGTAGTTGTGGTTTAGATAATGAAAATCATGGTTTGAGCTGAGTCAATGACCTTTGGGTTTACCACATGATTGAGATGTGTTACTTGAAAACTTAGGTATATGTATGGGAATATACCCAAGTAAAGGTTATCTGTTGAGTTCTTTTTCGGGGTCTATACTTGTTGGTTTTAGTGAGACCTTGAGGGTCTCGGGGTCCCTACTGAGTATCGTTATACTCACCCCTGCGTGGGCTATGCCCACACCTCATTGTGTTGGATGCAGATGACGGATATCACTGATCGTGGTGAGGCTTGTAGAGATGGAAAGTACCCAGAGGTGGTATTCACGACGAGACGGTAAACGGAGGTGGACTTAATGACGAGACAACACCCGGAGGTGATAGATGGGCGTGGAGAGCTGAGGTGGCCATCTGTACCTACCCATCAGGTAGGAACTCCGGAGGACGATCCATGAGAATCTTGACACCTTCCTGCTATTTTTTCTTTTCCTTGTAATTTACTATAGGGATTGTATTTCCGGCCATCTTTGTACTTTGAGCACACTTGTTATATTGCTTTACTTAGGGTTTTCTTCTGCTTGTACTCCGGTGGTGTGTGTGTTTATGTTTTATAAAGGAAATGCCTTCCCAGTTATAGGGATTTACGCCTTTGGTGCCACTCACCAGCACCTGGCCTATAGAAGGCGGGCTTGGGGTAGTTACAACACGAGCCCCGGGGGACGGGTCATGACAACCTCCCTCTAAATAAAGAACCAAAATAAAAAATCCTTTTATATTTTACAGAATTGAAATCCAAAATTTACAAATTCCACCACCACCTAATGAGGAGGAGGGTTATAGAATAACATTATAACCACTATTAATGGTGTTTTCTTCATATTTTTAGCACTAATTTGTGCATATTAATTGTATAATATTTCTCATGGGTGATACTTATATTTAGGGTGGTTAAAACCCCCATTAAATATTTTAAAAATAATTTTTCATAAAATATTTTAAAAAATTATGGATGATTTAAATCATAAATATTTCTTAATGATTAATAATTAAAATTAACCCCTATAATCCCACTTATTTCAATTATCCCCCTTACAAAATCCCCCTTCCTATGATAAAGACTTGTACCAATAATCCCATTTCGAACCCTAGTGGATTTCCCTAATGTCGAATACACATTCATCCTATCCTTGACTTCCACATGATGATGGATATATTACCTATGACATTACCAAGTCCGTATATACCCCCTAAAGATGCCACTACAGGCCAAAATTCCATTCTTCAGCTTATGTGCACTCCCACCTATAGCTATTATTATAAGGCCCTAGACTTAAACCTTACCTAATCTTGAGTTATTACAAGATTACACATTGAGGATATTTTCAGGTTTAGAGTTTTAGAGAATTAGATCATGAAACTTGCATTACATTCCACATTTATACAAAGTGGTTACATAAAAGACCGTATTGATTCTTCCCATCAACGGAAACATATTTAAAATAAAACATGGATTCTTTCTTGACACATCCATGACACTATCATCACATCATGTACCCTTCCCTTGACCTGTGAAAAACATTTCAAAAACTTGGGATGAGCATAAAAAGCTCAGTAGGGTATATAAAAATATGGAAAGGAAACATGAGTACATGTATACATAAGAATGAAATCATACTTTACCCATAAAACATAGGCATATCAAATCATGAATAAATCATAGAAATCATAAGACATAAAAGGTAACTTGAGTCATTCATAACATTCTTATGTAGGGAGTAACCCTCTTGGTTACGTTTTGGAATACCCATCACAGTATATTCCCTAAATCTCTTCGGAGAAACCTCAATGTTTCACTCCTTCGCGTTACCCAATGCATTGGAGAGCTATATCGGGCTCACCTGCCCTTAGTTTATCACGGAACCACCCGTTTTCAAAACAATGCCAAAGAACCATACCATAAACGTATCACATAAAACATGCATAAAGGAAACATAAAATTTCCACATGTCAATCACAATATAACATTTTAGTATATTGAAATAATGAATCCGTTCAAAAAGAAACCATTTCCAAAACCATTTAAAACATTTAATAAGGAGATTTTTGAATCAAAGTGTCCCATACCACCTTGAAGCTTTTAACATTTTAAACCATTAATATCCATATAAATAAATCCTTAAAACCATTTTGAAAACATGGATATTAATAATAACAAATCACTAAAACATTTAAAGCGATATTTTGGTTAAAGGGGTTTTACCAAAATTAGAGACACTTGAATACAATAATTGAGAAATAACATTTAATCAGAACTTTATAATATCATGAGAATAAATGGATTCATGATATAATATTCCAAAGGATTGTATATACACCAAATAAGAGTTAATTGGTGCATAACAACAATGAAGTCTCAATTGAGATGTAAAATGTGATGAAATCCATTATAAAGAAGGTATCCTTAAATTAAGGATAAATCAATCTCAAAATTATGTGTGAAAAATATAAATACACCAAATATAATTGGATATTAAGTGTAAAACAATAAAATGTCATTCACACATATTAAAAGGATGACATATTCTGTAACTACATGTTGAACCCAAAGAAATCGAAATTGGGTTAAAAAGTTACCTTGGTAAAATTCGACAGCCTAACGGCGTCACTTCAAAAATTCAGAAAATGAGTTGATGAGAGATAAAAAGGGAATCTCATCACTTGGAAATAAAATTTACATCAATCAGGATATAGAAGAACATATCCCAACATAATAGTATGTTAATTAAAAGACATAACAAACGAAGTCTTTTAAAATGAGGAGGGCGAAAGGTTCCCTTACCGACTTGGGTAACTTTCGAAAAGTACACCCCATTGAAGAAATGTCATACAATGAATATGTAAATACCCATAAATGGAATTATATTACAAAATGAGTGTAATAATGGGCAGTACATAAACCACTCAAAGGAAATTGTGGCAAATTTAGCATAAATCTCACGGGAACAAAAGTGAGATGAAAAATCTCTTACGAAAACTCGGCAGCCTAACGGCGCCACATAAAACTTCCAAAATGGTTTGATGAGAGGAAATAGGGTCTCTAATCATATCAAAATAATGTTTAAATAAAGAGGAATACAAAAGAACATCCCACAACATAACAAAAATGAGCTTAAAAGAAGTGACATAAAGGAGAGTACTCAAAAAAGAAAGAGAGAGGTTGGATCTCTTACGAAAATTCGGCAGCCTGACGGCGCCACTCAAAACTTCCAAAATAGATTGATGAGAGAGAATAGGGTCTCTCATCACATGAACATAAAAATTACAGTAAGATTAATATAAAAGAACATCCCAATAACAAGAAAGATGAGCTTTAAAAGGAATGACATAAAAGAGTGTACTTAAAAAGAAAGAGTGGAGTAGGATCCCTTACCTCGGGTCCGACTTGATTCGATCGTTCTTTAACGTCCTGAATAATAAACTTGAGTTAATTTCTACTTGATTAAGAACCTTTTCCAAGTTCATTATTCATTTTATATCAATTATTGACATGTTATAAACATTATGTAATCATTTAAGTTAATAATGTTTGTTTTGTCGATATTTGGTTCTTAAGTCGAAAGTGGACTTCTTATAATTACATGTTGTTCGTGTGGTCAAAGGTTCTTTATATACAGAATTAAATTCCTGATTTGTATATCATATATATCATATATATCTAGAATATACATGTATTTATAATATCACATAATCATTTTGGGGTAAGAAATGAAATGCCCCGTTCATGGAGACGGTAAGCCGTACGTACGCATGAACGGTACTTTCATTTCTTTGTCATATTAATGGAATTAAAACTAAATGATAGGTATGTATATTTTAATTAAAGAATTATATTCATCATTTAGATGTATCATTCATCATATATATCCATTATATACATGTACTTATAATAGTACATTACATTTGGGGATAAGAAATGAAATGCACCGTTCATGGAGACGGTAAGCCGTACGTATGCATGAACGCTACTTTCATTTCTATCTCATACTTTAATAGAAAGAAATAATAATGATATAGAGGTATATAATAATTCCAGTATAACATCATATATAATAACATTAAATCCATCCTTTATACGTCCCACGTATGGCATTAACGAATCACATCACTTTGAGGGGGCAGTAGTCCGCACTTCCTAAAATGAAGATATCGCTTATACCCATAATGGAAGCCATAAAAGTAATCCAAAAATGAAAAATAAAGAAGATTAAGTAAAACATAAACATATTATATATCATATATAAAAATAGTGACATCATAATGGCCTCCTTTTAAGGTGTTAAATGGGTATTGAACAATCATTGTTTCGGGAGGCAGAATTTCGCCATCCACGGAAACCGTATGTTCTTTAACCATTTGATGTAGTTGTGTGAGAGTGTAGCTCGAATAAATCTTATAACAACATCCTAGTATATTTAAGATACTGGTGTTGTTACAAAATAATTAAATAAAAAGAGTTTAGGGGGTTGGATAAGCAAAATAAAACAAATGAACATGAGAGAATGAATTGCCCTTAAAAGTGTAACTTCTTTTGATTTGAGCCTAAAGGATTCCTTTGAAAGTATTCTGCCCAAAGGGAATCCTATTGGATGAGGAGAGGGATGTGGAGAGAGTAAATGGGCAGGGGATGGCCGAGCCAAAGCCTTGAGGAGTGTGTGAAATGAGGTAGAGGTGGGGGCCTATTATAAGAGGAGAGGAGGGGCTCTTTTGGAAATCATGAAACTATTATTTTATTTTCAAAAGTGTTTCGAATTTATAAGGTCCCACATTGATATATTTCGAATATAATATGATAAGGCTTCGAAATATTCCCATCCAATAGTTTTTGGACAAGTGTAGGTCTTAGATTTTATATTATCGTTTCATTTTATTTAAACTGTTCATTATTGAGGTCATCGCTGCATCATCATGATGTCATAAATAATTTAATTTATTTAAAGTCTAAAAATTATAAAAAAAATACTATGATGTAAGAAATCGTTTTATATTTCCAATGACTATTTATAATCAAAAATATTATCTTTATAACCCCATGTAAAAATTGTTTTCGTAAAATAACTCAAGTTTGTGTCATTTTTACTTTAACATTAAATAAAAAGTTATTTATGTCATTTCCCAACCAAAGTGGATCCATGGGGTCCCCATGTTCACCCATGGCTTGTATTGGTCGGCCATGACACAACCAATGAGGTTAGGACATGTGTCAAGTTCATTTCATATTATTAAATAATTATTTTTACCTTAAACTACACTAATTACCTCTAATCGTGATTAAAAACTTAATAAGTTACTATTCACCAAAAAATTATTTTTATCCCATTGAACCACGTTTTACTTCTTAATGAAAACCGTGTATGTCGGATTTTTGAAATTCAAAACACAAAGATGAAAAAATTTCATTTAAACGGAAAAATCAGTTTTTATAAGTACCACTTAGTGGTTTCATTATTCATCAAAAATTGAAGTTTTTCAGAAAAATACCAAAAAATCACCCTAAGATATATTTGATATTCCGAATTCAAAAATGAAGTCTATTTTAAAAAATTCAAAAAATATAAGTCACATTAATTAATTTAATAATTAATTCCCGCTGTCAGAGCAAATAACGTGTTTTTATGAAACAATAAGTATCAAAAGATTGCCACTAGTTTAAGTCTGATTTCAAAGTGAAATTAATTCCAACGACCACTATTAGATTTAATGGTAAAAATATATTCTAGTTTCACTTTAAAACCAATTAAAAAGACAATCTAACCATATAAATAAATTATATTAAAAAGAGGTTTTGAATTAAAATACAACATTTTACACTATTCATTAAAAAATGAACTTTATCAGAAAGATACCAAAAATATACACAAATCAAATTTTGATGTCCCAATTCTTAAGAAGAGTTTTATTTGGTCCAAAAGGATGTATAAGAGTGAACAAAACTATATTTAATGATGGTTCTCCATCAAAAGGCGATAAGTGAACCTTTAGTGAAAACTAGGGTATATACGCCTAAAATTGAATTCTTTCCGTATTTTATGCCTTTATCTTTTATTGGATAAATGTAAAAACATTTAAAAACATATATAATCATATTTTAGTTATTTCTATCCATTCCTGTTAATACAACAGCTACATGTTAACTACCATTTAAAATAATATTATTTAATTATTAGAGTGCAACGTAAGATTCCCAAGAAACTCGTTGTTGCGTGTTGGGTAGGCCATCGAGCATAGCATCCCCTTTAAAGTCATATTAATATAATATTCACAAATATGGATAAATATGAAAATGTCATATTCTTTATTTACCTGGGGTGTTACATCCTTCCCCCCTTTTGGGAATTGCGTCCTCACAATTTTTAAAATTGAGCTTGGAAACATCCTTGAACGTCCCACATCGGAACAAGAGTCGGTAAAACAATCACTTTAAAATAAAGGAAGATATGTACAGAGGTCACCCGAGTTAACCCATACTAGGATTCCATGTAGAAAAACATGGACATGGAAGAAAAAGAAAAGGGTCATGTTCTTGAGGGAGAGTGATAGTAAACATGTCTAGGAGAAAGTTAACAATGAGAAAATCACAAACTTGTGATGGGTTAAACGGTATTCGATTCCCCAATAGGAAAAGCTAATAGACAACATTTTCGTGGTAAGTTACTTTTTATTGACGAATTTATTCATAAGGAAACATAATCACTTATCATGTTGACTTTCAACCTTTACTGGATTCCTTAATCAAACTCATATTTTTTTTCCAAAAGACGAGTATTTAGGGAGACTTGTTCGCATTAAGAGTACTATAATAAACTTTTAGAGAGTCACCTAATCCAAAAAAGAGAACTATATACTTCCCATGTCTTTAGACTTTAACCAAAACCAAAAAGGTTATTACAAGATTAGATAATCCAGAAAAGGATAACCCTTTATAAAAAGAAAATCTATTCTTAATCTCCAAAATTTGTCAAATAAAACCCAAAGTTCAACGAGGACCATTCTATAATCAATTTGTCCATAAAATTCTTCAAAGTAAACCAAACTAAGATTGAAACCCAAATATTTGAAGGATTTAGTCACATAGTCTTCCAAGTTAAATCGTAACATTTATCTCCAAACAATATCAGTTGCTTCTAAAGTCTCCTATTGAAAAGTAATTAACCTAATCACATATCCTCCATGATGGGTTAATAATTTTCATAAATAACCCAAAATCAACTTACTCTTAATTGATAAAATCATATAACTAGAAATAATCAGTCAAACTAACCAGGGACTTCACGTAGTCCAGTGGTAGGCGATAAATACCAGTCACACTTTGGTTGTGGGTTCGATTCCCACAGCTTTGTCCGACGCGACAGGTAGTCACACGGTCTGCGTGTTTTCCTTTTTCCAAAACTATATAATTCTTAAAACATTCCCCAAAATGAGATAAAATCTTCAAAGATGATCACAACATATTTTAACCTCAAGTTTATCTCATGCCTTTCATTTTCCATCATAACATATAATAACCCATAATTACCTCAAAAGTAAGGATCATATAAACCCAAATGGTTCTTTATAACTATTTCCACAAAAGAAAAGATAACTATTCCTTGAATAAAATTTGCCTATATTAAACATCAGGGTTACACATAATATAAAAAGTCTTCTAATGTAACCCCATCATCAAAAGAGACTTAATACTCTTAAGAATTTCACCATAACTCTTCAATCCCTTATATGTTGACATCCTACTCATTCAACATTCTTCATGATCCATTAACCATTACTTTCCAACTTATTCTGAAATACCTCTTTCCTACAAACAAAATCATGAATCATATCCTAAGATTCCAAAATAGGAAAACAATAGTCATGAAATAATACATACCTTTGATTGGTCATTGTCAGTTTCTTCATCCTCAATCGGAATGGCATTAGGTATTGGTAAATGAACATTTGTACGCTCTTGGTGATCCCATCCACAAAACTTTTTCATAGGACATGTGTTTGCATAATGACCATGCACACCACATTTAAAACATTCAATTGATCCCTCAGAAAGAACTTCTTTCCCTTTCCTCGAGTCAACTGGATGCTTCCTTTTTCCATTGCAGGTTCTTGCTTTATGACCTTCATTTCCACATCTATAGCATATTCCTGTCCCTTTGAAACATTTTCCTAGGTGTTTCTTTCCACATATTTGACACATAGGTTTTTGAACACACTTACCTTTATGATTATTACCTGTACTTCCGTAGGGATTTGTTTCTCGCATATATGATGCCTTAGAGAAATCTCCAAGGTTTAGGTGGTCAATCATGACTCCAGATAGTTGGTTGAGGATAATCACAAGAGTTCTCATTGCAGCTCCCATATCATTCAGTTTCTTGCTCAAAAAACTATCACAGTTTCCTTCACACCCACTGTTACTTTAGTGCCTGCTAGATCCAGCCATTTACTAAAACCAAAAAGGTCAGTGTGAGTATATCAAAAAAACCATCATGTACTAATGAGGAATGTAAACACGAAGATATACTTACTCATTCAATTTATCTAAAACTAGGACTCTTTCTGAAATCATAACCATTATGGTAATGTCACTTATTCTTAAAGAATACCCTAACCTCTATAGTTATCTAAACCAGCCTTTGATTCCTACTATAAGGACCCAGCCTTAAACCTTAAAGAATCTTGAGTTATTACAAGATTACACATTGAGGATCTTTTCAGGTTTAGAGTTTTAGAGAATTAGATCATGAAACTTGAATTACATTCCACATTTAAACAAAGTGGTTACATAAAAGACAGTATTCATTCTTCCCATCAACGGAAACATATTTAAAATAAAACATGGATTCTTTCTTGATACATCCTTGACACTATCATCACATCATGTACCCTTCCCTTGACCTGTGAAAAACATTTCAAAAACATGGGATGAGCATAAAAAGCTCATTAGAGGATATAAAAATATGGAAAGGAAACATGTGTACATGTATACATAATAATGAAATCATACTTTACCCATAAAACATAGGCATATCAAATCATGAATAAATCACAGAAATCATAAGACATAAAAGGTAACTTGAGGCATTCAAAACATTCTTACGTAGGGAGTAACCCTCTTGGTTACGTTTTGGAATACCCATCACAGTATATTCCCTAAATCTCTTTGGAGAAACCTCAATGTTTCACTCCTTCGCGTTACCCAATGCATTGGAGAGCTATATCGGGATCACCCGCCCTTAGTTTATCACGAAACCACCCGTTTTCATAACAATGCTCAAGAACCATAACATAAACGTATCACATAAAACATGCATAAAGTAAACATAACATTTCCACATGCCAATCACAATATAACATTTTAGTATATTTAAATAATGAATCTGTTCAAAAAGAAACCATTTCCAAAACCATTTAAACCATTTAATAAAGAGATTTTTGAATCAAAGTGTCCCATACCACCTTGAAGATTTTAACATTTTAAACCACTAATATCCATATAAATAAATCCTTAAAACCATTTTGAAAACATGCATATTAATAAGAACAAATCACTAAAACATTTTAAGCGATATTTTGGTTAAAGGGTTTTTACCAAAATTAGAGACACTTGAATACAATAATTGAGGAATAACATTTAATCAGAACATTATAATATCATGAGAATAAATGGATTCATGATATAATATTCCAAAGGACATTATATACACCAAATAAGAGTGAATTGGTGCATAACAACAATGAAGTCTCAATAGAGATGTAAAATGTGATGAAATCCCTTATAAAGAAGGCATCCTTAAATTAAGGATAAATCAATCTCAAAATTATGTGTGACAAATATAAATACACCCAATATAATTGGATATTAAGTGTAAAACAATAAAAGGTCATTCACAAATATTCAGAGGATGACATATTCAATAACTACATGTTGAACCCAAAGAAATCGAAATTGGGTTAAAAAGTTACCTTGGTAAAATTCGACAGCCTAACGGCGTCACTTCAAAAATTCAGAAAATGAGTTGATGAGAGATAAAAAGGGAATATCATCACTTGGACATAAAATTTACATCAATAAGGGTATAGAAGAACATATCCCAACATAATAGTATGTTAATTAAAAGACATAACAAACGAAGTCTATTAAAATGAGGAGGGTGAATGGTTCCCTTACCGACTTGGGTAACTTTCGAAAAGTACACCCCATTGAAGAAGTGTCATACAATGAATATGTAAATACCCATAAATGGAATTATATTACAAAAGGAGTGTAATAATGGGCAGTAAATAAACCACTCAAAGGAAATTGTGGCAAATGTAGCATAAATCTCACGGGAACAAAAGTGAGATAAAAAATCTCTTATGAAAACTCGGCAGCCTAACGGCGCCACATAAAACATCCAAAATGGATTGATGAGAGGAAATAGGGTCTCTCATCATATCAACATAAAGTTTACATAAATAGGAATACAAAAGAACATCCCCCAACATAACAAAAATGATCTTAAAAGAAGTGACATAAAGGAGAGTACTCAAAAAAGAAAGAGAGAGGTTGGATCTCTTACGAAAATTCGGCAGCCTGACGACGCCACTCAAAACTTCCAAAATAGATTGATGAGAGAGAATAGGGTCTCTCATCACATGAACATAAAAATTACAGTAAAATTAATATAAAATAACACCCCAATAACAAGAAAGATGAGCTTTAAAAGGAATGACATAAAAGAGTGTACTTAAAAAGAAAGAGTGGAGTAGGATCCCTTACCTCAGGTCCGACTTGACTCGATCATTCTTTAACGTCCTGAATAATAAACTTGAGTTAATTTCTACTTGCATAAGAACCTTTTCCAAGTTCATTATTCCTTTTATATCAATTATTTACATGTTATAAACATTATGTAATTATTTAAGTTAATAATTTTTGTTTTGTCGATATTTGGTTCTTAAGTCGAAAGTGGACTACTTACAATTACATGTTGTTCGTGTGGTCAAAGGTTCTTTATATCCAGAATGAAATTCCTGATTTGGATATCATATATATCATATATATCTTGAATATACATGTATTTATAATATCACATAATCATTTAGGGGTAAGAAATGAAATGCACCGTTCATGGAGACGATAAGCCGTACGTACGCAAGAACGCTACTTTCATTTATTTGTCATATTAATGGAATTAAAAATAAATGAGAGGTATGTATATTTTAATTCCAGAATTATATTCATCATTTAGATGTATCATTCATCATATATATCCATTATATACATGTACTTATAATAGTACATTACATTTGGGGATAAGAAATAAAATGCACCGTTCATGGAGACGGTAAGCCGTACGTATGCATGAACGCTACTTTCATTTCTATCTCATACTTTAATGGAAAGAAATAATAATGATATAGAGGTATATAATAATTCCAGTATAACATCATATATAATAACATTAAATCCATCCTTTATACGTCCCACGTATGGCATTAACGAATCACATCACTTTGAGGGGGCGGTAGTCCGCACTTCCTAAAATGAAGATATCGCTTATACCCATAATGGAAGCCATAAAAGTAATCCAAAAATGATAAAATACAGAAGATTAAGTAAAACATAAATATATTATATATCATATATAAAAATAGTGACATCATAATGGCCACCTTTGAAGGTGTTAAATGGGTATTGAACAATCATCGTTTCGGGAGGCAGAATTTGTCCATCCACGGAAACCGTATGTTCTTTAACCATTTGATGTAGTAGTGTGAGAGTTTAGCTCTAATAAATCTTATAACAACATCCTAGTATATTGAAGATACTGGTTTTGTTACAAAATAAGGAAATAAAAAGAGTTTAGGGGGTTGGAGAAGCAAAATAAAACAAATGAACATGAGAGAATGAATTACCTTTAAAAGTGTAACTCCTTTTGATTTGAGCCTAAAGGCTTCCTTTGAAAGGCTTATGCCCAAAGGTAATCCTATAGGATGAGTATAGGGATGTGGAGAGAGTAAATGGGCAGGGGATGGCCGAGCCAAAGGCTTGAGGAGTGTGTGAAATGAGGTAGAGGTGGGGGCCTTTTATAAGAGGAGAGGAGGGGCACTTTTGGAAATCATGAAACTATTATTTTATTTTCAAAAGTGTTTCGAATTTCAAAGGTCCCACATTGATATATTTCAAAGATAAGATGATAAGGCTTCGAAATATTCCCATCCAATAGTTTTTGGACAAGTGTAGGTCTTAGATTTTATATTATCGTTTCATTTTATTTAAACTGTTCATTATTGAGGTAATCGCTGCATCATCATGATGTCATAAATAATTTAATTTATTTAAATTCTAAAAATTATAAAACAAATACTATGATGTAGGAAATAGTTTTATCTTCTCAATGACTATTTATAATCAAAAATCTGATCTTTATAACCCCATGTAAAAATTGATTTCGTAAAATAACTCAAGTTTGTGCCATTTTTACTTTAACATTAAATAAAAAGTTATTTATGTCATTTCCCAACCAAAGTGGATCCATGGGGTCCCCAAGTTTCCCCATGGCTTTTCTTGGTCGGCCATGACACAACCAATGAGGTTATGACATGTGTCAAGTTCATTTCATATTATTAAAACATTATTTTTACCTTAAACTACACTAATTACCTCTAATCGCGATTAAAAACTTAATAAGTTACTATTCACCAAAAAATTATTTTTATCCTATTGATCCACATTTTACTTCTTAATGACAAAAATGTATGTCAGATTTTTGAAATTCAAAACACAAAGATGGCAAAATTTCATTTAAACGGAAAAATCAGTTTTTATAAGTACCACTTAGTGGTTTCACTATTCATCAAAAATTGATGTTTTTCAGAAAAATCCCAAAAATTAACCCTAAGCTATATTTGATATTCCGAATTCAAAAATTAAGTCTATTTTACAAAATTAAAAACATATAAGTCACATTAATTAATTTAATAATTAATTCCCGCTGTCAAAGCAAATAGCGTGTTTTTATGAAACAATAAGTATCAAAAGATTGACACTAGTTTAAGTCTGATTTCAAAGTGAAATTAATTCCAAGGACCACTATTGGATTTAATGGTAAAAATATATTCTAATTTCACTTTAAAACCAATTCAAAATATAATCTAATCATATAAATAAATTAGTTTAAAAAGAGGTTTTGAATTAAAATACAACATTTTACACTATTCATTAAAAAAATGAACTTTATCAAAAAGATACCAAAAATTTACACAAAGTAAATTTTGATGTCCCAATTCTTAATAAGAGTTTTATTTGGTCCAAAAGGATGTATAAGAGTGAACAAAACTATATTTAATGACGGTTCTCCATCAAAAGGCGATAAGTGAACCTTTAGTGAAAACTAGGGCATATACGCCTAAAATTGAATTCTTTCCGTATTTTATGCCTTTATCTTTTATTGGCTAATTGTAAAAACATTTAAAAACATATATAATCATATTTTAGTTATTCCTATCCATTCCTATCAATACAACGGCTACATGTTAACTACCATTTAACATAATATTATTTTATTATTAGAGTGCAACGTAAGATTCCCAAGAAACTCGTTGTTGCGTGTTGGGTATGCCATCGAGCATAGCATCCCCTTTAAAGTAATATTAATATTTTATTCAAAAATATGGTTAAATATGAAAATTTCATATTCTTTATTTACCTGGGGTGTTACAATTATTCCCTCCATGATTTTGAATACTTCAATAACTCATACCCAGGTACCTATAAGCTGACCCTATTGAAAAATTATTAGAATTAGAAGTGGAGTTCCAACCCCATTCCCTTATAAAGGTGGGAAATTCCTCGACCTACAGTTCAGTGCACCCCATTTAAATTTATATATACATATTAATATATTAATATGTGTGTTTATCCATATATCTACACACACACACACATATATATATATATATATCGATGTCCGAATTGATTTTCATAACTGTGGAATTGATCCTCTGATCTCATCCTAGTACCCATTGTGGTCTTACCAACTGCTCTCAGATGGGTTGAATTACAATAAGTGTTTCAATAGATGTTGTTTAACTTATTATTTAAATATAATACATTATTCAAAAAACAAATAAATAGTATTATTAATTATTAATTAAATATTAATTGTTAGTAACTATTAATTTCATATTACTTATTATTATTGATCAATGAACAATTATTACATATTAATAGTTCAATATTATCTACAGTGTAGTGCATATCACTTATTAATCATAAAATGAATATTAATTTTTAATAATATTATAAAAATTAAAAATTAAAAAATTAACATTAATTAATATTTTGAAATTATTAATTTAAAAGTATTCATTATTATATATCTGGTTTGATATTTATTAGTTAATGTTTATTATTAATTAGAAATTATTATTTACTTATTAGTTATTATTAGAATTCAATTTGAATTATTAATTGTTAATTAGGTTTTACATATTGTTAAAAATATTAATTAATCATTATTATATAATTGTTAATATATATAAATTTAATCTCTCCAACCATAGTTACCCAGAGTCTAGGCATTATTATATAACACTAGAAAGATATAAAGAATCATGTCCTGAATGACCAATCAGCTTAGTAGCGTTGGAAGTACTAGATACATTCATTAGTTTTATATTACATCATGAAATAAAAACATCAACAACATTTTGTCCCCTTTTAAACACAATTATATCCTTATCCTATCCCTACAATTCAACCATAATATTCTTCTTCACAACCTGGGAAAAATAAAACATAGAAAGGGGTGATCTTATATGCTTAATAAGGGTAACAATATAGCAGAATCTTTCGTAAATAAGGATAAACATTGATGGAAATGCATAAGACTAAAACAAAAGCCTTTTAAAAATGATCTTATGCATAATATGGAAAAGAAAAAATCAAATCATTCCATTTACATATTCACATGTATATTCTACTAGTCGAATAATCCCATGAAATATTAATAGCCACTTTCATAATGATGGAATACGTAATGCCGGACTTCATAACCACATAGTCAAGGCCTTGTTTCAAGACTACAAATAAGATTTTGTCTAAGCATTGTTCCAAGACACTAGTTTGTCTCAGGGGACCTAATAATTCATCGAGCAGCTATAATCGGCTCCACCCATCACTTACTAAGTCCAATTCATTCCTCATATGAAAATGTTTAAACATAACATAAACATTCGTATTAAAGCTAGCATACTAAATTTCAATAATTTATCCATAAAAAATGAATGGTGTAATAATAACTCATCCACAGTAAAAAAAATCACAAAACCTCCAATAATATATGAATGTTTTGTATCAAAATAAATTAACTTCAAAAAAACTTAAAATTCATCAAAGGATGTTAACATAGATGAAATCAAAACTTCTATTTAGAGAAATATCTATTTCTAATTTGAAATCATTTAAAAGTCATATAATTTTTAAAGAAAACATTTATTATTAAAATATTCTTATAATCTTGTTAGTGAAGCTTTGAATATGTTATAACGGCGGAAAATAGCCGCACTAGACGTATAAGATAAAAAACATGCTTACCTTAATTTTTTCGAAAAGGTCATAAAGTACCATGTTTGGAAAACAAAGGAAAGATTCTTTAAAAAAAATATATAGTAAAATAAAGGTATAAATTACTTTAACCCTTTGTCTTGAAAATAGTAAAAAAATTGAAATACATTTTTAAGAAAACACGGATGGGGATGATAATGATGTCCCAGTAGATACTTAAGTAAAAAATGAACACGGATAATAAATAGATTGTGAAATTAACCCTTACCATGAAATTTTCTTAAGACTATGGTTTGTTAAAATCATTTATAATTGTTACAAAATTGTTATTAAATTATACAAGAACTATATACAAAAATTTGAAATCATATATGATCTTAAAATATTTCTTTGTTAATAATATTTTAGTAGTATCATCGTTTCAGGTGTTAACTGATTTGTTTTTATTTTATATGCTTGGTTACATACGCCATGTTTATTATGTATAGGATGTATTGGATTAATATAAAGAATTATATTATGTTAATAAACATTATTTTTGATCATAAAATGATAATTATTCTTGAATGATTATGATGGGGAATGAATCTTTTCGCGTTTGTGGAGATGGTAATTCATACGTACACACGAGCGACAATATCATTATATTGATGGAGAAATCATATTTAACTGGATGGTATATCATATATAAAGAATCATTAACATGTTATATTTATTATTCACATCAGTTGAACTCATTATTATACCCATCCAAATAATGAAGTGTTTGAATAACAAACTACACCACGACGTGGAGATGGTAATCTGTACGTACGCACGTATGGTGAATTTGTCATTTATAGGGTGTATAGAATAATGAATATGGTTGTACCATTTTTATAATAACATAAATGTATATATAATATATTGGATTTATTATTTTAGAATTGAAACAACAAAAAATGAGGAAGTGGAAGAAGAAAATAACTTTATATAGCTGATATATATTTACCTCATCTTCGGGTTCATCCTTTTGATTTGATCAAAAGGGATCCTTAGGATGTCTTTATGAACAAAGAAAAGACTCTAGTTTGAAGGGAGAAAAGTTGGGAGGAGATTTGGGCAGGGGTCGGTGGATCTAAAAGGCATTAGAGGTGTGAAATTAAGAGAAGGGGAAGTGCCCTTTTATAGGAGAGGTGATGGTCACTTTAGGAATGTTTGAAATATTATTTTATAATAAAATCCTTTTCAGTTTATAATGGAGTAAAAATGAATTATTTAAAGGATAATGTGGGTATGGGACTTAGAAATCTCAAAAAATAGGTTTTATACTAGTTTATGTCCTCATATTAACCTTATATTTTATATTTAATGCTTAGTTAAATAGTTTGACATTTACCATGTCTCTTTGTATTTTTATATTATATGGTTAATAAACTTAAAATAACAAGACAAGATAACCCCTTGTGGTTAATTATTAATATATACAACCGTATATATGTCCTTTTGAAGAACATTATATTTTTTGGGATATTATATCAATTAATAATATAATATTTGTTATAAAAACTCAATTATGTCAATTTTGAGACTTTTTAGTATTTTTTTTTGAAATACATAAAAACTTTATCACTTAGAATAATTTTTATTTAACCAAACATAACATGTCATTTTAAACTTCAAAATTAGTGTAATTGATCTGAAGTTCCAATTTACATTTATGTGGATGTTTATAATATCAATTATTTTAATATTTTATTAATATGGTAATTACTACATCATCATTGTGTTAGAAATAAATTTAATTATATATTGTTTGAAAATTATAAATAAAATACCATAATGTAGGAAATAAATTTATCTTTTTAATTAATATTTATTGTCCAATTTATATTGTGTGTAAACCTATATTAAAAATTATTTAGTTATTACACTTTGAATTTAACTCTTTTAACTCTTCTTTAAAATAATAATAATAAATGTTCTAATCAAATCCATGTGCCCCAAATGGGATCATATTTTATTCCTAAGGATATTTTTGGTCGAATTATACTTATCCAATAGAATTAAGAAATGTGTTAGGGTAATTATGATATCATATTTACCCTTAATTGCCCTATTTACTTTTAACCGTGGTAAATAAAATTCAAAAATAACTATTCACCAAATTTATTTTCAACTTATTGAACCGAATTTTAATTATTGATATCAACTGTGACTTTAGTATTTTTAAAATTCAGCTCACAGAAGCGGTAAAAATTTTTTTTATGCAAATTTGAAAATTCTCCTAGAAGGTGGGTAAAAGAAGGTAAACAGATCAATATAATTTTTATATATCTATACTTATTTTTAAATGACTCAAATGAATTAAAATGAACATATATAGGTATTATGTATCTATTCTGACCTAAAACAATTATACAAAATAATTTTTTTTTAAATATGGTTTTAACCAATAACGGAGTGTTTTTCAGTATTAATGAAAAATTGAATATTTTCAGAAAAATACCAAAAGTTTACCACAAGATAATTTCAATATTCCAAATTCAAAAATGAAGTTCATTTTGAAAAATAAAATTTATAATATTTTAAAAAGTGGGTATTACTATTCATAATGGCTAGTTTGATTGGTCGTGGTGTGTTATAATATCGATGTTACGTACAATGTATGTTATTGCATTATTCAAAGGGAAACGTACTGTAGATGCTTGGGGTGTTACGAAAATTATTAAATTAATATTATTAATTAATTATTTCTAATAATTAATTACTAACTACAACTATTATTCTACAAATATTAATTAATGATTAATTTAATGACCATATTAATCAGTTATAATTATCATTACCTAATACATATTAAAATTTTATTTTTAATTGATAATTAAATATTATAATTATTAGTTATTTAGTAGTAATGATTAATTAGTAATTATAAAACATTAAAAAAAATTCATGTATCTTCTTACATTTAGGTCAACTCTGTATACGTTCATGAACTAGTCCATTGGATCATGACAATAACTTAATTGTCCACATAATTACAGGAGGCATTACCTTCAAATGTATATATCACCTTCTAGAATATATCACTATATTTTATACACACATGTATTGTACATATATTAGTAAGGAACTTGATCATAAATATAAAAAGTTTCTGATACAATGTATTTTATAAAAAATTCAATCATTGTACCAGGTTACATAATACTATTCATCAATCTATAAAAACTAAAAAACTGGATACAAATGATACATCCCATACTATTGACATATCAGAAGATGAAGATAAAAAGGTTTATTATAATCAACTCCAATACACTTACTATCCACATCTATCTCTCTATACAAGCTTGATGATCTCCCGACCTTCGATTTACTTAATATTCCTAGACATAAGGAAATCAATGTACTAGTGTTCATTCGGGGGTGATTATAATAATACCCATTATTGTTGTCCCATATAGTGGACTAAACCAATGAAAAAACTAATGACTATGTGTATAAATGATAACCAATGTATATAAATTTGATTCCCATATTGTCAACATTAACATAGTAAGAAATCATAATCAGCCTTATCATGTTACTCATAGATCATCTCTATATGTCTCTCTAAATAAAATGGATAACTTATATTAAAAAATTGATAAAATTTAATTGATTACACTTCCCTTAAATGATATTAATTCGAGATATTCATTATACATGATCTAATAATGAGATTGATGAGTCAATACACATCTCCCCCTCTCTCAAAATAACTATAGAAAATATTCATATCTAAATAATTGAGAAAAATATTTGGAAAAAAATCTCAAACTGAATTAAATGGACATATCCAAAGATAGATATGTATACACATCTGGACACCATGCATACAACATTATTCCTTATCTTCTTATTTCCTAGAGTTATAGGTAGTAGGAGTGGTAGTATTAGTACATCATCATCCACCTCAATCCATGTTCTTTTGGAAAGAACGAGTGCCATTAATTGGGTGAATTATGTCCACCACATTCATATAGTAAGGATTCTTGTGGAACTACATATCACTATACATCCCATTTATTGAGTTCTGACATCAGGAATACAAGACTAACTATATATACCCATTATATCCCATACCATAGTTATTAGAGGAATTACAAATCTCG
The DNA here is from genome assembly GCA_963277665.1 of Viscum album. Taxonomy (NCBI): domain Eukaryota; kingdom Viridiplantae; phylum Streptophyta; class Magnoliopsida; order Santalales; family Viscaceae; genus Viscum; species Viscum album. Next base: position 549,855,963 of record OY728140.1, read on the forward strand.
ATTATGTCATATAAATATTTGACCAATAACCTCTTAGAGAAGGGTGTGAGTGGTGGAAGACACATTCATAAGAAAACATCAATTTCAATCCAAATAATTGGGTTATAAGAGGAACATTCACTATCATGTCACTCTAACACTATACACAGGGTACATTCCATAATGGTCCTCAACAAATCCTGTCATCATCGACATCCATTAATTAAAATATTTATCATATCTCATGACACTAATTACACCAAAAACATAACCAATGAAAATCATATAACCTTCAAATCTATTTTACAATAATTCCACATAGAAATCAAATTACAACATCAATCATAGTGAAAATATTACTTTCCTCACAAAAGGAATGTTTGATTCATCAAAATCATCTCATGTTTCATCACTAAGCTCCTCTACCATTTCAATTCCAACAAAAAACCCAATCTATATATATTTGTTAACATCCCCAATTCACATTAAAGTTTTCATTGAACATTAATTTTTAATGTACAAAATTATTCAACATTATCATTGTTTATAATTTTATTAATTGTTCTCTAAATAATATTACAACTAATTTAATTCCATGTATTGATATTTCTGATCACATTGATATCCATCAACTTACTCCATATAATTTCATTACTCATTATATAGATCAATAATTCATTTAACCTTATCATTAATACACTATTTTTTATGTATTTATGCTACTCATTATTCATAATTTATACAAATTGTTGGGAAATTCTCATTTGTATCATAAAACCATCACCTTCGATTCATTTTTTAATAACCTAGTCTATTTCATATATCTATATCTTAAATTTAATTATTTCATAATAACCATTACAATTTATCTAATCATTTTTAATGATGGTTTACCTCAATTAATAGTCTACATTACGTGCTACTAAAAACATTCCAACTGGCCAAGTTTACAACTAATGCCATTAACATATTTATAAGGCTGTGACTTCTATATCATGAGTTAATTTAATTTCTTGTTAAAAATGTCGAAAATTACATTCTTATTACATTATAATTACTAAATAATAATAATATTTAAATAATAATTATAAGGAATATCTAACATCAGTGTCAGGGTCATCACCATCATTGGGTTCTTCTACATAGTTCTATTATTAGATGATGAAAAACATCCAAAAAATTCACATCAAATTAATTTTAGAAATGATTAAATATTATTTTTCAAATAATAATAATTTTCAATATAAATCAATCATCATTTACTAAATTCATTTATGCAATGATTTAAAAATTTCAAAAACATTTTTTCTTTGCGTTTGATATATCATTGATAGTTTAACATAATTTTTAGTGCACAAATAGGACTTTGAATGTGCATTCGCATTCAAGAAAAATATTATTCCTCTAATGGAACGAACCTCTATGGTCCATTACTTTACAAACATCTTGTGTCTGAGGTGTTCTGGGAGGTCAAGGTGACTTATCCCCAATACTTTTCCAAATATCTAGTTCTGTGAATAGTATAACTGTAGCCTTAGGTGAACAATGCAACGGTAGCCTTAGGTGCACTATGAAACAGTAGCCTTATGCGAACAATGTCATCAGTAGGCTTATGTGAACAGTGCCAACAATGAGGTCTAATGGTAACCTCTCTTTCCTTTTTCAAATTTTGAGTTCAGGAATAGTGTTTCCAAAACGGTAAGGTTCCAATGGTGACCTATTTCCTTTGCCAAATTTTGATTTCACAAAAAGTGTTTGCAGAATATTGAGGTTCCAACGATGACATCCTTCCTTTTCCAAAATTCCTGTTCATGAATAATGTTTTCGGAATGGTGAGGTTCCAATGGTGACCTATTTCCTTCTCCAAATTTTGAGTTCATGAACAATGTTTCCAGAATGTTGAGGTTCCAATGGTGACCTCCTTTCATTACAAAATTTTGAGTTCATGAACTATGTTTCTAGAATAATGAGGTTCCAATGGTTACCACTTTCCTTTGCCAATTTTTTTCCCATGAACAATGTTCCCAAAATGGTGAGGTTCCAATGGTGATCTCATTCCTTTGGAAAATTTCATGTTAGTGAACAGTGTTTCCAGCTTCATACAGTTTCTCCCCATTGACGTTTCCTTCGATGTAAAATACATTTAATGCCTTTTTTTAAAGACTATATGTCTAATTAAATGGCTATAACTTCTATATTAATTTCCCTAAGGCTCGTGATGCTTTTACATGGTCAAACTGTGAGATTTAATGTGATCTTATTTTAATGGAAAATCCATCGTATCTTAAAAAACTACCTCGTTAAATCATTTAAAGGGATGATATATCTTCATTTGTAGTTATTCTTCATTATTCTCGACTATGATATACTTGAACCATTCATTCCATCTCATAGGAGTTCCATAATAAAACATTCCTCCTTGGATTGGTTACTGTCTTTTTTGACGCAACCAAGTAGTATCCATCAATCTTCGATATAAGGTATGATCTATCATCATTATTTTGGGTTCCTCTCCTTCTGTATCTCCTTTCCCATTTATGTAATTTTACTCCCATGTTTCTAATAGGGTTTCTCTTAGATGTTGGCTGATGTGGTGGTGTCTCGACAACCTCGGGTGAATACAGTTGTCATAGGGGAGGAGATCATAGCACATGGTGTGGCTTGTTCTATTATAAAGAACGTCAAGAACTATTTGAGGTAGAGGACTCATTTCCTCCCTTTTCTTTTACATGAAACTATATAGTTAGTGTGTTTTAACCCACTGGATCACAATATAATTGACATAATAAATATTTGAACTGGATAAATTAATTGATATCAATTACATGTTATTACCACTTGTTTTCCTAGATAGTGTGATATCAATGCTTGCTTGTTTATCTTTTCGTTCATGATGGAAATTGGTAATGAACATAAAGCCAAAATTTATTGATAATTGTTTGGATAAATATAAAGACTCATGTACATTAATTTGGTTCTTCATGTTGTAATTTGATGTTAATCCAATTGGTGCAGTAATAATGTTTAATTATTCTTGTTAGCTTAATATTTAGGTTTCTCGGAGTTAGAACCTACAAATAATAAAGTGGGTAATCCAATATGGATTAAAAAAACAATTTGTTTGATAAAAGATAATTCCTTGTCAGGTTTTGAGTTACCCTCTTGCTTGTTTAAGATCCAAGATCCCAAATGGTGTGAAGTTTTCTTTCATATTGGTTGTGTTTTGATGTGAGCTTGGATGTATATTGTGATATGTGTGGGCAGGGAGGCCTACTATTTGTGGATGTAGTTGATTCCTAGAGTGGTGATATGCATTGATTTATGCATGTGGGTGTTAGGGAGGAAATCAGGGATAATGACATGAGTTGGATGTGAATGTTTGGATGATTGCTGATCTTTATGGTTGTTTATCTACTTTACCTTAAGCACTACCCAAGGCATCTGTTCTGGCTTACCCTTTACCTGTAAGGGGAGAATACGCATGGGGTATGCCACATGTTTTCTGTGTTTAGAATCTCAAGGGAGGATGGGTCTATGGTGTTGCTATATGTGGCAGAGACTCGACGGGTAGTTCATCTACTCAACATGTTGATCCTCTTTGTGTTTAGTAGTATAGAATGTTTTTCTAGAATTCTATGGAATATGGGAAAGTAATGTTGTAAATATATAATTGAAAAAATGATGTTAACCCAAGGGGTTGGAGCTTACTAGGATGCAATGCATTGGTTACAATTTAAAGGGACAATGGACTTTGGGTGTGATGCTAATGAAACATAATATATAAATATTAATGGTTAATTAATGAATATAGAATAAATTAAAAAAATTGAAACTGATAAAAAGGGAATGAAATGATGTATTTAATCTCTTTATATAATTGTGTTCTTATAAGACACCTAGTCTTAGAAGTGGCAGACGGTAGTTTGAGAGATGTTTTCTATAGTGTGTCTTAGACTTGGTTATGACCATAGTGTGGTTGTGAGCTATAGTATATTATATACTTTGGTGTTTCTATATGCTACTTCACCCCATCAGTTAGGGCAATAGACACCCCAGGGATTCAGAAACCTGAGGGTGTTTTCTACAACATTACGGTGGGAGGATGGATATATGTCTACCCCCTTTGGCCCCACTATCTTTTCTTTGTAGTTACTTTTACTGGTAGACACAGTGGTTATTTTTCTATATATATGTGTGTAGAGGGTTGTAATGTCTTGTGGTGATTCACACATAAATATTCTGGATATAGTTTTTGATGGACTACTATAGGCATAACGTGTATAGGCTATGATGACATGAGGATTCTTACTCAGTGTGTGTGCTGTAATGGCTTGATGTATAATGCATGACGTATGATACATGTTATGAGAGCTGTGGTGGCACCCAAAAACTACCTAGTTACTTTTCTTTCATGGATGTGGTGATTTTATAGTACGAGGTAAATGTTTTGGTGCTTCACCCTCGTGTATTCAGAGAATCCTTTTTAGAGAGAGATGATTAGGACATGCGGCGTTGGGGAAAAGAAGAAAACCAGTGGAGAAGTAGTATCAGGGTAACCTTTATATTATTTATTATTTTATATAATCTTGTATGCAATACTTTGTGAGAGTATCCATGGTGAGGTTGGGAACTTATTATACCTATTTAGGCGACGAGTTATTTTCACTTGTTGTTCACTGTTCTTTAGAATGATTTCTTTACTTTTGCACAAGAGGATCATGGGAGGATCATATTGGGTACACTGTTATACTCTCCCTATGTATATATAAAATTTTATTTGGTCACATAGAGTAGGTTGAAGATCAAGATGGTTTCAACTAGCTTGGGGTTGCAGGAGTTGATTGTGCTTCATGGTTGCTATTGTTTTTACCTTCTTTTGGGTACTTTCAGTTTTCCACTTTCATTTGTAGTATTTTTGCATGAAATTACAAATGTGTACTTGGGATTTCATTTATATTGTTTTCTTGAGTTGGATTTGGTTGGTGTATGCCTTATCTCTCATTTTCTAATGCGTTCTCTTAGAGTCTAATGCCTCCCATTTGTGTATTTACTATACCCTCGGTGCTAGTCATCATCCCGGGACTTATTGGAGATAGGATTTGGGGGGTCATTATCTCCCTTCACACATTGTTTGCCCAGGAGGGGTAAACATTGTTAGGAGGGAGTCATGACAGAGTGGTATCTGAGGATTTGTAGAGTGATAGGATGGAGTTTGGTTTTTGGAACATGCGAGGTTGTATGGGTTGGTAGGGAAATAGTGTCAGTCAAGTTTAGAAAGTGATGTATACATTGGAGACCGGCTTATACATAGGTATTTAGGGCCCCTATGATCTGATTTACAAACCATTATATTTACAATGGGAACTAAATCAGGTGATACTTACTGCAGGGTACAGACCTGGGAAAAGATCAGGCATCATTCTTCTTTGTGCCTATGTTTGAATGGGTAGACATTGGTATCAGTTAATCTATACATAATGATCGAAAAAATTAATTAATTAATGATGATTCTTCTATATTCCACGTTTAGAAGCTCTAACTGTTTTTTATTTTATAGGTATGGCTCAAGGTCGACGTCCTCATCGGGATCGCATAGAAGATGTCTAGAAGGCTAATCCAGCAGATCGCTGAAGGTTAGAGGTTGACGACGAAGACACTTGGAGGAGGGCACTCTGAGTATTTCAGTGCAAGAGTCTACCGAATTATGAGGGCTCTATTTCAGATGAATTCATAGATGAATGGATAGAGGAGGTTGAGATAGGCTTTAGTTTGATCTGTGACCGGAAGGAGCACTAGGTGTCCTTGGTTTGTACGATGCTATATAGAGAAGCAAGGACTTGGTGGTTCTTGTTCCTTTGGGATCACGAGGAGTTAGAGATCTCATGGGAGGAGTTCCAAGACAAGTTTAGTGTCACGTTTTTTTCCTTTACCATGAAGGCGTCCATTCGCAAGAAGATTCTTACCCTTCGGTAGGGGAGTTCCAGTTTACAAGGGCCGGGAATCAATCTTAAGAACCTTTTATAACATGCTTCGGACCAGTTTCCAGATGAGGTGTCCTAGGAGAGGCATTTCAAGGAGGATTTGTGTCCATAAATCTAGCTCAAGGTCACCCCATTTATGGTAAAGATATATCTTGAGGATCTGGAGAGGGAAGAGGTCGTCGAGAGGACATTGGCCAGAACTGGATCATCACGAGAGGAGAGTCATCATGATTCCTAACGAAGCAGAGCAGTGGTCCTGGGTTCCTAGTTTTCAGGGTATAAGAGCTTCTGTTCGTCTAGGGGTATGTCCCAAACCTCCGCATCTCATTTATCCTGGGGTGGTGACCATAAAGCCTATGCTAAGGTATCATGCACTTGTTTTTATTATGTTTGTTGAGGTCATCACCAGTGAGAATGCCTGCCCTTTCAGAGTAGTCATTATGTGCCCAGTGTTATTCTCTAGGTTCCTCCGTTGAGGTATTTTGAGTTGAGGTAGCAACCGTAGGTTGCCCCAGCTTTAAATCAGAAGAGGGTAGATGGGGCAGGTAGAGGATAGCCCCATGATGCTCCCCATATTCAGATATAAGAGTATGGCTACAGTGGTGGTCATAATCAGGGTCAGAGAGGCCATGTATGAAGTCGTGGTCAGCTTCATACATTAGAATTTCCAGCTACAGGAGAGCGAGATGTCGTTCGGGGTACCCTTTGTGTATTCCCTATTTGATTTAGAAGTGACACACTCTTTCATATAACCAACCCTTGTCCATGATTTTGGAATTGATTTATAGAGGTTTCCAGTTCCCTTGGCATTGACTATGCCAGTTGGAGGCTAAGCTAAGTTTTATGATGTATATAGAGACTGAGATATTATTGAGGCAGCACCGCTCTTAGGAAGATTTCATATTTTTAAAAATAAAACATATGATTTCATCCTCATCATGGATTGTTTGTATTCGGTGCAGGCTATCGTGGATTTCTTCAAGAGGCAGGTTGTGTTCCTTGATGCGGATAGAGATCTAGTGGTGTTCGTTGGAGAGAGATACCCTCGGATGGGTCAGAGGCGTGTTCTGTCCTTATAATCCATGATGGCAAAGCTGATGCTAATTTCTTCAGAGGATCAGTAGTTGCTGTTTCTTGGGGTCGTAGAAGAGTACTTTGATGTATTTCTAGAAGAGGTTGTAGCATTACCCCCTCGACGAGAGATTGAGTTTGGGATCTACCAACAACAAGGGGCATATCCTATCTCTATGTCTCCATATATGATGGACCTATCTGAGTTACAGTGGATACATATATAGCTTGATGGTCTGTTATAGTGCGTCTTTTTTCGGCTGAGTGTGTCACCGTTAGGCACATCTGTTTTGTTTGTAAAGAAGAATGATGGCAGTTTGCAGTTGTGTGTCGATTATCGTTGCTTAAACAAAGTGACAGTGAAGAAACGTTATCCTCTTCCATGGATTGATGAATTATTTGATCAACATAAGGGTGACAGTTTGTTCTCAATGATCTAATTGCGGTCAGGATATCATCAGATGTGTGTGAAGGATGAGGATATCCTGAAGACTGAGTTCTGTTGTCATCATGGGCATTTTGGGTTCATTGTATTATTGTTCGGCATGAAAACATATCTAGATGTGTTCATGGCATTGATGAACGCTGTGTTCCGTGAGTTCTTGGACCTGTTTGTGGTAGTTTTCTCTGACGACATCCTTGTGTACTCTATGTCTGAGGAGGAGCATGCAGAGCATCTACATGTTGTTTTGGGAGTTCTTCGTCAACATTAGTTGTTTCAGAAGTTGTTGAGGTGTGAGTTTTGGGATCAATAAGTCCATTTCATAGGTCATGTTGTGTACCGTTATGGATTATTTGTGGATCCATAGAAAATATAAGTAGTTGTGTCTTGGGTAGCACCCAAGACATTGTCAAAGGTGTGAAGATTCCTCGGTCTCGCAAGATACCACAAGAGGTTCATAGCCGATTTCTTCTGAGCTACGACTACTCTGTCAACTTTTACTAGGAAGGATCAGGAGTTCATATAGACTGATCACTATCAGGAAGCTTTCGAGTATCTAATGGAGATGTTAGTAAGTTCTCCAGTTCATTGTATTCTAGCAGAGGGAGTTCAGTTGGATGTTTTCTGTGATGATTCACATATGGGGTTATTTTGTGTTTTGATTCATTATAGATTATATGTTTCTTATGGTTCTTGACAATTGTTTCCCCATGAACGTAACTATTTCACCCCTGATCTAGAGTTGGCAGCCATGATGTATTTTCTGAAGATGTAGAGACATTACATCATTGACATGATATTTTTGGTTTTCACTAATCATAACGGTTTGAGGTATGTTTTCTACCAGCATGACTTGAACATATGATTGTGTCAGAGGATCGAGTTCATACCAGAATACGACATTGAAATATTGTATACACCTGGAAAGGGGAATGTTTTTGCTGATGTGCTGAGTCTGAAGTCACATAGTGATGTTGTGTATGAATCTAGTGACTCCTCGTGTGTAATGGGAGAACTATCAGCATTACATCTTGATATGGGAGAAGTTCAGGGAAGAGGTTGTCTTTCCCAGATGACGGTCAGTCACCTCTAGTGCAGCAAGTAGAAGAGTCCTAGTTGCGGCATCTAGAGGTGGAGGTCTGGAGAGATCGAGTTGTTTGTGGTGAGACCCCTGATGGTTGGTCTGAGGATGAGCAACACTGATTGTTGCATCATGGAAGGATATTTATTCCTTTGGTGATGCGTGAGATGGTTCATAAAGAGTTCCCTAGTTCACAATTAGTGGAAAATCCTGGCGTGATAAAGATATATTGAGCCTTGAGGAGTTATTTTAGGTGGTTAGGTCTAAAGCGTGCAGTTGCGGAGTTTGTGTCTCGATGGTCGGTCTGCCAGAAGGTGATGGTCGAACACCATGTTTCTGGTGGTCTTCTCCAACCATTATATGTTCCTTAGTGGAAGTGGGAGGACATCTCAATAGACTTTATTACTGGTTTACCTTGAGCTCAGGGAGGACAAGATGCTATTTGTGTGGTAGTGGATCGTTTAAAGCTTTTTTCCCACATTATAGCAATCAAGGAGCTGAGCTCAGTGGATGTTTTGTCAAGGCAGTAGCTGGAGGAGGTGGGGATACTTCATGGAGTCCCAAGGATGATCATTTCCGATCGATATACTAATTTTAACTCTAGGGTGTAAAGAGTTCTCTTGTATGATTTTGGTTCTCAGATATGCCTTAGTGCTACTTTTTATCCCAAGACGGACTGTCAGATGGAGCAGACTATCCAGACACTTGAACACATGTTACACTTTTTTGTCCTAGATGTTGGAAGTTAATGGATGAGGCACATACCCTTGGTGGAGTTCCCTTAGAAAAATATATTTCACTCTAATATTGGTATGTTGCTGTTGGAAGCTTTGTATGGTCGACCTTTCTATTCTCCGTTGTGATGGACTCGGGTCAGAGAGTCCGTAATTCTCAGACTAGAACTAGTTTGGAATACAACCGAGACAGTTTAGGTGATTCTTGAGAGGATAAAGATAGAAATGATCATAAAAAATATAATGCCGATCAAATGAGCAAACCCTTAGAGTTTGATGTTGTGGATCACTTGTTTCTGAAGGTGACTCCCCGTCATGGGCAGCGAAGGTTTGATCATAGGAGTAATATTTCTCTTTGGTTTGTTGGGACTTTAGAGGTGTTAGCTCATGTTGGAGATGTGGAGTATCAAGTAGAACTTCCCCCACAGATGAGCTAGATACACAAATTTTTTCATGTTTCAAAACTCCGTCCTTATCATCGTGATGAATCTCACGTCATCGATTGGGGAGAGTTGGATTTTGATGATGATGCGACCTTTGAGGAGCGACATTTGGAGATCCGACATCGCAAATAGAATGCGTTTTGCGGGAATTATAACCCCTTGGTTCGAGTATTCTGGTGACATGGTGGCATAGAGGAGAGTACCTGGGAACGTGAGTCACATATACATGGTTAGTACCCAGATTTGTTTCATGTTTAACTCATTTTATGTAACGACTTTCAATTTGTGGTTGTAGACCATTCGTGTTTATGATATGTAATTCTTTGGGATATTCTTATGGATTTCTCCCTTTTGAGGGTATCTTAATGGGTGGTTGATTGGGATTCTTTTCTATTTCCTTTTCGGATGGTTTAGAATTTTTGAGGACAAGAATGTTTTGAGAGTTATTTTATTTAATGGCAGGGACCTCTATAGTCCATTCCTTTAAAAAAATATGGTGTCTGAGGTGCTCCAAGAGCTCAAAATGACTTATCCCCAACATGTTTCCAAATTTCAAAACATGTGAACAGTGTGACGTTAGCCTTTGGTGAACAATGCAACGGTTGCCTTAGATGAAAAGCACAATGGTAGCCTTATGTGAATAGTGTCATTGGTAGGCTTATGTGAACAGTACCAACGGTGAGTTCCAATGGTAACCTCTCTTTCCTTTTTCAAATATTGAGTTCGTGAATAGTGTTTCTAGAATGGTGAGGTTCCAACAATGACCTCTTTCTTTTGCCAAATTTTGTGTTCATGAAGAATGTTTTCAGAATAGTGAGGTTCCAATGGTGACATCTTTCTTTTGTGAAATTATGAGTTCATGAACAATTTTTCCAGCATAGTGAGGTTCCAATGGTGACCTATTTCATTTGAAAAATTTTGAGTTCATGAATGATGTTTCTAGAATGGGGAGGCTCCAACGGCGACCTCTTTCCTTTTCCAAATTTCTTGTTAGTGTACAGTGTTTCCAGCTTCCTACAGTTTCACCACTTTAAGGTTTCCTTTGATGTAAAATGTGTTTAAATCCTTGTTTTAAGGATTCTAAAGCTGATTAAAAGTCCATAACTTCTATATTAATTTCCCCAAGGCTCGATATTATCTTACTAAGTCAAACCACATGGTTCAATGCGATCCTCTCTTAATAGAAAATCCAACATAACTTAAACCATTGCTCCGTTAAATATTTTAAATGAATGATATATCTTCCTCCCTAGTTCTTCATCCTTATTTACAGCTATGAGATGCTAGAACCATTAATTCCATCCTATATGATTTGTACAATAAAAAATTCCTCCTTAGATTGGTTCCACTCAGGTTTGATGTAACAAAGCAGTATCGATCAATCTTTGATATAATGTATAATCTATCATCATTCTATTGTGTTCATATCCTTCTATTTCTCCTGTCCATTTTATGGAATTTTAACCCCATGTTCCTAATGGTATTTTCATGGGTGTTAGCTGATGTAGTGGTGTCTCTGCATCCTCTGGTGGATGCATTTGTCATAGGGGAGGAAGATAGTAACCCATTGCGTGGCTCGTTTTCATATAAAGAACGTTAAGAACTATTTGGGGTAGGGTATTTGTTGCTTCCCTTTCCTTTTACATGAAACTATATAGTTAGAATGTTTTATCCCACTGGATCACAATCGAATTGAAATAATAAATATTTGAACTGGATAAATTAACTGATATTGATCATATGTTATTGCATCTTGTTTAGATAGATAGTGTGATATCGATGATTTCTGGTTTTGATTTAAGTTCATTATTGAAATTGGTAAACAACTTAAAGCCAGAATTGATAGATAATAATTCGGATAAATATAAAGAGGCGTGTAAATGAATCTAGTTCTTCTTGTTGTAATTTGATGTTAATAAAATTGGTATAGTAGTCATGTTTAATAATTTGTGATTGCTTACTGTTTAGGTTTCCTGAAGTTGGAAACTAATAATAATAAATCGATTAATCCTAGATGGTTTAAATAACTAGTTGTTTGATAAAAGATAATTCCTTGTAGGGTTCTGAGTTACCCTCTTTCTTTTTTAAGCGCCAAGATCTCAATTGGTATGATTTTTTTTCCTGCTGCTTGTGTAGTGATGTGAGCCTGGATGGATGTTGTTATATGTGGGGGTAGGGAGGCCTACTCGTTGTGGTAGTAGTTGATGCCTAGAGTGGCGATATGCAATGGTTTATGAATGTGGGTGTCGGGGAGGATAGTAGGGATGATGAAACAAGTTGGATGTGAATGTTTGGATGCTTGCTAATCTTGTTGATTGTTTATCTAATTTACTTTCCCCAATGCTCAAGGAATCTGGTCTTGATTACCCTTCTTCCGAAATGGGCGACGACGCACGAGGTATTCCATGTGCTTTCCACATCAAGCTTCTCAATAGAGGATGTGTCTATGCTCTTTCTATAGGTGGAAAATACTCAACAGGTAGTTCAGGTACTCACCGTTTTGAGCTCCCTTGTGTTTATTATCATAGAATGTTTTTCTAGAATGCCTGGGAATATAGGAAAGTAATGTTGTAAATAAAAAATTGAATAAATGATGTTAACCCAAGGGGTTAGATCTTTCTGTTATGCAATGCAGAGGTAATAATTTAAAGGGATAGTGGACTTTGGGTGTGATGCTAATGAAATTTAATGTAGAATTGTTAATGGTTATTTAATGTTTAAAGAATTAATTAATGTAATGTGAAACTAATAAAAAGGAATGAAGTAATGTAATTAATATCTTTCAATGGTTATGTTCTTATAGGATACCTAGTCTTAGAAGTGGAAGTCAGCAGTCTGAGAGACGTTAGCAGCGGTGTGTCTAAGACAAGGTTATGACCATAGTGTTGTTGTGAACTATTGGATATTCTGTACTTTTTGTTATTCTATATGCTACTCCACCCTATTAGTTAGGGAAACTGACACCCTGGGGATTCTATGCCCTTGGGGGTTATTTCCCCAACATTCCGGTTGGAGGATGGACGACTGACTACCCCCTTTGGGCCCGCTCTCTTCTCTTGGTAGTTACTTGTTCAGTTATACACATCGGTTAGTTTTCCCCATATATGTGTGTAGAGGGCTATAATGGATTGTGGTGATTCACACATATATATTCTGGATATAGTTTTCTATGGACTACTATAGGTGTAACATGTATAAGCTATGACGAATTGAGTATTCTTACTCATTGTGTGGGATGTAATGGCTTTAGGTATAATTCCTGATGAATGATACACATTATATGAGTTTTGGTGGCTCCTGGAAACTACCTGGTTTATTTTATTTCATGGACATGGTGGTTTTGTTGCAAGAGGTTCATGTTTTGGTGCTTTACCTAGGTGTCTGCGAGAAACCCTTTTTGGAGAGAGATGCTTAGGACGTGCGACATTGGGGTAAAGTGGAAAACCAATAGAGAAGTAGTAGTAGGTTACCAGTAATATTCTTTATTATATTATATACTCTTTTATGCGATACTTGGTGAGAGTAGCCATGGTGAGTTTGGGAACTTAGTATACCTATTTAGGGGATGAGTTAGTTTCACTTGTTGTTCGCTATGATTTAGCATGCGTTCATTACTTTTGAACGAGAGGCTCTAGGGAGGTCCTACTGAGTATACTATTATACTCACCCTATGTATATATAAACTTTTTTTCTGTTCACTTAGAGAAGGTTGGAGATCAGGCTGGTTTCTATTAGCTTGGGGTTGCAGGAGCTGTTTGGGCTTCGGGGTTGCTGTTTTTTTACCTACTTTGGGGTACTTGCAGGTTTCCCCTTTTATTTGTATTACTTTTTGCATGAAATTACATATGTGCACTCTGGACATCATTTGTATTGTTGTTTGAGTTAGATTTGGTTGTTGTCTATCCTATCTCTCTCTTTGGCATGTTCTCTCTTAGAGGGTAATGCCTCCTATTTGTGGGTTTACTATACCCTAGGTGCTATTCACCAATCTGGAGCTAACTGGAGGCGGGGCTCAGGGGTCATTATCTCCCTTCACACATTGCACGCACAAGCGGGGTGCATCTTATAGGGCGGGGGTCGTGACAAATCATATATAGGGGTTACACGTGCCCCCACACCCTACTCACGATTCCCATCAGTGCCCACCCCACAATGATTCTTAAACATTGTATATGTTGGCATGATGGTTATTCCTTGGTTGGATCACCTCTCTCTAAAGCCAATCTAACATTTAACATGGGTTATTCCATCACGTGATAGAATGATTAATGATTGTGTATCCCATTACCATGATCAATGTTCATATGTAGATATGTAGCATATTGACTAACTTATGTCCTTGATGATTGAACAACCTTTCAAATTTGGTCTAGTGTCATTATCTACAATTCTGGGGAAAACACTACAACCACTCCACCATACTATCAATTGATCAAACTATATCACCCTGAGAGCTAAAATAGTATTTTATTTTACATGAATAAAATGGTTCATATCCTATAACACACACAAAATTTAGCTTAAACATACCATGATACACTGTTGAAATATTATTAATTAAATATGATCATTATAACCAAGTCGTTTGTTTTAAGGGTATAAATAGGTTTAATAAGATTATGAAATATATTTTATAAGACTTCCGTTAATAAAAATAAACTGATTAGTTCCAAGGAAATAAGGACTCAAATTTAAATAAAATAATTTAATATTGAAGAAGATAACTTTTAAATAAACAATTTATGTGAAAAAATTATTTCTTTCGATATAAATTATGTCAGTTACTATAGATGAGAAATTTTATTTAATTTTATAGATCATCTAATTAATAAAATAAATTAACATTCATCAAATGGTGATAACTAAGTAATGAATGAGTATAAATTAATTTAATTCTAAAAAACACATTTTCTTACAAAATTATCTTTGTTAAATTTTCCACATATATTATGATTAATTTTTTCTTTTTTTAGAAATTATATTTTATTTACTAGACATTATTTTTGAAATAATCATCGATAAATAGGTATAAGATACATTATAAAAAATATAGATCTTTTAGAAACTGTCAATTGATTTAATTTAATTGATGTAATTTTATTTTATATTTATTTATTTATAATTTTTCCAAAGACACATAAGATTTATTTTGTTTAATATAATATAATTAATTTCATCGGAATAAAAATTATACATCACTACGCCAAAAACTGGCAAGGGAAGTACTACCCCTTTATCAGCGCTTATTTTAGTAGCACTGATAAAGGGGGGATTTATCAGCACTTTTCCCGAGCGGTGATAAATGTCGACATTCAAAAAAAATATTTTTTCATGAAAAATAATTTTTTGTTATATAAGTATATTTATATTGATATAAATACAATATATATATTTTAAATATGTTATAGATACATATAAATAGACTATTACATTTAATATATAAGAAATGTAGAGAAAATGGCTTCAAAATATTTTAAAAAAATATTATTAATCAATAATTTTTAAATTATTATCGATTAAAAATCTTTTAATAAAATTTTTAGGACAGAAAAAATCAAATCAATTAATAAAAGATCTAAAATATGTTGAAAATGTAACTCAAACTTCAAACGACCATAACTTTTGATCCGGGTGTCCTTTTGAGCTCTACAACATATCAAATCGAAGCCTGTGACGCGATCTACGCGCTATTTATCGAGAAAAAGCCTTTGTAACATTTTATAGCCTAGAAAAGGACCATAAGGCCTCCAAAACTGTGTTTTTAGTCGGGATTCCCTGATTTTTTTACATTTAATCAAGTATAACTTTTTATTCGGATGTCCGTTAGGCCTATACCACATATCATATCAAATATTGTTTCATTTTATTCGATTTGACTAGTTGTAGAGTTGAAACGGAATTCTAGATTATAAGTTATGGTCATTTTAACATTTTATAGCTTTTCAAATACACATATATACGTATTTATTCATATATATATATGTGTCTGTGTGTGTGAGTGTCTATGTGTGCATCTATGTGTTGTATATATATATATGTATTTATTTATATACTTACATATAGACACACATCAAAAAAAATAATTGTTTTCAAATATACATATATAGGTATTTATTCGTAAATATAAATGTGTTTGTGTGTGTGTGTGTCTCTGTGTGTGTCTGTGTGTTTTATATATATATGTATGTGTGTTTTATATATCTATGTATGTATGCATGTATTTATTTATTTATAAACACACACACAAAAAATATTTTTTCATAAATGTATTTAAAACTAATCTTATTTGTATATATTAATATACAAATAAATATATGTATAAAAAATTATAACTAAAAATATATATATAAATATATTAATATACGAATTAATATATATATACTAATATATGAATAAATATATATATATTAATATGAATCTATATCAATATATGAATCAATATATGAATAAATATAACTATATATATAGATATATCACTAAATAGAGAACAAAATGAAATGGCATAGTGGTAAAGGTGCAGCAGCGAAAGGGGGGAGGTCCCGGGTTTGAGTTCGGGTAGAAGCGAAGGGGGTGCGTGCGTACGAGGATGCGCGGGAAGAGTAGCACACGGGATACCTCCTAGCGCTGATAAAGGGGGTGTGAAGCGCTGATATAAAAACTCCCATAGTATTCTATTTAATGTTTTTTATTTTTTTTATTTGTTTTTAATTTTTTTGACCTTTAACAGCGAATTTTTTAGCACTGATAAAAGTGGCCTTTATCAGCGCTTTTTGGAGCGCTGATAAAAGGCACCCCCTATATTAGTGTTGAGCTTTATAACGTTTTTTTCGCGCTGTTAAAGCCCTTTTTTAGTGCTGATATATTCCATTTTTGTAGTAGTGTATTTTTATGGGGTAAATATTATTTATATAAAAAGGTATTTCCCTAAAACCCATATTACATTTCACTATAATTGCTTATAATAAAATAAATATTTATCAAAATTAAATATTGAATATTATAAAGTAGATATTATATTTTGAATAATAAATTTTATATTTATTAAATATTTCCCATTAATTATTTTTCATATAATTAATTTACCTAGATAAAAATTTATCATCATACTAATGGTTTAGTTGAGTTAATTAACTTTTAAACTATGTGAAAAGAAGAAAAATCTTATCAAAAAATGGTATTATGATTCAGGATCAACCAATCCATTATAATTTTTATATTTTGATGAATTTTGAATTCATTTGACATGATTATGACTTCTCTATTCTTATATGAAAAAGGTTATTTAAAAAATGTCACTTTATATCACATAATATCTGAAATATATTTTTAGGGTAAGGATAAGAGTATATGTACCTTATAGATAAAACTATAGGAATCTAATAATTATCAATTAAATATTTTTATGGTTTTAATTTTATTGTATAAAATTCATAAGCCGTGTTAGCCCAAGATTTATAAAAAAATGCGAAAATCAAGTGGTTAATTTTAAAGACATTAAAAATATTAAAATTTAGTTTTTATTGGGTATCACCTAAATTATATATATAATTATAATGGATAATTTATTGTTTTTGTTCTTGAATTATAATTCCTTATTTGTCTCCATCTATTCAATGTCTAGTTTTTGTAATAGTTATTAAAACACAATAAATTTATTTAATGTTTAAATATTATTTTTTAAAGTCCTTCTAAAATAATTAAAAACATAACATAACTAAAGAGTATGGTAATGCTTCATGAATGTCATTAATTTTCCTTTTTTCTTCCACTTTTAATTTTTTGAAAATATCTTAATGACCCATAATGTTTGAAAATTTATAGAAATTGTTATGATTATTTTCTATAAAATGAAACTAACTTCATCCTTTGAAAAAAATCATTTTCTCTCATATACTTTCTCAAATACATCATTAAAAATCAATTCCAACATCCCAAAACCCTTGGTGGGAACATTTTTCACTCATTCAAATATATTAAGCTCAATAAAATTGATGATATCAAAAGATGAGATATATGTTCTATCCAATTTAATATAAGTTTAAATCTTCTTCTACCTCTTTCAACACTATAATATCCATGGTGATATGAAAAAATATCTATTTCAAGTATAAATATATATTATTTTTCTATTTTAAAACCATTTTCCATCACCTTTTCTAACCTATGTTATATAATAATATCTCTCATGTTGAAGTGTGGAAAACCACACCATGAAGCGATGTGTTAAATTTTTCATCACCAACTTACATGGATGGATATTATGATAGATTTAAGAAATATATATGATATTTATATCATAATTATAAATTATTAAAAATAAATATTACTTAACATCTTACCCTTGCATTTATTTGGAAATTATAACTTCGCTTATTCATATGTCTAGACTACCACCACTGCAATGTGATGTGATTCGTTTCTCATTTATGCATTCCATGGATAGCTATCAAATTTTATTTATTTCCTATAAATTATATTTATTTCCAGAATAATATTTTGTCGACAATGTAATAATGTCACCATTGACCTTTGAGAACCTAATAATGTTATTTTAGGATTTTGAAATGAATATCCTCAAAATGTTCTACATGCACATAAACGAATTTTTAACGACATTAAACATGATACAAAATGAAATAAAATTAATAATAACATGGTTAATAAAATGAAAAATATACAAAATAATGTTTAAAATTAAGACAATATATTTGTTGAATAATCTAAAATATGTATCTAGAAATCGGGACACAAGGTAAGTGATTTTATTTAATACCATGTTTAAAAGGGTTTAACATTTTCGTTATAGCTCTTTTTCCACCGCATCCTTGTTTATTAAAAATTTTCAAATATGTTATACTTATACTAAAGTGGTTTTTAATTTCATTTTTAGAATATATTTTAAAATCATTAATTTTTGTTAAAAATGTACACTATTATATTTTCTATACATGTTATTTTAGAAAAAGTTAATAAAGAATAAATTGTAACAAAGGTGGAATGAAACTTTTTACTGTTAGGGAATTTATTATTTAAGAATATTATTAATTTTTTTATTTATTCATTGAAAATCATATTTCCCAATATTCAGGTTATTTTTATTTCAATATATATAAATGTTAATGGATATTTATCCTTTTTATATGAGGCCCAAAACATCTTCTACAATTGTTTAAGATTGAATATTAATGATAGTTTTTTTTGGAAAATCAATATTATACGTGTTTTATATATGTTATTGTCATTTTTTATTTTCTATGATTATGGTTGAGAAAAATATAGACATTTAATTCATTGGTCGATGATATTTTTCTTCAAAGATTTTATTTTGGAAAAAAATGAGTTGGTTGTTCCATTTTAAGTGTTCTTTTAAGGGTTCTTTGAAGATGATGCACTATGGAATAAAAATAATTTTTTTATTCATGAAATAATTTTTTTGGAATTATTCTATTCCATAGTGTATGATAATGGGATTAAGTGTTAGAAATGTTTAGGTACCTTTAAATGCTGAAACGTATATCTTTTACAAAATTTTTTTCATGGGTTCTCATGTTTTCTAAGAAACAGTCAGGAATAACATTTAACATTCATTATTACTTATGAAAAACTGTGTAAAACAATTGTGAATTAAACCTAATTTAATAAGTTATTAAACAATTATTTGAGCCCATGTAATATGATGAAAAAGATAAAATTTTATTACAGATTTCACAGTTTTTCCAATAGACTAACATTTTCCATTGCATTTATATCCTATAAAGTTATTTTTTTTCTCATATCATATTTTAATTTTTTTTCATATGTAATAATGATTAGTATGAAATATATCAAGGTCTATTATTCTAATTCAGCAATTCATCATAAATTAGATTGATGTGTTATTAATAAAATTTTATTTTTATTTTAATAATGATGTTTTTGTTGGGAAAATGGACATTGAGAGGATGTTTATACAGTAAACTATATTGGTTTCATATGTGTGAGTTTTTAATAATTTATAAATATCTAAACCAAAAAGATCAGGTGAATGAAATAAAATGTTATTTTTTCTATTAAAATCATAATTATGCATTGATTAAGGTATTAGTTTTTACAGTTAGTATTAATAAAAGGGTTTAGATAACTTTAGAGGTCCAAAAGTAATAAAACGAGGATAATATAAGACACCATCATGAATTAATTTGTTTATGGATGATTATATGTTATAATTAGTTTATATGATTAAAGATTAGTATTTTATATTGAATTATAGTAAATTATTTCTAAATCAATATAGTTGAATAGAATATGGGTTGGTTATAGATGTCTTATTATTTATCATTTTCAAAATATTTTTTGTAGATTTTATTATATATATTAACACTAAACAATCTTGGTTTTAGTAAACTATTAAACTATGAGGAACCATCTAAGTTAATGATATGAAGGATGTTGTAGTAATTTTCTACGAAGGTTACCTAATGGAATGGGATATAGGATGAAAAAAATTGTGGTTATTCTTAACCATATATCTCAAGTTACGATTAACAGCATGACTATATTTTGGTTCCCAAAAACATAATATAAGAGAAAATGATGTTTCTTGGGAGTTTTTGTCACGAAATGAATCTGGTCACCATCAAAATTAGCACCAAACCCAGCCCGTGACAAGGAACGAAAGGTGTTCCTAATCCCCATAGGCTGAAACATGTTCTCATGTGTCAAAAAATGTGAATTGGGAATGATTTACCCTTGTTTATAAATATAAATAAACAAAAGAAATGAATGAAACACTTCTTTATTTTTCAAACAAGACCATGTTTTACAAAATTTTAGAACTAAATTACATATTTTAAAAAAATGTTTAAAGTAAAATAAAAAGGAAAAAAACTAGATATAAATCCAAATAACATCCACATATATAGAGGCACAGCCCTGAAGCCATCTCTACAACACCACATCATGATGAATCACTAAAAACTCGAACCATTGGCACAAAAGTTGTACCCAAAAAAACAATAGAAATAACCATGTTTTCTTACACCCAAAGGTGTATGTA
Source organism: Viscum album (assembly GCA_963277665.1). Classification (NCBI taxonomy): domain Eukaryota; kingdom Viridiplantae; phylum Streptophyta; class Magnoliopsida; order Santalales; family Viscaceae; genus Viscum; species Viscum album. Next base: position 549,876,729 of record OY728140.1, read on the forward strand.
GGGTGTGATCCAAATAATAGTAGGATACAACAGCTATGAGATTCCTTGTGATAAACATTCAAAGATGAAAAGAAAGAATGTTTTTATAACATGAATTTCTTGTAACAATTTTCTAAAGAGATGAAACATAAAATAAATACAATTTTCAAGTACGATATTTTTAAGAATCTATAGTTATTTTAAAAAAAGTCAACGTAACTGAATTTTCCTGCCCACCATAACTTATGCTGACGTTAAGCACAAAGTAAGTAATGAGCTCATTCAACGGGAAAGTAACCCCTAGGAACTATCTCTGTGTGCGTCCTAGGTACCTCGTATCTTAAAGATTGTAACCATCACAATATCTGGTCTTGTGAAAATGAGCCACTAGTGGGGATCATATTCATAACCTGGTGTCCCCCAAATATCATCATCATCAGAGTTTAGTATGTGTTGTCATATTCAATCTTAAAATGTGAAACTGAGGCCAAACCCCATAGGATCACTAGCATACTAGTACACGTCCACCCACCTAGATACTTGGGTTTCCCTTTTGTGCTCCAACAAGTTCAACAAGATATAAAATATAATTTTCAAATGAAAATACCACTTCCACATCACATATTCACCAAATTTATCACATGTATATCACAAAAGTCACATAATCCCCTTTTTTATTCATATACATTTTGAAATCAAACTCACACCAAAATAGCCAACAACAGTTTTCCAATATCCTTAACACTTCCACAAATCCTTTGAACAATTTTTTTCTAAATCCTTTCAAAGATATTCCAAATCACATAACAACCCAAAATAATTTTTTATAATACTACTTTCATAAACAAAATTCATTTTTCACATCACAGTCACACAAAACATCCCACAAACATGTTTCACACCCACATCACAATTTAATAAAACACATCAACAATTTACAAAACATTCCAAAAATGTTTGTAATATTAAATCCCATATTTACCTCTCAAAACCTCATATTAAATGAATAAAACCACAAAAACAGTACTTTTAAATCATTTCCCCACTTTTTTAACTCACTAAATCATTTTCAATTTTCATAAAACAAACCCAAGGGGCATAACAATGTTTTTCCCAAAAAACCCATTTAAAATCCCTCTTTCCAGGAAAAAATCACACCAATACCAATCCAAAAAATAATTTTCAGCCTTTAATCATTTATTAAACCAATATAATGTTCTATAAAATACCTCAAATAATACCACAAAATATACATAAGAAAAGCACACATTTCAATAGACATTTTCATGAAGTATAACAACGTTTTACATATATAACCAATTAAAACCCCTCTTTTAAACCCAAAAGCACACCAATACCCTACCAAAGCATAATTTGAAGCCCAAAAACATTTAATAAACCATTTTTATATGTTATAAAATAACCCCCAAGATCACTACAAGTGTTATAGATGGAAAACACCCAATTTTAAATAAAAGGGGCTCTATAAATTTAACCGCTTAAGAAACTCCATCAAAACTGATTTCCTGACAATGTACATCCTATGTGGAACATTCAGAATAATTAAATCAAGCATGATAACTCATCAAAAAAATTATTACATGTTTAATCACCTACTAAAAGTGTCGAAACCCTCAAAATTGGGTGTGAAACATCGACCACACCCCCGACGAACCTCAAGGAAGTGAAAAATCAACCTAAACCCTCAAGAAATCACCCAAAATACAAGACTTTAAACCCTAGGTACGAACCTTAACTTATTCAAATTTTAGAACTCATGAAATGGTTGAATAAACCATACATAAAGGGAAGAAATCAAAGAACTAATACTTACTTGCAAGATTTTGTTGTTTCCCCTCTCAAATCACCCTTAAAAAATAATTTCCAAGGGAGGGTGAAAACCAAGGGATTCTATACATGGAGGTTGGTCACGAAATGTAGAAGAATGTGTTGGATTTGGTTTTATTCCAAAAGGGTAAAGTAGGAATTAAAAAATGTATTAAAAGACCTATACAACCTTGCATGGTTTGGCTACACGGTTTAGTAAACTATGTGGCCAAACCGTGAATCTAGTTCTGGCCACACAAAACCATTCCATTATCCTTCAATTTCAAGGGGGGATAAAGGGGGAAACCTAGTGGAAAATATAAACCAATGATGTGGGAGACAACTACCCAAACGAATCAATCCTTTTCTTTCCAAAACCCATCCAATTCATGGGTACAACCCCCCTCAACAACATACCCCACAGGTAGTTCCACTAGGAGTGTCACTAATCCAAATCCAAAACACCAAAACCTAAAACCATCCCTTAGAAAAAAGAGAAATCCATGTACCATACAATACCCCTAATATTATGGTCATATATCCATAATTCAAGAGACACCAAAATTTCAAACCTAGAACACCCAGAAATTAAGAGAAATCAAGGAACCACATGAGGATTTGAAACAAAACTTGGACTTGAAAATATGTTTGTGAAAATTATACCCACCCTAAATTTGTCTACCCAAAGAAATCTATAACAAGGATAGAATAAACAATAGACCCAATTAATAAACCAATATGGACTCCCTTACCATGTTTCTCTCCCAATGGCCAAAACACCTCTGGTGATCAATTATGGAAGGAATACTCTCGTATACCAAAAATTATACCAATTTCTGGAAACAAGCAAGCACATTCATAGTTTATCCCAAAATAAAACTCCTCAAACTATATCCGAACAAGGCTCAAGAAATATACCCAAATGAAAAACAAGAACGAAAAATGTTACACGTACATAGATTTAACTAAACAGTTAGTCCCTCTCCAATCGAAACGTTTACCAATAGAATATTTTGGCATAAAGATAGCTCTGAATGAGACTACTTAAAATAAATCCATGCCGAAGGAAAAATCTGAGTTACTAGTACATGGGGGAAAAAATCACTCCGCACCATAAGTGACAACTTCAATTTTCCAGAGACAGAATCATGAAACTTATAGTAGGAGGCCCGAATGGAATCCCCAGTACAAGGGGTGGAATTACATTAGAAATTTCCAAAAAAAACATGAGAATCATAGTGGGTCTCCCCACCATAAAAAACAAACATAGTAACCAAATAGCATGGGCTGGCACAAAAAAACCCCAAAATTTAAATTGTTGGGATGTCCACAAGGGTAGTCCACACAGTTTGGGAAATTGTGCACTAATCATGGGGATTATTTTTTCTATATGTATTCCAAGAACATGGTTACTAATAATCATGCACATACCATGTGTTCTTACTATATATCCAAATTTCCAACCATTCTCCAAAACTCAATGGAAACCCATGGGGAAGGAAAAACATTAGGCGATAATATGGGAACTAGTCCCTCCACCTCTTTCCACCGAATGGGAACAATAAAAGAAATATGATGAAAACATAGGTTTAAATTATTCTTATCTTTCATACTAAGGATAAGACATAGTACATGGGTTTTAATGAGCTTGGTATTTCCCCTGAATATGTGCTAGATTCACTCAGTGACCTATGACCGGAGCTCAAATGATTGAATCATCTTTGGCCTCATAGTTAGGCTTTTGAAACCCCCAGAATGGAAAGTCCCCTTTCAGTGCCACAAAATACTACACCATAATCCCCGATACGTTTACCAAGATATAACCCACTCCAAACTCATGTTTCCTTAACTAGATATTTCACTGAAACATGGGATTAGAATATGCACACACATCACAACTTGTATCTTTGGGTGAGAAACAAAATAAGGGAAGAACCAATATAAACACCTTCCTCTAAAATAGAGTATTTTGTTTTTTTTTCAAAGGGAGACAAAATCCTTACTTAGCAGACACTCTTCGAGGATTTCCCAATCCTCACATTTATTTTCAAACATTCATATTACATTACAAGGCATCACTGAACAAGAGCACTGCAACTAATAGAAACAAAACATGGAGAGGGACCTTATGAAATATTACCAAACATCACAAAATTCTAGAAAGTGTCCATAACTACCTCTCATGACTAGAGTTTCTATGCAAGCGGTTTAATATAAACCCCTATATTGAAGAGACTACGAAGGACACAAAGGCATTATTAGATACAATTCACACTAATAACCACAGACTACTTCCACCATCGAAGAATCAGGTAACTTAAGATACTATGGATTATTTAAACCTTCCATGAGCACTCTCTCACTACAAGGGGATCCACAAATCAAAAAAATGAAAAGGTGTTGACTAAATCTATAAATCATGAAAAAATGATTCCCTATATTGATCACCTGAAGGGCCCTCCACTGGAAAAACAATTTGGGTTTCACTTTAGTTGTGCACTAACCCTAAATGGGGGCATACATTATCCAACGATAGAACCCAAGGACCCAACCAAGATGGTACGTTGGTCAAAAATTCCCAAAAAAAGAACCGAACACATAATGGGAACCACTATAAAGGCTTCCCAAACATTTCTTATAAGAGACCACTAACCTGCCCTTCAACCCAACTTACCGACCAAACATAAACCCAAAACACCGTTCAAACTAGTGGGGTTCTTGGACTCAAAAACTCCCACAAAGTCATCAATTCCAAAAACACATAAGACACACCATCCCAGACTAGTAATAATGACAACATTTTTTCCTTTAAAAACATTTCATGGGAAACAAAAAGTTCAACTGTTAGCATATCCACCAATGATACCCCTTGGGCCTCACACCTTCATGTTTCTGTACCACCCCAGGAACCCTCCTAATATCCATCCATGACACTCATCCATTAATACATAGAACATCCGTCATATAATATAACCGCATAAATGTGGATTTTAATGAAAATACCAAAGGTCAATTTTTTTCCACTTATCAAAACAAAAATAGTCAACCAATACTTCCTTTTTCTCAATACCGCTAACCACGAAATCAAAATCTCAATTCACAAATTAAAAAACATTTCATAAAAAATCATTCAGATAATAACTTATTTTAAATTCCTTTACATTAATTTTGTAACATTTTATCCCATTAAAACACCTTTCAATTATTTAGATAACTCTATTGGAAACACTTTTTGAAAACCAACTTTAACATAATTTCTTGCTTTCAAAAGAGGTGTAAACACCTCATTTATCATTTCAAAACAATTCCAGAAATTTAGTTCTAACATTTCAAAAATCAAACTATTACCTCTTTATTAAAAAATCATTTCAAAAAAACATTATTCTTTTTAAAACCATGCATTTTGTTATTTAAAACCAAACTTCCATGATTTCAAAACTAAAGGACCCAAGACAATATGATAGGAAACTAGTTTCGGTGGGTGACTTGGAAATATAGTTGGAGGCTATATTCCAATCTCCTAACCATCAAAAAGGGTGTTCTAGGAAAATATCCCCAACTTCACATGGATTTTTAGGCCTGAAGGGCTCACTGAGACCATTAACCCAACTCTCTTTTCAGTTACCATAATCATCATCGAACCAAGAAAACTAAAGGACTCAGACAAATCGTGACTTCCCCTGGAGAATCGAATCCTATCATGAGGTTTGATTTCCATTAAAATTACCAATAACTGGATTTTCATGTATAAAAAATCCTAACTCCAGACTATCCTGACTATTCACCAAATAATATAACCCAAAGAGATGGAACCTTCTTCTAAGACCATTTTATCACGAACCGAATCTAGTATCCATCAAAACTGGCACCAAACCTGGAATGTGATAAGGCCCAAAGGTCGTTCCCAATCCCAATGTGATGGTAAAAGTTCTTGGGTATCATAAAATGAGAATTGACAACAATTTACCAGAGGTTATAAACATAAATCAAAAAACAAAACCAATAAAAAAATTTGGATTTATCAAACAAGACCGTCTTTTAAGAAAGTTCAAAACTGAATTAAACAGTTCAAAACAATGTTTAAAGACCATTAAAAAATATTAAAACTAGAATGAAATCCCAATAACCTCTCTATGGCATGAGGTTACTCCCTCAAAACCATCTCCACAACACCACATCACGATGGACCTCTAAAAAACTGAATTATTTGCACATAGGTTGTACCCAACACTACAACAGAAATGACCAAGTCTACTTACACCCAAAGGCGTAAGTAGGGCGTGAGCCAAATAAAATTAAGATTCCACCCCTACAAGATTCCATGTGATAAACATTAATCAAAGACAAGTAAGAAAGTTTTCATAACATGCAGTGCCAGTAACAATTTTTAGAAAAGATACAAATTTAAATAAAAATGGTTTTCAAGTGGATTATTTTAAATAATCAATACATTTTTAAAAAAATGAAAATGCTACTGAATCTTCTATAAAACCATACCATATTCCAATGATATGAACAATGTAACTAACGAGCACAAGCAACAGGATAATAACTCCTAGGCATTAGCTCACTGTGGGTCCCAGTTACCTCGAAATTCAGTGAGAGTAACCCTCACAATATACATTCTCATTAACACAACCAGATAGTAGGGATCATAACCATAACCTAGTGGTCCCCCAATATCATCATCATCATTGTTTAGTTAGTGTCTTCCAAAAACCATAGGATCAGTAACATACTGGTACACATCCACCCACCTAGATACCAGGGTTTCTATCTTATGTTAAAACCAGTTCAACAAGAAATAAAATTAATTTTCACATTAAAATTACACTTCCACATAACACATTTAACAATCAACTGACATTTATATCACACAAGTCTCAAAAGTCACCAAATCACCTTCATCATTCAAATATATTTTGAAATCATTCTCACACCAAAATAGCCAACAACACTTTTCCAATCTCCTTAACACTTCAACAAATCCTTTCAAAAAAAATTTTAAAACCTTTCTAAGATATTAAAACAAACAGAAAATCCCACAAATTTTTTTCATAATACCCCTTCAATAAAAAAATTCATTTTTCACTTCACACTCAAACAAAACAGCCCACAAACATGTTTCACACCCACATCACAATTTAATAAAACTGTTCTACAATTTACAAAACCTTCTAAAAATGTTTGACATCTTAAATAACCTCTTTACCTTTCAGAAACCAATATTAAATGAATAAAACCACCATAATATTACATGTACATCATTTTCACACTTTTTCTAACTCACTATGCAATTTTAAATATTCATAAAACAAACCCAAGGGGCATAACCATGTTTTACACACACAAACTATTTCAAATACCTCTTGTAATGCCAAAATCACACCATTACCAATCCAAATCATAATTTCTATCCTAATAAACATTTATTAAACGATTATCATGCGCTATAAAAATTCCTCAAATAATGCCACAAAATATACATATAAAAAGGACACATTTTCATAAACACTTTCAAGAATTATAACAAGGTTTTACCCATAAAACGAATTCAAAACCCAACTTTTAAACCCAAAATCACACAAATACTATACCAAAAAATAATTGGTAGCCCAAACAACATTTAATAAACAACTTGTATATGTTTCAAAATAAACCCAATGATTACCACAAGGGTTACATGTGGAAAACACTCAATTTCAAACAAAAGTGAAACTATACAATTAACCACCAAACAAACTCCATCAAAAATGGTTTTTTCACAATGCACAATAGATGAGGAACATTAAAAAAATAATTGAATCAAGAATTATAACTCATAAAAAATTATTAAAAATGGAATCACCAACTAAAAGTGTCAAAACCCTCAAAAAATGGTGTGAAACATCAACTGTACCACATCCACACCTTAATGAAGTGAAAATAAATCTAAAACCTTAATATTTACACCAAAATAATATAAGTTAAACCCTTGGTACTAACCCTATATTCTAGAAATTTTATAACTCAATAAAGGGTGAACTAAACCCTAAGGAATGGGATGAAATAAAAGAGAGAAAGACTTAATTTCATTATATTTATCTCTCCCCCATCAAATCTCCCTTCAAAAAATGAGTTCTAATTTAGGGTGAGAGACCTTAGAGGATGTCCATGGAGGTAGGGAAAGAAATGGGGAAGAATGGGTTGGATTTGGGGTTATTTCATATGAAAAATATAGGAATTAAAAAATTATTTTAATAACCTAGACACCCTTTCTCCTTTTGGCAGCACAGTTTAGTAAACTGTGAAGACAAACCGTGCGGCCTGTTCTACCACCCAAAAAAATGACATTCTCCTCTAATTTCAGGGGGTCCAAGGGGGAAACCCATGGGGAATGATAGGACATTGATAGGGGATACAAAATCCTAAAAGAAACCATACATTTCACCCCCAAACTCATCCAACACATGTGTTCAAACCACATCATCAGCTTACCCCACATGTGGTGCCACTGGGAGAGTCACTAATCCAACTCTAAAACACCATAGTATTACACCATCCCTTTGACCAAAGATAAATACAAACACCATTCAATAACCCCAAGACTAAGTTCATGGATCAATAACACAATAGACACAAATATTTCAAACCTGGAACACCCGGAATCCAAGAGAAAGCTAAGATCAAAAAGTGGATTTGAAACAAAACATGGAATTGAAAATCCGGGTTTGACAGTTCTATTGAAATTATCATATAGGAAATTTTTTTAAACATTATACATGTTATAAATGTGGGATGAATCACCCAAGGTAGTGTCTAAAAAGAAAAATAAATTTTTGTGTGTGTATAACTGAAGGTAATTTAAATATTAAGTACCATAAAAAATGATGACTTTATATGAAGGAATAGATGGTAGTTGTTTTCTTCATAATTTTTCAAATGTAATTTTTAAAATATAGGGAGTGATAAAATTATTAAAATGAATTACATGGGTGGAAACATGAATATGACGATAAGTAATATCATATAAATAAATGTATTTCAATTTAATATGAAGAAACTACTGATTTCTTATAAAATGTTTTATTTATTATAATTGTTTTTCATTTTATCAAAGCAGGAATCATGATTAGATTATTATTGATTAAAATATTGAATCATGATTAATATCTATGATTATTGGAACTACGTATTCCATAATAAGATGAGAAATATAGTTTAATGGATTATAAAGGAAGCTAGTTGAATGTTGTATTTGTATATAGGGTTTAAAGAATTATAATATAAATTTATTTTATTTAAACCTTGAAAATAATTAATAATGATCATATGTTAAAACACATAAAAAACATTTCTATGTCCTATGTTATTGTATTCAAAATGTATTATTAATATTTTAGTGATATTTTTATTGAATTATAATACATGATTCAGTTATATATAATGTATATATTTATCATGAAATTTCCTAAAAGCGATATTTTAGAATAATATTATTATTGAGTCAATAAATATATGGTATGAATGTACTTATTGGTTAAAATGTTCTTTGATGCTAAGGTAATATTGGTAAATTGGGATAAAGAGTTACTATATTTTTTCGATAATCTTTTTTATAATATAGATAACCATGGGATTAAAAATGTGATTTGGTGATTAAATTGTTAATGTTTTTTTGAATAAGTTTACTATATTTTGTAAATTATATGATTGTGGTAAAAAAATTAGCTAGTATTGGATTTTATGTTAATCTAGTTGATATTAATAGATAAATAAACAATCAGTAAACATTTTGAACCATATAATATTTTATTATAGATTTATTATGATTCAAGATATTAATGGAAAATATTATCATATTTTCTAGAATAGATGTTAAGGAATAATGATTTTTTGTTTGTGACATTATGTGTAATTGATATTATTTTGAGATTGTTGGTTTTGGAAGAATATGAATTCAAAGTATTATATTTTTTGGATTCAAATTTTATTCATGCATATTTTTTAGAGTTTAAAAGTTAGTTATTTAAGAAATGTTTAATTTCAACATTTGGTGTTATTATTGAGGTTTTCCTGAAAATTTAGAATTTGTTTTTCTGAAGGTTTGTTCATTTTGGATATTATATGAAATATTTATAACCATTTTTGTTTTCAGAAATGGATAGAAAAATTAAGAATAACTTGTCATAATTTTTCTATTTTTTTATATATTAACATTTAATTTTAATTCTTTATGCGTGAAAAATATCATCATGGTTATTTATCATTTAGAATATGAGATGATAATAAAGTGAAAATAAACTCAAAACACAGCTGAATAATGAAATTATTTAAAAAAATAATGTAATTATATTTTCTAATAAAAAATATTTTATTGGAAAAAAATCATCAAGGAAAGTGAGGATAAATCTATCATGTCTTAGGTGAAAAATACCGCTCAACTATCATTGAATGATTTCCAAAACTCATGTACTTGTATTCATCTCATCATAGTAAATAAATGGTTTATCAAATATTTAGGAAATGATAAGTGTCTTACTTTTAATATAGAAATTTCTTTTCTATTCAAAATTATATGTTATCAATAATTATTAAAAGGAATTTTTGGTCACTTTGTATATTTATATTCTACTCTTTCGAATTTATTCTAAAAATATTCTAAACAATTTTAATCGATCCAGATATAAACTTTTATTGGTGAAATTTATTTAATGGGGTAGAATGTAACATACAATAATTCTATAATTTTCTATATACTCAAATAATTCGTTATTTGATATACACTTCTTACAACGTGTAATACTGAGGTTAAATAAACCAAGATATCATATAAAAATATTATTATTTAAAATTCATCATTAAAACTAACCATTTGTTTGATGGGTATTATTAAGAGTAATCTAATTTTGAAATATTGTTTGAAAATAGTTTCTAAATAAAAGTTTACTAATTAATTACCATGAAATAAGATGTTATGTTTAAATAAAGTATCTTAAGATTAAAATGGTGAAATTTTTAGAAAAGTGATTTATGTGCCTAGTGTAGTTTTTATCAAAATAAATTATGTAAATGACAATATATGAATAATTCAAAAGAAATTCATATATAATATATTTAATAAAATAAATTAAAATTCATCTTATAATGGTTACTAGATAAGTAATTTGTATAAATTTATTTAATAATTGATTTTTTTTTTCAAAAGTGTTTTTATTATATTTTATTTATGGATTGTTTATTTAATTTAGGAAAAATTAAGAAAAAAATTGGGATAAAATTGAAATTAATTTTGAAAAAATAATTTCAAAATATTCTTATGATAATGTTTTTGTATTTTTTGGAAATACATGTTTTTTGGGAGTAATGAAAAAACAAATTTTGGGAAAACAATCATTTCTTTTCATTAAATCAACAAATTTCAAGGTTAAATTTGATTTGGAATTTTTTTACTGTAAAATATGTTTCATTTTATTGATCATAATCCAATTAATTTCATAGGAAATAATTATACTTGAATTTGGTGTAAATTATTTTTATGCTTAGAAGGGTATTTTTCTAAAAATTGTTTTCGTTGTGTTTTTTGAGAATATATTAGAATTTATTTTACCAATTATGGAAATTGAACATAAAAAAAGGATTTTATATTTTAATATTTTATATCATTATTATAATTCTCTATTTTAATGATCACAAATCATATTTCTATTATTAATTACTATCTATGTAATGAATGATAGAAGCTTCAAATTTCATGCATTTACATAAAATAAATCTATATTATTGTTCATGTATCTCCCATTAAAGTATACTACTATTTGAATATGTTTTCTATCAACAATATACTTATGCGACCTCTTGTTCCAAATGTGTTGCAACTCATACAGATCTGTCACTACCATTACCAATATTTTACAACTAGAACAATTATTCTTCTATTAGTTTAACGTGGCTACTTCCATGATGATTTCAATACTTATTTTTTATATTTTATACTATTACTAAAAACATATAGCTCTAGGATTAATCTTATTATATTATTAGAGGTATCATACCTCCATTGAAATTCTATTAATATTAAATGAAGATTACTTACCGCAAGGATGAATTCTCTATCAACAGTTATTTTTTTCCACCACCAGTCTAACCGTACTACCACTAGATGAAACTACTTATTCCAATTGATTTTATAATTCTGTAAATGTGATGAATTAATTAAAATAAATTATTCCAATGGATATTTTATGTAATTTAATTTAATTTATAGATTCATTATGTATGAGGATTTAAAAATGATTATTCTAAAAATGGCTACATAGATGCATTGAGTACAATTTTTGACATTCTAGTATTTCTTCTCAATAATGGGAATTTTTTTATATTCTTATTATCCTATAATAAATAATTGGAGCCTTAAAAATTCAATTTATTATTGTAACTCCTTGTGTTAAAAATCTCCTCGATCACTTGGTGTTATTTATTAACATAATAGCCAAGACAGATTATATATTTGAAAAAGAATTTTGGTTTTTTTCGTGAAACAAAATACACACAATTTTTCATGAAAAAACAGAAACCATGAAAAGTATCTTCAGGGTTTCTTTGGGGATATATTTACAGATAATCATGTAGAAGAAGAATAATATCTTTGTTGAATATCACACGTTAATTATAGAAATATAACAACATAACCACACCTAGAATTTTATTTCTCTTTCTCATGTTTATTAACATTACAATAGTTATTCTTGTACGTGTATATTTTTATAGCACAAAAACATGAACTAACATTAATTGTACTTATATATTCTCATCATAGTTATTTCACAATTTGTATCCCATGAATAACTATGGAAGAGGCTATGTGTAGCATGGGATTCCTTCTACATGGTTTTATGTAAAACATAGTAGATTTTGTAGATCATATTATTGATTCATAAACATGACTGGAAATGGGTGAATTTCAAGTGAATAGGATTATGTATCGACATGAGACTGAACCAATTGTATTTATTTCTTCTTTGTATTATGTTTTTACTAAAAACTAGTTTTTTTTCCAAAAATATGTGTGAAAAAAGTACATTGATAGTTTGATTTAATCAATGTAATATATATATATATATTAAATTAATAGATTTTTTTCATAAGTGAATGTGTTTTTATTTTTTCAAAATGGGTTATAATGGTACCTTTGATAATCTATTTTAAAATATAAAATTATATATTTCTTCAATATTTGTTAATTTTAATATTTTCAATATCAGTAGAATTTGTTTTAAATATATTTTAAATAGAAATTTTAAATATATACTCAAATGACCCACTCTTGAGTACTCCACTTTGACCAAATGTTTGTATCATAATCTTTTATTTATATCCATTATAGATCTAAAAGTATTCTCATTTATCACAAAATTAATTATTTTTTAATTTGAGGATGAAACCTATTTTTGATTAAAACAAATGGCTTATTTTTTTCATATAGGATACATAATAAATGGAACATATGACATAGGGACTTAAATCCCATTATATGTTATAATGGAACCGTGATGATTAATACCACTATAGTACCTGATATCCTAGTATATTTCCACCACTGCAGTACCAGCTATAATGCTCAACAACACTATAGTGTCACTGGGGATATAGTTCACCATTTAGAGAGATATACTGAAGTACTGATAGAGTATTTATATATTATATATTCTCAATTTCTTTTCAACCACCAACCATCATTTAGTGTTATAGGGTTCTTACCACAAGGGAAAACCTCAACTACAGTTTTTACCCAAAAGTAATAATGGGTTTTTTCTCATTAATTTATATCATTATAGAAAATAATATATTTAACAAAACTTATACAGATATACCACCATATTTTAATGGTACTCATTTTTTTTAATCAAGAATTAAAATGAAAAAACATATTAAATATTTGGGTTATTACATTTTGACTAATATATAACAACAATATTGAAAACATAGCACTCTTAGAGATGACTGTATTTGGTAAACTAAGCCTACATTTTATTTTAATTATGATTATATGAATACTATATTTTATTTACTATTATAAGATGAATGTAAAATAATATCAGAATGTTTCAAAACTTTTCAAATATGGGATAAAATTACTCTGTCTCATGAAGGAACATAATGTGTTCACTAAATTTTCTTAAATAAATACACTCCTAAATATTATTCATAAAATATAAATCATAATGTATAAACTTTATATATATATATTTCATGTTCAAAAAAATATTAATATGATGCATGCACATTTGAATAAAATAGAATACATTGAACAAGTGATGAGAATCCTGAATTTCTAAGCCTATCATTGAGAAAGAATTTAATTATATATTCATTTTTGATAAAATATATAAAAAATTGTCGTGAATGAAATGATCATCATGATAACGATATTGGAGGAATATATTAAAGTGAATAAAAATTATGAAAATAAAAATAAAGAAAAACCCCACTTTCAAAATATCAGAGTTGAGGAAGAAAGATAAAATCAAAGAGAGTATCTCAAGTGACGATGACTGAACATTTCAAAGTGATGAGTATACGACTCACGTAGTCAGTAAATTTATAAAATTATATAATAACTATAATTTCTACATGAAATAAAACTGTGGAGGAAGGTATGAAAATGATGAAGTTGGATGAAGGAATTCAACTATTAGAAGTAACACGATATGAGTTCCAGAAAAAAGGGAATAACAAATATGAAATTAAAAAATTAAATTACATAAAAAAGTATTAGGATAGTTGAAAAACAAACAAGAGTTATATGAAATATATGAAGAGTGATTCATGGGATAAAAATTATGAAATAACGTTTTTATTTGGAAATGGATTATTATTAAATTATTTGGACCCATGAATGTATTGGAAAGAAAATACTTTCTTCATTAAAAGGATTATTGGAAACATGGTTATTGTGTAACAAAACTCTTTTACTACATCTGTATAGTGTATGTTTTAGACACATGATTGGTGACAAATCAATCAAAACAACCATTATAAAATGTATGATAGACATGTCACATTTGGAGAAAATATCAAATGAAAAATAATTGGACGTAGTAAAATGGGTAATTCTATTTTTATTTTAATTTATAATGTTTTATATGTTTATGGTTTCATGAATAATTTTGATAAAATATTACAATTATGTCATGATAGAAAATATTTCATGTTTGAAAATAATAATTTCAAAATATGTGATTTTAGTCACGCTTTATTTTTTACATATATATACAATTATAATTGATAAGAAATTAATTTCGATTAATTATTTCTTTCAAAATATTCATATCATAAGTTCCATTTATAAATAATCATGGTTATGTAATAGAAGACTATGTCGCTGCAACCTACAACATATTAAAAAAATAAACACTGAAAGTTACAGTTATAGATCTACCAAATTTTGATTTCCCAAGGGATAAATTATGTAACCCCTATCTATATGGGAAAAATATTAATATTTAATTCAAACCAAATATTTAAGTTTAAAAATATATACCTCTTAGAGTTAGTGAACCTCTATTTTTAAGATCATTTGGAGTTTTTAGAAAAACTATAAATCATTATTCCTATGTTCTTATTGGTGAATTTTCTTTATTTAGATGGTAACAATTTATAAAAATAATAAAAATCTATAGAAAACATTACTTTATTTAATATTAAAATCATAAGGATTTATCATGTATGTGGTTCTAAATATCAAGACTTTGATGCATTTTTATCACAACATGGATATAATCCAACCTACTCTAATCTATGTACTTCCGAACAAAATATAATATTTGAATGAATGAATATGACTGTTCAATATATTTCATAGACCATGATAAAGGAAAATATCTCCCCTATCTATTTTTTTAGAATCTATTTATATTAACATTGTTATATCATTAATAAGGATCTTATCAAAAAAAATTTACATAAGACCCTATTTTTGTTATGGAATGGAATAAAACAAAGAGCTAATTACATAAGATTTATTTTAAAGGAATTTATTCTCTAAAAAATTTATTTTTGATAAATTTTCATTAATTAGTGTTGAAAGAAGTTTCCTTTGTTTTTATACCTCTAGTAAATAATATATTATGTCTAATAAAAGAACAAAAGTTATGGAATAATGTTTACATTTATAATTTTATGAAGTTTATCCATATGATTTTAAAACTCTATTAAAAAATATTGAGAATGTTTTTTCTATCATGGATACAAATTCTTTAACAAACCCCAGTGATAGGCCTCAAAATCATATTGGAGAAATATAAACCAATGTTGAGGATGTGTTTGCACCTTTCTATAAAGAAGAAAATAATATATAAATTACTTTTATCTTTAGGTCCTCTAAAACCAATGTAGACCATTATTTAGATGTTTTAGTCAGATATCTAGTGATAGATGCTCATACTAGTGATTATATTAGAAAATAAGTTGAAAATCAAGAATAAATGACACAAATTGAACCATAAAACATCACTAAATCTATCAATGTGGAATTTTGGGTAATGTGTATGATAGAAGAGTTGAACTAGTTTGAAAGAAAAACAATTATAGGTACTGGTGAAAATACATAAAGAATACATACCCACTAATACTAAATGAGTTTTTAAGAAAGTGGTAGACGTGTGTAGAACCATAGTATGAAATAATTGTAAAATAAATGAACAATGATATAGTCAAGAAGAAGGTATTTAGTAAGAAGAAAATTTTTCTCCAGTTGTTAATCCTGAGGCTATTAGAATGATTTTTTCTATATCATATTTGAATTTTAAACTATATCAAATCAATATTAATAGTTATATTTCTAATGGTTATAGTATTAAGGATGTTTATGTCATAAAAATAAATCATTTTCAAATTCCTAATTTTCCAAATCATGTTTTGAAATTTTTCAAAGTACTACATAGATTGAATAAAAATCCAATATCATGGTATGATAGTCTCAGTTCATTATTTATTTTTAAATATTTTTCAAAATAGATATCTTAACCAATAATAATTTAAAAAAGGATATTCAATGATGTTTCAAAAGACCAAATATATATAGAATATATTATTTTTGGATCATCTAAAAAATCATTATGTATTGAATTTAAAGAATAAGAAAAATGAATTTTCAATGAGTTTATTGGGAGAGTTAAAATTAATAAATTGCATGAATATTTTTCAAAATAAAGAACTAATTATTTTAAATAAAATAATATAAAAATGATATTTTGAAACATTTAGCTATATATAACTCAAAAGTAAGTGATGATCTATTTTTTACAGCATATTATTCATATCATGATGAAATTGGGAAAGCATTTGACAAAACCATTTACAATGGTATGATAGGGGTTTAAAATTACTTAGAGTAAGTATCCTATTATTATTTTTAGTGCTTTGATGTTTTTTCATTTTCAAGAAAATACAAGGGAATATCATTTGAATTATATCATAATGTTTTTTAAGTACATAGCGTTTACAACTAATATTTTATTATTTTACTCAAGAAGAAAAACTATTGAATTAATTATCCACTGAGTTGCATATTTTGTTTTCTATAAGTATGGTAAAAAAAGAACCAATGTAATATGTCACTTTTGGTAAAATATTAGATTCATTGTATAGTGGAAAAGTATTTTTTTCCGTAATCCACTACTAATGTTGATGATATACTAACATATTTTTTATAAGAAATGATTCTTGGGATAATACACACATTATAGTACCATAGATATTAGTTATGACATGTCTTAATAAAATATGACAACGAAAGTGTTATTAAAACATATTATAAATTCATGTCTCAATCTAGAACACATAACATTGATATAAGACATCACTTTTTTAGAGACCATTTTCAAAAAGACAATGCAACTCTATAATTTATTTTCACTTAATATCATTTTAAAAATATGTTTAAAAATCCTAAAAATCATTAAATAATAAGACATTTCATATGTGATCTTGGATGGATTAATTATTCTTCTTATTTAATATTCTTAATTCTCTTGAATCTGGTAGATTTAATCAGGATCCATGTGCTACCATTAGATTACTATCGAGTGCTACAAGTGGGTACTAGCATTCTATACTATCATCCAAGTGATAATGTCAAACATTACCATCATTTTTTTTACATTACATTAAATCATTAGAATTTTATTGAGGGTTATTACTACTATTTATTTTCCTACTGGGTAATAAAGTTAGTTAATACTAATGGATGAAACCTTCATGTTATACCAGTCATTTCTACATTTAGAATCTACTATTGGGAGTTTCAACTACTATAGACAGACTTCTGTGATTCTTTTCAACCATTATTAATGTGTGGTATTAAAATAGTAAATTAAATTTTATTTTATAATTAAAATATTGATACATTTAAATTTATTTTGATGCCATAAATGATAAAAATACTTGTTAAGAGTATATATTAAATCTTCTCTTTCATACCCCCTTCATACTTCATATTTCTTTATACCTTAATCAATTAACTTTTTCCCTTGAATATTATATCCACATACTTATGTTGCAATGTTAATGATGAAGCCTTCTTCTTATTATCCATACGATCCAAGAGCTAGAAATCCTTAAAAATCTCAGTGAATTTGGCCTATAAAGCTGTGAGGTCAACTTCTTTCATAAAAAATACTAGTTTCTATGAGTAAAATTGAATATTTTTTTGTTGAATTCATGTAATCCATAGGTTCAGATAGTTACTCCAGATAAATGGTGAGCTATGTGGTTCCCAGTTAATGAATTAGAACTTTATCCAAGATTGTTTTTATATTTATATCAATATGATAAGTTCTATTTTTTTGGAAAATAAATATTTCATTATGAAATGGGAATATAGAAATGAACCTATGTTATCCTTCAATAAATGGGAAATTTTATTATAAATTCCTCATAATGAAATATAAGAGGTTTATTGGGGTTCAGATCCAAGTGGTCACACAAATATTATTTTTGAAGACTCCCTTTAGGGAATTAATGTGGATGATCCATAAGAAGTCCAGTCGCAGTAGAACTTGATAATGAATGTTATATTCTCTTGAAATTCATTTAATATATTATTTGTCTAGGAATGTGGACTTTAACATATTAAGATATCAATTTATCTTATTTTTTCTTATGATAATAGGTTATAAGAGATACCATAGAAGATATATTGTGGTGAATATGATGGAAATATGAAAGCCTTATTCTAGTATAATTGGGTTTAATATCCAGTGATGATTTTTTTAATGTAACAATATAGAGTTCATGATACATACAGAGTATAAAAATTAACATAGTGGGGTAGTTTTTTATAATCCATGATTATTGTGTATGGAATAATGTAATTTTGAATCTGTTTTTAGAGAAGTGTGCGGTTGATGGTGAGAAATTTTTTGATAAATTTAAACTAATGATAAAACTATGTAGACCTTGTGAATTGGTTGATCCTAGCTTAGATACAGATGAGGTGGTGGTTTATTCATTTTTTGTAGTGGTCATTTGTCCTAGTTTTCATGTTTATGAGGAAGTAATGGATAAAAAAGAAGAATATGATTCTTTATCTATTAATGTAGGGTGTGATCTAGATACTATTTGGAACTATTATATTTCATATTGATCCCCTGACACTCATTTACCCTTTACATATAAGTAATGCCTGATGGATAAAGATAACAATTTAGATACATAGATATACATTGGTTCTAAGTTTGAGGGTTCTACTTCAGAGAGTCCAGAGCATATCATTATGTTATCTGATGACTCCTTATATGATGTGCATGGTAATGATGATGATCAATAAAATAATACCATCATCACTATTTATGATTTGAGTAAGACTATTAGTAGATATTTGATTGTAAATCATATAGTTATTTAGGGAGTCAATTTGTTGGAACCCATGTTGTGGAAGATGAAGTTGTTGTGGGTGATGATAATGAAAAATATAAATAGAGAAGTTCCTAGGGTCAACTATTCAAGACCAAGATTATTCTAATTCAAAAAAATGGGTGATTATTTTGGTATTTAACCGAAGCATGTGGGTCTTGTCATTTTATTTTTAATATGGATATTAAGGGAAAATTATTGTAAATGACTGACCCAAAATAAGTTATTGATCTTTGTTATCATGTGGTTGACGTTATAACTAATAAAGTTGTGGGTACTCTTGAATTGGATTCTCTAATATAAGAATGATCTTATCCACCTCCTACTTCTCATTCCTATAACTTGACATTATTTGACATGTATTCTGGTAAGGATAATATTATGTTTATTAGAAATTAAAATTTGGAAGTAGAGAATAAGGGTTCGGTCGAGAAAATTGGTGTTTTCAATTCACTTTTCAAGATCTTAGTGTTTAATTAACACAGTGTTATTTAACAATTATTGGATGGATGTAATATCTTTCTATTTCTTGAGCTACTTCTTCTATAGCTCCTCCTCCTTCTGTTTATACTAGTGTTGATGCTGATCAAATCTGAAGTGTTTTTCGAGAATAGATGATGATTTTTTGTGTGATTTAAATCCATCTAAACAGTATGATCTTTGAACTATAAAATATGATGGTGAGTACATGTGTAATCAAATTATAAAATGTCTAACTAATTCTTGAAGCGATACATAGACTATTTTTAATTTTATAAATAATTACCTTTATAATATTTATACCATAAATGACCTAAATTTTCATTTCAAGATTATTTCTATGGAACTGAGGTTACCTATTGTTATTAGAGCCACCATTGAGTAGGTGACCCTATTTATGGATTTGGAACCTTTGTTTAAAGTGTTTATGGAAGAGAATACTGACTTCACCACAACGATGGAGAACGGTGGAGGAGCGATCTCATAGTTTTTGGAGCTAATTATTCCTTTTCTATAAACCTCCATGACTATAGTGATTTCTCCTTTAAATATTACTTTGACATCCTTAATCATTGAACCTATTTTAGTTCCTCATAAAATTAATCTATTCTAGTTATCCATTTTAGACTAACTCCCATAAAGGATGTCTCAAATGTATGGCTATTTATATCAATTATTTTCTTTGGGCATCTTATATATCCTTCTATTCTTACTCCTATACCTTTTAATAGAAAATGTGGAGACCTAGTCGATGATACCTCCATTTATGGAGATAATTATTTAAAACATTACTATAATATAATATGTCATATTTTTTTATATATTTGTGACAGAATTATTTATCATTGATCTTAATCACAATATAGTAAAAATTATTCATTTCTCAAGGTTCTAATAAATTTAATCTTTTTTATTTCTTTTTATAATTTATAAGGGAGAGAATTTTTATACTGAGTATGATCTGATATGAATACATTCGCCATTTATAAACTGTTGTGTTCTTCTATTACGAAATTTATTGGACTTTATTCTTTCTTTTATTTTATTCTCTACAATACATTGACTATTTTGATATTTTCTTCATGGTTTATACTTCCTTGGATTTCTTCATTGAGAATTTTATTCTTAATGATTTTTTTTGATCATCAAAAGGGGATATTGTTGGATCATTCCATGAATTCCTTATTTTAATGACCAAATTTTTCCCATTATTACTAACTATATTTATGTTAAATAATAGAAGCATCATAATTAGGGAATTGATAAAACAATTCTATAAGTTCTCATTTTGATATGACCAGTTGAAGTGTACTACCATTATAAAATTTTAGTAGCCACTAGTACACAAATTCAAAAACTATTTAAAAATTTGAAACCAATTGTGCAAATATGATACCTCTAGTACATATCCTTTAACACCAAAATAATTCTGATAACCCTAGATAAAGGTTTTGGCTGCTGGGAAGTTTTTTATATCATTGTTTGATGTTTTCTACCATCAGTATAAATATTATATTTGTAATCTTAGTCTACTTATAATTCTAGAAAAATGATTTCTCTTAGTTAGATCTATAACCCTTAGTTGAATATATGATACAACCAAGATAAATCCATGATAAAAAATCATTTTCCAACGTTAAATTTAATCATGACACAACTTGATGAAACTACTATCACCTGTTGAATTTCTACTTTAGTTTATATCTATAATGAATTTAATATTAATAAACCCAATGAAATTTTTATGCAATTTAGAAAAAGTCAAATATTTGGTAAATCTGAGGATATAAAAATGATTATTTTAAAAATAAATAGTTCAATGCATTGATGAAAATGTCATAGTTTGTAGAGTTTTCCCAATGTATGTGGATTTTTCTTATTTATGTATTATCCAAAAATGTATAATTTTATGTTCTTAAATGATAAAAATTTTAGGAACCCATTTTGAACAAAATCTCCCTGATAACTTAGTGTTACTGAATAACATAATAGTGGAACATATGCTTCACTTTTGAAAGGAACAGATGATTTTATGTGCAACAAATGACACTCAATATTTCATAGGAAAATAGAAAACCAGAAATTTTTTCTCAGAGTTTCTTTAGGGATAGATTGATATAAAATATCATAAAATTTAATTATTGATCATCTCTCACTGAACAATGAATGAGAACTATATTACCACTCAAACAATTCTTCTCTATTAATCTATATGTAATTTAAATTTTAGTTTTTCTTTATATACATATATATTTCTTAGTAACAATCTCATTCACTAAAATAGATGGTAATTAGATACTATCTTCCACCTAATTTTACATATTATATACCAAAAATAATTTGGTATGATGTTTTGTGTATCCTGGAGTATCTTTAGTGATGTTATATGTAAAACATAATCTTGGTTGTGGAACATTATATTGTTTTAAAAATGGACTAGGTAGTATATTAATTTTATGTGGACTGGATTAAATCTCAACTTGATAATGAACAACTTTTATTTATTTCTATATTGAATTATTGTTTTTTGTTTAATTATATTTGAGAACAAACATGTTCTAATTTTCAAAACATATTTAGAAATATAAAAAATTTATTGTAATATTTAATTTTTGTTTTATATTATTAATACTCCACTATAGAATCCTAATGTTGTTGGTTACATTACTACATTGGAATTATAATCAAATAATAGCATCCCAAATTACCAAATAATTCAGTATTATTGTAAAAATAGATAAATACATGAATATTACAATACAATTGAAAAAGAAAAATATAAAACATAAAAATTTCTTTAAGAAAAAAAATTATTTTCCTTGATTATCCATTCATTTCAATATTCATATACGTCATAGAATCATATGAAAAATTAAACATATGAAAAATGGTGAGCTAAAATTCTTAGTAAGGGATTGTGTACAATGGATTCTAAATAAGGCATAAATAATAAGGTGAGAAATTAATAGAACTCTAAATAGGCCATATAAAAATCACAGGAGAATAAAACAAAACATGGATATCATAAATAAATAAATATTAAAATATAAATAAAAAATAATATATTATTATGGGAAATTAAAAATTTCAGACATTATAAACATTCCATCAAGTCCTAATTCAATGATATCTTCCATAAATTCATATTGCCTCCGAAAATACCCTTATTAGTTTCTATCATGAGGCCTACTGATGCATCGATGGTCTATAGAAGGTCCCACCAATAACATAATAATTCTAGTGCATTCTTCATATGAATGGGGTGAAACATAATCAATATAAACATTCATATTGAAAATAACATATGAAATGTTAATAACATATTCATATACCATCGAAATTATTGTTGAAAATTGTATAAAATTTGTACATATCCAATCAAGATAATCATAAACCAATGAGTAAAATATAGAGGATGGTACCATAATATAATTTCCATAGTAATGAACAAAATAGTATAAATTATGTTTATATATATGATGATACTTTAAAAAGATCATTGGATAACATTTGATGAAAAAACATTTTCCCTTTAAATTTAATTATTTTAATAAAAAAAATCACATATAAATGTAAAAAAATTATTCAAAAATAAACACGTAAACCTGTAATGTATGTTTCAAAGAATAATGACTTAATAATGGTGGGTAAATCCTCTCATGATGTATATATTAAAAAACATTTATCTCATATATTAAATTGAATGTTTGAAATCTTCTTTGTTCAGAAAATAGAAAGATGATTTATTTTAGAACACCATATAAAAAAGTAAAAAAAAAATTAAAAATTAATTTAATACAATCACATGATAATATTAAAAATATTTTTGAAAATATTTTTAAGAAACATGGATTTGGAAGAGGAATATTCCCCAGTAGAGTCATAAATATAATAAATCCCAAATAATGATGATATTGTCATAGAAAAACTCACCTTAGGTCTGAATTCCTTAGTACGTGATCAAAATTTTTTTCTTATAAATATATATTTTTTATATATAAATATATTCTATGATAATAATCATACATATCAAACAAATTACCACATAATTACAATCATTTACCCTATATTTGCAAACAATTATTTTATAAAATCTTTGTTTTTTGTAATTAATTCTTCACTTTTCATGTTTGTTTTGGCCTTGTAATTTAGATGTTTATACTTTTATGAAGGTTAAATTGTATAATGAATTTTAATAATTATCTAAATATCATATATAATCATTAAAAACCTTATAATTCTTGCACAGAAATTATTGTAATGAGAAATGATTTGTATCTTCATGTGGAGACATAAAGCCATACGTACACACGAGCGATACATTCACATCTAAATAGATAGGAAATAGGGTGGGTAATGATCATTTAAGAAACATAATAACGTTACTATATATTTATTATACTGAATTTATTAATTAATGATAACTTAAAGAGAATATAAATTGGTATAAGAAGGAAAAAATATCAGGAGGTAAGGTAAGACAATAACTGTAACATCCAATGATTTATAAAATAAAAGACTATATTCGATAGAATACAAGATATATAACTAATAGATTAATCAAAAAATAGAAAAAACTTATTTAAATGTGACTATTATGACCTTGACCGTAAATTTTTGAGAATAAAATGTATTAATGGAATTATGGATGATATAATGGTCACACTCATTGTAGATGTGCAAGAGATCTGGGAAATAGTGAATTCCCTCGATTGTAGTAGATCCCCAAGCCCCGATGGATTCTCGATGTCTTTCCTCATTAAATCCTAGAATTTCAGTAAGAAGGATCTGGTGTCCATCACCCAGTATCACTTTTGGGAAAGTAGTTTACCTAGAGAGGCTTTTACCACCACATTGATTCATATTCCCATGGATAAAGTCACTTCCTCACTAATACAATTCATACATAAGAGAATTTCAAACATCCCATATAAAATACATGCTACATTGAACAATACAAGGCTATTAGTACACATCCAAAATTAGGTTTCTTTTAAAATAATTGATTCATTTGAAGGAGATCCACAAAAGAGGCCAAAGCCTTGACCATGAAAATGGTGGGTAATATTAAGAGGAATGTCTTTGAGTCCAATATAGCCATAAAACATGATATGAAAAAAGGCCTTGAATAGTGTTTATAAAGTTTCATAATCATAATAATTATATGAATGGGATTATTTGAGTTCATTATTTACCTATTCTTTAGACAAAAAGGATCACCATGGTTTTTAATAACCATCATAGGAAAACGATTTCTTCTTTAAATAAACTCTGTAGTTAAGATAGGGGATACCCTATCCCCATGTGTTTTCATAATGATCCAATAATATTTATGTATATATATGAATATGTTTATTACTAATGGTTTAGTACATTCATTCAGGTGTAGATCCAACCTTAGTGGTATTTCTCATGTTTTTTGTGGAATAACTTCTTCTTTTCCCCAATGGAAACAATTGGTCCATTCAAGAGTTGAACTGTATTCTTTATAATTATTGTATATAAAGAATTTACCAAATTAATAATGGTAATAGTGGTGTCAACATATCAAGGATATGTTTGGATTGATTGGAAAATAAATTTGAATAAAAACAAAGTGTTACCATAAGGAAATTTTTAATTAAGTTCTTAGGGGCTCTAATGTCACCGAGAAAGACTCATATTCACCAATTAGATTAAACTGTCCATAAGGTATCCAATTTTATTCTCAATTGAAAACATATTTTCTCTCAATTTTAGGGTGTATCTACTTGGTAATTTTCACTTAATATCAATACATATTCATGTTATTTATCCACCTTTGTTCCCATGTTTTGTGGGTGAGGTGTATTCCTCCCGAGAGAGGATTGAAATTGAATTTTAATGTTTCATGATTTCATGGAAGCATGATGGGATTAAGGGATGTCCATGATTATAATTTCTTAGTTTTTTTCATAATATTTAGCATAGTTATGGAGTGTCACCCATACAAGCGGTAGCCACCACACTCAAAGGGATAGAATTATGCCAATTTCATGGTATTACACTTAATCTGTTAGAATCTAACTCCTTAATCATCATCCAATCCATCCAAGGGGTGGTATATATCCCATGGGATATCAGATATATTATTAATAAATGCAGGGAATTGATTATAATCTTTATTAATCTCACACACCCTAGGAGACATGGAAACATGGACGCAGACTTCCTGGATTCCCGAGCTACATATGACAACCCATATTCCATATTAAATTGTATAGGATCTCTTTACCCTTTATGAGTTAATATTTTCTAGGTTTAATCCCTAGGTATTTTTTATTTTATACCCAGAATGACTTTTTTGGGTCCTTTACCCTATTTTATTTCAATAACAATTCAAATATTTCGATGGATGGATAGAAACTGATCATTTTTATCACTTCTATGGGATTAATTTTAAATATAATTTTAACATTTTTTGAATTTAAATTGGTAAAATAGATTTCATATTTTTAAATAAAATATCCAAATTATGTATGGACATTTTCATTTTTAGGATAAAATATTTTCCATGATAACAAAAATTTACCATTGAATAGGTAAAAAATGAATTAAGAGAATGTTATAAGTTAAATTATTTACAACATTAAATGGGTGGATGATATGTTTATAAACCATAAATAAAAACATAAAACTTAATTTTCAATCTAATTCATTGTAATTAATTACATCCAGTTTTTGTTGGATTTAATTATAAAATAATCATTATTTAAGCATTTAAAACCACCTCTCCTAATGTATAAACACAACTCTTCACCACACCCTTCTCTTAACATGCCTTGAGGATCTCCAAATATATTAGAAACCCTACCACCCAAACACTTACAATTTTTATGTTACACTATCTCACCAAAATGCCAATTCTATGGTCTTCAATAGATCCATCAATGAGGTGATATTCAAGAGGTAACATTCTCAAACAACCTCTCTTAATATATTTTCTTCTAAAAAATTCTCATATTCTCATTCATCCACAAAAGAGTAATAACAACAATATAATTTATATATTGGAATTACATACTTCTAATGGAATACTTTATATCAATCCCTTTTATTATCTCCGTGTATTCCACAAAATGAAACCATTTCCTAAATTATGGTAGTAAACCATCTATATAGATAATGAATTTTTTAATTCTTTTACCTCCTGAAGTATGGTCATAAAACTATTATATTTTTTAAAGATATATTAACAGTTATATAATAACATTTTTCATGTTTTAAGTAATATATAGACATAATTTTAAATAAAATGATACTAGGAATTAATAGACGGAAAAAATATTTAAATTAAAATAGCCTTTTGTAATTAACTTTTTTTATCAAATGAATCATCCACATACAAGAAAAAAAGAAATATGTGACCATTTATACTTCTTTAAGTTTATTTATAACATTTTATTCTAATTATATATTTCTATTCCCATTTTATTAGAACATTAATAATTATACTCAAGTGAACCAATCGTGAATCCTTTAAATGAATGCTACAACAACAAAAAATTTGATATTTATAACTCATAAAAATAACCATAAATGAACTTAATAAAATTATAATAAATAAAATATAGATATAAAATTTTAACTATTAAAAAATAAATTCACTTAATTTGATTATCCTAAACCATAATATAATTTTCAGAACTTTTGGACTTATAGAAAGGGAATCCTTAACTAAAAACCCCATTTTAAATTTTATAAAAATTTATTTTCTAAATATTGATCCTTAATGTCCATTTTTTTAAAAATAATTTTTTGAATTTATTTATATGGATATTATATTAAAAAATTATTTTATAATTTCTACCAGATGTTTTCAAAAATGAATACTTTTATGGTTTTATGTAGGTGAATTCTTAACCAAGTTTCCATTAAAAGTGTAAAACTTCTAATTCTTTGATTACATCATCATAAAAAAATATGGGAATTGAAATTTTAATATATTATGTTTTATTTAATATTTTTTTGGATTTATATAAGATACACATAACGAATTCATTTGACTAATGCTCACTTAAATGATATGATATTTATAAGGTATTTTCCATTAAAAAATCTTTTAATGTTTCTTTTTACATATATTAAATAGGATGTGTTTTATTTATATGGAATAATAAAATTTCCCACCATAATTTCAATTTAATATTTTGAATTATTAATTACATGTTTTATAGTTACTTATTATGAAAATGTTTTCCATTATACTTGAACAGTTTTTCAAAATAGTGATTTGAGATTGAATAGATTATTTTCTTCAAAGTCTTAATTTGAATTAACATTTCTCGATTTATGTTTATTCATGGTTATTTTCCATTGTTTATGATTATTGGTAGTTACATTATTAGCCAATTTTGTGAGGTTCCATTATAAACCAAGGAGGGATGGTGATGTTATTATCAACGGATGATTGGTTCCATAAAAAATCTTGGATGGTTTGTTGCATTATAACATCAAGTGAATTGAGTATTCTAGATTCAATAGTTTACCATTTTGGTTACTACATTTTTAATAGTAATATATAAAATGATGTCCCAAATTACATAATTATATATTATATTTTTTCTTAATATTTTTCATGAAAATCACTTGATTTCAAAATGTGAGATTATTATATTTTTGAAATGATGATTCTTTTTTCTGGTAAAAATGGTTTATATTAAATAATGTGTTTCTATGGGTTATCAATATGCTAAAATTTTAATTTATCTTATTCCCCTTGCCAATATGTTTTATTCCTCCATATTAAAAAAAAGATATAGAATCCAAGGTGAATAAAGGCAAGGATGAAATCAAAGGGAAAATAGTGATCATTTTCATGAAGAGAAAGCATGTTTTATTTTAGAGAAATTTGTTTTTTGAAAAAATGCATATTATAAATATGTTTTCACTTTAAATGTATGGGTTTACCATGTGTGATTTATTCCAAATTATACGAAACACAAAACCTAAAATATTGTCATGATTGTAAAAGTGTGAATTCAAGTTTAAAATCACTATAATATGTATTGTTTATGGATGAGTCCTTATAGTTGCAATTAAAATAGGGTATTGATAAATTTAGAGATTAGGATGGTTTCATAAGAGTTATGAATATCATTGTAGGATTTAAATGTTTAAATATGATTATTTGTTTGAAGTATTAGGCACCAATTTTTTTTAAATTGATGGATTTCCCTAAGATTAATGATATTTTTTGATATTTGATTTTGAATGGAAATTTATTTAGTTATAATGCATATAATGTTTAATGTATTACATAGATTATATTTGTATTATATTAAGGGAGATATTTATTTTAACATGAAATAATTTATTTCATGTTTTAATGATGTTAGTTTCTATATATTAAGGATTGTATATCAAGATGGATGTAAGAAATAAATTTGACTAATTTCTTATCCCTTCTAGATGATTTGATTACCACTACCATTGGGAAATAATGTTCACAAGATTTAGATATCATTTAGACTATTCATTTCACCTATAAGAAACTGTTTGAATTATCTATCACCTTTTATTTTCTCCAAATATTTAATAGTTAATGGAATTTTTTTTATTGGATTTAGAAATATCAATTTTACTAACTCCCTCGAAAAAATAAATTCGACAAAGAATATGAGAATTTATATTCTAAAATATGATAATAATGTGAAAAGATAAAGGTGATATCAAAGAAATCATGATGCCTAGATTTATGACATGAATTATTTTCTTATGTTCAAAGTATGCACCATTTTTGGGTTCATATGTATGAATTATAAGGATATAATTGAAATCCTTGATTATAGGAATGAAATATTAAAGAATAAGACAACGAATCAAGGTTAATGATTTAAGAAAAAAAATTAGATGAGGTTTGTGTTTATGCATTGAGTTTTAAAAATAATGATATAGTGGTAACTTATAAATAGTATGTGAATCATGGATCACATAAGTAATTTTATATAATTGGTTATCTCTTATTATTTTTGAAATATATGTTAGATAGAATCGACACTAATGAATAGTTGTAAAAAAATTATAATATTTAAGGTACACGTAATCATTAATTTTATGATTCGAAAAATATTATCTGAGGAGAAATTCCATTACTTTTGATAGAAAAAAAGTTAATGGAATTTTTGGAATTTTTAGTTCATATTATCTATATATTTGATGTAATTATGGGTTCTTCTTTTATAATTTAAAAATATATGATACTGGATTTTTTTTAGGATTTTTTTTAATATATCATATTTTAAGGTTATTTTTAGGATATTTCTGACATTTCTAGAATATTATAGGGATTATATTAATATACATTTAGAAAAAGAGATTCCTAAAGACTGTGTGACATCCTGTTATATCCTGAAAGGCGGCAGTGATCAAACCCTCAACTGAATGGAGAAAAGGGTGCACTGTCTACCACTAACCTCATGGAAGCCCTATTTAGAATGATATTTTTATTTTTAGTTAAATGATTTGACAAAAGAAAATTAATTTTCTTTATGGAAGATATTTTTATCCTATATATAAGTATGGGATTGAAAAATTGATTATGTGATTATGTGATTAATATTATTTCAGATGATGTTTACTATTTTAGTAATATAATGTGATTATAGTGACCATAATACTATGGTATTTTATTCAATATTTAATGTTTGAAATATATTTTGGAATCATATATGATTTACAGTGATACAGGTTATTTATGGAAATAATTATTTATATATTACATATTTTGTGATTATAGAAATAATATTTTTGAATGAGTCTTTATGAGTAATTGATTTTATTTGAAGATAAATATTATATTTATCTTGGAAGACTAAGTAATCATATCATTTTAATTTTTGAGTTTCAATATTAGTTTTTAATGTTTTTGAGGAATTTTATGGATAGTTATTTGTTGGATAATCTATTTCAAACATTGGGTATTAATATTGAAATTTAGATACTAATGTAGTTTTTCTAAGGATAATGGATTGCTCATCTTGTGGAAGTATATTATATTTTCCTAACCACTTTGGTTTTTTGACAATTTCTAATTAAAGTATATATAATTTTTTTTGTATTTTTTGATCTATAGAAGACAATTCTAATGATTCTGTTATTAAAAATTCATCTCAAATACTCATATTTATTAGAAAAGATGAAGATAAAATTACACTTTTCATGTAAGTATATCTTCTTATTATATTAATATAGTTAGTAAACTAATTTATAAATTTGAGGAAATTTATTTTTGTTTAAACATTATGTGTTTTCTTTTCTTATCTGGAAATCAATTTCCTTTTAACCAATCAAATATTTACTATTTTATGGTTGTTAAATTTTTCTTTAATATGTCCACTATCACTCTATATCAATCCTTGAGCATTATATTTTCGAATACATGTTCAGAAATTCCCACATGTAAACCTAGTATGTTTAATCTCACATGACCTATGTACCTTCCTTTCTCTCTTTTAAAAAGGATGTTTTATTAATCCTTTTTATGATGTGGGATTTCAATAAAGGTATTTTGAAAATTCAAGCCCCTCGTTTTCTAAACCAAAGATTAAATTTTGGGGATGAAATTTTTTAAATTGGGGTAAATGTAACATCCCATGATTTTTATAATAGAATACTATGTTTTATAGAATTCAAGATAATATCTTCCAGCTTAATAGAATAATAAAATCTTATTATTTAAATATGACTCACATAACATATAAATTTAATTAGAAAGATTAAATAATATTGATGGAATTATAAAATATATAATGGTCAAAATCATTTATAATTTATTAATTAATTCACTTTTAATAATCAATCAAATTTTTAGTGATTTCATTTTAATTTTCAAAAAATAAATTTTCTTAAAAATCATTTTGATTTCATTTTATGAGTTAATATTATAATTAATTATTAGAAATTTTAGAAAGATAATATAATAATATAAAATTTATTTTTTAAATCATAATATCATGAATATCTTTGGGTGAAATTTGGGTTTTTCAAAAAATATTTGGTTTTCAATTAAGAGTGAAAAATACTGATATTTGTAAAAAAATAATTTAATTTAAATAAATTAATGAATTTTAAAGAGACATATTATTATTAATTTATTTTAATATAACATAAATATTATTTAATAATATTTTATTTACATAAATTAATTTTAATAAACTTTATATTATATTTTCAAATATGTTTATTTTTTTGTTCAAAAATTGGAGTGTTTTAAAAACGGGTTTAAAATACAAAATGATTATCAATTTTAATTAGTTAAAAAATACATAATGAGAAATGTTTTAAATGATATTTATATATTATATATAATTAAATATTAATTGAGGCTCATTCAATGATAATTATTAGTCATAGATTTCATATAATGTTCTCTTTTTCTTGAGAAATACACTTCTTGAAAACCCTCTTTTTCATCATCTCTATTGGTTTTGTTTAAAATATAATGTTTCCAATTTTATCAATTTAATTTGATAAAGTAGATTCTATATTTTTAATAATAATTTCCAAATTATGTAGTACTCTCATTTCCATTTATATTCATAAAAAAGATATCATGGTAAAGAAAATATTTACCGTAGTATAGTTAATATAATGAAACCGGTTGAGGTTAAAATGTAAAAGCTTAAAATTCATAAAAAAATACAGAATTAATTTTTTTTTATTTATTTCTCAAACATTATTGGTAGTAAAATATTAATTATAAATATAATTATTTATAATTAATTCATCTATAATGTGGTAGTCTTTAATTATAAAATTTCATCATTCAATCCTTTAAAACAACCCCTATGAAAGTAGAAATATCACCCCACACCCATTTCATATAAAAATCCGCGAGGAAATATAAATATATTAAAAACACTATACTTACAAAATTTTCCAAATCCATGTTAAACTATGAACAACAAAATACATATTCTATGTTTTTAAGGGATCCTTATTTGAGATGTTATTCATGGGGTATCATTATCATACCACCTCTCGTAATTTCTTTTTTTATTTTACCTTATCCTCAAATAATTCATCCATCAAAGAATAATAACTATAATATCATATATATATATATATATAAGGCCCTGTCCTTAAACCTTACTTAATAATGAATTAAATGAATAATTCACATTGAGGATCTTTTCAGGTTTAGAGTTTTAGAGAATTAGATCATAAATCATGAATTACATTCCATATTTAAACAATGTGGTTACATAAAATAAAGTATTCATTTTTCCCCATCAACGGAAAAATATTTAAAATAAAACATGGATTATTTCTTGAAACTTCCTTGACACTATCATAATAACATGCACCTTTCCCTTGACCTGTGAAAAACATTTCAAAAACATGGGATGAGCATAAAATGCTGAGTAAGGGATATAAAAGTACGAAAAGAAAACATTTGTCCATGTATGAAATCATACTTTACTCATAAAACATATGCATTTTAACATACCTCATCAAATCATGAATAAATCATAGAAATCAAAAGGCATAATGGTAACTTGAGGCATTCATAACATTCTTACGTAGGCAGTAACCCTCTGGGTTACATTTGGAATACCCATCACAGTATATTCCCTAAATCTCTTTGGAGAAACCTTAACGTTTAACCCCTTCGCATTACCCAATGCATTGGAGATCTATATCGGGCTCACCCGCCCTTAGTTTACCACGGAACCACCCGTCTTCATAATAATTCCCAAGAACCATAACATAATTGTATCACATAAAACATGTATAAAGCAAACATAACATTTACACTTTTCAGTTACAAGATATCAATAAAACACATTGATATAAAAACATTATGAAAAACATTTTCAATTCCAAAATAAAAGAAGAGTAAAAAAATGGTATTTATTTTTCATTCAAAAAAAGTTATGGCTTGTAGAGGAAGCCAAAACTCAAATAATGGTCACGGCGGCAGAGAAGTCGTTATCGCCGCATACGTACGACAAGAAAAACAATCCTTTTTGTAGTTTAGTAAAATTATTCATATAAAAAGATTCCTTTTGAATAATCTAAAATTAAAAGGGGTTTATACACCGTATAAAATAAATTTGTGTATAAAACAAAATATGCCTCAATGAAAGGAGATTGAGACGATGTCCCTTACGAAGACGATATCCTTAGATTAAGGATAAATTAATTAAATAATTATGTGTAACAAATGAATACACAAAATATCAGTGGATATTAAGTTTAAAATAATCATAGGACATTCAAAAATATTCATAGAATTACATATTCAAGGAGTACAAGTTTATCCCAAAGAATCAAAATTGGGTTGAGATGTTTCCTTGCAAAAATTCGACAACCTAACGGCGTCACTTCAAAATTTAGAAAAAGAGTTGATGAGAGATAAAAAGGGTATCTCATCACTTGGAAATAAAATTTACATCAATAAGGATATATAAGAACATATCCCAACAAAATAGAATGTGAATTAAAAGACATAACAAAATAAGTCTTTTAAAAAGAGGAGGGTGAAGGGTTCCCTTACCGACTTGGGTAACTTTCGAAACGTACACCCCATGGAAGAAGGGCCATACAATGATGATTTAAATACCCATAAATGAAATTATACTAAAAAAAGTGTATAATAATGGGAAGTACATACACCACTCAATGTAAATAGTGGAAAACGTAGCATAAATGTCACAGGAATAAAAGTGAGATGAGAAATCCCTTACGAAAACTCGACTGCCTAACGACGCCACATAAAATTTCCAAAAATGGATTTATGAGATCAAATAGGGTCTCTCATAATATGAAAATAAAAATTTCAGTATGAGGAATATAAACAAACATCCCCAAAGATAAGAAATATGAGCTTAAAAGAAATGACATAAAAGAGAGTACTTAAAAAGAATGAGAGAGGTTGGATCTCTTACGAAAATTCGGCAACCTAACGGCGCCACTCAAAACATCCAAAATGGATTGATGAGAGAAAATAGGGTCTCTCACCATATGAACATAAAAATTAAAGTAGTAGTAATATAATAAAACATCCCAATAATAATAAAGACGATCTTAAAAGGAATGACGTAAAAGAGTGTACTTAAAAAGAAAGAGTGGGGTAGGATCCCTTACCTCAAGTCCGACTTGTCTTGTTCGTTGGTTTATATTCCTGAATAATAAACATTGGTCAATTTATAATTGATTAAGGAACTACTTTAAAGGTTATTATTCAGTTCATATCATATATTATAATGTTATAATAATTGTTTAATAATGTTAGTTCATATCATACGTTTTTTCTGATGTTTGGTACATGAGTAAAAAAATGAACTTGTTTGAAAATGATTGCCCATGTAGTTATAAGTAAATAATTTAAATAATATTATTAATGATTAAAATATCATATATATCCAGTAAATATTCATTTTATACTATTCCATAACATTTGGAGATAAAAAATGAAAAGCACCATTCATGGACACGGTAGGCCGTACGTACGCATGAACGCTACTTTCATTTTTTTGTTATATTAATGGAATTAAAAATATATGAGATATATATATATAATATAATTCCAGTATAATATATATGTTATATATGTCACATATGTTCATTAATTTCATTCTTTATACATTCCCTGTATTCCATGAACGAGTCACATCACTTGAGGGGGCAGTAGTCCACACTTCCTCGTATGAAATTATCGCATTTGGAAAACATGAAAAGGATAAAGGTATGTTTTAAATATAAAATACATAAGAATATAATAAACATAAATACCATATATATCATATATAAAATATAGTGACATCATAATGGCCACCTTTAAAGGTGTTAAATGAATATTGAACAATCATCGTTTCGTGAGGCAGAAAATCACCAACCACAGAAACAGTATGTTCTTTAACCATTAGACGAAGGTTTCTGGATGTGTAGCTAGAATACTTCATATAAAAACATCCGATTATATTTAATATACTGGTTTGTTTACAAAAAAATTTAATAAAAAGAGTTTAGGGGTTTGGAGAAGCAAAATAAAACAAAAGAACACAAGGGAAGACATTACCTTTAAATCGGGTAACTCTCTTTGATTTAAGCTCAAATGCTTCCTTGGAAAGGATTATGCCCAAAGTGAGGATTCAATGAAGAATAGAGGGATGTGGAGAGATGAAATGGGCAGGTTTTGTCTGAGCCAAAGGCTTTACAGGTGTGGGTAATGTGGTAGAGGTGGGGGCCTTTTATAAGAGGAGAGGAGGGGCACTCTTGGAAAGTTACAAAATGTTACTTTATTTTCAAACGGGTTTCAGATTTTAAAGGTCCCAAATTGTTGTATTTATAGGATAAGGTGGTAAGGGTTCGAAATATACTCATCCAATAGGTCTTTTACATGTTTAAGATATAGTTTTAACATTATCTTTTCATTTTATTTAAATCCTTTATTAATGAGGTAATCGCTACATCATCATGATGTCATATATAATTTAATTTATTTAATGTCTAAAAATTATATAACAAATATCCTGATGTAGGAAAGCTTTTTAGATTTATAATGAATATTTATAGTCAAAAATATGACTTGTATAACCCCATTTAAAAATTGTTTTAGTAAAACAACTCATGCTTGTGACATTTTTATTTTAACTTAAAATAAAAAGTTATTTATGTCATATTCCAACCAAAGTGGCTCCATGGGGTCCCCAAGTTGACCCATGGATTTTCTTGGTCGTCCATGACACATCCAATTAGGGTAGGACATGTTTCTTGGTCATTTCATATTATTAAAACATTTTTTTACCTTAAATTACACTAATTACCTCTAATCACGATTAAAAACTTAAAAGTTACTATTCACCAAAAAATTATTTTAATCCCATTGAACCCCATTATACATCCTAATGACAACCATGTATGTCGGATTTTCTAAATTCAAATCACAGAAGTGGTAAAGTTTCATTTAAACGAAAAATCAGTTTTTAAACTACCACTTAGTGGTTTCACTATTCATCAAAAAATTGATGTTTTTTCAGAAAAATACCAAAAATTCACCCTAAGCTTAATTTGATAGTCCAAATTCAAAAATGATGTCTATTTTACAAAATTCAAAACATATATGTTGCAATAATTAATTTAATAATTAATTCCCGCTGTCAAAACAAATAGCGTGTTTTTAAAAATCAATATCTATTAAAAGATTGACACTAATTTAAGTCCAATTTCAAAGTGAAATTAATACCAATGTCCACTATTGGATTAAATCGTAAAAATATATTCTAATTTAACTTTAAATACAATTCAAAAGATAATCTAATCATATAAATAAATTAGATTAAAAGAGGTTTTGAATTAAAATACAACATTTTTAACTATTCATTAAAAATGAACTTTATCCGAAAAATACCAAAAATTTACACAAAGTACATTTTGATGTCCCCATTATAAATAATAATTTTATTTTGTCAAATATAACACATAAAATTGTCAAAAAGTGGATTTAAAAGAGGTTCTCCATCAAAAGGCGGTTAATCGACCTCTTAAAGAATATTAGAATGTTTATGCTTAAAATTAAATTCCTTCGCATTTTTAATCCTCTAACATTTATTATAAAAAGTAAATTTTTTTGACAAACATATATAATCATTTTGTAGTTAGTTCTGTTCATTACCTCCATTACAACGGCTAGGCGTTAACTACCATTTAAAATAATATTATTTTATTATTAGAGTGCAAAGTAAGATTCCCAAGAAACTCGTTGTTGCGTATTGGGTACGCCATCAAGCATAGCGTCCTCTTTATAGTAATATTAATATTATATTCGCAAATATGGATAAATGTGAAAATCTCATATTCTTTATTTACCTAGGGTGTTACATCCTTCTCCCCTTTTGGGAATTGTGTCCTCACAATTTTAAAATTGGGCTTGGAAACTTCTTTGAAAATCCCAAATCGGAACAAGAGTCAGTAAAACAATCACTTTAAAATAAAGAAAGAGAAGTACAAAGGTCACCTGAGTTAACCCATACTAAGATTCCATGTAGGAAAACATGGATATAGAGGAAAAAACAAAGGATCATGTTCTGAGGGAGAGTGATAGAAAACATGTTTAGGAGAAAGTTAACCACAAGAAAATCACATACTTGTGGTGGGTTAAACGGTTTTCTATTCCCCCGTAGGAAAAGTTAATAGACAACATTTTTGTTTTAAGTTAATTTTCATTGTGGAATTTATTTTTGATCTAAAGGAAATGTACTTACTTGTCATGTTGACTTTCAACTTTGACTAGATTTGTTACACAAACTCATACTTTCCCCAAATGATGAGAATTTAAAAAGACTTATTTACATTAAGAGAGCTATAATCAACTACTAGAGAATCACCTAATCCACAAAAGAGAACTATATACTTCCCATGTCTTTAGACCTTAACCAAAACTAAAACCTAAAAGGTTAGTATGAGATCAGATAATACCCAAAAAGGATAATCCTTTATAAAAAAATCTATTCTTAATCTCCAAAATTTCTCAAACAATACCCAAAGTTCAACAAAGACCATTCAATAAACTATTTGTCCATAAAACTCTTCAAAGTAAACAATTCTATTATTGAAACCCAAATATTTGAAGGATTTAGTCACATAGTCTTCCAAGGTAAAAATTAACACTTATCTCCAAATAACATCAGTTTCTCTTAAAGTGTCATATTGAAAGGCAATTAACCTAATCACATATCCTCCATGATAGGTTAATAATTTCTATAGATAACCCAAAATCAACATAATCTTAATTCATAAAATCATCTAACTAAAAAGAATAAGTCATACTAACCAGGGACTTCACATAGTCCAGTGGTAGGCGATAAATACCAGTCGCACTTTGGTTTTGGGTTCGATTCCCGCATCTTTGTCTGACGCGATGGGTTGTCACACGGTCTGTGTGTTGTCCTTTTTATAAAACTCCAAAAATAACCCTAACATGTTTTAACCTCAATAGTTTCCTTATACCTCAAATTTTCATCGAAATTCATTATGATCTCAACATCTTAATTCCGGAAGTCTTATTTCACCACCATAAGATAAAATAAAATGATTCCCAAAAATGAATAACATCATACCTTGATCATGGAGTTCACTCAGTTTCATCGTCATCTTGCTCAAGTAGGTAAAAGTCCCATGCATTACAACAATGATTTTGAGATCCTTCAAAATCATTTTCTTCCTCCATACAAATACACTTTGTACAACATGGGTCATATGGGTGTTCACAAGAAAAACAGTTTTGGAAAATAATCATGTATAACATATAATTCCAAAACATCTCATAAAACATGATTTCTATAAAATAGTGGGATAGAATTTGAGTTGAAACTTTCTATTATTGGTCCTTTTAAAATACCATAAGTATGTGCTGAGAGACTATATTTTAAAAGAAAATATAAATAGGTAGCATAGGGGTCTCCTTCCTCACCACCATTTTTAAAATCATAGTATGCTTCAAATTCTTGTGATAAGGTAAAATATTTGAAAATACCTTGATAATATTTACCTTTCATGAAAATATGAGAATATTGTGAAAATAGTATTTGTCTAAATATAACCCATGATCCACGATGATAACGAGGTATATTGTAGGTGTTTGATATCTCAAACAACTACTTGTAAGTGATTTGTATGTTATAAAAAGTTTCACAATCTTCCAAACATGACTTTGCAATAATTATTGCAAGCATGTCATCGGGAAGAGATAGGAATGTCGTTTGAGATCCTTCTCCTTCCATTCGTAACTGGCTTTACTTGACCTGAAAAAAGTTATAAAACAATTATTTAACTAAAATAATAGATATAAGGACTAATAATGTGTCTAAAAATACTCCTAATCCCTAAAGTTGTCTAAACCGACATCTAATACCAACTATAAGGCCCCGACCTTAAACCTTACTTAATATTGAATTAAATGAATAATTCACATTGAGGATATTTTCAGGTTTAGAGTTTTAGAGAATTAGATCATAAATCATAAATTACATTCCACATTTAAACAAAGTGGTTACATAAAAGATAATATTCGTTATTCCCCATCAATAGAAACATATTTAAAATAATACATGGATTCTCTCTTGACACTTCCTTGTCACTATCATCATACCATGAACCTTTCGCTTGACCTGGGAAAAACATTTCAAAAACGTGGGATGAGCATAAAAATCTTAGTAAGGGATATAAAAGTATGAAAAGAAAACTTTAGTCCATGTATGAAATCATACTTTACTCATAAAACATAATCATTTTAACTTACCTCATCAAATCATGAATAAATCATAGAAATCATAAGGCATAATGGTAACTTGAGGGTTCATAACATTCTTACGTAGGGAGTAACCCTCTTGGTTACATTTGGAATACCCATGAAAGTATATTCCTTAAATCTCTTCGGAGAAACCTTAATGTTTAACCCCTTCGAATTACCCAATGCATTAGAGAGCTATATCCGGCTCACCCTCCCTTAGGTTATCATGGAACCACCCGTCTTCATAATAATGCCTAAGAACCTCAACATAATCGTATCACATAAACCATGTATAAAGGAAACAGAACATTTCCACTTTTCAATTACAAGATATCAATAAAACACATTGATATAAAAAAATTATGAAAACCATTTTCAATACCAAAATAAAAAATGAGTAAAACATGGTATTTATTTTTCATTCAAAAAAAGTTATGGCTTGTCGAGGAAGCCGAAACTCAAATAATGGTCACGGCGGCGGATAAGTCGTTGTCACTGCATACGTGTGACAAGAAAAAAATTCCTTTTTTTAGTTTAGTAAAACATTTCATATAAAAAGATTCCTTTTGAATAAACTAAAATTCAAAGGGGTTTATACACCATATAAAATAAATTTGTGTATAAAACAAAATATTCCTCAAAGAAAGGAGATTGAGACGATGTCCCTTACAAAGACGGTATCCCTGGATTAAGAATAAATCAATTACATAATTATGTGTGACAAATGAATACACCAAATATAAGTGGATATTAAGTGTAAAACAATCAGAGGACATTCAAAAATATTCATAGAACGACATATTCAAGGAGTACAATTTTATCCCAAAGAATCAAAATTGGGTTAAGAAGTTTCCTTGCAAAAAATCGACAGCCTAACGGCGTCACTTCAAAATTCAGAAAAGGAGTTGATGTGAGATAAAAAGGGTATATCATCACTTGGACATAAAATTTACATCAATAAGGATATATAAGAACATATCCCAACATAATATAATGTGAATTAAAAGTCATAACAAAATAAGTCTTTTAAAAAGAGGAGGGTGAAGGGTTCCCTTACCGACTTGGGTAACTTTCGAAACGTACACCCCATGGAAGAAGGGCCATACAATGATGATTTAAATACCCATAAATGAAATTATACTAAAAAAATTGTATAATAATGGGCTGTACATACACCACTAGATGTAAATAGTGGAAAACGTAGCATAAATGTCACAGGAATAAAAGTGAGATGAGAAATCCCTTACGAAAACTCGACAGCCTAACGATGCCACTTAAAATTTCCAAAATGGATTTATGAGATCACATAGGGTCTCTCATAATATAAAAATAAAAATTTCAGTATGAGGAATATAAACAAACATCCCCAAAGATAAGAAATATGAGATTAAAAGAAATGACATAAAAGAGAGTACTTAAAAAGAAAGAGAGAGGTTGGATCTCTTACGAAAATTCGGAAACCTAACGGCGCCACTCAAAACATCCAAAATGGATTGATGAGAGAATATAGGGTCTCTCACCATATGAACATAAAAATTAAAGTAGTATTAATATAATAGAACATCCCAATCATAATAAATATGATCTTAAAAGGAATGACGTAAAAGAGTGTACTTAAAAAGAAAGAGTGGGGTAGGATCCCTTACCTCAAGTCCGACTTGTCTTGTTCGTTTGTTTATATTCCTGAATAATAAACTTTGGTCAATTTATAATTGATTAAGGAACTACTTTAAATATTATTATTCAGTTCATATCACATATTATAATGTTATAATAATTGTTTAATAATGTTAGTTCATATCATACGTTTTTTCTGATGTTTGGTACATGAGTAAAAAAATGAACTTTTTTGAAAATGATTGCCCATGTAGTTATAAGTAAATAATTTAAATAATATTATTAATGATTAAAATATCATATATATCCAGTAAATATTCATTTTATACTATTCTATAACATTTGGAGATAAAAAATGAAAAGCACCGTTCATGGAGACGGTAGGCCGTACGTACGCATGAACGCTACTTTCATTTTTTTATTATATTAATGGAATTAAAAATAAATGAGAGAGATATATATAATATAATTCAATTATTATATATATATTATATAGGTCACATATGTTCATTAATTTCATTTTTTTTACATTCCATGTATTGCATGAACGAGTCATATCACTTGAGGGGGCGGTAGTCCACACTTCCTCATATGAAATTATCGCATTTGCACAACATGAAAAGAATAAAGGTATGTTTTAAATATAAAATACAGAAGAATATAGTAAAAATAAATACCATATATATCATATATAAAATAAAGTTACATCATAATGGCCACCTTTAAAGGTGTTAAAAGAATATTGAACAATCATCGTTTCGTGAGGCAGAAAATCGCCAACCACAGAAACAATATGTTCTTTAACCATTAGAAGAAGGTGTGTGAAAGTGTAGCTAGAATCCTTCTTTTAAAAACATCATAGAATATTTAATATACTGGTTTTTTTACAAAAAAAAGTAATAAAAATAGTTTAGTGGAAAAGGAGAAGAAAAATAATACAAAAGAACACAAGGGAAGACATTACCTTTAAATCGGGTAACTCTCTTTGACTTAAGCTCAAAGGCTTCCTTGGAAAGGATTATTCCCAAAGTGAGGATTCAATAAAGAAGATATTAATGTGGAGAGATGAAATGGGCAGGGTTTGTCCGAGCCAAAGGCTTGAGAGGTGTGGGTAAGGTGGTAGAGGTGGGGGCCTTTTATAAGAGGAGAGGAGGGGCACTCTTGGAATGTTACAAAATGTTACATTAATTTCAAATGAGTTTCGGATTTTAAAGGTCCAACAATGATGTATTTAGAGGATAAGGTGGTAAGGGTTCTAAATATACTCATACAATAGGACTTTTACAAGTGTATTTCATAGTTTTAACATTATCTTTTCATTTTATTTAAATCCTTTATTAATGAGGTAATCGCTGCATCATCATGATGTCATAAATAATTTAATTTATTTAATGTCTAAAAATTATAAAAAAACTATCATGATGTATAAAATCTTTTTATCTTTGTAATGAATATTTATAGTCAGAAATATTACTTGTATAGCCCCATTTAATAATTGTTTTAGTAAAATAACTCATGCTTGTGACATTTTTATTTTAACTTATAATAAAAAGTTATTTATGTCATATTCCAACCAAAGTTGGTCCATGGGGTCCCCAAGTTGACCCATGGATTTTATTGGTCGGCCATGACACATCAAATGAGGGTAGGACATGTTTCTAGGTCATTTCATATTATTAAAACATTATTTTTACCTTAAATTACCCTAATTACTTCTAATCACGATTAAAAACTTCAAAGTTACTATTCACCAAAAAATTATTTTAAACCCATTGAACCACATTTTACATCCTAATGACAACCATGTATGTCAAAATTTTGAAATTCAAATCACAGAAGTGGTAAAGTTTCATTTAAACGAAAAATCAGTTTTTAAACTACCACATAGTTGTTTCACTATTCATCAAAAAATTGAAGTTTTTCAGAAAAATACCAAAAATTCATCTATGCTATATTTGATATTCAGAATTCAAAAATGATGTCGATTTTAGAAAATTAAAACCATATATGTTGCATTAATTAATTTAATAATTAATTCCCGCTTTCAAAACAAATAGCGTGTTTTTAAGAAACAATATATATAAAAAGTTTGACACTAGTTTAAGTCCAATTTCAAAGTTAAATTAATACAAATTACCACTATTGGATTAAATGGTAAAAATATATTCTAATTTCACTTTAAAACAATTTAAAATATAATCTAATCATATAAATAAATTATATTAAAAGAGGTTTTGAATTAAAACACATCATTTTTCACTATTCATTAAAAATGAACTTTATCGGAAAAATACCAAAACTTTACACAAAGTAAATTTTGATGTCCCTATTCTAAAGAAGAATTTTATTTTGTCAAATATAACACATAAAATTGTCAAAAAGTGGATTTAAAAGAGGTTCATCATCAAAAGGCAGTTAATCGACCTTTTAATGAATATTAGAATGTTTACGCTTAAAATTGGATTCATTCGCATTTTTAATCCTCTAAAATTTATTGTAAAAAGTAAAATTATTTGACAAACATATATAATCATTTTGTAGTTAGTTATGTTCATTCCCGCCTTTACAACGGCTAGGCGTTAACTACCATTTAAAATAATATTATTTTATTATTAGAGTGCAACGTAATATTCCCAAGAAACTCGTTGTTGCGTATTAGGTACGCCATCGAGCATAGAGTCCCCTTTAAAGTAATATTAATATTTTATTCACAAATATGGATAAATATGAAAATGTCATATTCTTTATTTACCTGGGGTGTTA
Organism: Viscum album; assembly: GCA_963277665.1. NCBI lineage: Eukaryota > Viridiplantae > Streptophyta > Magnoliopsida > Santalales > Viscaceae > Viscum > Viscum album. The sequence goes on from OY728140.1 coordinate 549,921,544, forward strand.
CAATATATATATATAAATATTATAAGTTTATATTCATAATATAATATCAAATATCCATCCCTATTATTATCTAATCTTATTCAAATAAATGAAACCATTGTCCGAAATATTGTAGTAAACTATCTCCGGGGATAATGAGTTCCCATTTTCTATTACCACCTTCATTGATGTTGTAAAAAAATTATTCTTCTTAAAACTGATTTTAATAGGTATATTATATATTATTTCATATTCTTGAACTAATATGTAGACATAATTTTAAATAAAATAAAACTAGTTCATGATGGTAAGAAAACCCGCCATAATAAATTAACCATTTGTCGTTACCATTTTTTACAAAATGAATCATCATCATAAAAGAAATAAAAAATGATATATGGTAACATTTATATTTATGTTTGTGAATTAATACCATTTTATTCTACTTTTGTAATTTTATTCCCATTTTACAAGAATATCCATAATTATAGTCAAGTTAACCGACCATGAATCGTTGAAAAGAACGCTCCATGTCCAATGAAATTATTCTTTATATGTCATTAAAATAGACATAAATGAACCAAATAAAATAATAATTAATCAAAAATAAAATTTATTTTTATTATTTCATTAATAAATTATTCAAATATTATTATATAGGATAATAGTAACAAATGAAAAACATTCGAAAAAAAGCAAGGGGGCAATTAAAGTAAAAAAATCGATTTAAATGTTATAATGATTTATTTCCTAAACATTTATATTTCATGTGATTTTTTATAAATTAATTTTTTTAATATATTTCTATCTTTATGAATATTTTAGAATAATTTTATTTCCTCATTTTTCTCAATTGTTTTTAAAATAGATCTTTTTTTGCTTTTATGTAAGGGAGTTCTTAAGAAAATTTCCATTTTATGGGTGAGACATATACTTCATTGACTATTTCATGATAAGATTATATGAGAAATAAATTTTTAATATCTTATGTTTTATTTACACTTTTTATGTGTATTCTTATAATATACACTTAATTGATTCATTTTACTAATGTTCACTTAAATTATATAATATTTAAGGGACCTTCCTTATGAAATTTAATTCTAATGTGTATTTTTACAAAAGTCAAAAGGAATTTTTATTTATATATATGACATGAAACAAATTTCATTCTATAATTTCACATTAATATTTTTGAATCATACATTAGAATATTATATGGTTACCTTTAAATAAATTATTTTCATTGTATGTGGATAGTTTTTCAAAATGATAGATTTTACAAAGATAAGTTTATTTTTTCCAACGATTTTTTAATGATGAAAGAATTCATGATTTATGTTTAAGTTATGGTTATTTTGAATTATTAAAGATGATGGTTGGTCACATTATTAACTAATTATGGGTAGTTTTGTGATAAAACAAGGATGGAAGGTTATGTTATGAAATAATGACGAGTTGTTCTACGATAAATCAATGACTGGTGGTTACATTATAACCCCCAAGGCAATGGGTACCCTAGAGTTAGAGGTTAACCATATTGGTTGTATGATTCATATGGAAAATATTTCAACAAGTTATCTAATAATATATTGTAATATTTATTTTGTTTTTTTATTAATTTCTCTTGGTTTTAAAAAGGTAATATATTGATCTTTTTGAAATAATGATTCCATTACCGAGGAAAAAGGGTATGTATTAGGGAATTTGTTTTAATAGGTTTTCATTAGAAATATAATTTCCAATATTTTATATCCCTTACTGATACACTTTTCTCAACCTATGTTTTAAATTTTTTCAATGTATTTAATGAGGATAAAGAAAAGGATATGGTAAATGAGAAAGATGTGTGGATTTTTTTATAAAGATAAAACATATTTCATTTTAAAGGATTATTTTTGGAAAAATTGGATATAGAGTATATGTGTATACATTTAATGTATTGGATTAAAATGTATGATTTATTTCTAATTCTCTAATACTATAAACCTAAAATACCATATAGAGTATAATAATCTATTTTATAATTTAAAATAACCAGAATATGTAATATTTAAGGATAGGTCCTTACAACTTCCACTTCTCTGGGAGAAAATGATTAGATCCTTTATTAAGGGACATAATGTTTGTCTTTTAGGGGTAAAAGAACATATATATGTAGGATAAGTGTCTTCTGAAGATAAATTCTAAGGGAATTTTCAATATAGAAAACACAATTTGGTGTGAAGAAGTGTTGTAGGGGTTGCCTTTTATAATTGAGATTAGGGGCACACATGGAATTTCTCAAAATATTACATTATATTAAATTCATTATCAAGATAAATTATTCTATATAGAAAGGTATCCGGTGATAAGGTAGGTTAGTTTTGTATCCCATCTTCTAAAAAATCATTTAAATGTTTTCGTTTCATTTTAAGTCAATTCATTCTGATTATCCACTTGGTTAATTATTTTTAACCTTAATAGTGCTTACCGCTATTTAAATAATAATTTGTCAATAAGATTACTCTAAATTTTAATTCGACCAATAAATTTACCATTTGTTACTTTTTTCAACTATATTCCATTCACATCAAAGAAGATAATATTTTATTGAATTTAAAATAATTTAATAATATATATTATGATAAATTACCATTAATGTAAATATTGACACTATTAATTTAATATGAAATTAAATATATCAAGACAAATGGGAAATTAGAATATAAACATTTCACAAAAATATAATAAAAAATATATATCTATAAAATTCTATGCACACATTATCTAATTGAAATTTTTAGAATCAATTATTTTATTTTTTTAGTTAAAAAAATAATGTATTAGCATTATAAAATCATTAAAGGTAATTATATAATATATTAAAATAAAAAATAAATACTTTTAATGAGGATAATTTCATTAACATGGAAATATATATTTAATTTTATTCATATCATTCCTTTTTCCTTATCTTAACACATAAATGATATTAAAAAAACAGATTGATATTTTGTAACTATCATCGATTTAAATAATATATAAATCATTTTAATTGGAATTCATTCACTAAAAAACAAGAATTAGATAATACGGTGATAAGATCCATATCATATTCACTTAATAAGTATTATGATGAATAATTATTTCCTTATAACTTAGTTTTAACCTAAATTTAGCAAATTTAAACGTTACCATGGTGATAAATTTAACACGATTACTATTAGTTTTGAACAAAAAATTGTCCCAATTAAAAAATTTGAATAAAATTACTCTAAATATGGAATTAATTTTATCAAATTAAAATCCCATAAGTGGTATAAATTAATTGTAAACTAAGTGTTACAAACATGACACAACCCATTTCTTAGAAATTGTGGATTAAAAGAATAAAACTAGATTTATTATTATCCCATGCATCAAAAATTATATGAATTTTCAAACATGTTACAGAATATAAATATTTTACTAAAATCATTCAATAATAATGAATAATTAAATATATTGTGATATAAATATATTTCATGAAAATAATATTTTTTCATAAAATTACTTCTTTTAATTTTTTAATTTTTTAATTTATAATAATTTGATAACCAACAAATTTATTCTATAAATTCATAAACCATATATTTTTCGAAATAAAATTATTCCCTTGTACTCCCACTAATTTATAAGTTAGGTTATAATTTTCTCATTATAATAGATCATGGTTTTTTTAAACTTGGTGTTGCGAGTAAGACAAGCTCTTGACGATATTTAATATATATAAAAGTATCCATGACGTAAAATATTGGGATGTTAAATTCTTCTCACAATAAAAAACATTCTTCCTAAAAATATATATAATTTCATAGCATAAATATATTTGGATAGTTCTTTATTAAAGTTCCCTCAGGTTCCCATGTCGCCTCATCTATCTTATGATTTTTCAAATGTACCATTACCAGTCATGTTTCTTGATTCCACAACACTTGTTCTCTACTGTCCTGAATCTGGATAGGCTCTTCTTGTTAAGATAAATCAGGTTCCAACTATATTTCATCATAAGTAACAACATGCATCATTTATGGAATTTACATCCTTAACAAAGGGTTATGGAACACATCATGTACTTTGGAATGGCTATGTTGCATTTTAAAAAGGTAATCTGCATCACAAATTCATTCCATGATCAAAATAGTTCTAATATGAATCTGGATTAGTTTAAATTTCTTAAAAATCATATAAAAGTCTTTCATGGATATACCTTCAATAAAACATGATATCCCACTTGAAATTCTCAGTATTTTATCGAGTTATTGACACAGATCATTTTACCTAATTAACTTGCTTTGATATGGTTTTAAATAGAATTTACCTTTTCAATTGTTTCCTCAACATGCTCTTAGACTAAATGTTTCCTTTCAGCAACCTCATCCTAACATGTTTTTGTACGACATCTCATTCCATATAATTTTTCATATGGTATCATATGAATACATGAATAGAAGTTATTGTTAAAGGTGAATTCTAAAAAAGGAAAATACTGATCCCATAAACATTAAAAGTTAGGTGAGAATCTCAGCAACATGTCCTCTAATGTTTGGTTAGTTCTTTTGGTTCATAAATAATGATCGGTATCAAGATACTTATGAATAATTTTCAATAATTGTGATTTAAATTGTTGATCATGACCAGACATAATTGATAGAGGTACATGATGATGTCTTATAACTTTATTAATATAGAGTTGTGCAAGGTTATCTAGTAGAAAATCCTCTCTTACTGAGTGAAATTATTATGATTTATTATTTTCATAAAAATAACCTATATAAAATCATTCTTTTATGGAGTCTTTAGTAATCTGACGTAAACATCGATAGAAATTTAATACCTTTTAGATGTCGGAATAGTTAGAGGTTACGTAACTCCCCTAAAAAATCTATCATCCTTCTTTTATTGAAAAACCAACCATCAATACACATAATTAGTAATTTCTTGCTCATATTATCCCAAAAAAAATCATCATTCAAATCCCTAAACATCATATTTCTTCCAGGATGTGTAAAAGAATTAAATATATGAGGATCGTCCAATAATTAAATTTTTAGAACCAGTATTGAGGAAACAAAAATCCTTTTTCCGAATTTTAGAATTCCATATTCACATACAATGTCTTTTTGTTTGACATTATTCAAAAAATTATTTTTATTTTTAATATTCACATTATCAAACCAATAACATTTTTACTTTTACAATAATAATTTTTTGGAAATAATTTGAAAATTTTGTGATGTTTCCCCTTCCATAATAATTTTTATATTCATATTTACTAGATCCATGAATATAGAATCAATAGATATCCTCATTTTGTTCATAAATCCTTGATCTATCATCATCAATGAATCTAGTACCATATTTTCATTCCATGGGTGATATAGTATTGAGAAATCATAGTCCTTGTGTAGCTCAAGCCCTTGACATTACCTCATATTGATTTATTTCTATAAGAATATGTATTTTAAATTCATGTAAACTATATATATTTTGTATAATTCAACATAGAAATAGTTTCTCCATATCATCAGTAAAATGATTAACACTGATAAATCAAGATCATGAGTTGAATAGTTATATTAATGATATTTTAACTACATTGATTTATATAAAATAACATTATCATTCTATATAAGGAAACAACCATGGTCCTTCCATGATGCAACTCTATATATCACAAATCAACTCTTTCGTAATGGTAGATTAAATGTCAATGAATTCATAATTGTAATAATTAAATCCTCAAAAACTTTTCCACATTCAATTGGAAAAACATAAATCCTTTACATGTAATCTTCGTTAATGAGTTAGGTGATTGTTAATTTTTTTGGAAAAATTGAATTTTGTAATATACCAAACCATTCAAATTTCATACGTTAGTTCTATTCATTAGTAGTGCCCATTCTTGGACTGAATGTTTTTTTATAGTATCAATTTATTTTTCATTTGTGGTGAAAATATTAGCAAGAAAAAAAAATTTTTGAAGCTAGAACTTAATGTTTTTAAATTTCACAAATAAAATATTTTCCTATAAGAGTCTCCAGAATTATATATAGGGGTTACTCATAGTCCTTGTAGTTATTGGGGTACACCAATATTTCATCCATATATACCAAAAAAATTATCAATATATTACTTAAAAAAATTGATTACATCAATAAAAATAGAGGATTCATTAGTCAAATTGAATGGATCTACGATAAAATTGTATTATTTGTACATCATTTGAAAAAAATTATTCGACATATCTTCCTTAGTTGAAAATTAAAATTTCTAGCATTAATTTCAATAATTTAAAAATAATCAACTCCTTGAAGTTGGTTGAATAATTCATCAATGCAAGGCATATGATAGTTTTTATTTATTTTAATTACATTGATTTACCTATAATCTACAAAAAACTGCATATATCCTTCATTCTTCTTAATTAAGATAATAGGGTAACCCTAATGTGAAATAGTAGGGTGTATGATTCTAATGATAATTAGAAACTCAAAGATTTATTTGAGGGGTTTTAATTCTTTACAATCAATCACATTGGGTTCATTATTTTTGAATAGACTCTAACAGGTTTTGTTCATGTATTCATAAAAACTCAATAGTTACCTTATTCTAACCTACATCCCAAAGAAATATGGTTGTTGGAAAAACAACCAACATTGATTAGGGACTCACTTTGAATGAGATAATGTGAGGTTGGTCTCAACGCACACTTTTCGGGAGAATTTTTACTAACATGTGTTCTTGAATCCTTAATTAATTCAAAATTATGACTTTAGTCACCCTTAATTTAACCATCACCTATTATTGTGAATGGAATTTATAATCATATTTATGTATCTAAGGTTATTTGTTAATGGATTTTACTATGTGTATGATAGGTCCTCCATCAATGGTACCCTTTAAAAAATGGAATAGTGATTCTTTTCTCTTTTATCTTTAATATTTATGATGCTGGTTTTGAGCCACATAGGGTGGCACTCTAGAGTGCATCATCATCCTAAGAGATTACTATTATTTTCATGTCATGATTGATTCCATTAAATGGGATTCCTATATATCCTCATGAATTTATTCATTACCCACATAGTCTGGTTCCACTTAATGGGTCACATCATATCTTATAAATTCATGTGACTTGCACTGAACCATGTAGTTTAACATCACATGGAAAGGATGTCTAGGGAAAAGGTACCCCATCAATGTTTTTTGTGGGTTTTATACTGAGGAGGGCTAAGGAAGCTTTAATGGATGTTGGTCCCCATGATATATATCACCCTATTATGAATGAAATACTAGAGAGAATTATGATTTATTTTGTGGTGTTTGATTTGTACCTCATGGAGGCTTCCTACATATCCCATTAAGATGTAGACCCAAAACCTTATAGATCGGCTGTGAGGATCCATGTGTTTAGAGGTCCTCTAAGGGATTGTCTCACTATGGAATGTTCTCCTTTTAGATGATGTAATTTTGGTTTATAAAGAGAAGGAGGACAAATTTGGATGAAGACATGATTGGGGTTCATATTGAGTTCGAGGCCCATTTTGGTTTGGTCTTACACATGAACTGATCTCCAATGGTTTTGGATCATGTGGATGTCATGATCACCACTATCCTCTTAGATCATGTGAGTCATGTTTAGTATAATAAATAACAAGAATTGGTAGATCCATGAGACCATACAATCTACATTATCAACTAGTGAATGAGGTCAAGACCTAAAGGGGGATGAAAATAGAGTGGGATTTGGTTCCCTAATCATCATGTTGTAATATTTTGGATAGTGATTTTAGACTTCCCATTTGGATGCAGACCATGTGACTATGGAAGGAGGTAGGAGTAATGTTGGAGTGGTCATGCATGATTGGTTAGGGGGTTTACTCTAGGAGGGATTACCTAGTTATTGGTTCATGAGGAAGAGAGGTGAATAAGACCCTACACCTCAAAGGGGGTGGAAATCATGTTTATCTCTCTCTATTGTGGGAACTAGAGGTCCTTGGTCTTAGATGGGAAAAAGTGAGTACATGGTCCTAGCACTCACATCTGACACATGGAAATCATTGACACTGCCCCTGGGTCGGGGTACTCATGATTGATTAAATGCATAACTTCATGCACTATGATGACCCTATCCATCTAGTAGAATAACTGAATGATACATATGGATGAAGTAAATCTTGTCTAAATGGGAGACACACGGGTGTGCCTCTAACAATTTTCATGCAAATACAGGGGCTTTAGTATAGATTTTAATTTGGACACCCTTATATAAGGGTACCAAATGGAGGGGATCCATTCTATTAATTCCATGAAAGATTTATTAAAGGAAGATCAAACAGGTTATGGCTTGATGATACAGAGTTTCAACATGCAGAACCATATAAGAGCTAGGATTTTATCATGTAGGGGGTAATCCAGCACATGCTAATGGTAACTTGGATAATGCACCACCTAGAAAAAAACATGGGTGAGGCCTTACTATAAGAAACAAGAATCTCCCCAGGTGTCTCGAGAGGGGTCTCACACTGGTCCTTGGTTTGGGGATGGACATTCATGCAGGTACATGACAACTAGAGGGTAAATGTTTTTTGTGGATGTTCCATGTGTTTCAGACCCTAGCGGGACTTTGATATCCATATACCCCTCAAATACCTTTTATCTCATGTTTTGGAGAGCTACCTTAAGAATATTATGATGAAATAGTTTATGAGTATACCGAACCAGAGTTTGGAGGATTATTTCAATTTTTTAGTTTTTTGAATGAGGATCCCCATGGTCTTATTTATAGGCAGACATGAGACCCTGGTTGAATGGGATACCCCACATAGATACCTAGCGTAGGTACCCAATACGGGTACCCCATGAAGGGGAGTCTGGTCATTCAATGTCGCATGAGGGGGATGCATGACCCTTTTAATATATAGGGGTGTTTCACACATACCATGTTAGGAAATTTCCGTTGACACTTCATGGGGATATTCATCTCTCGAACATACTTGAAGTTATTTCTATAATAATTTCATACTATCTGATAAAATAGAGTGTAAATCCCCCCCTTAGGATAATATTTTATTGAATGAATATGGTCTTGTACAGATGTTGAGGAAGGAAAAGAGTGTAAAGGTGGTGTAGGTCACCCATTTTGGGTGTCCATGTAGCTTAGTGGTGCAATCCCGGTGCACAATTATAGTTTTCAATTATGTATAATGGGTCTTATGTGGAGGCCATCCATATAGGCCAATGGTTTCTATAAATACCACTAAACCTTTAGTGAATTTTCATTCATTGTTATTGTTCTATTATCTCGTCGCATATATTTTCGTCTCTGTTGTGCTGCACTTTTTGTCTTCCACATGTCTTTTAATGAACCTCCTCCCATATGTAAATGGTACAAACACACATGAAATGGGTCTATGTGAAGGATATTATTTAGGGGAATGGGAAATATACCTAATCAAGGGGGGCCTACATTATTGACCAGATGATTGACAATAATGAAATTCATTTTTTAAAAATTTGAATTTTTATATATAATTTTTTTGAATTAATAAAAAATATTGATTTCTTATTTTTTGATTTAAATGGATACCCAAATGGATCCTCATGAAGCTTCTGTTACACATTCCTCCATGATGATCAAAGATGTTCACCTAGATTACCACGACATGTGTGAATCCTCTCCCATATATTTTTTGGGGAACATGAAGTAGTATTGACATGAGTATCCAAGAACTGACTATCTTCCCTTGTACAATCATAAGCTACTGAGGGACACTCTTATACTAAAGGATCAAGGTCACATGTCAATTTATTGTTTTTTGGATCATACGAATTGTCCTTTTACTAGTGTCTTTAATAGGGTCCCTTATATCAGGAATGTATTGGTTACCACATTATATAACATGCATCACGGTCACATTACACTAGATTTGAATTATCATACCCTAGAGTTGAATCCTTACTATTAAAATTCATCCTTAAATGATTTCTAGAAAGATCATTCACATTGTTAAAAGGAGGATTGTTACATTCATTATGGAGGGGGATTGAGTCCTTGGTGTATGTGGGTGTATTGAGTGCACCAAAATTCATTATAATTCATGGAGGATCAACAAGACATCCACATTAATAAGGATATTTTCATGGGGAAAACATACATTTATAGGATCCCATATATTATACCAATGTTTTTCAGATGATGGAGTCCTTATAAAAATTATTTCCATATGACACAAGAAGAATTTGGCATGATCTTTTGGGATGTCAAAAATATTTATGGATCCTCTTTATTCAAGGATATAGATGATGATTTTATCCCACTGAAGCCAATGTGGTATGATGCTGAAAGGACACAACCTTTTTCCAATGATCACCATAATGTAGATCATAATATTAAGAAGGGGGTCCTTACCAAATGGGTGATATACATCCCGAATTATGGATGAAGGCTTTTCTCTATCCAAAATGTTATGGTCTTACTTACCAACGACCTAGAGGGTGGCCCAATATAGAAAACTAGAGTGATCAAGGGATTTTTGTCCTTCAATGGTGAAGGTACACTACACCCATTGTGGTTAAAAGGTCAATCATAATGTTTCTATGGAGAATAATTTTGATAGTTTCCTTTTAATGAGGATTAGTATCTACCTACTTCTAATCCAAGAATCTAGTGGTGATGTCAGAATAGGTACGTATGTTATGGAAGCTATAATTTTAGAGGAGGGGAATTTAGTATTAGATTCCCCTATCGTGGGAAAGATATACCAGTGCATACAACATTCATACACTATGAAGGACCTATTTATAATTACGTGTCCATTTCATATATTATGGGGGTGGATAATAACAGACCTAATTTCTTATGGTGTGTTAAGTGGTGTTATTTTACCTAATGTTCGGTTTATCTTATTTATTTAGTTTTTTATTAAAATCAACCAAAAACCCTGATGCACGATTATTTCCAAATGATTCTAAAAATATTAGTAGAGTTAAACTTATTTCCATATGGGGATCCTCCAACTGTGACTTTCACTAATAATGGAATGGATGATGATGATCAGAGGGAGTACCTTATTGAATTTTGAGATACAATATTGGAGTCCAATGTTGATAGATATATCATATAAAAATAATATATCCATATCAATTTATCCACCAATTAATGTGGCTAAAATATTCGAGTGTCTTCCCCCTCCCACAAATCTTACATGAGAATCAACTGATGGTGTCCCACAAATTCATAATATTGATTACCATGGAGGTTTACCAAATTTCAATCAAGCCTCCTCTATCGGGTGTATGAATCAGGCTGGAGGATGGGTATGCCATTGCATTTATTTCTTCATATCCTCAAGGGTTACAAATGAATGGTTTCCCATGGGTCGCCGGCACCACAAATGTTTTTCGTGGATTTGGTGGTAGAAAGGTCCAAACAAAAGGTAACAATGATGGATCTATGAAGTCTTCAAGTGATCTCCGGCAAATACCACTAAGAATTCTAGGATTTAAATGATTACATCTTCTAAGACAAGGAAATTCAGTCTTCATTGAAAGGAGGAGACTCGGGTTTTGGTGACCAGGTACCCTATGAGAGTAGAGAGGGTTGAAGAGGCATAAATGTCAAAGGATGTTAGGTCTTCCACACAACTGAACACATTAACACCAAATTATGTTCAACCCTTGGAGATCTATTATTGGAATGGTATAAATCATTATATCTAATACATGTCGATATTTATCCAAGCTAGAGTATGTATCCCATTGTTTAGAGATATCTACACACCATCTGAACTCCACCAAAATAGTAATTTGTTTGTGGTGGGAAATCATGTTATAGATCATGAAATTATAAAATATAAAACTGATGATCATACCCTTAAAGAAAATAGATTATCTAAGATTCTGGATCAACGAAAATATGAGGTGGTAAATGGTCATACAAAAGAGGAATTGGATGAATTGACCCTGATGATATATCTCTCTCTTCTACCTTCTATTTTTTTTATTTTATCCACTATCATTAATTTCTACGGGATCTATTAAAAAGCAAGAAAGAGAAGAAGAAGAAGAATCCTAGAATTTTCTTGAGCCGCAATGATAAGGTCCCACGATCATCCCTATATGGGAAGTGAATGTGTGTCTGGAATCCTAGGAACTATCCCTGGGTAAGAGGAAAATGGTGTGGGAGAAGGTAAGAGGGTCTATTCAAATTCCAGATAATGTTTATGTTATAAATAGGATGGATAAAATCTATTGAACACCTTAATATAGGAATATATATAATGATATAACTTTCTTGAAGTTTATAAAATGAATTAACCATTTTGGTTATCATTTGATCACATGATTGTTTTGATATACTCTATTGACTGTGCTAGCATTTTATCGGATCTGCATTTCTTTTCACCCTTAAGGGATTTTTCACCGGTCCTTCAATGATCGAGGGGGATATCATAGAGGAGGTTCACACCCATTATAATGAATACATCCCCTTGAAAAATGATGTTCCAAGAGATTCAGTTGTGTATTCCCTCATTATTTTAGATGGGGGAAAGGTTCATGGTAATTTCTTATTCATAACATATGGTGTCATATTATTATTATCGACTATCTACCCCATGCTATTTCAAATCATCCACATGCATTGGAGAATATTATCACAACCAACAGAGTACATTTATACACTTCATAAGGGGTTGAATGGGATATCAGATGGTTTTATGAATGTTCTAATGTTGATCTTGACACCATATAGTTTATATGTGAGGTTGTTTATTATAATTCAGAAGAGTAAATCGACAATGGATCCAATTGGGTCCTAAGAATCATGTATCGAATAGCCCTACTTATGATGATGCAGTGAGATGTGTGGTTTTATATAATTAAATAATGGATAAAATAATGGTCGTTTAAGATAGTTTAAAAATCATTAATATTACTGCATCTCTTGTGGGATTTGGGGATTTATTAATTATTTGGATGGATGTGATTTATTTATTTCTTTAATATTCAAATAAAGTTGGAATCAAATTATTTGATTTCACACATAAAAGATACATCATTACCACATTTTCTATTGATAACATATCGAAGAAATTCATGACTAAGGCCTCCAATTCCATTATACTCCCATTACTAAGGGATTGGTTGCTGAGAACCCCAATGTGGGAGACTCCATGGATCCCTCGATCATATGTTCTATGGAAATATTTGAGTATGCCACTTGTATGTTGGTGCTTGTTCCATGATGTGAGGTCAAAAGTACTATGGAGGCATCAATCCCAATAATTGTCACAATAATTGCATAGTTATATTATCAATTTTGGCTACTTCAATAACATATGTTTCTGTTAACCTCATGATGTTGATGTGAAGTTTCTCCTACTATTATGATCCATCAACTTCTATGGTTGAGCATGTAGTGGGGGATTATTTTCTAGTTCACTCAACACTTCTAGGAAAATATTAGGTTGTATTTGAGGGAGAAGAACGTGAATACTTGTTGAGTACACTAAACACTGAATACATCTCTTCCACTAAGACTATATCCAAGATAGAATTGAAGATGTCGGTTTCCCATTACACTACATGTTGTATCATTTTGTGAGATATCTAAAAGGCAGTCTTAGTGGTGCATCTTAAATATCATCCATCGTGATTTCACCATCTTATAAACAAGTTTTCCTTTTTGGGATATAATAGGTTTTATTATAGCATAATACACAATATTGTAATTTCAATCATCTAGAAAATGGATTTGGAGAAATGGTCTTCATGAGATATTGAAAGTTAGCCGGCCTTTTTGCTGATATTAGGAATGTTATATCCTAGGTGGAGTAAAATCACACCAAGAAGGTGGGGGAGCATAAGTGATGACTTTACGGTAAATCTCTCCAAATGGTATACCTTCAAGAATAACTAAATACCTTATGGGAATATATTTTCCTAATCAACCATTCGATAAAGAGTGTATTGACATAAGGTAGAAAATATGTGGTTGTAGAGAAATATAAACCTTTTTATGATGAAGAGGCCAATTCTACACATCTAGCTAGGTTCTAGAAAACTATGGAAAATGCTTGATCCATAGTTCAACAACTGCAGGCTTATATAGAGGAGATCCTATAAAATTTTGTAAGAGAGAATCCAGCATGTAGAAGTTACTATACATTTGAGAACATAAATGAAAACATATTTTTCTCCAAATAACTTGTTTCAGGATTTTTTTCCAAATTGAATCATAATATAACACTAAAAATGAATCATTTGATTGAACACAACAACATTATAATTACAATGGCAAGGGTTTGGAGAACTATAATTTTCATCCTAATCTATAGGGCCTAGAAAACATTACTCGACTGTTTCTATGCTCATATAGATAACCCTATGAAAATAACATCTATTGTGTCATTGTATTAATTATTTCATATGTCCAACGAAGAAGACTTAGCGGGAAAGTATTGGATATTATCTAGGCCTCCCTTTCTATATTATCTTCATACCATGTTTGTGTATTTTATCTTTTCATTTCTCAATTATTTCCTATACCATGGCTAGAACTGCCCTGGTAAGTTGAGACTCAACTTTTAAAATGGGTTTCCTTTATGGGTTTTTAACATGGTGAGTACAATATCTTTTTTTGGTAGTTTAAAGAAATGAACGTTAGAATAATTTAGTTTATTTTTTAGTTCAGGTATCTTTGATCATGATTATTGTTGTAACATTTCGGACCCGGGTGCCACGCAAGGGGTGCCCCAAGCCCGGTTCGCCACATGACCTCAAGTGAATTTCCCCAAACGCCAGAGGCTGCTGACTAGTAGCAAGGGCCCTGGTAAAATCGTGGGGAAACTATGCCCTCATTTATCAAAGTGTAGTGTAGAGGAATTTAAAGAAAACATACAACAACAACGAAAGTAGAAAACCATACACAACTAAAACTAAAATAAAAAACTGCAGATGATATAACCAACAATATATAAAAGATGCAACATGTCACAAGTTCTAAGAAAACAGCTAGAACATGTTATACATCAATACAGTACAACAAAATGCAGTGTACAAGAAAACAAAGAAAAAAAGCTGGTAGCGGCATCAGGAGCCAAGGATCGGTACCATGCCCTCCTAATCCTTAGCAACAGTCAAGAACCTGTATAGGGACTCTTTCCCCTATCTACACCTGCAACAACGTAATCTGTTTGGGCCGAAAAGCATGACCCAAAAAGGGTGTGAGAAAAATATCTAAGTAGTCACCCACCAAAGGCCCGTGCCCAACTGCGTACTAACATTAAACAATAGTGTGCAGTGGTAAAATTCAATAAGGTAAGTAGTACTCAAAAGTAACTAACTACCAGTTATATTTCCATTTTTAATATTCATTTAATCCATTTAAAATAAGAAATCACCATAGTGCATTTCTAAGTAAACAACTAGTGTCCTCAGACATGTAAACTCCTACCCTCGGGTAATGAGTATCCAACACAAGAATCTGCCCTCAGGCATAACAGAGTTCTCCCTAAGGTGTAGGTAGTGTCACCCACAAGCACAAAATCAGCTACCCAAAGGCACAGAAGATGTTGCCCTCAGGCCGAAACAACTACTGCCCATAGGCTAAATAGTACAATGCCCACAGGCTAATCACAACAATGCCCTCAGGCTAAACAGGTAACCAGGCCATGCCCAACATATCAAAATGCAGTAAGCATGTAATTCCTCTCAAGGAAATTCTACAATCAATACTTTAAAGGCATACCCTCAGGTATCTTGGCCAAATGGCTAAACATTGAAACACAACCCTGGGGTGGTTCCAGATCCAAGTAACGATCCCAACTAGAATTTTATTATCACAATTTAATCACCTATGCAATTCTAGGCATTAAGTATAGCAACGAACTCATCCACATGACACCCCAACATGGGTTCGTGGCACAAAAACACATGACAGTTGGAAATTTACACCAAGTCACCTACCTTATATGCCAAAAAGTGTTATACACGAACGCCGATTTCAGAAACGCCCAAGAATGACGTAGATCTGACGAAGAACAAAACCCATTCATCCATAAATAACTTTCGTTAGGGGAAGAATTGGTAAGAACCATACTAGGAAAAGAGAGGGCTTACCTGTTCAGTTCCAACAAGATCGTCCAAAGCCGAATCCAATTCCAGACGAACACCCGACGGATATTCAAATGTTCGGCCGTCCTCCTTAGCTCCCAAATGTCTCAAATGCCTCCTCTGCCAAATGAGGAGGCTACTAACTGTTTTAAGCCGAAAAAACAAAGTACACAGTGTGTAATTATGAGTACATGGCGTGTACTTCTTTCATTTAACAGTTCCTCTGGTGGCACTGCCACACTGTTCAGCCGTCGACATGAGTACATGGCATGTACTCTCGAGTACACGACGTGTACTATCTCCTACTCCACCGCCTTACTGTTTAAGCCTGCCGACTGACTACACGGCGTGTAAGGTACCACCACATGACATGTAGTCGGTTCCTACACCCCTCGTCACCGACATGGCTACACACCCCATGTACCCATCCCACATGGCCAAAAGTACACGACATGTGGAAAAAGTACACGGTGTTTAGTTTCAAAATTCATGATTTTTCCCCATTTTCCATATTTTCTCAAAAACACTTAAGGAAAAGGAAAAAGAAGAATCTCGTACCTCAAAAATAAGAACCTGGTTCTTAAAAACTTCCCACCTTATAGCAATTCGTCCCCGACTTTCCCTTTCAAGGGTGGTGAAGATATAGTCCTGAAAAACTCTGTCCACTGAGCATGTACATTGGCCTCCCGCTCCCAAGTCTCAACCTGCACTCGGCCATGCTGCCATAGCACCCGTACGAGAGGAACTGACCAGCCTCGGAGAACCTTCGTGCTCCTATCAACGATACGAATCAGATGCTCCTCAAAGGACACATTTTCCTCCATCTCAACCACCTCAGGCTGAAAAACGTGAGATGGGTCTGAATGATAGCGGCACAACTGAGACACGTGGAAGACATCGTGCATGGCTCGGTATCACTGCGGTAACTACAACCGATTGGAAACTAGCCCGACTCTCTCCAGAATCTCGAATGGCCCCACATACCTCGATGAAAGCTTACCCTATCTCCTGATCCGCTTGTGTCCCAGCCTCGGTGAAACACATAGAAAAATCTGATCCCTGACCACGAAGTCCAAAGGTCATCTACGGCGATTAGCATAAGACTTCTGACGAGACTGTGCGGTAGCCATCCGCTTCCGAATCAACTGGACCTGCTCGAATGTCACCTGCACGATATGTGGCCCCAGCAAAGCTACCTCACCTGCCTTTAACCAGCACAACGGTGAACTGCATGGCCTACCATATAAAGCCTCGTATGGTTCCATCTCAATAGTCGCCTGAAAAATATTGTTATAGGAAAACTCGAATAAGGGTATATGCTTCTCCCAAGAGCCCCCAAAGACTAGGACGCATGCATGAAGCATGTCCTCAAGAACATGTATCGTATTCTCTGACTGGCCATAGGTCTGAGGGTGGTATGCTGTGCTCAGAAGCACCTGTGTACCCAATGCCCTCTGAAAACTCTGCCAGAAATGAGACGTAAAGTGGGTGTCCCTATCAGAAATGATAGAATGAGGGACCCCATGAAGAAGTAAGATCTCTCGGATATACAGCCTTCCGAGATCGTCCACACCAAAGGTCTCCTTAATCGGAAAAAGGTGACCTACCTTCGTGAGTCTGTCCACAAAAACCCACACGGCAGTATTTCCTCTAGGTGATCTCAGTAATCCCATCACGAAATCCATCGCGTCATCATCTCATTTCCACTCTGGAATGGGTAACTACTGTAACAGCCCAGCTGGTCTTTGGTGCTCTGCCTTCACCTGCTGACAGGTGGAAAACCTCGTGATAAAACCAGCTATCTCTCTCTTCATACCCGGCCACCAGTACTGACGTCTCAAGTCCCGGTACATCTTGGTAACCCTGGGATGAACTTTCCAAGATGAAGCATGAAACTCCCACATCATCTCCTCGCATATATCCACTGGAACCCATACTAATCCATGGAAATGCAAAACCTCATCATCACCTATCGTCCAACCAGGAGGAGGGTTCTCACTTGCCACTAACTGCTGTAGAACTAGGCCTTCTGAATCCGATAGCTGTCTCATCTTCATACTGTCCAAGAGGGTAGATGTTACAGCTAAAGAAGAAAGATAAGTCTGCCCCTGATTGTCATGCACCTCCAAATGCATCTCAGTGGACAAATCCATGAGCTCCCACTCACCACTGGCCTCCTTCACTACCTGTATCTGAGTCTTCCTACTCAGTGCATCAGCTGCTGTATTAAATTTACCAGGTGTATAGGCAAGCTCAAAATCGAAGGACTGTAGGTACTCAACCCACCTTCTCTGCCTCAGATTCAGGTCACGCTGAGTAAATATATAATTGAAGATTTTTTGGTCAGTGAAAACCACAAAATGCTCTCCCCATAGATAATCTATCCAACATCGCAACACATTCACAACTGCAGCCAACTCGAGATCATGCGTCGGGTAATTCCGATCATGTGGCCACAACTACCAAGACCTGTACGCAACAACTCAGTCACCCTGCATCAAAACGGCTCCCAGCCCAATCCCTGATGCATCACAATAAACTGTATAGCTCTTCCTCTGCTCTGGGAGTATCAGGATCGGTGCTGATGTCGACCTTCCCTTTAGGTCTTGAAAAGCTACCTCGAAAGATTATGACCAAACTAACTTCACACCCTTCTTAGTCAGTCCCATCAACGGTGCTGCTAAGCGGGAGAAGTCATGTATGAAGCGTCTATAGTAACGATCCAGCCCTATGAAACTCTGTATCTCAAACACGATCTTAGGCTGCTCTTAGGAAACTACTATGCTCACCTTCTCTGGGTCTACTACAACTCCTGCCTCTGAGATGATGTGACCCAGGAAGTGAATTTGGTCCATCCAAAAGTGGCACTTTGAGAGCTTAACATATAGTCGATGCTCTCCCAGTGTACTCAATACGATCTCAAGATGGGTGGCATGGTCGTGTCGAGTGTGAGAGTACACTAAGATGTAGTCCACAAATACTACCACAAAAGAATAAAGATTCGGATAGAACACATGATTCATCAGATCCATGAAAACTGCTGGCACATTCATGAGTCCGAACGGCATAACCAAGTACTTGTACAGACCATATCTGCACCGAAAAGCTGTAAGTGGTATATCCGATGGTCTCACATGCAGCTGATGATATCCCGATCTCAAGTCAATTTTCAAGAACACTCGTGCTCCATGAAGATGATCAAATAGATCATCAATCCTCAGTAAGGTATATCGGTTCTTAACCGTCAATTGGTTTAGCTTCCGATAATCCACGCAAATTCTAAGGGTACCATCCACCTTATTTTCAAAAAGGACCGCAGAACCCCAAGGAGAAGTACTGGGTCGGATAAAGCCCTTTTCCTATAACTCCTCTAACTGCCTCTTAAGCTCCTGCATGTTAGGCGTGGCCATCCTATTAGGAGGAATTGACACCGGTGCTACTCCTGGATCTAGCTCAATAGAGAAATCCACCTCACGGACCGGAGGTAGACCTGAAAAGTCATCCGAGAAGACATCCCACAAACGATGAACAACTGGAGGGAAATCCGTGTGACAAGTCCCCTGATCATCTAGATATAAGCTCGCAATCTGGGCTGTGACTCCACCTCACCCATGATGCTCCGGTCCAGCTCGACTCGCCTGAACATCCCATTCTCCCTTGTATAGAAACTCTCCGCCCTTTGGTGACATGAAACACACCCTACGAAGATAGCAGTCTACAAAGGCTCGAAAGGGAACCAACCAGTCCATCCCATGAATGACATCATACCTCGTCATCTCTAAGATATAAAGGTCCCAAAAGAAGTGACACCCTCTAATCCCAAGGGGGATCTCCTTACACCGACGCACACCAACCACCCTAGTCCCCAACGGAGTGTCTAGAGTCAAGATATCAAAAGAAGAAGAAAAACTGAGCCCAAGGCTCTCCACAACGGGTACATATATGAAACTATGCATAGCACCCATATCAGAAAGCACTGAAGACAAGACAGAAGCTACTCGAATAGTACCTCTGACTGTCGAAGGTCTGGGATCCTACTCCTGTTGGGTCTGTTGCACTGTATATGTCTGCCCAATGCTGCGGCCCTGCGACACAGCCTGGCTACCCTGAGATGTCCCGACCTGCATCCTCTACAATCCTGGTGTCTGGATACCACGGCCACGACCACCATCTCGGTCTTCTCACCCTAACACATTCCAGTTCCCTGACTGGTAAGAATCCACTGGTCCTGCTCCCGCACGCAAAGTCTACACAGAACCCATCTCACTATCCACTGGTGGAAACGCCCTACAAAAATGCTGCAGATGAACCATCCTTCCATAACCTCAGCACTCCACTAGGTCACGTGGACATTTTGGACTCTTGTGCCCCTCTCTACCACACTGGTAGCACATGACCTAGCCACCTGAATCATTCTTCTGACCGGTACTACCGCCCTGAGAGAAGTTCATCGGTCTCTTCCTCTTGCTAACATAAATAGTACCAGTAACTGGTGCGGAACCATCCTGGCCCACACCACTATATTCCCATAGGTTCCTCTCAATAATCAATTCCTGGTTCACAATAACGTGCACAGTAGGAAACCTGAAAACATTCACCAGTGCTCGGATGTCACACCGATGACCATCCTCAAAACGTTTAGCTCTCAACGTCTCATCACCCACTAGCACGGGGTGAAAAATGCTGAAGCTCCGTAAAAAGAGCAGAATAGTCCATCATCGAGATAGCGACCTATTGCAGATTCATGAACTCTCGAGCTCTACCTGCCCTCAGCATCTTGGTAAAGAATAAGTCATTGAAGACTTCTTGAAAATCATCCCACTCCATGTCTCTATGATGCTCTGACTGGGTGGTAACATCCCACCACCTCTTGGCGGAATCACCCAGCATTTAAGTCACGAGCTTGACCCTCTGCCATGGAGGCTTCTCAAGATAATAAAAAATAGTCTACATCGATCCTAGCTAAGACTCTGAATCTTGTGGTCTGCCATCCCCTGAAAACTTAGGCGGATGCTGCTGATGAAAGATACGCGTAAGCTCGACCATAGATGTGGCATCCTGCGATGCTCCCTGAAAGGTCTGCATGAACCGTATGAAACCCTCACAGAACTGCGCCTCTGTGCCTATGTCCGGTATAGCAGCTGGTGCCGCATCTGCCTCTACTGGAGGATCAACTAGTAGCCCATGGTCCACCATCTCCAAAGTATAATCGTCGCCGCTCTCCTGGAGAACAACTCGCGGTCGTCTAGGAGGCATGACACTACAGGGTCAAAAGCACGCCTCAGATTCAAGATTATTAAGGCTGAAAGTGAAGGAACCACAAGGAAACAAGAGGAAGAAGGCATTTCAAAATTTGAAAAACAAGACTACACGGCGTGTACACTGACTACACAGCGTGTACTTGACTTCCCTTCCAATGCCCGGGTCCTTACACACGGCTAAGCCACACGACTTCCGTTGAACAAAACTACAAGGTGTGTATAATATCTACATGGCGTGAACGGTGTTATTTGACAACTACCCGTGTTGTCTGTGACACGGACGACTACTTGTCTTGACACTACATGGTGGGTTACACCCGCACACGGATTGTACTCCACACCGTTTCCCAACCACATGGCTAACACCAAATGGTCTGTCCTCAGACAAGAATACACGGCGTGTCCCATAGGTAGACGACGTGTTCAGGGAGATGTGACACCTACCCGGGTTGTTAGTTACATGGCCGAGTCCCCAGGCCACACTACACGGCGTGTCCATCATTGACACGGCGTGTTCTGTACATGAGTTCACCGACCCATGTTGTTAGTTACACAGCCGGGCTCCGGGTCACCACTACACGACGTGTACATTCTGCACACGACATGTTTCACCCAAGCCTTTCCCTACCCATGTCACCACTAACATGGTTTGTGACACAGGAAGAGACTACACGGCATGTACTCTGGGTACACGGTGTGTACTCAAAAAGTTCATTTTTCTTCCCGAACAGAATAATATACACGGCGTGTATAAAGATACTACATGGTGTGTATACTGGGTTTCTGGGCAGTAAGCCTCAGAAACATCCCCAGAACCCATAAAATACTAAAAACCAACACCTAAGTGTAAAATTCCGATCTGTGAGGCCCCATACTCCCAACGAATCAATGTTTGACATCTTATATGTGTTATAACAAATAAACAGTCAATGATTCACCAAATTTCAGTCAATGGGGACCCATACTCCCTAAAAACCAAAGTTTGGCGTCCATTCTATAAAAAAGTTCACACAAAGAATACCCTATCACAGAGCAGGTATTTATCAAACAGCTATCACAACATCAAGCTTTTCTAGCACAACAACTATCATAACAACATGCGAATTTCTAATGCACCTACATGGCATGGAAACTATGCATGGAATGTGATTTCTAGCATGTGCCTATATGATACATGAGACGACATACCCTTATCTCATGGGGTTGCAACTAAATAGAACCCATAGATAAAATATCACAGCACAATCTCAAGGTGCGTCACCCAACGGTGAAAACATATTAACTGTAAAATTTGGAAAATAAAAAGAATTGGAAAATACGAGGTAGACTGGGTTTTCCCAATACATGGGTTAGCTACGCCGGGGCATAGCTTATTACCAACTACATTTCATCCCATCCCTGACTACAACTCCAAATAGTAAGTCAAAGAAAAGAACCCCTCTGATACCACTTTGTAACACCCCAGACATGGGTGTCATGCAACGGGTGCCTTGAGCCCAGTTCGCCACATGTCCTCAAGCGCATTTCCCCAAACTCCAGAGGCTGCCGACTAGCAGTGAGGGCCCAGGTTTGATAGTGGGGAAACTATGCCCTCATTTATCAAAGTGTAGCATAGCAGAATTTAAAGAAAACATACAAAAACAGCGGAAGTAGTAAACCATACACAACTGAAACTGAAATAAACAACTACAGATGATATAACCAATAGTATATAAAATATGAAACATGTCCCAAGTTCTAAGAAAACATCTAGGACATGTTATACATCAATATAGTACAACAAAATGCAGAGTAAAGCAAAACAAAGAAAAACAACTGGCAGAGGCATCGCAAGCCTAGGCTTGGTCCCATGCCGTCCTACTCCTCAGCAACATTCAAGTACCTATAAAAGGACTCTTTCCCCTATCTACACTTGCAACAACACAATCTGTTTGGGCTGAAAAGCGTGACTCAAACAGGTTGTGAGAAAAATATCTTCGTAGGCACCCACCAAAGGGTCGTTCCCAACTGCGTGCTAACATGCAACAATAGTGTGCAGTGGTAAATTGCAATAAGGTAAGAAGTACTAAAAAGTAACTTACTACCAGTTATATTTCCATTTTTAATATTCATTTAATCCATTTAATATAAGAAATAACCATAGTGCATTTCTAAGTAAACAACCAATGTCCTCATACACGTAAACTCCTACCCTCGGTTAACGAGTATCCAACACAAGAATCTGCCCTCAGGAATAACATATTTTTCCCTCAGGCGTAGCTAGTTTCTCCCACAGGCACAAAATCAGCTACCCACAGGCACGAAAGAAGTTTCCCTCAGGCCGAAATAACTACTGCCCACATGCTAAATAGTACAGTGCCCACAGGATAATTACAACAATTCCCTCAGGCTAAATAGGTAACCGGGCCATGCCCAACATATCAAAATGAAGTATGAAATAAATTCCGCTCAAGGCAATTCTACAATCACTACTTTAAAGTCATACCCTCGGGTATCCTGGCCAAACGACTAAATAGTGAAACACACCCCCGGGGTGGTTCCGGATCCAAGCAACGATCCCAAACAGCATTTTATTATCACAATTTAATCAACTATGCAATTATAGGCATTAAATATATCAACAACCTCAGCCACACGACACCCCAACATGGGTTCGTGACACAAAAATGCACAAAAACGCACGATAGTTGGAAATTTACACCAAGACACATACCTTATACGCCAAAGAGAGTTATACACGAATGCCGATTTCAGAAATGCCTAAGAACGACGTAGATCTGACGAAGAAAAAACCCATTCAAATGTAAATAACATCCGTTAGGAGAATAATTGGTAAGAATCATACTAGGAGAGGATAGGGCTTACCCATGTGGTTCCAACGAGATCGTCTGAAGCCAAATCGGATTCCAGACGAACACCCGGTGGATCTTCAAAGGTTCAGTCGTCCTCCTTGGCTCCAAAAAGGCTAAAATTCCTCCTCCACCAAATGAGGTGGCTAATGCATGTTTTAAGCTGAAAAATCAAAGTACATGTCATGTACTTCTAAGTAGACGGTGTGAACTTCTTTCATTTAACTATTCCTCTGGCCGCACCGCCACACTGTTCAGACGTCGACATGAGTACACGACATGTACTCTCTAGTACATGGCGTGTGCTGTCTCTTACTCCACAGCCTTACTATTTAAGCCTGCCGACTAACTACACGGCATGTAAGGTACCACCACAGGATGTGTAGTAGGTTCATACACCCCCCGTCACCGACATGGCTACACGCCCCATGTACCCATCCCACATGGCCAAAAGTACATGGCATGTGGAAAAAGTACACGACATGTAGTTTCAAAATTCATGATTTTCCCCATTTTCCATATTTTCTCAAAAACACTTAATGAAAAAGAAGAAGAATCCCGCACCTCAAAAATAAGAACCGGGTTCTTACAATTGTAATGAAGACCTAAAAAATGTTAGTTAACCAAGAATGTATTGGAATTATTTACATACCCCAAGAGGAATTTTGAGTCACAAATTCGTGATTCTGAGATGAATAACATGAAATGAGACAAGTATGTGATTAATGTACATTTAATAATTTCAAAAATAAATTTCCTTAATGATATTTCCAAGGTTTATGGGAATATAGGAGGTATCTCCTAAGGATGAATATGTTGTCGATTGAAAACCCCCATTTTGTGGGTGACATTATATAAATCCAACTAGGTCGTATTACTACATAGTCAAAAATAGGAATCCTATAGTTGAAAAAACCTTTTGGTTGGAAATTGATTCAAATCCAACTAGGGAATGTTACTGAATAGTCAAAAAGGGTACCCTCATGAATTGTAACATTATATTATCAATATCAATGAAATTTATGAGGATCAGAATTTTACAAGACCATGAGGTGTGGTTTTTCAAGGAAATGACTCTACGAATTAAGATATCATCTATATTGGAATTTTACATGAATTTAAAACCTCTCCAATACAAATTTTGCTTCATGAAAAGAAGTTATATTCTATTAAATGACTACATTATAGGGTAAGGCCACTTCCTGACAAGGGTTAAAGCATCATGTTGTTTAATGTCTTATTACTAGGACATAGATCATGTAGTTTAATATCTTACAGTGAGGTTGTTTTTGTAAAGTTTGACTTCTTATGACTAGGAATTTTTTCTTTATAGTATAATGTTATATAAATAGTACATCGGGGTCTATAATTTAGTTTATTTTAGACATGACATAAATATTAATTATGATCCCTTTTTGAGTAATATTTATGGGAATATACCATCATTTTTGGGTATGAAAAGGAATTATTTTAATCTATAATCTAGAGGTATCTGGATGTGAACAATGATATGGGGGAAATGGATTGTGGTGATATATGAGGTCTCTTCTGATGGATAATGTACTACAAGTTAAAAAACATGTTTTGTTGGAAATTTATGCAATGAAATGTGAGGCATGTTACTGTATAGTCAAATAGTGTAATCCTATAGCTGATAGGACCTTTCTGTGGGAAAATAATTAAAACCAAACTGTCTTGTGTTACTAAAATTTTCGTAAAAATATTTCTCAAGAATTATAAAATTATATTTTAGATGGACAGAGTAATTTTATGAAGTTTCATATTTCCCCAGACACAGATTTTGGTTTGTTGAAGGAATGTGCCTGAATGTGGGAGGAATAAACCATGTCAAAATTATACAAGAATTTTGAAAGGATTTCTTACACAGTTCTCACCAAAAGTATCAAATCCCAATTCCTATAGTTCTAGTTCATATTACTAGGACCGTAATATTAAATATTCAATGAGTAATATGAATCTTATGGAACCAATGTTGTTTCATCAAGCATCGAGCACGAGGGTGGAAATTGTATACCGTGAGTTTGGGGTTCTCGAATTTAGAAAATTAAATTGGAAAGGAATGTGAGGAATTACCATTAAAATTGGTCAAATATATGGTTCTAGCATGAGGCTTATGAAAATAGAAGAAGCTTCTCCCAAGGGAAAAAATTTTCACTGGTAGAAAACCTCATTTTTTGAGAGACTTTATTAAAAGTAAATTAGGTTGTGTTATTTTATGTTTAAACGGTGACTTCATTTAATGGATAATACATTTCAGTGGTTCACTAATTAAAATGAAATCATGTCATGTTATTACATAGTCAAACAAAGGAGTTCTCAGCTATCAGTCATTCCATTAAAAGTAGCTGGAGAAAGACTATGAAGATAAAAAATTGTCCATGATTAGGAGTATAATGTGTAGAACGAATATTTATATTCATAAAGGATGTATATTCACTAAAATTTGTGATGAAGGGTAGATTCCTTTTCCTAGAATTGATTCTTATGTAATAGGGGACAAATATATTTCCTTGTTCGACCCATGAATGGGGGAACCCAAATTAAAATCTCCTACATAGATCTTTGTTTGTATATATAAGGGGACATTTTTATTTACATCATGGCAGGATTGGGACATGAACTCTAGGAATCAATATTTATCTCACTTGAATGAGAATAAATCAATATGTAGTTATTGAGGAACCATAAAGGATATGTCATTAATTTAGAACAACATCCATGTAATTTAATTTCATGTTGTAGGGACACAGGTGACTTGACGTAAGAAAATTATATTGTGGCTGGATGGGTATAGGACCCAGGAGTCCCTAAACATGTTTTTGGAGAAATAATAAATCCACACATAGTTATTAAATAGATTCCCCATAATGATTTAATTATTGGTAGGGAAGGAGATTTATTCTATAATAGTCCTACAAAATGGGTTAGAACCCATATTGGATCCTCTCATGTAGATCTAAATCAGTCATGGGAGAGGGGGAATTCACATATTGTAGCTGGAAAAGGATATTAGATCTGTCAATATCTACATATATTGTGCGAATTAGAATTAAAATATTTGTAGTTATTACGGAACTCTAAAATTTAATGTCTTGAGGAAAAACACATAAAGTGTCATTTAAAGTCATTAAAATAGGACTATATTAATCCTGATTCTAGATGATATTATTTAATCTTGTATGGAACTTTTTTATCAAATAACTTATGCTCATGTGAGATATGCTCAGTGTGCGAAATAAGTAGTTGAAAATTATTCTTCAACCACAATAAGGCATCACAAGTTAAGGATAAGGGAACATATATTTTTTTGGGGATGATACCTAGATGTAAGATCTAGGCATCACTACATATCTCAAATGAATGAGAATCAAGTAATATATGGTTCTTTAATGGTTCCTAGTTCTAGTATGGTATGAACATAAGGAAGGGGAAATTTGTGTGTGTGTTGTGGATGTACCTAGGATGGGATATCTAGGAATCAATATTTATATCACGGGAATGATAATCAAGACACAAATAGTTCACGAATAAAAGGTGTGGTGCAGTACTAACTGCAATGATTTTGATCTGCTCAAATGTGGATTTATGTGTTCTATAGTTTCATATCATTCAACAATGATGTGAACCATGTAGCTTCACATCATGTGGAAAAGATGTTCTCATATAGTTTAATGTATTTTCCATGATTTTGGCCAATCTTGTGTAAATTCCTATAGTACGGACCTTGATCATTGCAGTCTTGGATCATACAAATAAGACTATATAGTGTGCCTTTTAAGGTCGTGCGTACATGACCATGATGAGATGTAGTTTAATATCAAACAAAAAGGACATTTGTCTCATGAATATTGTCATCATATGACCAAGATGATATTTGATTCCATATAATTCCCATTGACAAAGACTGACTACAGAGTTTAAGATCGTGTAGCTATGGCATATCACTCTTTTGTCACATGAAGTAGTTTTTCAGAAACCATGAATTTTATTAGCGTGTAATGATCTCCCCATCCATTAATATTAATTAATATGCTCTATCATAGTTTAAATTTTTTATGTAATATGGTATCTCCCAATTTTTATCATTATTTGGACGCTTTTTCCTGTGTATCATTGAAGTCCAAATGATGAGAACCAATTCTCCATAGAGGAAGGAATAGAGACAGACCTTCTTGTTAAAATATATGGATATCTATTTATGGTGGACCTCTTAATGATTCAAGGTATGAAATATACTATCATCAAGATATTATGATTCATCTAAATGTCTCAAGTATTTATCATATGTGGATAAATGATTAATAATGGAAATAAGGAGTGAGTGAAAATTGGCCTCAATGGGGAGGACTGCTTCTGTTCCATTTTTGATTAAGTATTGGGTTTATCATTTTCCAATCTAGGTTTTCGTTTAATAGTTCCATAAGGAATGGAAGATCCTGTGAGGAAAATGCATTCTATATTTATCCCCCATCATCTGAATTGTGTATTATAGGGTCTTTTTGAATTCCTCAATTAGTCCATGAGTCATTCTGTGATAGTGGGATGAATGCTTTGATTTGATATTATACTCATCATAAAACTTTTCCAATTCAGTGGAACAAAAAAATTTGCTTTATTTTCTATTAGTATTGTATGAGGGACACTAAATATATTAATTATATTTGTTTTTATAAAGGTGAAGATACGTTCGGCCCTGACATTTTTGGGGGTATTGCCTCACCAATTTAGAGAAGAAGTCAGTTGCAGTTATGATGTATTTGAATTTCATAGCCATAGATATGGGTTATGTCCCTACAACATCAATTTACCATATATAAAATGGCTAATAATATTTGGTTTTTGAAAGAAACTATGGGTTTGATGAATGAAATTGGCATGCACTTGGCATGAATGACCCTTTTTGGAGAAATTTGTGCAATCCTACATCACGGGGGGCCAGTAGTACCAAAGACTCTAGATTTAATTTGAAATGATGAACCCTAACTGTTGGGAACTATAGGCTCACACAATTACTTATTTCATGATAGAAATGATTCTCTCTTCCATTAACACATATAAGAATGACTCCATCAAATCCACATTTATAGAGGAAATTTTGGTGATTTTAGTCCATCATAAAGAGTGATGATGGTTTCTCACCATTGAATTTTATCATTCATGCATTTAACTTAAGGGAGTATTCCATTTAGAAGTTATTCCATCATCGACATCATGAACTCATTGTAAGGACCATATGGTCCATTTATAGGACTGATCTCTTCAATATATTTTGTGTTGACATGAGTAAAGGGAGATGCCATTCGGCTGTTCATGATGATGATAACTATTCCATCCAGTTTTGGATCTACCAAATCTATATATAAATTATACAATGTATTTTCCAAGGCATTCTATGATCATGGTATGTGATTAAATTTCGGATCCAATATTAATTCTTCTTGTAACCCTTATATATAGTTATATTGGGGTATTGGATCTTCTTTTCTGACATCATAATCCATATTGATCTATTTGTTTTCCAACTCTGAATCATGTTCTACCACTAGGCGTCTCCTTGGTATATGTATTGATAGTTTTATGATTAATATGGGGGTTAGATATTCTAACTCATTGTGTGTGCACCCTTCTGATAGTAGGAAGTAACAACCCAAGACTGCCATTACAGATGATATGAGCATGTCCCCTAATCCAGCTTTGATGAGAACATGGTATTCCATTCTCTTCTCTTTTGGGATCCGGGATAGACCATCAAAATACATTGTCCACATTTGGGGGGTTATATTGAATAGACAAATATATTCATCTTGAAATTTATTATTTAACTCCATTATTTTTACGGATAGATGTTCTATAATAAAATCCACCAGATATAGGCCTTTCACTACATTATGAGGGACGAAATCTAAATCTTACTACTGTAGGATAACAACCCATGGTTCCAAATATCATATCGAAATTTTGAATCTAAGGAAAATTTTGTGCGAGTTATTATGAGATACATAATAGACCTCATGGTACTACAATTAGTGACATAGTTTATGAACTACAAAGATCACCAGTAGGAAAAACTTCTCAAAATCTGAATAAAAAGTCTCAGTGTTTATCATGGTTCATCGGAGATAATAAATTCTATTTTTATTCTTAGTATTTGTCTTGTATTCATTTAAATAACATATTTATTTCTTGAGTTCTTTCACATATATAATGAGTTATATCCCATCAATGGGAAACATTTTCCCATAAGGGAATGAGAGATACATCTTGAGGTTGTCAAATTCTTCCGACCAGTCATTGTTCAATTAATATGTGACCCCTTCTTCATCAACATGGTGAAAGGAAAAAATTTTACTATGATCACTGGATGTAGGAAAAGTTTTGATGATTTCTTATTAACATAATAAAATTATGAGGATGTGACATTATATTGATACCTTTTGTTTTCTCATGTTCGACATCGATAATGCAATGGCACATCTGAAGAAAACTTTCTAGGGGATCATTATTTGGATTGGAAGTTAATGTTTTTTGAATATTGCCAAATGATTTTGAATGTGTTTATAAAACTATCTGGACATAACCATAATATAATCAATATAGAATTTGGAAATATTCCCTAGAAAGGGTTTGATGGTGTGATGTGTTGCAAGTTGGTATGTAGAACCAGCATTTTTTATGCCAAAGGGAATTACTTGATAGAAATATCTCTCTAGGGGGCCCTGATGGTGATGGATTATTCATCTTCTATGGCAATCTAGATTTTTTTGTACCCTCAATAGCCATATATAATGTACTGGGATTTATAAAAATGCATCGCATCAATCAATAGCTATTTGATTGGAACCATGAATTCATCATTAAATTAATTATGGTTGAGATCTATGAAGTCAATACAGACCCTGATTTACCAATTTATTTATTTACAATGATGATATTGGACATCCACGTTTTATGCAACATTTCTAGGATATATTCATCCTTGATAATAATTTACACTTCAACAATAATTTTAGAGGCCTTAGTTGGGTGTGTCTTTTTGGATAGTTGTTTATACACATGGAGGTTTTATGAAAACCTAAAGTGATGAGTGGACACCTCAGGATGAATGTCTAACATCTATGGGTAATTTGAGGCAATCATGTCCCACTATTTCCTAAGGAATTAATTGTATATTTATTTTTCCTTATAACTCATGGAATCACTAATCAAAGTGGGTCGTGGTTCTTATTTCAAACCTATATTTATTTCTATATGTTCTCAAATGGTGGTAGAGGAACATTCTGAAAATGATGGAGGGGAATCCCTATAGTCATCCTCTTCTTCCTATATCTCATGATTCTCCATTTACACATCTTCCTAGGAATTATGTGATGATGTAAATTTATTAGTGTTAAGGGGGGAGTTAGTATTGTGACATTTGGAAGTAGAAGAAGCTACTTCAAACCTAACTGATGACATAAGGTCTCTTTTAAGTGACGAGGATGGAATGAGTGGTTTTTCTCCCTATCTTTCGTCACTATTGAGAGATTCAATGAATTATACAGAATGTCTAGTTACATTTTTAATGACCAATGTTATGGAATTCAATTAATACATTCCTAAACTTTGACCCAACTCTTCAATATAATTGATGGGTAGCACATAATCTGGGATGATCTTCTTGAAGGGATTAACCAGGGCCATTTCTAGACCATTTGGTGCACTGATTTAAAATTTTCAATCACATGCTACTTCACATTACTCTAATAGATTTCTATTTCAATATATTGTGTTTTTTAGGATATAAATGTGGTCTTACAACATGAAATGTCTCAATTTTACCATTATTCCAATATTTGATGTCCTTATTGTTTGATAATGGAATAACCACATTATAATGTAACCAAGGCCAATCTCCTTATTAAAAAAATGTAACCAAGGCCTTCCCAATGCAACATTTAATTCCTTATCATTCTAAATAATAATAAACCATGAGTTTGTAATGAGATCCTCAAATTCAGTTCTATGCTTGATCTCAACAAAATAATTTTTCTCTCCCTTAGCATAAATATGTAGTTTTAGAGCAGAAGGGGGAAGTGGGACTTTTTTTACCCAACATATGAGGAATTTTGACTATAATGAGGTTGACCCCCAATCTATTTTGAATGATGTTTTTTCAGATATCAACATCATTTATCATACCAAATACATACAATGGTTCGATGATTCCTGGTATAAAGGAATATTTATACTTATCTGTGAAAGAGATTATCATGTTGAATACTGAAGGATTCGTCATTCTATAACATACATAGAATGAAGAAAAATAAACCTAGAATTATTTAAGGCATGAAAAATTCTACATAAGTTCTTCCAAATTTCTTTTGACGGACTCAGTGAATCCCATATTAAAATCTTGATCGACACAAGAAATAGCAATTTTAAAATGTTTTACTTATTTTCCAAAAACATATTCCCATAATATAAATAGAAATTTTTTGGAACTTTAGGAACATAATTACATATTTTATACATATCATACCTTGGAAAAATAGTTTATCGTACTTATTCCCTTAGTGGATTAGAATGGATAGGTCTACCTACATTCCCAGGTTGATTGTTTGATAGTGTCTCCCCCAGTTGATCTCCTAAACTGATTGAGTTTGGGAAAACTCTATAATGTGTGGGGTAACACTATTTTTCATCTTGATCTTGTGGAATGACTCTCTCATTAGTTTTCTCCATGTAGATTGTCTGAGTGGGGATATGGCCATAGTATTGACTTCTAGGATGATTGTGCCTTCCCCTGTGTCCTTGGATATGGATACCTCTTCCCATAACTCCAAAATAAGATGTTGTGAATTTTGTTTCATAGGCGTACTCAATATCATAAAAGGGACTCATTAAGGTAATAATATTAATGGAACTAAAGATTAATTTATCATCTAATGAGGACTCCATCAGTCTAGATCACTCTTATGGTACCGTTTGGTGGGGTGGTTCCCATTTAACTGGGACTGTGGGAATTATGTTTGAGAAAATCAAAGACAACATTGTCCATGGTATTATTTATATTCCTTTGATTTCTTCATAATATCACATCCATTTAAATTCTTGGAAGACCAAATTTCAGAGGATTTTTATGCCGATGGAGTCAGTTGTGACATAGAAGAAGAGGACCTGAGCATAGTTTCCTATTTCAACTATGATCAGAGGATATCATCAGTCTGGTTGAAAATATTTCTAAACATCCATTCACTAAATTTATGAACATAGTTTCTTTTAATTTCAATTAATTTATTCTCCACATCTATATTGATGACATTAACACATGCTACTTGTGTAGGTGGCTTGCCCAATGTCACATTCCCAGAGTCCACCATCTTCTTTAGGATGTTTTTGCTGACAAAACATTGCTAGATGTTGTGACCCAATACTCAATGGAATGTTAAACGGATCATGATATCATTTTCACCATCTTAGTTGTGCTTCTTGGGTGTTATAAACTTGACCATGTTATTTTCCAATTATGATATGAAATAGCTAGGGACTTAGTCATTTTGAAAGGAGTATCCCTTTTTCTTCATCTCTTAAAAATGTTTTCACCTCTTCCCCATTTTATTGTCATAATTTGGTTGGAGTTTTTTATAAACTAATAAAGGGAACAATGAAATATTTCATGGTAATTGGGTTTGGAGTGGGTGTGGGGGTCTACTTAAGTGTAATAATGGGAGCCACTTTTTTCACATTCCCTATACTTAAGCTGATGGAAGTACTCAGAAAATTGACGCGGCGATGAGATGGTGTATTCCATTATTTTTGTAATTTGGGAAGATCCCAAAACCCTCCTATGTATTTCATAGGGTTGAGTGGTTTTCAAAACTCATCATGAAGATTATCTATATAGATGGACAATAAGATTTCTTGAGGAAACCATAGGTTTAAAGAGTATGTCATCCCCTTCCACCGAGTGATTAAATCTAAGACCCTCTCATTCATCCACTTTTTGGAGTTTTAGAGGTCTAGTACTTTTTGTCTATATTTTTGAGCTAAACATGAAGAGAAACTCTCGATAGTGAACTTCCCTCCCTGTAATTGACCGATCCAGGAAGCTTGTATACCATTAATAGAGAAGCCTTATAGTGTTTTAAAAAATCACCCAAGTTTCACTACATCTTTAAGAGCACGGGTCCTTAGCATGAGTTCATAGAGAGACATAAATTTGTCAGATGCTTCTTGGATCCACCGATCCATTGTAAAATTAAAATATAAGTTTTCCAAAGTTCACTGAGAAAAGAGACTGGTCAACCCATTTAGAGTAAGGGTTTATATTTGGTTGTAATAATGCATGATGCTCCACAATATCGTCCAATAAAGATGTTAGAAACTAAATAGGGTTGATAATCACTTAAGGGATGTTTGTTTGAGTTGGAGCTCAAATAGGGGAAGTAACAGTTATAGCCAACTATGATGGCCCTCGTGGTATCGTCCATGAGTAACCCATAGGAGCAGGCCAATAAATATCATACTAGTATAGTTCTAGTTGTATACCCAATAGATGAAAATATTGATTTAATATCATGGGGTTCAATTATATTTTTATTTGGTTCCCCATTTTTAATGGATGTTCTAGATCCATATTGATTGCTTTGATAAATCATCATTGATGATGTATGAAAATTGGGAGTGCGAGTTGTGGATCTGCTTATAGAAAATATCCAACAGGATTGTAGACTAAGAGTTGTACTAACTTGAGTCTTCTCAAATATTTCATCTATTCCTCTTATTGAGAGAATATTACCTCAATTGTAAGGGGATCAACCTCTTCTAGAGGTGGGTGAGGCACAACCCTACCATTACCATTTTCTTTGATGGATTATCTTTGAGGAGGTAATGATTATGTTGTTGAGGGAATTCCAAATTAAATAAATGCCTCTAGTTGTGGGTGTATATATCCCCTTTAATCATTCTGATCTGGTATGTGTTATGAATTGAAATTTCCTCTTCTAACTCTTTCGTACTGGCCTCTTTCTTTGTAGGATCTCTAGGGGTGGTTTAAATGACATTAACTGATCAAGAATGTATTGTTGATGCTTCATCAGCCTCTCTAGGAGACTTCTTTTTTCTAAGACATTAATAGGGTCGTTTCAACTCTATCACTGGTTTTCTCGGGTCTATTATAAATATGGCAATCTAAAGGGAATCTATTGACAATTTTTATGTGCATGTTCAAAATCGGGATACTAGATTAAGGGATGGGCTGAACTGGGAGGATATGTTATGCGATGTTCCTCTCAATAGAAAGAAGGATGAATTTTACCATGGAGGAGTTTATTGAGGTAAAATATCCCCCATTCATGGGGATGGGGATATTCCTATTCCACATCCACAACTCTTCTAAGCTGGTTTTTTTGGGCTCAAATTATTATATTTAAAAATACCCAATTCTAATGGGATGGGGTTGCTAAGAGAGATTCATGACTTCCACTCCCACAATGACCCTCTTGATTATAAAGATTCATTTTTGAACATGGGATAGATTAATCATTTAGTTTGCAGCCAAACCAAATGCTTATATTTGTGATATTTTCATTATCTGATAATTGAATTCCATTAAATGGGAGGCTAGCTCAATATTTGTAGGTACCTTCTAAAAAAGACTTTTAATAGATTTCCTGCTTTTGTCCCAACATTAATACGAGTTTTTCGAGAACTTTTTTTTGATCATATCATTTTTTGTGAATAGAATCAATATTTTGAAGTTTTCCCAAAGCCATGACATTGCATTATTTCATATTTTTTGGAATTTATGGATTGGAGATAATGGTGAAATGAAACACTTCGTGGTCACCCCATCCTATGACACGAACACTATATGGAATATCTTAGACTATATGAAATAATTATTTCAATGTGATGATACAAGCATGCTGAAGATAACATTTTCCCCAATTGTTTATTTCCTTCATCCATGATAGATTCTGAGTAAATTTTTTATTGTATCTCTACTATTACATTAACTTCACTATGATACTCATTGTAGGGTAATAACTTTTATATTATTTGATAATGAGTGTTCAATATATTGAGGAAGAAGTCATACACATAGAATTATAAAAATTCCTTTGAAATTATGTATTGAAAAGTGTATAAAATCCATAAAATGACTATTATTTCATCATTAGATTGATTTTTCCTTATAATAAACATTTCATCTTCATATTTTTATAGATTTTTTCCAAACTAGTCCTACCAAAGTGGAGGCATCCCTACTGCTTCATTATGAAAAAAATATTGGTTATGATTTACTCTATAACATTGGAAGCAACAAAATCTAATGGTGGTTTTGATATTGACCATTTCCTTGAGATATCTTATGGATAATAAATGATTTCAATGGGCAGTGACAAGGCATCAGATATGACTAGTACTATTTTCCAAATAATTATGTGGTAAGTGGGACTTCTCACCACTAAATCCCCAAGGATATGAACCTTTTAACGACATAAAAAACTACAATAGAGAGAAAAATCACACTGAATCCCATTATGGGGAGTACTACCATTATGGATTGACCTCCAACTGTAAGTATAATTCCCCCAATATATACCGTATAAAATACCTATAGGGTTGACAACAACTATGGTAAGACCCTATTTCTACTTGGTCTTCTAGCCACATAGAGCGCTTCCATGACTCCCATTAAGAGATGGGATCTAAAGAGTTATCAGATTATGGATATGAAAAAAAACTTCTTGGTGATGTGTCTAGGGAGGTAATTCATAATTACTACTACTATTATTATAATTTATTAACAGGGGGTAAGATCCTGATATTCTATAGATAACCATATGAGAAACTCAATAACTAAATAATTATGTAGAGTGGGATTATATATCATCACTTCATTTTTTAGTCATATCTAGTGGGGTTTCATTTTGGATTAATTCTTTAGTATGACTAGGACACATTCATATAATTGTTTTTTCATATATAGAATATTGTTTAACTTTTTGCTATGTCACATCAAAAATTTTCAAATAGGCTTCTAATATTTTTACAGGGGTTTGTGCCTACCTCAGAGTGGATATTAGAATTGACTGATTACATCCCATTAGAGTAGTTGTTTGGACCTCATTTGTTTATCCATATAACATGGGAGAGTTTTCCCCATGACCCTCATGGATGTGATCATAGGTTCAAGTCTTCTCTAGAGTGACATGTTGTGGAGTCATGCCATTTGTATGGATGATTTTGTGTATTTGTCTATCTACAAATTTTATCATTATTATGATATCCTATAAGGAAATCATAATGTGGGTAGAAATATTCACCTACTCTTTCTTAGTTTTTATTATGTTCATGATGAATTCAACGAATGAAAT
Source organism: Viscum album (assembly GCA_963277665.1). Classification (NCBI taxonomy): domain Eukaryota; kingdom Viridiplantae; phylum Streptophyta; class Magnoliopsida; order Santalales; family Viscaceae; genus Viscum; species Viscum album. Next base: position 549,959,155 of record OY728140.1, read on the forward strand.
TTGGATATATTCAAATTCAGTGGCTGGAGTAAGGGTATGTGTCTTCTCTTATCCTCTATTTCCTACATGTAGATACTAACAATACTCAGGTATGGGGGATGAGATTTCATCCAACCTCTATCTATCATCGGGTTTTTCTATATGACTTATTTGGATACTTCTAGAAAAGATATCTTTCATTCATGATAGACACAACTATGCGTGTGTTCATACTCACAGTTTTTGTTCCAAACATGACTGGCGAGATTGATTATTCGAGTAGGTGTTTGTTTTAACCCATGGAATGACGTCGAATTTGAGTTACGGTATTCTTTAGATACTACCATTCAAGGATACTATAAGTCATGGTTAGTGTGGGATGGCGTTTATACCTTCTCCTGGAGTTCAATTAGTTTTTATCGGATTTCTTCTTGAAATGATGCCATACGAGGCTACTAGAAATCCTGGTTGCTATGGGTAGGTGTTTCTGCCTGCTCCCTATTTTCCACCAAATTTTATTTGTGGGATTCTCCTTTGGGGATAAGGCTGTGGGTGTATTTCCTATTTATTGGTCACTACCCTCGAAGGGTCATCTTATATTCCTGATTCTAGATGACCTGGGCCAAAATCATGAGAACATCACCCTCATCATGTTAAGAGTTAACCACCATGAGGCATTGCGGTAAACAATAACTACAAGGATCCATTTGAAAGGAACCTCCCGAATTATGGGTGAGGCCATATATGGCCTCTTTATCTACCTCCCTAAAATAAGGGAGGATGTTATTGTTTATTTCTTGGGGTAACCTCCCAGAATAGTTTGAGATGGTGATTGGTTTCATCTTCGTTTGGACCACCTGTCATTATTGATTGGATGAATAGAAGTTCATTAAAATCACTAAGGAATTAAGATAAACCTCTATGTTTGGGATCAAAAAATTTCATTGGTACTCTCGAACTAGTTTCTTTGAGACTCATCATTGAATAAGCTAGCTTAGTGATGGTTTCATATGATTAGATAAGGAACCATCCTGAATGGAAGTACAATAATATTTCTATGACAGCAGATGTGATTCCATTTCGATTAAAGGGAGATCTTGTCCAATGTGACTGCAATATAGGTAAAACCCATAAAAATAAAACATTTTCAAATCATTATCTCATTAAATGGACAGTAATAATTGATTTTTTGGTTTGTCCCTCTTTCATTTTTTAAGAGAAAGGGGCCTTGAAGTTGTGTGACATCATCGTCATGGTTAAGTATTCAAGTAGGTATTTCCATTTTTGTTTATAGTGAAAATTATTTACCCATAGATATCTTACATGGGGATGAATTTTTTACCATCACTCATGTCGAGTTCATTATTTTTGAATGACCTCAAATGGGGTTTTTTCATTGATTTAGAAAGACCCAATGGTTCCATTATTTGATAATTATTTCCAACGGTTGGATGTTGTTGTAAACATAACCAAATACACATAGGGACTCGCATGGGTTAAGAGGATGGGAGTTTTGGCTCATCACACCCATTTTGTTGGAATAATTACTTACTATGGTACTCTCTTATAGATGTTTGACATGTTCACAAACCCTTAATTAAATCCCAATTAAAAATGAGTCACCCTTAACTTAAGAATTTATTATTAGCTAACACGGAACATAGATTCATATGTATTTCTCTAATGTTATTCATTGATGGAGATATCTTAGTGTATTTGAGGTTATCTATAAATGGTACCCTTTTATGAATGGATTAGGGATTCTTTATTTGTTTATCATTATAATGAATGTTTTGACCCACATAGTGGGGTGATATAAAACTTTTCATCATTTAGGGAGATGGAAGTGGTTTTTATTTTCTGATCGGACACATGAAATGGGTTTCTTATTTATCTTAATGACCAGAATAATAACCTAGGTACTTCAGTTCATCATAAGATGACATGTCATACATTTTATGGTAATGTGATTAAGACCAAAGCATGAAATTTATCATTATTCCAAAAGGAAATAAAGGAGAAGGGTGCCTAGTCATAATTTTGTGTGGAAATTATACCACGGTGGAAAAAGAATCCTAGACGAGATGTGGGTTCCTAGGATAGATATTACCCTACTGAGAATGTGGCTTGAAGAGAATTAGGGTTTATTTGGGGTGTGGGTTTGGGACTACACGGAGGGTTCTTATGTATATTATTAATATAGGAATCAAATATCATATCATTTGGTTGTGAGGATTAATCCCTATGGATTTTCTGTGATGTATTGTCTCACATGGGAATGTTCCGATTTAGCAGGACATGGTTAGGGATTACACAGAGTTGGAGGCCCGATTTGAATGATGATATGGTCAGTTATTTTATCATGTAGGAGGACAATTTTGGATTGGGATTATAATTGAAATGATTCCTAATGGCTTCACATTAGGTTGATGTCATGATCGCTATAAATGTATAATCCCACAAGAGTCATTCTTGGTGTGAGAAAAAAGAGTAAGTAGTAGATCCAATAAAACACATAATCTACTCTATCTATTGGGGGAGAGGTCAGAAACCAACGGGAGAGGGAAAGATAGTAGGGCCATGCACCCGTCGACTCATGTCATTGTACCATGGATAGTCACGTCTGAATACCTATCTATGTATATCCAATTGTTATAGAGAATGAAGTAGGTGTGAATTAGTAGGAGTTCTTCAAGAGCGATCAGGGGCTTACTCTAGTAAATATTACATGATGACTAGTTCCTAGAGAATATAGGTGAATAAAACACTACACCTCAAAGGGAAAGGAAAACATGATTTTGTACCTCCCCATTTGGAACTAGAGGTCCCTGGTCATAGAGATGAAGAGGTAAGGGATTGGAGCTATCCCTCGCATCTGAGATTGGGAAATCATAAACATTGTCCCATGGTTAGGGACATCTTGAATGAGGTGATTCACATCTGTATGTACCTTGAGGACCCTCCACATATTCTGGGATAAGTGTGGGACACCTCTGACCAATAGAATGCACTTTTAAATGGGATTTACATTGGTGTTACTTTTACAATTGTCATTCATTTTTAAATTAATTGGTGGAATCTTCAATCCCCCCCTGAACAAGTGATCGAGAGTAATGGGAGGCCTATCATTAGTGGATTGAAATAGTATTTAAAGGTGTATTTCACTGGTTAAGGCTCGATTAATATTAGATTCATCACATATAATATGGAGGGATATCTAAGTGCTTCACATAGGGATGGGGTAGGTAAGAACAAGATGGGTGTGCAGTGGGAAATGGACCACCTGGGTAATAAATTTTGAGAAATTGCATTCTCTATTAACAAAGTCTTTCCTCAGGTGTCCTTGGAAGGGTATAACCCTAGTCACTAGTCCTAGGGAGGGACCATCACACAAGTACTTTCTAACTGCGGTGAACGGGTAATTTTGTAGGTGTCTTGTGTTTTTGACCAAGGATGTAAATTGATATAAATACCCCCATTAATTACATATTATCTAAGGGTTAAGAGAGGTACCTGATAGATTTTTTAAGGATTTGGGAGAAGGGTTTGTGTGGTCAGATTTTGAAAGATTCTTCTTATTTTATAGCTATTCAGATGAGGATCCCCAAATCCCTATTTATATGAGAACATGGCTCGTTGGACTAAGGAGCTACCCTACACAACTATATGGAGTGTGATCCTGACAAAGGTACCTCATACATTAGATCTAGTCTTTTAGTTCCATATAGGTTGGATTTATGAGCCTTCAAGTGTATGAGGATGTTTAATGAAGGAAATCTTAAAAAAATTCCTTTGACCCCTCTAGGGTATTTTTCTCTCTAACATAATTCAGGTTATCATATTACAATTTTCATCCTATGCGATAAAACAGAGTGTCAAATGTTCATATATAACTTATCACTCAAATCATATAGTGTTTTATTGAACTCCCCAAAATCTCTAATGTCCATAATATAGGGAGACTTTGATATCAGTTTTTTATTACAAATTAAATTAATGGAAAATTAAACTTACCGATCAAGTGGATATCTAGGTAGTTTTATAGGAAATACATAAATTTAACCTGATATAGTTGGTACATATTCAATTTGATGATAACATCTTTAATCCATAGGTTTTTATATTATTATTGTATATGAATTTAATTTATAAAAGCTAATATATGTGGATCCAAACATGAATCAGTTAAGAATTATCATATAAAAAGATAAATAATTACATAACTACAAAATGAATCATAATCTCCATATATTTGCAATACTTCTCATAAAATTTATTATATAAAATTCAACAATAGGAATGAAAAAAACATCAGAAAATAGAGAATTTTTAAGTTAAGTAATAGTAACTTATTGACACATCATTTTTTATATGAGGATTCCACTATGGGTTTTGACAGAAAATTCACTTCTTATGGTGAATGGAAATTTTCTAATGTTTTATTAAAATGAGATTAAATAAAAAATTCAATGATATGGAATAATTTTACTTCTAAATTAAAGGATATGATTAAATTACTTTCTATCACATCATTAGAAACATATAACATAGCTGTTGTGATCTCATAATCTTGTCCTTTCCCCCTTGGCCTTTTTGGGGTAATTTTAACTTCATGTGTAGGATAATAATTTTCATAGTTTCCTATCTCCTTAATTATGAAGTATTCAACATTTCTGACTTCTTATATTCTATAAAAATAATGGGCATGTTTTACTTTTTCTCCATAATCATTAAAAACTATCAAACCTACTAAGAATGTTCAATGATTATTCCTTCCAAATTTATTTCATGTTGGTGATTCCACACTTCCCATATTTACCTTTTCATTATTTCCTTTTATGGATTTATCAGCAGACGTCTTTTTATCTTGCATCCCTTCGAAGCCTCATGACATGTAAAATTAATTCATTATCATGATATCACATGATACTATATAATCATATGTTGATATGTTTGGAATAATCGTTCCCATCAAGTAATTGGATTAATATAGTTAATTAAACATCAAATTTTTGTAAATTGATTATGTACATAGTCTATGTCATTCCCTTATAACCTTGTAATGATGGTTCCATAATTATCAAACACATAATATTCCTTTTTCCTTAATCTCAAGAACTGTATCTTAATAACCACTAGTTGTTTGTGGGGAAAATATTTTTTCATGAATATCTCATTAAATTAAATCTATTATATGTTTCCTTTTACAATATCCTATTTAGTGTTTTAAAACAATGAACACCTCTGGTCCACATCTCCTATGAGACAATAAACATAAATGAAAACCATACACAATTTATTAAATCTTGATGGGATTAATTTATTCTCTAAAGGAAATATCCTTGTGTTATCTATAAATGGATTCGTAGTCCCATTGAGTGATAGAAGGTTTTGATGAATGAAACAATATTTCAATGCTACACTATATTTTTTGATCAATATGTTGCTCCATACAGGCAATATATTTAGTCATAAACTGATTCATCTGTCCCAGTATAGTTAAAATTTGTGCATATCCAACTGTAGCACTAACTCCAACAACATTATCGTTCCTAGGAGGGAAATTCCTACATGTATTACGTGAATTAATACAGTTTCCATTTCTATCTTTTGGATCCATTTCTATATAATGACATACACAATATTAGATTATGAATCATATTGTATAATTTAAAAACTAGTTAAACAAATGATATAAATTGAATATTTATCTCTAAATCATATCAATATCGTAATCTTTGATTATTTAGGAATATTATCAATGTCTATTATAGGGTTACATTTCTCTAGTAAATGTATTCGTAAATCTAGTTTCCAAGGGTTCTGCTAAACTTCCTATGATACTAACTGTAAAGAACCCAACCCAAGTAACGAAGAGATAGTTGTTAAATTTTTTACATTTTCCATTAGAAATAAATAATCTCATCCAAAGGAAAAAATATTTTAGTATTATTGGATAACATGACACATACCTAAATCATACATTATAGTTGAAAACATAAAATACAACATACTAATTACTTTAATAAGTCAACAATTCTCCTATATTATCCCATCATATCAATTATAATAAACTTCTTAGAATCATTAAGAAAAATTAACTAAAATGGGTTGGATAAGATTCTTGTTAAGGTCATGTGTTTAATGGAATGAAAATAACTCATAAATATTATAGTAGTGAATAAATAGAAATCTAATAATCATATATAAAAAAATTACATTATTTAAATACTATCGATGGATATCATAAATAATCAAATAATCTCCTTAAAATCTATAATGTATATCATAATGAGGGAAATTAATTATTCCAGACATCATAAATATACCGTTAAGGCCATTTACCAAGACATCTTACATAAATGGATAAGTCCTTAGACAAATCCCAAGATAGTTTGTCTCATGAGACCTACCTATGCATCAAGGGGATATAACAGAATTTTACCATCACTTACAAAGTTTAATGAATTTCACATATGGAAGGGGTGACAAATAAACTACATAAACATTTATATTTAAAATATCATATGCAATTTTCTATAGAATAATCACAAACAATCCATTGTAATATGGTGAATGGTATGAATATAGCATATCTCTAATAAAATTAATCATAAAACATCCAATAAAATATTTTCTATGATACCGTAATATAATATCATCAATAAAGAGTATAATTTAAGAAATTATGTTTAATTATATTAAAATTATCTAAAGATGTTATAGGATAACTTTTGATGAAAATACCTTTATCTACATTGAATTGACTTATTTTTTTTAAATAAACAACATGTAAAAGAAAAATGATTCCTAAAAAATGTATTAAAATTTTATTTTAGGCTTCAGAGTATTAAGGATTCATTGAATATGGAAAATAAACTCATTTAATGTAAGTGAAAATATATTCCCTCCATATTTTTCCACAATGGTTGAAAATTACCTTGTTCGAAAAATGATATAAAGATTCCTTTAAATATATTATGTAAAATTGAATCATGGTAAAAATGAATTTAATAATATTAGGATAATAACAAAAAATTAAAAATATTTTTAGGACTCATTTATATGGAAGTGAAATATTCCCCAACATAGACTTAAACATAAACATTCCCGAATAATGATGAAAATGTGAAATAAATTGTTACCTTAGGTCTGAATTCCTTCATACATGATCAATCCTCCTGTATAATAAATATAAATTTATTATATATCAATTCCATATCCATAATAACATATATCATTCCATTTACAAGATACTTATAATCCTTTATCATTAATTTCTTAACAATTATTATTAAAAATAATTTTTTCGGATACTAACCACTTCATTTTTTCTTGGGTGTTTTGGTTTGACAGTTTTGATATTTATACACTGATCAAGGTTAAGTCATCTATAAAATGCTAAGAATGGTATAATTATCATATATTGAGATTAATACCCTAATAATCCCCATCCATAAAATATGGAAATTAAACCTGAATGTTATCACTTTTTGGGGATGGTAAGTCATGTCTATGGAGGAGCGATACTTTCAGTTATCATTTAATAGGAAAGAGGATGGGTAATGGTGGTTTTATAATCACAATAATATATATTTATGTTAATTATAGTTATGTTATTTTTTATGATAAATTACATATATTTAGAAGATCTAGTAGAATGAATAAATTGATAGAGATCAGTTAAGACAACTACCTCTTCTTCGGGATACCTTATTCAAATAATTTCTGAAGGGACATAAGATTTTTATTTTAGTGATACAACAAACTATATAAGTTGGATAAGGTTTTATTTAATAGAATTTGGAATGGATTTTTAGAGCTATATAAATCAATGTTATTTGATGAAATGATAGATGAGGGTTTAATTTTAAATTAAGGTAAGGGATCTTTTGAAATTCCTCAAAATATTAAATTATAATAAATTTATTCTCATGATAAATTTCACAAAATTAAAAGGTATTCTAATATATTTTAGCATAGTATTTATAACCCCCACAAAAAATTGAAATTATACTTTTTAATTCATTTCAAATCACATAATTTAGATGAACCCCTTGGTTAATTATTTATTACCATAACTCTGGTGACCACTATTTTAATCATAAAGACTTAATAACATTTCTATAAATGAAAAAATTATTCATAAATGGAAAATTTATGAATTTCTTAACCATATTCCATTCACATGGAAGAGGAAAATATTTTTATTAAATTTAAATAATTTAATAATATATTATTTTGATAAATTATCATTAATACTAATTTTTACACTATTTATTTTATTTGACATAAAATACATAAATAAAATTGGGTAATTATAATATAATGATTTTAAAAAATCTATATTTTTCATATTTATCTAAAACATTATTTTCACACCTTGACTAATTAAATTTATATTAAAATTAATATTTTTATTATAAATTATTTTATTTTTCTATAAAATATAAAAAACTATATTAGCATTGCACAATCATTTAAGGTAATTATATATTGTTTACAATTAAATTTTTATAATGAAAATAATTTCATTATGATTAATATAGACTTTTATTATTGTTCATTTATTTATTTTTTCCATATGTCGACACATAAAACATATTAAAAATAAAGAGTGGCATTTTGTATCTATATTTAATTTAAATACTATATAATTCATTCTCATGGACATATATCCATTAAAAACTGAAATTAGAAGCAAGTTTGATAAGGGTCTAATCATATTCATACAATTATCATTATTATTATTATGAATAATTATGTATTTTTCAATTACTTTTGTGCTTAATCTACAAAATTTACATTATACCATGGTGATAAATTATACCATTGTTACTAAACATTTTTAAAAAAAATAAATGTGGTCAAAGTTAGAAATTTGAACAACTTGATTAAATTTTTTTTATTAATTTTATCAAATTAAATAACAATAATTGAATGAAATTAATTTTAAAATAATTGTGAAAAACCTGGTTAAAACCACTTTTTAGAAAATACAGTTTTAAAGAATAAAATTGGATTTATTATTTTCACATTCATAATAAAAATATTATATGAATGTTAAAACGTTTTAATGAATATATAAATTTTACTAGACTCATTATATATTTTTGAGTAATTCAATTTATGATGATATAAATATATTTCATGGATAAAAATAGTTTTTTATAAAAACATTGCATTAAATAATTGTTTTTTGTTTTTATTGCTAGTCATTTGATAACCAATGGATTTTTTTATAAATTTGTAAAATATAAATTTTTAGAAATTAATTTAGTCACATTTATAACCACCTATTTAATAGATATGTTATGAAGGTCATATAATAATATATCTTGGTTTTTTTGACCCCGATATTTCAGGCAACACAATCTATCAAAGGGAGTAAATTTATTTTAAAAGAGACATACCATAAAATATTAGTGAGTTAAAAATATATTATGATTGATATGATAAATAAATTTAAAAGATAAATTGGATATTATGAATTTTTCTAACATGGTTGTCATCGATCCTTTGAGAAACATTTAAAAGTTTCAAATTATATATTTCTACTATTTTATTTTACTTGAATATTTTCTAAATTGGGTGAATTTATTCTAAATAGTTTTTAAACAGAAATTTTTTAGATACTAAATTAACCCCCCTTCCCATAATTAATTAAATATTACCTATAAAATCAAAAGTTTTTATTTTTATATATATATATATCTTTTATATTTATGCATAAATATTATTTACCTAGGTAAAATGTTATCACAACGAGATAGGGTAAAAATAGTTAATTATGGTTAAAACAAAGTAATACGATAACAAACTATTATCTCCCTATGGATGGATGATTCCTTCATGACCAATCTATTATCCCTAGTGAATTCGGATTCATCTTTTATTCACATTACAATATTGTGACGTCCCTTTTTAACATTTATAAAATTTTGTTAACAAAATTTTCACTTTCTATCATTCAATATAATAAATTTGTTGTAATTGTAAGGATATTTGTAAAAATACATTATTAATGAATCTAGATTAAAATAATAATGTTAAATAAATTATATTCAATGTTATAATTTAATTATATAAAACAATTATATCCTTATAACACAACATTTTTAAAAAGGGGGAAAAATAATTTTATTGATTTTAATGAAATTAAAAATTTTATGATTTTGTTGTATTAGTGTATTATATTAATTTTATAGATAATTATCAAGGATTAATTATGATTTATTGGTTATAATTTTAATTCAATTATTGTGTTGAAATGGTTAATGTTAAATTTTGTGAATAGTTCTCAAAATGACCTTAAATGGTATTTAATATTTAAAAATATTTTCTTCAATAAATATAAAGTCATAAAAATCCACTAAAACTTAAATGGATGTAAAATAATCATTCATATAATTAATTTTAAATGTATGTTCATGTTTTTATTTTTATAATTATATTAATGACCCGTAAGTATTAATAATTTCTGAAAATGAAATTGAATTTTTCCTATAGAAGGGACTCACTTGATCCTTTTCACAACACAACTCTTGAAAAGAAAAATTCAAAAAAATATACCCAAATCCCACACCAATATTCATTTCCCATTTCCCAATATCCTTGAGTGAATTTAAACCACACTATCAAATGCCTTAATGTTAATCAGAAGGATTATATCAAAAAGAGAGGTATAAGTGTTAATTGATTCATTTTATGTAAACTTCAACTTTTACCACCTTCAACCCTATCACAACTATGATTATATAATAAAGTAAGTATATTTAAGATAATTCAATGTTATTATGTTGATTTTAAAACACTTTTCAATCATGTTTTTTTCTTATGGGGAATGAAAACATCGCTCATACATAGGTGTGGACTACCACCTCTACGAAACGATGTGTTTTGTTTTTTCTCACTGACAGACAAGGATATTTATTATGATGGATTAAATATAAATATATATATATGATATTATTATAATTATTATGATTCTATAAATTTAATATGTTATTTACATTATTACCCTTCCATCCATTGGAAAATGATAATGTAACATGTGCATACATGTGGACCACCACGACTAAGAAGCGATGCGATCAATTTTCATTTCATCCATTAATGGATGAATCTAAAAATATATTTAACATATAATTATTATAATTTTTTCTTGATTAATATTTTATAAATGATGAAAACATTAACCATTGGACTACGTCTATCCAACTAAAGTTTTTTTGGGATTATGAACCAAATGTACTCAAAAAATTCTATATGAACATATCATACATAGTAAATAATTTACAAATGATAGTAAATGAATTAAAAGAAATAATAATAATGTAATTAAAATTTAAATGTTTTTTAAATATTTATAAAATCTGTGTAATTTTAATATTAATGAAATCAAAATATGTGCATTGGAGTTGGGAAATAGGGTAAATGATTTTCTATAAAACCTTGATTAAATTGTTTAAACAAGATATTTCTCACACTTTTTCAACCAAATACATGTTTTATAATAGTATTAAATTTTTAATAATATAATAATTTTTTTACTTAATTTTAAATTAAATTTTACATTCCTTTTATTATTTTAAAAAGGTATTTTTTATCATTTTTTATAATGGTTATTTCTTTGAAAGCATGAAAGGAATATTTTAATATATACTACATGAATGAAATTCCTAGTAATTATTACCATTATTATTTAAGAGATTCACTTTATAAATTTGAATTATTCTTCAATGAATATTTTATATCCTATTATATAGTGAATTACTATCTTTAAATTTTCTCAATAGAAAAAAAACAGTTTTATCTATATTAGTATGTGAAGTATGAAAGTGATTTTTTATTTATTTTAAAAACAATATTTTATGAGATTTTATGAGGGAAATAAAATATTATATGTGTTATATGTATTTTATGGTCTTTGGAAACTATTTATGATTATATATGAGCCGGATATAGCTCTCCAATGCATTGGGTAATGATTTTGTTCTATAGTGAATTATGTTGGAATTAATTAAGTATGTTATTTCATTTATGAGGATTCTATAAAGATAATGTCTTAATGAACCTATAATATTATTATATTATGGAAAAAAATATTCATGTATTTTTTTTTACTATGTAATAAAATAAGATAATGTTTCTAAAAAATTTATTATACTTTTAATGGTGAAAGGAATTTTTTAATGAAATGGGGTTTCATTGGTTATTATGTTTTTTTAAGAAACCCTCGTGATTGTGATTTTTTATTCATTCATTCCTAATAAATGATGAAAGAAATTATTTTGTTAAATAAATCTAATTTTAGGTGTAAGTAAATTAATATTTGACCTCAATGTTTTTTATGTAAAAGTGTAATATTTCTTATAGATTTCATAGTTTTGCAAATTTTATACGAGTCTCCATTACTTTTAAATCCCGTAGTAATATTATTTTAACATCCATTACATTGAAATGGTTATCATGGTTCTTGTGGATGATTAGAAACTATAAAAGCTTTACCTGTTCTCAACGGACATTCAACTTAAAGTAATTGAATGTGTCTAAAATGAAATAATATAAAAAATACAAAAAACCTATTTCTATGGAAAAAAATGGACAATAAGTGGTTGTTTCTTATATGATTAAACATGGTTTTATATGTAATAATTTTTTAAAATTTCTCTAATACTCAAAACCTAAAATATCATGATAACATAATAAAGTTAAATCCATCATATAAAACACATAATTATTGGTTGATTAAGGTGTAAGATCTTTTAAAGATGGATATAAATTCATGTATCATTGGGTATTATAATGCGCATATACATACTTCCATTAGGATCATCATTTCCCTTAACATATATCTTATTAGAAATCATTTGGTCGAGATCTATCTACATCTCATGATTTCCATCAGGATCATGATTTCCCTTACCAATTATTTCAATTAGATTTATCTCTTATTTTAGATCATATAAAAAAAATAACTCATAATGTTATATCTTATAATTTTGTTTACTTAATTTTGGAGTATTAATTTATTATGATATAAATATAATAAAACACTTCAATATTTTTTTAAAATTCATTATTATAAAACAATTTTTAGTTATAATTATATCATATTATATATTATTTTAGGTAATTATAATTGTTCATAGATTTAGTATGAATTATAAAAATCATGTAAAACAATAATTATAAAATAATTTTTCTTTTATAAAAATAACATTAAATTTATTTTTTTGATTGTCAATAACAAGTTCTATATGTTTCATGACGTGTTCCTAAGATAAATAAGTCATTTGGGAAATTAAAATGTAATTTATTCATTATTTTAACTATTCCAAAATAGAAAATTTATGATTCCCACAGAGAAACATTTAAAATCGGTATTGCCAAATCCAAATCCACATAGCCAATTTGTAAACCGCATAGCTGATTTGTGTGTTTCAATTATCATATATATATTAGAGAGAAATTTTTAAAAAAAATACCAATTTATTAACACAACATATGTTGTAAGTAAATGAAAATTTTATACATTTAATTAGAAGACAAAAAATTATGAATTGATTTATATCATGCCTCATGTTTTGTTATAAATCATTGAATGTTTTTATTCTGAATTCTATTGTCTTTCAAAAAAATTCTTCGAATTTTTAAATCATAACAGGAGCTATAGTCCTCTAATTTAAGTAATTGTTGATTCAATATAAATTTAATGATTGATTATAAATATATTTCAAATATACTAATATATGATTCTATATTTTACATGGTTTCTTTTTAGCCTTAAATTTGATAAATACAACCATTTTCAGATTTTAGAACTTCAGATATATGAATTCACCTACGTTAATCACTTACAATGATTTGGTTAAATCGACTCACCTGCATGAATCACTTACGTATATTAGACTATGTCAATTGACTTATGTTTAAGAAACCAATGTGAATTTTCATACATAGTATATATAAATATTACATGTTTTTGTAAAATATAAAGATATTATCTATATTATGTAATGATTCATATTTCAATTTACTAAATTATGATATGAAATATTCAATTTTTTTCTATTAATTAAAAAATTCATATCAACTATATCAAACATATATGTTTTTCTTTGTTTTAACAATGTTGTTATAGATATCAATTGTTGTTTTATTCACCCATGAAATATAATGTTTGAAACTAATATAACAATTATAATATATAATATTTTTCTTATCAATCATTCTATTTAAAAATTATTATTATTTTATATTAAAAACATTAAAACATTTTTTTAATATTTTTTTTAATGAATTTTTATTTTTATTTGAAATTATAAACATGTTAAATTCATATTAAAAATATTATTTTATTGAATTTTTAACTAAAAAAATATAATTCCACTTTTCATGGGATTGTATTTCGAGATATTATTATTAATTAATTATAAATTATTTAATTGAATGATTTGAAATTAGTTTGATTTATTGTTTATTAATTCAAATATTTCAATTGTGTTGAGTAATTTTTATTCTATGATTATATCCTTTTATATATCACTATCTTTTTTAATCCAACATTAATCTTGTTGACTTTTAAATTATACAACTATTACTGTAGTGTGTTATGTAGTTTTTTAAAATCCAAGTGATCTTTTTATTCTATGTGTGTAAAAGTGACAGAATTCTAAAATGATACAGTCACGACCCATCCCCCGAGGCCCATGTCGTGACTACCCCAAGCCCGCCTTCCACACGGAAGGGGCTGGCGACTAGCACAAAAAGGTTTATTCCCTAAAACTCGGAAGGCATTGCCTTTATAACCTGTAACCTCAAAAAAACCACAATGCAGGATAAAATCACAACGTAAAACTATATAGTAAACAGAGTGTGTATAGAAAGGAAAAGAGCCAGAATACAAGACCAACTGAAAAGTATAAGTAAACTAAAAAGTACATGTAAAAATGAAAATAGCTCCTCTAAACACCCGTCAAGGATCCTACCTGATGGGTAGGTACAGCTGTTGAACAGTCGTCTCTGGGGTACGCCACGTCTAGTGTCCACCTCCGAGCTACCTCCAGACCCGGTACCCTCGTCCTCAGTGAGCGTTGTCTGTCATCTGCACCAAACACAACAAGGAGTGGGTGTTTCCTCTGTAGGGGTGAGTATAATGATACTCAATAGGACCACCGAGACCCTTGAAGGTCTCACAATATCTACAAAGGATAAACCAAAAAACATGAAAACAAATGACAACCCTACTTAGGTATATGCCCATACATATACCTAAGATGTTGATTAAACCAATCTCAATCAGAAGGATACACAAATTTGAACTCAAAATCCCAAAACTCAAATGTCCCACAAAGGAAATAATTCCACGAAGGTAACAACAAGAAGGTAAGTAACACAAAGGTAATGATACAAAGAAGAATACCACAAATGTATCACTACGAATGTATGCACCACGTAGGTATGCCACACCAATGATTACCACAAAGGTAAGGACTCAACTCACACTAGGTATAACATAGGTATGGTAGTAAAGATGATTATATGTAACTACAGAATCATCTAACTCCACTAAGAGGAAGACCCACATAGAATCCTAAATCATTCGACCCACGTAGGATCCAAGTATTGCAGGTCCACGTAGGATCCTAGAGTAATCCCATGTGGATTCTTTGAGTGGATCTAAGTGGGATACTATAACACAGAACCACGTAGCATCCCTAACCACAGACCCATGTAGGATTCTAAGGAACATACCCACATAGGATCCCTTTCTCATCTTACAGCTAGCTACAGGGTTCCTGCACTAAGATCACTTTATTCCGAGAGGGTATGCTCGTCAAGCCATAGGTAGATACACTAACTACCACCAAGTCCCACGAAGAAGTATCCATATGTATCTCCATGTAATTAGGGACTCAACGCAAACGACGATGCGTTAATTGAAAGCATGATCTGTACATTATTGGCCTTTTAGTACAGAGGGCCCGGTTGGATTTAGGTTCGATCCATCCTAGTCGTAAACCAAATTTATCCAAAACCCATGTGGGGTATACCAAAAGCACCGTCTCAATCCAAGGTTTTCATCTCCATAGATGGTTCGTCAAATAGATACATGTAGCTCAAGTTATGACCAAAAGATCAAAAGAGGGGTCAAAGTTGGTCTGGGTCCGGTCCGACCCGGTAGGACCGACCCATCCCGACCCTTCCTAGGATGACCCGACCCGGTTCGGGTCACCCGGCCCGACCCAAGTCCGGCCCTAGAATCGGCCTGACCTACTGGGTCCGGCCTGGCCTGCTGTGCCCCGCGCTGGGCGGCCCATGGTTGGCCCGTGGTTGGGTGGCCCCACTGTGGGGTCCGCCCTAGCTACCACTTAAGGGGAAGGCACCCCATGGTTTCCCAAAACAGCCCAGTCGTTTAGGTTGGGTAGCCGACATACTAACGCCACATGGCACCGACAGATATCATGCGGGACACATGGTCCTACTCGGCTCCCCAGTTTGTTGGATGGCCAGCCCACCTTCATGGTGCGATCATGCATCACACCCCCACCGTCAGCCGACAGCGAGCCGGAAGCCCTCCTTCGGCATTGCGTCATCGTGTCGCTGCTTCTGCACGCCCAGTGGTGCAGTCATGAACTGCCTCCCCCTTCGCACTGTCAGCTGTGTTCCAATCGCCGCTCTTGCTCCACTATGGCCGATGGTACGGGGCTCCTCCCTGGAAACACGGTCACGCCATCGCTCCTGAGCCCCGCTGATGTCGGTCGTCAGTAAGGGTTGTCGGCGACGTTCCTCGGGTCATCGGACGTGCCCCAATGGACCATTCTTCATTCCAAAAACTCCCACACTTGTCTCAGGATGTCTCCATCCCTTTAAGACCATCATAAACTACAAAGGTTGTGGAGATTTCGTTGTATTTCTATTTGGCCCACACCCTCCGCATTAGAATGGTAGGAAAAAACATAATTGTTCTTAAATCAAGAAGGTTGAAAAGAATAGGTTAAGGGGTATTCAAAAGAATATTCCCTACATCGATTTACTAATGATGTTGGTGAGGTGAGGAATGGATGGACATCAGTTCATCGTCGTTGAAGACCTTCCTCATTGGGGATCCTTCAATGGAGTTCATCATTGGAGAATGTGTTCTTCATTGGAGAGATTGTTTCTTCACAATTCTCCCAAACTCTCCGTTGCCAACCAAATCCCCCAACCAAGAGGTGAAATGCCAAATTAATAAAGTTATGTTAATTATTACATTTAATTTTGACACGTTAATTAATTTTATGTAGGAAAAAAATGGGAAATGAACCCAAGAGTATCATTTTTCATTAAATAGGGATTTCAAGTCTCTAGTGGTCCACACCACCACATTCAAATTGGGAGGATTGCATTTCAAAAATAAAACAATGTTAGTTTATTTTATTTTCTCCCACGAAAATCACTAAAAATAACATTCACCCACAGCCTACTACGATCGAGGTGAAGGTCCCCATAAGTGAATACTGTCACAGCGAGCTCAACGGTGTCCTCAGATTTCAATTCTAAGCACCGGTTCAAAAGTTACAAAAACTCTCTTGCACGTTTACTGAGTATACCTGAAAAAAATTTCAGAAATTCATTCTGGGCACGTCGGGCCTCGAAATCAAGTACCATAAATTTTCATGAACTTGTAATAATCCCATATAAAAACAATTACATTGAAAAATATCTTGGTCTTTACATTCTCCCCACATTAGGTCTTTGTGTCCCCGTAATCCACAACTCAAACTAAGGGATCAAGTGGGGGTACAGAGCATGTATCTGAGCCTCCTGCTCCCATGTGCTCTCTTAGAGGATCCTGTGCTGCTAGAAAACGCGCACCAGTGGTATCAACCTCCCACTGAGGACCCACTCTTATCGATCCTCAATGTCTTCTGGATCCTCCATAAATGTTTCCCCATCGTCTATGTGAAGCTCACCCAATTCAATGATGTGTGAAGGGTCGTGCACGTATCTCCTTAGCTGGGATACATGGAAAATGTCGTGCACCTGGTGAAATTGAGGTGGAAGATATAAGAAGTAATCCACCTCGATAACTCTATTGAGGACCTGAAAGGGTCTAGTGGACCTCAGAGATAACTTGCAGCACTGAACAAATCTCCACAAACCTCATTGCGGTGAGACCTATAGAAAGATGTGCTCACTATCCTTGAACTCCAGAGGTCTCTATCTCCTATCAGTATAAATCTATTGCTTGCTCTATGCATCTTCATCTACTCTCAGATGATCTGAACCTTCTCCATGGTAGCCCATACCATCTCTGGTCCCACGAGTGCTGACTCCCCTGGGTCAGTCCAACACAAAGGCGATCTGCAAGGACGGCCGTACAGAGCCTCGAATGGTGCAATCCCAATGGTGGAGTGATTGCTGTTTTTGAATTAAAACATTACCAAGGGAAAGTGATCATGCCATCTACAACCGATGTCAAGTATGCAAGCACACAACATGTCCTTGAGGGTCCGAATGGTCCACTCAGTCTGTCCATTCGTCTGATGATGAAAGGTGGTTCCAAAACGAAGTTGTGTCCCGAAAGCCACATGCAACAACTTCCATAGCAGGGAAGTTAAACGTGCTTCACGATCAGAGAAAATTGTTGAGGGTACTCCAGGTAGCTTCACAATCCCCTGCACATAGAGGCATCCCATGATCTCTACTGAACCTTCCTATGTTATTTATAAGAAGTGGTCTGACTTGGTCAGTCAGTTGATGTTAACCCTGATAGAATCATGACCCTTGGATGTACATGGAAGTCTTGTCATGTGGTCCATGGATATTACATCCCACTTCCACTCTAGGACCTCTAACAGCTGAACTATGCCTGCTGGTACCTAATGCTCCGCCTTCACTTGCTGACAAGTGTGGCACTGAGAGACAAACTCTACTACTGCTTTCTTCATTCCCGACCACCCGTGATGTTGTCTGAGGTCTTGGTACAAATTATCCACTCTTGGATGTACCACTAGAGAGGGACTTATGGAACTCCCTCAACACTTCCTCTCGAAGCAACACTGGTACAATGGTATGTCCTCTGAAAAGGACGACGTGCTCCCTATCTTTAGAAAATCATCAGGTGAATGTCCTATGGAAATCTTTGCATGTCAAACCTCAAAGTCAGTGTCCCCATGTTGTGCCTCCGAAACTAACAGATAGATTGGGGAAGTGACTATTAGAGGGAAAAGAAAAGCTAATCCATCTCAACCCACAAAGTGTATGAGCAAAGCGGCCAGCTGCATTGTCGCCTCACCTAGTAGATGTATACCAAATCTTCTACTGAGTGAATCTGCAACAACATTTCCCTTCCCAGGAGTATAGACTATCTCGAAGTCATATTCCTAGAGGAACTCAAGCCAACGTTGTTGTCTCAGTTTCAGGTCCTTCTGAGAGAAGATATACTTGAGACTCAGGTGATCATAGTAGACTGTAAAATGCTCTCCCATCAGATATTGTCGCCACGACTTCAAAGAAAAGACCACTGCTACTAAATCAAGGTCTTGTGTTGCATAGTTCTAATCATGTTTCCTCATATGTCAAGAAACATATGCAATAACTGCTCACTCATACATCAGGACACATTCGAGCCTGGTCCCATATGCGTCGCAATAGACTTTGTAACCAACGCCCTCCCCCGGATGCCTCAAGATGGGGGCCCTGGTCAGCCATTGCCTCAGTTTCTGAAAACTCTGCTGGAATTTCTTTGACCACACAAAGGGTTTCCCCTTCTTCATAAATGCTGATAAAGGTGCTGCATCTCTTGAGAAATATTTCCCAAATCTCCCTTAGTATCTAGCCAAACCCAGGAGACTTCATACCTCTATCACAATCCTGGGTGGCTCCCAAAAAAGTACCGCCTCAATCTTCTCTAGATCCACTGCAACTCCGGCCTCCCAGATGACATGTCCTAGAAAGTGTAATTCTCAGATCTTGAACTAAAAATTCGAGAGAGTACAATAAATCTGGTGCTCTATGAGTGTTTCCAAAACTATTTACAAAATATAGGCACGCTCCTCCTCTATAGTCGAGTAGATTAGAATTTCATCAATGGGAACCACCACAAAGCGATCAATATATGGCTGAAAGATCCCATTCATGAATCACATGAACATTTATGGAGCGTTGTTCACACCGAATGGAATAACCAAGAGCTCATAGTGGTCATACTGACATCTAAAAGATTTCTTCTACACATCCTCATCTCTACTCTGAGCTGGTGTATCTTGAGCTGAGGTCTATCTTCTAGAACCACCGTGCTCTGTTCAGCAGATCAAAGAGGTTGTCAATCCTCGGGAGTAGGTACTTGTACTTCACGGTCACTTATTTCAAGAGCCGAAAGTCAACACTATGTCTCAATCTCCCATATGCCTTCTTGGGGAACAAAATCAGGGGTGACCAAGGAGAAACACTGTACCGGATAAACCCCATCCCCTGTAAGTCCTACAGTTGTACCCATATCTCATGAAGCTCTGCGGGAGCCACACAACATCTGGTGTAGACATCGATACCATCTCAAGGTACACGTCAATGTAAATTACACCTCTCTTTGAGAAGGTAGACCAATAACATCGTTATGGAAGATATCTGTGTATGGGTCCACCACTACAGGATAGATCGAACTCTCCACATCAACCGCCCTGAGGGTAAGGCTATCCAATTGATGAATGATCAGCAGAAATCTCCACTGGGTATGTCCATCTTGTACTGAAAAGGATCCCTTCTCACCAGTGAATGTAAATATAGTCACATCATTGCAGATACACAACACTTTTCACCTAATATAGTCTATCTGAGTATGGACTCTAGATAACCAGTTCATACCTAAGATGATGCCGTAAGGCCTCGATACTGCTACTAGGAGATCCGAATTGAAGCTCTCACCTCATAGAGAAAGATCACACTTCCAGCAGTAGTGTGTAATCACCAAATCCTCTCCTATAAGAGTATTTGGCCGTAAGGATCGATCCAACATCTCCACTAGAATATCTGAGCTCCAAACGAGGGAAGTTGCAATAAAATAATGACTGGCACCTATGAATATAAGTACGTCACCTAAGGTGGAGTGGACATATTTCATACCTAGTATCATCTCTAGAGTGTCGTGGTTGTAGGCCTCACCTTCCTGGAGCTAAGCTCGCCCCTATCCACCTGCTCCATGTGGTCATGGTGGGCCACCTGGTGGTAGTGGCGATAACACCTCTAATCATCGCCCACTGCCAGCTGCATGGCATGCTCCTCTGCCACGTCCACCTACTCATTGTGGTCATTCTAGGTTGAACCTCTATCTTTTCCTGGGTGGTACTTTGAATGTCTGTTGATCATCTGTATGGAGTGTCGTACAATCATGAGTAATGTGACCCTACCCACCGCATGCATAACACTACATGCCCGTCACTTGACTGGCTCTATCTCAGGTGCCCCACATAATTGACCCTGAATCCCGTGATCGTCCACCTATAGGTATAGTCCTCTTGGACTTCTATGACATATGTCTACTACAGCTTTTGAAGATTCCACTACATGATGCCCGATGGTGGGTCTCGCTACAGGTTACTGCTTAGCAAAAAAAAACTCTCCTCTAAGAGGGATGGCTCTAACACCCCCTCCTTTTTTGGGATGCTAAGAGAAATCATTGAATCCCTGATCTCCCGCCTGAGTCCTTGCTCGATGGTCCAGGCCATGAAGAATAGGTCTCGCACCATATTAGTGGAGTAGCGTGAGAAGTCGATGAACCTCTCTGAGTACAGACCCATAGTCATGTTTCCCTGTTGTAGATGAGAATCTCTTGTATATGCACTTTGCGAAGGGTCGCGGGGACAAACTTTGCCCGAAATAATCTCTCAATGTCTTCCCAAAGAAATGTCACCTCGTCGT
Source organism: Viscum album (assembly GCA_963277665.1). Taxonomy (NCBI): domain Eukaryota; kingdom Viridiplantae; phylum Streptophyta; class Magnoliopsida; order Santalales; family Viscaceae; genus Viscum; species Viscum album. The sequence goes on from OY728140.1 coordinate 549,981,040, forward strand.
GAACCTAGAGCATCAAGATCCACCATCAGCCTACTGCTCCTTGAAGAAGACACTCTGCAAGGATCTAGATGAGATCAGCTGGTGTCCCTACCAGTTGGAAGACTCTCACTACAGCCTTCATCCAATCCTCAGCCTCCTGTGGGTCTGTCTCACCCATGAACCTGGGTGGCCTCTGGCACTGGAACTCATGAAACGTGCTCAAGTGACGTGCACTATCTGCTGCTGGGGTTAGTGGAATCTGTGGCCCAACGGGTAATGGCACCACTGGTGTATGCACTGGGGTCTCTACTGATAAAGGGCCATGCACTGAGGACTCGTCGCTCGGTGGGTTTTAATCATGTACTCTTCCTATAACCCTATCAAGCTGTCTGTGTGGAGGAATCCTGAAATGAAATAGGTTCACCATGGTATATATGTTATACCTGGTCAGCTGACTCACAGAGACCACAAAGAAAACTTTTCAAAACACACACACAATCAGTGTTTTTGTACATTAAGTCAGAAATCAGAAGTCAGGGTCCTGTTTTATGGATACGTCGGCTGCCGCACCATCATTGGATTCCCTAAACTGATAACCATACTCATAAAACATAACACTGTTTCTGTTAAAAGATCAGAGTCCAATGTTCTATAGTAGAACAGACTCCTATGATTCAAATTTTTCATGAACAGTCCCCCGGGGCCCATTCCGTGACTACCCCAAGCCTACCTTCCATAGGCCTAGGGCTGGAAACTAGCACCAAATGGCATATTCCCTAAAACTGGGAAGACATTTCCTTTATAACTTGTAACCTCACTCAACAATGCACAAAGTATGATACAATCACAAAGTAAAAATATATAGTAAATAGGGTGTGTACAGAATGAAAATGGAGCCAGAATACGAGCCCAACTAAAAAGTACAACTAAACTGAAAAGTAAAAGTAAAACTGAAAATAGCTCTTGTAAACACCCGCCATGGATCCTACCTAAATGGTAGGTACAAATCTTGAACTATCATCTATGTGGTATGCCACGTCTAGTGTCAACTCTGAGCTACCTCCATACCTAGTACCGTCATCCTCAGTCAGCTCTGTCCTTTGTCTACACCATACACAATAAGGTGTGGGCATAGCCCGTGCAAGGGTGAGTATAATGATACTCAATAGAGACCCTGAGACCCTCAAATGTATCAAAAAATCCACAAAGGATAAACCACAAAGCATGAAAACAACGGACAACCCTAATTAGGTATATTCCCATACATATACCAAATATGTCGAGTAAACCCATCTCAATCATGAGGAAACACAAGGACCAACTCAAACTCCCAAAACTCAATTATCCCACGAAAGGAATAATACCACGAGGGTAACACCAAAAAGGTAAGTATCACAATGGTTACACCAAATAGGAGAATACCACCAAGGTTTCACCACGAAGGTATGCACCACAAAGGTACACCACAAAGATGATTACCACAAAGGTAAGGACTTAGCTCACACCAGGTATTACTTAGGTATGGTAGTAAAGATAATTATATGTAACTACTGAACCATCTTACTACATTGAGAGAAAGACCCACATAGGATCCTAAATGTTTAGACCCACGTCGGATCCTAGTATAGAAGACCCATGTAGGATCCTTGAGTAATCCCACATGGATTCCTAGAGCCGATCCAAATGGGATATTGTAACATAGATCCATGTAGGATCCCAAAGGATAGACCCATGTAAAATATTAAGCCACATACCCACATATGATCCCTTTCTAATCTTATAGCCAGCCACAGGGTTCCCGCACTAAGCTCACTTGATTCCGGGAGAGTACGATCCTCAAGCAACAGGTCGATAATACAACTGCCATGAAGTACCACTAAGAAGTATCCCTAATTACCTCCTTATAATAGGGGTCTCAACGCAATAGACGGTGTGCTAATAGGACGCTTGATCTGCAAGTTGTTGAACTTAAAGTCTAGAGGGCCCAGTTGAATTTGTGTTCGATCCAACCCGACCGTACCCCAACTTTATTAAAAACCCAAGTGGGGTATACCAAAAGGACCATATCAATCCAAAGATTCTATCACCATATAAGGTTTGTGAAATAGACACCTGTAACTCATGTTATGTCCAAAATAGTGAAAAAGGGGTCGAAGCTGGTTCGGGTCCGGTCAGACCGACCCAGCCCTCTGGGTCCGGCCCTAGTTTCTGCCTGGCCCGCTGGGTCTGGCCCAGCTTACTGGGCAGCCCACTGTGTCCCAAGATAGGTGTCCCACAGCTGGCCCACAGGTTGGTGGCCTCATGTTGGGGTCCGCCCTAGTAGCCACCCTAGGGGGAGGCGCCCCCTGGGTTCCCCTAATGGCCCAGCCGTTCTGGATGGGTAGCCAACCGACCGGCGCCACATGGCACTGGCAGCTGGAACGTGGGACACGGGGTCCTACTTGGCTCCCTGGCTAGCCAGACGGCCAACCCACCTACTCAGTGCGGTCGCGCGTCGTGCCCCCACCGGCGGCCACCAGCGAGCCGGCCACCCTCCTTCGCTGTGGTGACCTCATGTCGCGGCTCCTACACGCCCGACGATGTGTTCGAGCACCGCCGCCCCCTTTGCATTGTCGACTGCCTCCCTTGCTTTACCAGGGATAACGGGCCACAAAACTTCTTCGGCATCGCGGTCACGCCACTGCTCTCGAGCCCCACTAGTGTCATTCACTGTCACAGGTTTCCATCGATGTTCCTCGGGTCACCGGGCGCACCCCGGTGGCCCGTTCTTCATTCCAAAAAATGCTGCACTTGTCTAGCAATGTCACCATCAATTCAAGACCATCATAAAACCACAAAGGTTTTTAAGCAGTTGGGCCATGTTTTTTTGGCCCACACCCTCGGCGTTTGAATGGTAGCAAGCATCATATTTTTTATTTAATCATGAAGATTTACAAGAACATGGTAAGGGGTATTCAAAACAACACTCCCTATCTTGATTTCTTGTTGAAGTTGGTGAGGATTGGAAAGTATAGATGCCAGTTCATCATCATTGAAGAGGTTCCTCATTGGGGATCCTTTAGTAGAGTTCTTCATTGGGGAAAGTGTTCTTCATTGGAGAGATTGTTTTTTCAAAATTCTCCCAATCTCTCCTTTTCCAACCAAATTCCCCAACCAAGAGGTGAAATTCCAAATCATTAAAGTTAAGTTAATTAATAAAATTACTATTGGAACATTAATTAAATTGATGTTGGAAAATATAATTGGAAAATAACCCAAGTGTCACCTCCCTCATTAAAGAGGGACTTTAGGGCTCGGGTGGTCCCCACCACCAAATTAAAATTTGCAGGATTTAATTTCAAAAATAAAATAATGTTAGTTTATTTTATTTTCTCTCATCAGAAACACAAAAACTATCTTTCACCCTCAACCTACTGTGGTCATGGTGAAGTTCCCTTTAAGATAATACCAACACTTCGAGCTCAACGGTGTCCTCAGATTTCAATTCTGATCACCGGTTCAAAAGTTACGAAAATCCACTCGCACGTTTACTGAACATACCTGAAAAAAAGTTCAGAAATTCATTCCAGGCACTCCGAGCCTCGAAATCACGTGGAGTCAATTTTTTCATACTTGTAATATTCCCATATAAAAAATAAAATAAACAAAAAAATCCGAGTCTTTACAGATACGTTTTTAATGAGATCATTGATATTATCTTGTGACATAGAGTGAGGAGTATGAAGTTATTGATATTTTAATGTTTTGTACACTCTTTATGTGTTGAACCTTTCCTGGTATAAGGGCACAATCTCTCAAGGGCTAAATGAGACCGTCTATAAATTTTTTGAATATATTTATGAGACAATCATGTTGATCAAACACTTAAGAACAAAGGCCAATATTTTAGGCTTGTTTGATCTATTTCATTATATATATATATATATTAGTATATAAAACTTCATACCATCTATCATATTCTTTCTCTTTCTCATTATAATTTTACATTCAAAATTAATGCACATTATTTATTTCCTCATGTTGTGAATTATATATTATAATGTATAGACTATTTGGGTTGTGACTCTCATAGTATCATATCACTATTTTAATTGGTTTGTGAGTCCCTATATAAATTTTAGGTTTCTTTTATTAAATTTGAACTACAAAAGTAGAATTTAATTTGGATATGATTGTCCTTAAAAAATCATATTAGTTAATAATATATATTTCATTAAGATAAGTGTTATAAGATAAGACTATGTTCACGTTGAAATAAACTAATACCAATACATCATTGAGTTTATCATTTCATATAGTTTTCTAATCCAAATTAACTTAGATAAAATTAATTTATATAAATAATCATTCTCTTTAATAAAATTATATAGTCTATTAACTCCCATCTTGACTATCTTCCTTCACCTTATTAACCTATAAATTGGTAATAATGGTTTTTAATTTTTACATTTATCCCACACTTATTTAGAGTCTGTTTTTTATATTTTATTATGTTATTATTTTTGTATACTCATAGTCTATGGACAAGATATATATTATAGATGGAATAAATCCAAAAAATGAATGAATTACCCACAAAACACCTAACATAAATGACAATGACTATTGTTATAATGAATTTATAATGTATTTGTACCTATATATATTAATAATTGAACATTGTTCAGTCACGAAAAAACATTTCAAGCCACCAGAAGTAGAGTTGGACACACTTTTAGGAATCAATTTTTCAATATATGTTTTATATTTAAAATTAGTAAATATATTTTATTGAACTATTAATAAATGTTTGTTTAGTCATGTTTCTACATTCAAGACAACTAATGATATCTAGAATATTTTATAAGTTACTAACCATGGATGACACAAGATGATTAGATGAAGAATCAGAATGCTTCGGGTGGAGAGCAGATATTTCAACATGTATAAAGATAAAAAGATTCAATAAAATATTCCAATGATTCACAAGAATTGTAAATGGAATTAATTACCCTAGATAATGGTTGGATAACCCCATACTAGATGGTGGTTTTCTAAATGAACTATCCATGAAATTTTATGAAGAGAATGTTTCCATCAATGAAATTATGAATTTCGAGTAATACATACTAGATAAACTCATCAAAATAGTTATTCAAATTGAAAATTAATTATATAATATCATAGATGATGAAAATTCAAATATAAAAGGTATTGCATTCAAATCACAAATAAATTTTATTTTTAAGTCTCATGAATCAGAGGCATAGGAAAGTGAAAAAAGAGAAATTGTGAAAATAATAAAATTTATTTGTAATTTGATTAAGAGAATGGAAAAGGACATGAATAAACCAAGTAAATATCAGAATAATGATCAAAATAAAAATAATGTTAAGTTATATAGACTAGATGTAACCTATTATTAATGATGAATAAAGAAACATGTAAAAACTAGTTATCCATAGTTGAAGCACAAAGTGAGATATAAAAAATATAACAATTAATTTAAGATCACTTATCATGAAGGATAGTTTTTCAAATAATAATTTGGTTCTAGTGACGAATCAATAACTGATAAGGTGTAAGATATCCAATATTTGATGAAAAAAGGCAAATTTGGTAAGTAATTATTCTTCGTTTAGTTATTATCTTGAATGTCATGCTGATAGCTTTGATGATTTGTATAATGAAAATGAAAAAACATAAAAAATATGATCTAATATTTTATAAATTTCATATTTCAATTAAAGAAGAAAATTTGAGGCTTATCATGAAATTAATTAATTTCAATAAATAGAAAGATACTCTTAATAAAATATAATAAATTCTACATCATTTTTATATATTATGATTTTTTATGATTTTATGTGTTTTAAGAATGGGAATGATAATTTTAGAGGGGAAATTTTTAGCATAAAATTGATGTAATCTAATTTTTTTCAAGGAAAAGAAAAAATATGAAATTATTTTAGCTACAATTAAAAAAATAAAGATAAAATATGTTTTTCTTATAATCCAAAAAATGTAAGGTTATACAAGAATAAATTTTTTAAATGTTAGAATAGAAAGGATTATTTTTTTATGTTATTGAAAGGTTTTATGAGTGTAAATTTCTCTAAATAATGTTATATTAGTTTTCTGTAGTCTCAGAAATACTGTAAAGATTTCATTTTCGAAGATTTATCCTCTAGAGTACCTTATAATAAATGCCTTATATTTGTTTGACCACTTAATAATTATAATTCAAACATAATGGGAAAAATAATTTAGGCTTACAAAAATTATTCCCTTTATAATATATATTTTCTGAATAACTCCATTATGAATCTCAACAAAAAAAGGATTATGGACATTTTATTCCTAGCACCTGACTATCTACCAGCCAATTTTATTCTCTTATAAAAAATGGAATGGAGGGTCAATAACATTTATAGGTAACTCTAAATTAATGGTAAAGGGGTTTTGTGAAGTATTTATTTATAATTTTTTTGAATTTATAATGGTTTATATATTGAATGTATGAAACATAAAGTAATTATAATTTTACAATTAGGTGATAATGGTATGTATGTTATGTTCGAAAATAATAATTTTTTAGTTTTTAAAAATGAAAATGGTTCATTTTATTCTAATAGAAAAGATATTATTTTTTAATTAAATTATATGATGTATCTAATAAAAATATATATTTTATCATTGCTATATAAATAGATGATATAATCTGGAATATACAGATTATACATGATCATTTCTGAATGATATACAAAATATCCAAGGATGGAAATGCTTTAGATTTACCAATGTTAAAGGTAATGAAATATTTTAAATTTTATTCTCAGTTAAAAGGTATGTAGCACAAGAAATTCATTAAATAATGAAATCATGTTTATACTTATAGATATCCTGATATTGTCTTCCTCATTTATATGGTCTTATGAAATAAATTTTATTTATGTGAAAGTAAATATGTTTCTTTATTGTTTATTATTTTAAAATATTTTTATGTCTTTATTTATGGTTTAGAAACACAGAATCATATATAGATTTAATTTTTTATGATAGTTAAAAGTAAATAATGATTTATTATTATTTATATTAAATGTGATAATTGAGTTGAATTTATTAATTTTAATTTTAAATAATTATCAATCAAAATTTTTATGTTCAGAATTTTTTCTAATAGAATATATAAAATAATGTTATTATATATATAAAAATAATACTAATCAAGTGATGTCTTGAATTATTCTTTATTAATAGAATTTAACAAAACAATTTTCACGTAAATATTTTAATAATCCAAGTTATATTTTTAATAGAGTTTATGTTAGAAATTTTTTTGATGAGAACACCTCCTGAAATGTCTAATAGTAAAAAACCATAGGTTGTATATTTTATAGTTTTTTATTGTAATATTATTATCTTGAATACAAAATATAAATCAGAGAATATTGACGATAAAATTTTTTTAGAATTTTTTTATTCCTAAATTATTAAATATTATAGAGTTTATTATAGGTTCACAAGAACTTTTGAATAATCTATTCATATAAATTATGATGAATCTTGTGATTTTAGAAAATATTTTGGGAAAAATATTTAATATGATTTCATGGAATTTAAATTTGGTGAAATATTTATTATACAATTTTTTTCTCAAGGGGAGTAAAATTATTCTCAATATAATCTAATAGCTTAGGGGATTAATTAATATCCACCTATTGATACTATTATTATTAAATTTTGTTATGAAATGAAAACCACAATAACCACTTTAAATTTTATTTCTAATTCTTCTTTGGGATCTGAGTTTGAACTTAATATTGTTTTAGATTATTTGAATGATGATAAATGGATTATTTATTTTTAACATGAAAATATTTATTTTTCTAGAAATAATGATTATATTTTTGATGAATCTCCTATATAGAAGAATGTTATTTGAACTAAATGTTTTTTAATAATAAAATTAACGAATCTGGTCATAATTTTAATGATAAATCTACAATTGTCACTGAATTTTATTTTATAGAGGAGGGTAGAAATATTAATGAATCTTTTATACATGTTTATCTCATTGAATCAATTATAATTTTATATATTTTATAGATTTTCAATGTTTTTTATTTCAAATGGAAGTAAAATGAGGTTTTATAGAGGATTTTATTTCTAAAAAGTTTAGGTTTCTCAACCTCCAGGTTTTGAAAATGGAAACTTTTACAATCTTGTTATTAAATTATAATAATACTTAATTTTTTAAAAAAAATCACGTCATGATTAGTATGATAGACGTAATTTGTTTTTTTTATTTTTTTAATAACGGTAAAGTACATTCTAGTTGTTTTTTAAAAATATTTTCCAATTATACGTTGATTGTTAAAATTATTGTAGAGGTTATTGTTTTTATCTCATAAAATGATTTCCATTATAAATACCTTTATAATTTGATGGCCTAATAATTTGATATGAGTCTTATGGGTGAACACTAATTATATTAGGTCATCAAATTAATTAATTAATTTATATATTTTTCATGAATAATTATTTATATGTTAAATTTATGGAGAGGAATTAGAGTCTTGATTCATTTAATATATTTAAAACCCCAATTTGGATTAGTGATAAATTATATTATGATTGTTCTAGAAAATCTATTGATTCTAAATTATTTATATGTAAGATCCTAATTATATTGTATTTGACTATGTTTAGACATGATATAATGTGTAGTATTTGTTTGCATGCTTGATTTTAATATGATTCTATGTAATATAACATAAATCATATCAATAAAATTATGATATATTTTAATGAACTATTAATATTCTATTTTTTTTACTCTGCATTATTTTAATTAGTTACTCTGACTTCGATTTTGGAGGAACTAGACATGATTGGAAAGGTACCTCTGGATTGTTTTATTTTCTCGATAAAAAATTTGTTTCTTGGTGTTCATGAAAATTTTGTTTTTCTGTATATACTACTGATAGTGAATTTATCGTTCTGTCATATTTTTGTATCCAATAATTTTTTAAAATTTTATTCTAACTATATTTTTAATTTAGTAAAGATTCATAAAAATTGTGGTAATTCTTCAATTATTTATTATTTTAAAATCTATTTACAAAATTCTTGAACTATGCATATTTACATACTAGTTCATTTTATTTTTGATTATTTTAATAGTTTAAATATTATTTTAGAATAATTTCCAACTAAAAATCAACATATGGATTTTTTTCTAAAGCATTAGATTTTTTATAATTGAGAAAATTAAATTTGAACACCGAATGTTGGAAATTTATTTTGAAAACTTATTTTGGATTTTATTGATGGAGGTATTCATTTAATTATTTCTTAAATTTCATTTTGGTAAATTTAAAAAATGTTGATAAATTTTTAAAAATAATCTCTTGTTTTATTTAATTTAAAAATGGGTTGCTGTTTTAACATGGCTGTTTGATTGATTAATTTTCCTGAATTAATATTGTATGGTTTGATTAATCGTAAATTCATTCCATTATTTATTTATATAAATTTATGTTTTAAAAAATATTTTTTGGCTTAATTATATCTTATTTATACTATTTTTTTGTAAGTATGATTTCAAATAGATTTATTATGTGTTATATGTTGTATTTTTTAAGTTGATTATATCACAATATTTATTTACATAAAATTTATTTTGATTTTATGATTTTATTTTTCATTACATGTTATACAATGTTCATGATGTTTTCCTAGGATATATAAGTAATTTGGGACCTTAAATTATTATTTTATTCTTGAGTTTTATTGTTCACACATAGCTAATGTAATATTCTTCCATAGCCAATTTTAGAATCCAAAAAGTCATATCATAATCTATGTCGCCAATTTGTACACCACAAAGCTGGTTTTCTTGTTTTAGTTATCTACTTTATTATGGATAAAACATGTGATAAATAACTTCAAAATGGGTGTTTTTTTGAGTTGGAAATATATAAAATTATATAAATTTTATTAGAATACAAAATATTATTAATCAACCTAAATAATATCTAACATTAGGTGTGAAGTTGCTGTATGTCTTAAGTCTTAATTCAGTATTGTTTTTAACAGTTTTGACACATTTTAATAATCATCACATGAGATGTATTTGATATATTATGGTTATCATTATTTTATTGGAAATATAATTAAAATATATAAACATAATTTAGAATGATATTAAGATGATTATTCATTTCATTACATCGATTTTAGGCTTGAAATTTTATAAGTCAACCTATTTGCTAATTTTCAAAATTCAGATAACTGAATTCACCTATACAATTTGCTTAAAAGTACTTGTCCATATCGATTTTCCTAAATGAATCTGTTATAAATATTTTTATATATTAATTCACTTACGTGAATACATCATTATGAATTTTCCTATATGGTATAGTGAAATTATACATGTTTAGTAATATCATGAAATATTCATTATAATATATAATGGTTCATATTTAGATTTCATACATGTTCATTCAAAATATTTAATTTGATTTATTTAATTAATAAATTCATATTAAATATTTTGAACATATGGTCAGTTTTTTAATAGTTTTGAAAAATTAAGGGGTTCAATTTTTGTTTATGAAACTTACATTTTGATACTCAAATGTTGTATTTATTATTTTCTATTTTTTTATTCGATTCAATTATTTATAAATTAATATATTTATATTAAACTCATTAAATAATGTTTGAAATTTTTTAATGAATTGGAAATAATTTTTGAAATTACCCGAATGAAAAGTACAAATTACAAATAATCCAATGTTTTTTAATTTTGAATTTAAAATATAGATATGTGGTTTTCCAAGGATTTATTTTTGAAATATTATTTTGGATGAATTTTAAACTATTCAATCAAATGTTTTTAATTTTTTGAACAATTTTTTTAAAATATTGAAAGTGAGTTAAATGATAATATAATTCTCTCTTTCTCTCTCCCTAAAATAATCCATTATTATTATTTTTGAATTTTAAATTTTCTTAATATTTCTCAAGTATGGTTGGTTGTTTTGTTTTGAAAATTAATTAAGCATTTTATTTTACATATTTTAATTTCTAATAAATATGATACGATAGTTTTCAATGAGTGAATTCCTATTTTTAATGAATATTTACTGATGATTAAGTTGGCATTGATATTGTGAATCATTATATATTCTTCATGCGATGAATATTTTTCACTGCAACTTAATGATCTCTGACGGTGTGAAAATAATCATCAATGACTTCATCCATTGCCATTATGTGTAATCATGCTGATCTAGAAATTATGAATTAGTAATTTTTTTTAATTTTATCTAAACCAATATATTCTTGTTTCTTCAGTATTTAATTCTTTTCTATATATCTTATCTTCCTTCACATTCTATATATGCTTTTACTTTAAAAATAATTATTATTTTTCCCTTTACTCTAGGTGCAACTCTTGGATTCTAATGTTAGGACTATTCATGTTGTCACTCCTATAATCTAAATTCAGTGTTGTAATGGGGTTGGGACACCCATATAAAAGTACAAGTTCTTGTTTATTATTCCACTAAAAATGTAGTTTGTAATCTTGTTATGAGTCCACTTAAAATCATATTAGGGAACAATGTATCTCTCAACAAGTTTATAGGTATAAGAGTATACTACGACTACATTACATAGAACTAATGTAAAAAACATCTCTTTGTTCTTTTCATTCTATTTTTTAAAATTAAAATTAACACTATTAATTATCATTGATATTATTTCACTTATATAATTAATCTATATTTTAGAAAATAAAAATCTTTTCAATCCACCCCACCTACTCAATACCAACATCCTTCCCCTTTCCAAGTAACAACATAAATCACTAATTAATGAACCTAAATTTTATAATGGAAACAAATAATGAGAAAAAACTCTCTATATAATGATATTTAATCAATTATTTGAATTTTATTTAAGGAAGATTCATGAGGTTTTTCTTGAAAATTACTATCAAGGAAAATATTATTTTCACAATTATTATTTCTAAATTTTAATAGATAATTGAATTTTCTAAAATCAGAAAAAAATTATCTCCCTGATTAATCATAAAAATTTAAGGTTAAAATTGAACTATTGATACTCATTTTAAAGATATTAAGATAAATAAAAAATTTAAATCAAGGTTTATGAATCAAAGCATTCATCCTCCAAATTCTTGAGTGAAAATTTTAGAATCTAAATTTATTTCTATATGTTCTCGAAATATATTCATCAAATTTAAACTATATATCTATCATTATTTAGAAATAATTTCAAAGAAAAATATATTTTGGTATAAAAAAATTATTAATGGTTAAATTTTTTTTCGAAGAGATAACATTTAGTAGAGAAAATTTAATAAATAGTGATAGATTATTTCAAAAAACTCACAGCTTTAAGATGTTTTTTAATATCAAGTATGGATCCTATCTTTTAGGGAAATCATACATTGTAAGGGCCTCTGAACTATAATTCATTAAACCCATAAAATATGAAAAGAAAGGGGGAATGAAGGGTTTCATGGAACAATGATATTATTTTCTATTATTAATAATTAATTAAAAGAACTAACAAAAATGACCTAAATGCTCCACATTAGCAAAACATTAAGAAACTACCACTTTAGAGTAAAAACCATTCTCCAAAATCAATGATGTATTCCATTTTACAATATGACATAATGAATTATATGGATTTATTTATTTATATGTTTTAAAAAAAATTCCTGAAGAAATACTATATTTCATCAATTAAACATCTCAAACACTCTATAAAAATTTAAATATATACCTATAAATTAAATGACACTAAAACAACTACTATGTTTTGACCAAAAGAAAGACACCTTTTGTATAAAATCGGTATATTATAATATTTCATCTATGTTATTAATCATTATTAGTTATTTATTACTATTTTGTAACTAATATTTAAATATTATTATTATTATTGTTTAATATTAAATTTTAATTATTTACTTTTATTTTTAATAATAATATATTTTTATAATAATAATTAATTATAAAATATTTTTGATTATGTACTTGTGATTAATTTTTAATAACTAATTATTATTCTTTTATTATTAGGATATAAGGTTTTGAATATTAATTTCAATCGGAAGATTGTACTATATTTTTATACATAATTCATTTGATGAAGCCACACTAGTCCAGAAATTGGGAAATATTAACATAAAACCATGGATGTTTTGGATATAAAAATGGGATTTTAGTTTTAATCACTTCAACTGGAAGCACAAAAATTCCCAAATCTGGTTTTGATTACACAGATTTTTCTTGGTATTATCTAGAACCCCCAAATACATTAGGACATTTACTCATATGTTACAACCCCATATTACTATGATTAAAACATTGTTGAATGAAATATGGGTTGTTATACAATAATTTTAGTTGATTTGAATCTTGAAATACGACTTCCATATTTTTGTCAATCATGATGTATATCGTAAAAAATTTAAAATTCAAATAGTGTAAGAAATTACTAAACCCTTTTGTGACTCACATATATTGGTAATGAAATTTTTAACTATGTGATTAGTATCTTATAATATCTATGTTATGAATTGGAATGTGGAATCAATAAATTAGAAGTAAAAAATTTTCAAATTAGAGGAAGCAATTAAGAGTAATGATAATCTACACCGAGATACTCCATATAAAAAATATCATTAAGGTGAGAATGATTCTTATTTCATAAAAGGAACCAGTTCAAGATATTGAGGAAAATGTAATTTATTATAAAGTTATGAAGTTGATGACAAACTAAAATAGAATAATATGCCTAAAAATAATCATGAGGACATGTTTGAAATATCTAAGGATCATCCAAGAATCAATGGTGATTTAGTTTATCTATTAAGGAATAGCAGAATCCTTCAAACTCTAAGGAAAAGAAAAAAACTCTTCAAATAAAAACAATTAATAGTTAAGTGGAATGAACTCAAAAGGAAATGGTGGGAAATTGTAAAGTTACACTATCGTAATTTTCATGTGATTCAAAATTAAAAAACTATAAGTTCCCATTATATTTTATTATTAATAATATCCCTTTTACTTTAATTCTATTTGATCCAAGGCTTCGCTTCCAAAATTTATGTACTATGAATCCAAATAGATATGTTATAGAATAATTGAAATAAATGATAATGAACATTCAATTAATAAATTATATAGTTTTTATTGTCAAAATGATTTAAATTTCTCTTTGTAGAGGTGGATAAGAAGACAATTGTCAATATCATAGATTTTTATGAAGAATAATTTTGATATTATATTGATATAATAGAAATAGTTATCAGTAATTTAGGGAAATTAAGATTTAAATTGAATTCCATTTTTCTAAAATATCACCTATTTATATTATCATTGGGGATTTCAAAAATATTTTGGGTATATCAAAGAATATTTATCCTTTATATATTGATATTTTTTGTAATAGTTTTAATCAATACATGGAAAAGTGTGATTTTCATGAGATTAATTTGGTCGGTGTCAAATATTTCTAGTTAGATGGAATGAAAATTGAGACTCAACTAATAAACCAAAAAGATTTATAAAAAATCATTAATTTTATAATTTTAATAATATATCATATATCGATCTTCTTAATAATATCTCTGATCATTACCACATTATTAATATCTTTCATAAGAAAAAATTAATATATACTAATCAAATCATGTTCAGTATTTCTTTTTTGCAAATTTCATAACTATAAATATCTTATTTATATGTTATAGGAAGCATTATAATTAGATAATGAAATTTATAATATCCTTTAAATGAAAAATAACATTATGAAAAAACTAATGGAAGGGAAGAAGATGGTCTTAATGAAATGTGACCAGAAAATCTATAATCTTGAAAAGGATAAAGAATATATTCAAAATTGTAATTATATTTTTAATGAGGTTGATTTTGGAAAATAATTTTTTTATGTCAACCAAGATGTACTTTCTTGTTTCGATAATGGAATTTATTTTCATGGAAAAGTATAAATTTAAATGGATTATGGGGGGAGATAAAAACAATAGTTGTATTCAAAAAATTACTAAAATTAGGATGATTACTATTTCTTTATTTCACTAAAATATTTATTGTTGAGTTATCACTTAGAGGGAAAGAAGTCAGGTTCAAATTCATCAATATTATCATATACTTTTTAATTATGTTGATAATTTGGATCTACTTTATTTTCTAAATATCATTAATCAATTAGTTGCATATGAGTAAAATATTTTTCGCAACCAATTTACCAAACATGATTAGTTTTAAAAAGTTATATTTACTATAATTTTTTTATATTATTCAATTTTCATATATAGTTATACAATCAAATTATGTTAAAAAATTTGTGATGTTACAAGTTTTGTTGTCTTGATTAATGATAATACATTATTTCCAAAGGGTATTTCTACCACTGAACTCTCTTCATAATTCATGATTATTATGTTTAATTGGTCTAAAAATGATTAAAATTTATAATTCAAAAATTAATTTCCACCAAATGAGAAAAAAATACAAAATGGATGCAATACCAAGATATGGTTATAAGTTTCCACGCATAATAAATGGAATATAAAGTAATTGAAATCTGATAGAATGCGAGATCCTCAAATGGATACATGATCACTTGAACATCATAAGGCTTCATTATGGATCAATGAGAAGTTCATATCCAATATAAGGCTCTCATTTTCCTTTTTACAAGTCTTTTATAATTTTTGAAGGAACCCTAGATAACTATTGGTGTTGTGGTGGCTACCATGAGAGCACCCACATGATAGGAGAATTTTCAACTGGTGGTTTCCCAAAAAAATCCAAAATTCCTTAAAAAATAAGAGGTCAATATTCAAATTTGAGACCTTATTACTGTTGTAAATCTAAAACAATTCACCAACAATGAGGTGAATGATTTTCCCAGAAAACATTCGAACAAACTCATGAAATCACCATCATTTTATGGATAATATAAATAACTAAAAGAAATATGGAGGTGGGAGCCTCTTTTTACCGAAAAAACACAATGCACCCCTAGTAATTTTCTAGATGCCATTAGACTAGAGTGAAAAGTGTTCCTCATCTCAATAAAGGTAATTGGATTTTAATCCCCATCACACACAGTGCTGAGAGTATTTCTATTAAATTGTGTGCTTCCCCTTTGGTTGCTCAAGGACAATAATATGGAATTGACTACGAAATTCTCACGTTTCTCAGTAGGATTATTTTCAATAACCTGATTCATCCCTATGATGTTACGTGGTTTTCACATACGACACCCAAACAACCTTTCCAACACCCCAAACATTGTGTCATAAAAAATCGAAATAAATATGTGAGGATACAACATCAACACACTATTAAAAAAACTCTCACAAAACACTATGGATTTCTATAACATGGTCTCAAAAGCCCCTCATCAATCCATTTAGATCATGCAAAGGCTCCATGATAACCCATAATTATCTCATTTAAAGAGTCATAGATGTCACTTTGGATCATTTCAATGCCTTTTCAGTAGGAACCTTAATATTAAAAATACCCTGGAATTTCTCATGTGGATAATATGAGGTTCCCACAACATTTCAATGAAATTAAAAAGGATCCCATCAGTTGGAATTAATACAATAAGGGGGACATGATGTGACGGTCTTGCAGTTGTTGATCAAAATGTAACATCACTTGATTAATTTAATAATGGATCCACCGAAAGCACGTGACACTAAGTCCCTCTGATAACACCATCATGGAGGTGAGTGATACACTTTGTAAACAGTGGAGAATAAACATGGTGGAGATTTATATAAACCCCCACCCCAACCTCAATGTAGAGGTTACATTTTTTTAGATCTAGACGCACCATAACATTCAAGAACCAGTGTATATTTCTCAGTGCAGATGATCTCGTGACCCGAAAAAAAACCTATTAGCTATGATCCGAGGAACAACTAGAGTGATGATGAAAAATTCATAATTCACTTTATAAGATCACTCATATATCACTTGGGGGGATTCTAAATTGACACGTAAAGAACATCCAATATATCTACTAGTTTATGAAAGACCTTAAAAAGATAAAAATGAACAAAATTAAGGCACACATCATAAAAGACTAGAACCAAGACTAAAGAATGGTAGACTTAAGAAAAATATATATAAACTAACCCTCATGTGATTTCCATGAACTAAATAGGACATGAAAATAAATTATGAAATATCACCCAGATCTCACAAAGCTCCATCAGAATACTACTTGGGTCTTATAAAGTCCTTTTCACATGTTAATGAACTCCAAATGGTGATATCTAGCTTAACACCCATGTCTCATGGAACCCTCTATGATCACCATTTATGCCTCTCGATTTATGTTATATGTCATGCTGAACTCATATAATTATTGAAATTCATGTTAGTTGAGTCTTTTGGTCATGCTTGTGTATTTCAAATAGCTCTAACAACACCCTTTGGGCATGCCAACTAGGTCTTCTGATGTCTTATGAGTATATCATCCTAAAAATGAATTTATATTTAATACTTATCACACTACCTCTTGCAAAACCCTCCATATCTGTCTGCTATCCCTAACGATGATAGTAGGGATTTCCATCTAGATCATGCAATGCCCTTTGGGCATGTATTTTAGGGTTATGTTATGTATTCCATGAAAACACATCATGGTATTATGATTTCCACTGTACAAGTAATCCTTGATCATGTGACAGCCCTTGTACATGCCATCCATGTTATGTGAAGTCCCCTAGGAAATCCTCTTGGTTTATATAACTATATGAGGACTTGTGAGGGAGTAATTCCCTAACATTTCAAATAGAAAATCATGACACGTTGACCCAACAATCAAGAACTTTCAGGTAGATAATGGAGACAGGTCTAAAGGTAATTCCATGGCCAAATAATATTTTCCACCCTTGGTTTGTAATCCCTAACACAAGGGAAACAATATTGTGAAAGGCCCAATTACTAAACTACAATAAAAATTATTACATCTATAACTAGGATACATATGATTCCTCTCTATGGAATCTGCTTGAATTTATCCATTGAAATGATTTTTAAACACATAAATCCCACATCCATAAGTAATGATACTAATCATTTTCATCCCTTTTTTCTCACACAGGGCGTAGCTTAAATTATCTTCGAGAGTTTCAATAATCATTTCATTTCCATCAGAAGACTCTAAATGGAAATGGAATCCTAGGGCATGATAACATGGTTCACTATCGATGTGAAAGCCATGACTATAGGGAAACCTAAATATGTAATCCTCAGTCATTGAACTATGAGGACATCGATTGCTTCCACTAAAAGGATACATAGGATTCATTCCTAATCCCTAAGCCCATACTCAAATAGGAATCCACATCAGATTATGTACCACAATGGCTTAAACTTTTCAACCATGAATACCTAACCATTCTCATTGGATGAGCATCATACCATATCCCTCATTGGATTAAAAACCCTAGTAAACTATAAGAAATCATATTTATATGAAAACTGTTATATATTGGACCCCATCAAAAATTAGGATCTCCATATCAAACATCTCTATGGGCCATCCTTTTACATAACCCCTATATCAATATGAAATAAGGTTGATCACTTGATGTCCCTTATTTCCCACACAATGATTAGGTCATGTGG
Source organism: Viscum album (assembly GCA_963277665.1). Classification (NCBI taxonomy): domain Eukaryota; kingdom Viridiplantae; phylum Streptophyta; class Magnoliopsida; order Santalales; family Viscaceae; genus Viscum; species Viscum album. The sequence goes on from OY728140.1 coordinate 549,999,726, forward strand.
GAATAGGTTGTCGTAATGAACATATCATTGAAATCATGAATCTCCATTAAATAGGAAAATTTCAGTATGTTATCCCCAATGAGTGGAATAATATAAACATCCCTTATTAAAGGGTGTTCACCATGGGTCCAATTCCTTGGGCATTATACAACTACGATAACATCAAATCCTTTTATAACCAGGATACCTATGACATATCCTCGAGATTCATGATCAAATATAAGGTATCTATGTGATAATACATATATCATCTCCACATGATGTTAAACTACATGGGTTTAACATACTACATGGTTTTTTATTTTTGTAATAACCAAGATACATAGGACACCTCATAATGATTGAATATACTCCTCATATTAATAACTACATCCCAATGTGGCAGTAAATTGCAATGTTATCAAAAATATGACTTCAATATATAAGATATAATTAATTATTGGGAATTGGATGAAGAATCTCGAATATATAAATATGGATTAAATAATGTGATTCCCCTATTTTGTATAAACTAGACATAACTCATAAAATTTTTGATAGGGTATCCTATCCAATTTCATGATTAAGAATATATTATTGAACATAAATTAATTCTAAATGAGAGTCCAAGAGTAGGAAAAAATTTCCCCCTAAAAAGGGTGTGATGATCTCGATCTCCCATCCACTGAACAAATCAAGTCCATAAGTGTTACTTAGTCTGAAAATCCAATTATGCACCTACCTTTGGAATGTATTTAAATACCCAGTTGTTGATGAGGAAACCACAGGGAGTTCCATTAAAAAAATGTTAAAGTGATGTTAGTGGTTCCACAGGAACTGAACCTCGCAAAACACATCAATAGGCTGAACCAAAACAACGTTGATGGGGTTTTTATGTCTTATGTTCTCCATCGAATCAAAAATGATGAACTCGATGTAAATCTCTCAAATAACAAAATTATTTTTTTCCTATACATTGGCCCATTTTTTGACCACTTTACTCAAAAAAATAATTAACCCAACTTGAATCACTCCAACAAGAAAATGGTTGGGTTATTGTCCGTTGGGCCATTTTTTCACACTATACGCAAAAAAAAATTGGTGAACCAGATGTCAACCTCATTGATAAAAAAATGACATGTTATTTATGTTTCTAGCCAATTTGTTCTGTATATACTACAAAAAATTATCTAGTAAGCCTGACATGAATCTTACAGTTGATTCTATATAACTATGGTTCTTATGAAATAAGTATATCCTCATGTTAACAAGTCTACATAAGTAAAATGACCAGATCTGGAATAAAATTGAAATTGTGTTAACACATCATATCGGATTGATCACACATCATGCCTATTATATTTCAATAATAGGTAACATTATAACATGTTTTCTATATAAAATAAAATACTTCTCTCATGAACAACACCCCGAACTAAGATAATGTCTTCATCATCTGGTGACTGTTTAGGAAAGTCATCTATGGCTACAAGACCCTTGGGTTGAAAAGTTCTCTAACCTACCTAACAACCTCAACATTTGGTGAAGAACATTATGGTTCAAAAATACCATTAATATGGTACAATCCCAACCCTTGAAACTGCTCTTGCAGGTCACTAATAACTGAAACCGATGAGTCCATATCATAAACGAAAATATAGAACTAAACCAATGGTACCTACTTCAATCACCAACAGGTTCAGGATCTTATCCCAGAAGATACACAACCACCACCATTAATATATGATGAAGGTTTAATAGGGATTCAAATACTTTTCCTTTCAGATTCATGTTTCATCAAGGAGGGAACCTGTTATCCACTATCACCATCATTATCTTGTGGGTACGCACCCATCGACTACTGAGTGTATCACTGGACACACTTCCACCTCTGATGCCCATGTATGGGAAAAAAGGAATACTCATAATGTTAATAAGGCATTGTATGTCCACAACTGGGCTTATATCCTCCCTCCCACTGATGATGTATTCCAACATATTCCAATAATAACTAGAAAGCATGCTCTTATCCTTGTTCACTAGAAACATGTCTGCGAGCATATTCCATTAACTTGAATGGGGGAGTCACATATACCTAACCCTGTACATGAATATCATTATAATGTACTAGGGGAATAAGGAGGATATAAGTGGGTTCATATCCCCACTAAAATTAAGGAAATCCTCAAGTACATAATGAAGATGGAAAATGTTAAGGATTATATCCTTCAACAAACTTTTCTAAAATACCAATATATTTTTGAAAAAGGTGAAGAACTCCACCAACATCTTTCATTTCTAGTATATATAAATGGAGGGGAACATCTTCTTATCCATACAGCCAGGGATGTTCAACACTATGATAATCATGTACAAGTAGCTTCACCGAAGCAAGCACATACCCTTACACCCTTCCAAGAGGATTATCGGTATATTCCAGTAATGCACTAGGAATCATACATTCCACATATTCCCAATCCAATTGGGGTTCACTAGATGAGAATGGATCGTTCCTTTAGATAAAGGTACACACCTATCAAAATTTTATGATGAAATTTTGAAAAAGACCAGGATCAAGCTCATATCCATGTTCTGGCTTAGGATCACAAAGTGAGAGGTGTACATTCATTGGGACAACCTCATATTCTTCTCAAAGAGGTCCATAAGCATAATCATATGGCCCAAAATTGGGCATATATCACCATTCTAGATAGGGATAACCATGTGAGAATAGAAAAACCAATGGGATAGGATAATATACCAATTAGTAAATATTTCTAGCATATTCCAGCTGATCAAAAAAGTTATGAACATACTTATAATTCCGCCAATGAATGACTACACAAGAATCATTCTATGGATATATAGGAGGTGGCTCATTTCTATTCTCCCATTCTAGTGTTTCATCATCCTTTTCTGGTTGTGAATGTATATCCACACCAGGTTCATATTCATACCCCAACTAGGGCTCAAAAATTGAGAGAAGCACATGCCTTATGGAAGGCTCATACCCCTACCATTAAATAACCATTGAATATTCCAAATTCTTTGTAGTGGGATTATACTCCCATCTGGGATGAAGCTCACAATGTTAGAATGGCCCATGATTCACGAATAGTTCTCATTACTATCAATAAAGAGACAAATCATTAGCACATTCCGGCATATAATGAGTATAGGACACATACTCCTACAACACCAGTTGATTATATGAATATTATTGAAATAGTCCTACATCATGGTCATATCCCAACACAATTACAACTGGCAGTTTATTGTATTGTGACCATGACGTTGGATGTGTCCCATATTCCAAATATTCTCAATGCTAGTGTCCATTATGTTGTTTAATACATATTCCCAAGACTAAAATGGTCCCTAAAATCTTCCACTGAAGTAGAAGATGATCATTACCATGATAATCCTCCTCATGGTAGTGTAGAGGTGGAACTTAAGGACTCTAATCCCAACATCCACCATGGTAAACCTCACACTAGGGATATCTCTAATAGACATGGATATAATTCCCTTTCCCAAACACCTTTGTATATAGATGTGTTACAATATTAGACATCTCATATAAAGAGGTGTTCAAATATCATACGCCTTCGTATAGAGAGGTTCTAGAAATATTGGGTTCAACTACATATAGATCCCCATTAACTTCTAGATGAACTCCACTCCACTCAGTAGGAAACCCTGAAAATAATCTTATATAGTCTAAATTGATGGAGATATATATGTATGATGTAGAGGAGGCCAATATTGAAATAAAGAGATAGTTATCCAGAAAAACACTCCCCATCATGTTCTTAAACCATTTTACTTTTGACTATGATATCCTAAATGACCTAGAAAATGAGTTCATGCACTATCTATGATAAAATATTTGCGCTCCTAATTAGTGATTGAAATCTAGACACCTCCCTTATATAGGATACAAGGGTCACCTTCACATCATCAAGATACTCTGTTGATAGCTGGATATGGATACTATCTCCATGTACTAAGATGTAAAATTGGAAAAGAACAATGAAAATCTAAAACATGGTCTCTGGAATTACATCATAACTAATAGTAAATTTATCTCTAAATCCATGTCATGAATCTGTATTAGAGGATGGGGAGAGTATGAATTATTAAAATTTTAGGCAGCCATGGAACAACCAAACCATTTAGAGAAGACATTTTATAATGTCATAAAATTTTGCAAAATCAAGTGATAGTATAAGGCCCCAGCCTTAAACCTTACTTAATCTTGAGTTATTACAAGATTACACATTGAGGATCTTTTCGGGTTTAGAGTTTTAGAGAATTAGATCATAAAACTTTCATTACATTCCACATTTAAACAAAGCGGTTACGTAAAAGATAGTATTCATTTTTCCCATCAATGGAAACATATTTAAAATAAAACATGGATTCTTTCTTGACACTTCCTTGACACTATCATCATATCATGTACCTTTCCCTTGACCTGTGAAAAACATTTCAAAAAACTTGGGATGAGCATAAAAAGCTCAGTAAGGGATAGAAAAATATGGAAAGGAAACATGGGTACATATATACATAAGAATAAAATCATACTTTACCCAAAAAACATAAGCACATTAACATAACTCATCAAATCATGAATAAATCATAGAAATCATAAGACAGAAAGGTAACTTGAGGAATTCATAACATTATTATATAGGGAGTAACCCTCTTGGTTACGTTTGGAATAACCATCATAGTATATTCCCTAAATCTCTTCGGAGAAACCTTTACGTTTCACTCCTTCGCGTTACCCAATGCATTGGAGAGCTATATCGGGCTCACTCGCCCTTAGTTTATCACAGAACCACCCGTCTTCATAATAATGCCCAATAACCTCAACATAATCGTATCACATAAAACATGCATAAAGGAAACATAAAATTTCCACCTTTCAATCAAAAGATATCAATACATAAAATTGATATAAAAACCATATGAAAACCATTTTCAATACGAAAATAAAAGAAAATTAAAACATGGTATTTATTTTTCTTTTAAAATGAAGGTATGATTTGTAGAGGAAGCCGAAACTCAAATAACGATCACGGCGGCGGAGAAGTCGTTGTCGCCACATACGTACGACAAAAACATTCCCTTTTGACATTTAGCAAACTCTTCGTATAAAAAAGATTCATTTTGAATAAATGTAAAAGTCAAAGGGTTTTATACACCATATAAAAGAAGGTTGTGTATAAAACAAAATATGCCTCAATGAAAGGAGATTGAGACGAAGTCCCATACCTCGGGTCCGACTTGACACGATTGTTCTTTAATGTCCTGAATAATAAACTTGAGTTAATTTCTAATTTCTTAAGAACCTTTTTCAAGTTCATTATTCCTTTTATATCACTTATTTCCATGTCATGAACACTATGTAATTATTTAAGTTAATAACGGTCGTTTTAACGATCATTGGTACCTGAGTCAAAAATAAACCCTTTACAATTACAAGTTGTTCAGGTATCCATTATATCCAGAATTATAATCATGATGTATATATCATATATATCCTGTATATACATGCATTTATAATATTACATAATCATTTAGAGGTAAGAAATAAATTGCACCGTTCATGGAGATGGTAAACCGTATGTACGCATGAACGCTACTTTCATTTCTATTTCGTATTTTATAGAATGGAATAATAATGATATAATGGTATATTATAATTCCAGTGTAATATCATATATAATATCATAACTCCATCCTTTATACGTCCCACATATGGTATTTAACGAATCAAATCACTTTGAGAGGGCGGTAGTCCACACTTCCTTAAATGAAGATATCGCGTTTACCCATAATGGAAACCATAAAGGTATGCCCAAAATGAAAAATACAGAATCTTAAGGAAAACATAAACATATTATATATCATATATAAATATAGTGACATCTTAATGGCCACCTTTGAAGGTGTTAAAAGAATGTTGAACAATCATCGTTTCGGGAGGCATAAATTCACTATCCACGGAAACAGTATGTTCTTTAATCATTAGATGCAGGTGTGTGTATGTTTAGCTTGAATAATTCTTATAACAACATTCTAGTATATTGAAGATACTGGATTTGTTACAAAAGAAATGAATAAAAAGAGTTTAGGGGGTTGGAGAAGCAAAATAAAACAAAAGGACTCAAGTGAAGACATTACCTTAAAATCGGGTAACTCTCTTAGATTTGAGCTGAAAGGCTTCATTGGGAGGACTTATGCCCAAATTGAGGCTTCAAAGAGTAATATAGGGATGTGGAGAGCCAAAATGGGAAGGGTTTGGCCGATCCAAAGGCTTTGGGAGTGTGGGTAAGGAGGTAGAGGTGGGGGCCTTTTATAAGAGGAGAGGAGGGGCACTCTTGGAAAGTAAAGAAATGTTACATTATTTTAAAATGTTTTTCGGATTAAAAAGTTCCCACATTGATATAATTCAAGGATAAGGTGATAAGGGTTCGAAATCCACCGATAAAATAGGTTTTGGACATGTGTAGGTCTTTGATTTTACATTATCTTTCCATTTTATTTAAATCGTTTAATAATGAGGTCATCGCTGCATCATCATGATGTCATAAATAATTTAATTTATTTAAAGTCTAAAAATAATAAAAAAACTAATATGATGTAGGAAATATTTTTATATTTCTAATGAATATTTATAGTAAAAAAGATTACTTGTATAACCCCATGTAAAAATTGTTTTAGTAAAACACCTCATGTGTGTGTCATTTTTACTTTAACATTAAATAAAAAGTTATTTATGTCATTTCCCAAACCAAAGTGGCTCCATGAGGTCCCCAAGTTGACCCATGGCTTGTCTGGGTCGGCCATGACACATCCAATAAGGGTAGGACATGTTTCTAGTCCTATCTCATATTATTAAAACATTATTTTTACCTTAAACTACCCTAATTACCACTAATCGCGATTAAGAACTAAAAAGTTACTATTCACCAAAAAAATTATTTTAATCTTATTGAACCACATTTTACTTCTTAATGACAACCATGTATTTCGGATTTTTGAAATTCAAAACACATAAGTGGTAAAATTTCATTTAAACGAAAAAATCAGTTTTTATAAGTACAACTTAGTGGTTTCACTATTCATCAAAAATTGAAGTTTTTCTGAAAAATACCAAAACTTCACCCTAAGATATATTTGATATTCCGAATTCAAAAATGAAGTCCATTTTAAAAAATTCACAACATATAAGTTTCATTAATTAATTTAATAATTAATTCCCGTTGTCAGAGCAAATAGCGTGTTTTTATGAAACAATAAGTATCAAAAGATTGACCCTAGTTTAAGTCCACTTTCAAAGTGAAATTGATTCCAATGACCACCTTTGGATTAAATGGTAAAAATATATTCTAATTTCACTTTAAAACAAATTCAAAAGATAATATAATCATATAAATAAATTAGATTAAAAAGAGGTTTTGAATTAAAATACAACATTTTTCACTATTCATTAAAAAATGAACTTTATCGGAAAATACCAAAAATTCACAAAAAGTAAATTTTTCTGTCCCAATCATAAATAATAAGTTTATTTTGACAAACATAGCTTATAAAATTGTCCAAAGATAGATTTAAAAAGGGTTTGCCATCAAAAGGTAGTAAAACAATCTTTTAAGTATATTAGTGTATTCCATGCATAAGATTGTATTTATTTTCATTTTAAGCCTCTAAAACACTATCTTAATCATTAATAGACATAGATAAAAATATCTATTATTCATTACTTACTTGGGATGTTACAGATAGGGTAGTTCTTTGGACAGTTTATCAATACAATAGAATTCCCCCACTTCAATGGTTCCTATATATCATGAACGAAGGGAGTGGATAACCAAAAATACTTTAAAATAGGAACTTTAAAATAATAAGAATGCATTTTAGACATTGAAACTGATGTTGTGGTCAAATGGAAAACATACTATAATTAAATATTCCCATCATGAGATTCCATCGCAACCAGATCCTATGTGAACATTGCTTCACCACATAAAATTGGCCACAGTAGTGGATTCTATATTAGCTATCTAGGAGAAAACATGTACACCAACACGAGAGAATATCTACCACCACCACCACTTATCATTTCATAAATTCCGGAGAGGATTCTAGATATATCCCTAGTAACTACAGTCAAACCCTAGCCCACTGGGATGGGGGAATTTATACCTCAATCACCATAATTAGATTCATCATCTCCTTAGATGGTCCTTGGTAAATCAATGGTGATTCCAGATCAACCCCACCCAATTGGGTGGGGAGAATTTATATCTTCATTTCTTAATAAGGAGTCAAAAAACCCTAACTGGAATCATTGGATCCTCAAAAATAGGACCAATTAGTTCGAATTATGTCCCTAGATAAGTTGTATCCCATAGGGATGGGGAAATTTTCACCATCATTATCACCACATAAAGAATCAGTATTCGCTTGGTTGGGATGAAAAGTCAACATTTATAATCCCATATGTTCCACTCAACATAACACAAACCTATGATAGTCTGGGCCCACTCAACCACCATGACCAGAAACTCCATAAATTTCATTGTTCATAGAACAAGTTGAGAGGAGTGTATGATAAAGGATATCAGACCTCACTGGGGTCAGAAGACATAATGGACCAATATGGACAAAAGTTAGATTAAAAACCCTAATTAATACATTACTGAATCATCCTATTGCATCAAAAGTAATAATAAAACCACCATTGCTTGATATGTCTCTATTAACATCGTCATTGTCAAAATTTAATACATTACTAATCAAGAAACAAAATATAGAGGGACACAACATATAGAATGCACCAAAAGTGGGGGTGATTTGGATACTCTAATCATGGATACATGCACCTAAAACTAGAGAAGGTTCCAAAATCTAACACCTCAAAATAAGAAGGTACCACCTCTCCAATAGAACACTACCATTGAAAAGGGAAGGGTACAGCTACATCAAAATCACCAACTAGAATATTTGAGGTTCCTTCTATGGAGGAAAAATTATCACAATAAGAGATTGAGATACAAACTATGCGATGACTCAATGAGAATGTATTCAAGGAAAATATTCATGTTGGGTATCTTCTTCAGGTTGAGATTAATATTATCCCACCATAGCTAATCCACCAGAATGAACATTATCCTAGATTCATACCGACTTTAGAGGCAGGAATCCATTATATGTAAATTAGGCAATCTAAAATCGTCATGACTTCCCTCTATTGAGGCAATATCCCCTATAATTCTAGGGAAATAATTCACTCTTAGGACGAATCATGAATCAGTGCGGGGTGAATGTGGGACCACTTCATAGACCCCAACCATCCTCTTAAATAGATTTGGTGGATAAAAAATTTAGTTCCCCCAAAGCATCTTAATGTCCTCGAGTCCCTAGAAACATGAATGGAAGCCATGGAAGGGCGATGTGAACCTATACATGCGTAGAGGAATCCATATTCTGAATGTATGGATGACACTTTCCCCCCTCCCAAATTCATCTATCTTAACGTCTCCGCATTTGATGTTGTAGGACACCCTAAAAAATATATCACACGATTAGTATCCTAATATGGGCTGATGATAGGTCCCTTGAGATCAGCAGGAGACAAAAAATCTATAGTGTTTTGTATAGACTCTAATAGGGACATATTTTGTACGTTATAGTAGTATTCCAATATGATCCTATGTAGGATGCAAAGACCATCAACATCAATTAATTTATCAATTAAGCTCCATGCTATGGAAATGATAATATTTGACCTAAATGATTAAAAACAACATGAATATTAGATGGTTTATATCATTTTAGATAGGTGGAATGTTTGAACCTAGTCACTAAACATTCATAAATCATTGGATTAACTAAAGGATCTCTATGCCAAAAAATCTATTAGATGAGTTGCAGACACCTATGATCCTAATAAAGTATCTAGGTTGGTTTTGTGAGTTCAAAAAAATTGAACAACGACTTGAGGAATCCATTCAGTGAACCCAATCCAAAACATTACTCTTGCCCACAACACATGGGATAATGTTAGGAATAGGAGAATCTCCATCTATAACTCTCAATCCACCAGATGTTCCCATCCAAGAAACTAGGTTGGACCTAAACCTCCAAACATCTCCTATTTTGTGGCAACAACCATAGAATGACCCCAATTCGGAAGCCCAGAGAAATCAGGAAAGTTCATGATTTATGGAATGGATGCATAAAGCTAACTCCTTATGAAATAAACAAATCACCAATTATTTATTCGAATATATGGAAAATATCCTTCTCATGCTACTGCATCCTAGGAAGGCTGTTAAGGTCAACCTCACAGATTGTCTCGACTTCTAATCTTTCCATAGAAGGTTGGGTAATCATATCCCGGATTGATTCATATTCAAATAAATCCTTTAAATAATGGTAAATATTAAACATGAGGTATTATATAACTCCTCATAAAAGGTGTCTTACATAACCCTTGCCCATTCAGATGATGAAATAGATTAGAAGAAAGTTCCCACTAGGCGTGAGTGGGAGCTCAACTACTGGATGACTCGAAAAATAGTCAAACAATCTCATGCCAACCTGAGATAAAAAATACAAATACACATAATATATCCACCACCTATGAGTCAAATATACCTCTCAAATGTGGGTGTGACTATTGGATGTAAAAATAAATTGAAGGGGAGGAGTCATATTTCCCTCTATCAATGGATCATATTGTTGTATATTTCTTCCCTTGAACATCTGAAAAATAGGCAATTCCCACCAAAACGAAATCATCATTGGAAAAAATTATCATATTTTGTTTTTTCAACATGATGCACATGGAAGACCCCTTCTATAAGGATGAATATTCCTCATGATATGGGTTTCCTTTGCATAATCAAGGAATGGGGGAAATACCTTAGAACCTAGAATACAAGGGACACCATGGATGTTGTCAGACCCAATATTCAAGTCATGTCCCCAAAAGGGACATATATGTTGCTGGGAATCAAGGTAGAGTTATCTGGTAGGATCAAAAGTGCTAGGGAGGTGTCCCATAACCCTCCAATATATTCATCCACACATAGTTAACGTGCATGAGTTCGTATTGGGTGTCTGAATATCCAATCAACCACAGTAATGGGAAAGGCTGGAACGAACTGAACCACTAGAAATAGATACTTCATCTACCTCTATGAAATAACCAGTCCCATCTAGATCAAATTCATGAGCTACTGAGCCACATGTCCAGTAAAAACCCAATAAAAGGAAGCACCATCCTATGAGAAAAATTGTGAAATTGTGAAATTGCTGACGATTGTCCCATAAAAGAACACATACTTTAATGTGATCCATTATTTAAAATAACTTAGGGAAGAAATTTTTTAATCCCTGAAAATCTCATAGGAATTCAAGCTAGCTGATTCCATAGCTGATGTTTATCGAGAGGGGACCATGTCATTAGAATTCTATGTCACTATCTCGATCACTGACCAAGATCAGGAATATAACATCTAAGGACACATCAAAACCCTATATGTTTTGGGAAGACTCAATAAGTTTAATTTCCAAAGGGCCCTGATTAATAATGTATTTGGGATAAACCTCATCTTGGTCCAATACCTTCAATGAATGGGATATAGTGAAAGGTATTTTTTCTGTATGGAAGACCATTCAAGGGTTTGATAAGTGTGACCAAAGACCTCTCATGAAAATCAAAATTGAATATCAGGTTAGATATCTCATATATGACTCTAATTTTATGGTTATTCTGCAATCCATTACATAAAATGACTATTTTGGAATTCCATCGCTTTATAATAATCTATTGGATCAATCAATATTCCACCAATTTCTAAAATACCCCATCAATGGAAATGTTGATGTACTGCATGGTGATAGATCCCCCATTGGGACTTGTGAAGCCACATATGATGAAGAAGACTTCTACCAAAGGGGAGGAAAAAATCAAAAAAATGTATAATGAATACTACATACAACTCCCAATGGCTTGTGGAATGCCCCGATAAATCTATAGAGTATACTAAACCGTGACTATGTACTCCGCATAAATCTTGTTGAGGTGATAAATTTGACTCGAGTGGTCTAAGCAACTTGTGTGCCTAGTGACAATGTAAAAAATACTCAGCTTTGACATCTCTCTACAATGAATCATGTTTTAGGGTGTGATGATTTCACTTATCATAGACTCTCTTAAACCAATAGTGATAGAGGTCCCCCCAAATTAAAATAATCTTATAGAAATGTCATTGTAGACTAATAGGTGGAATAATATGAGGTTTTCATTAGGATCAACCCTCCCACAATCACAAAAGGTGTCTACACCACCACCGATGAGCTCAAGAATGTAAATTTGGGGACATAAGATGATCTGAAACCTTCACTAATTACTACCACCATTCCCCTCAATGATAAAGTGATTTATATTTCAATTTTTCAGATGCACTAATATGTTTTCACATTAAACTATACAATAATGACCAGACTGAAACTAGATGTCGCAATATACCATCTCAAATTACACAATGATCATCAAGGCTTCATGTATCTAGCCATGAGATTACACCCCTCCCATGCCGCCAATTTTGAGGCAAAAGATTACAATTTGATCAAATTTAGCTTTTTGTGAGAAGTGAAATACCCAATATGGATAGCCAATATCATACTTGTTAAGAAAAAGAATTTTTAGACTATGGTTTGCATTGATTTTAGATACCATAATCCATATTTTCAAAAGGATTATTTCCTATTTCAAATCACAGAACTCTTGATCGATGAAACTATTGTGTTCTAAGAACATTCCTTCCAGAATGGGCATTAATGGTGTAATCAATTAAATATTTACCCTGAAGATGTAGAAGCCATGTCCTCCAGAGTACCTCATGGTTTATTTTGTTATCAGGTCATTCCCATTGGCTTGAAAAAATTTGGTGCCACATGCCAACTCAATATGAATCATATCATTAATAAACTCTTGGGAATAATAGATAAATGTTATTCTAAATACCTGGTGATAAAATCTCTACAATTATGTGATCACTTCATGGATCATCCGACAATATTCTATATTTTTTGACAACATGGTTTGAAGTTGAATAAGCTGAAATGAAACTTCAGGGAAACATTAGGGAAGATACTTGCATTTTTTTATCCACCAACAACATCGAGGATGAACCAAATATGACTATTTCAATTTTTTTAATGTCATTCCTAGACATCATAATAAACCTAGGGGATCTAAGGGATCCTTTCCTACAATTTTTACATAATATCAAGTATGGATTGTAAAGTTCTCCCATTCACTAGGATAATGGAGAATGGAATTACCTCTCAATAGAATGATGTCTTCAAATAAGCATTCAAAAGATCAATGTAGTGTATACTATACCCACTTATTCTAATTCCTCCAGTGGAAGGGTGGCCACACATCTATATATGGCTTCCTTGGAATTCTCACTAGGCACCCTCCTCCCACATAAAAATGATATGGGGAGTGATAACTACCTTTACTACCTTATTAAAACAATGATAGGTACTATGACCTAATACTATAATGTCAAGAAGAACTATCCTACACTCATCATCACAGTGAAAAAGATGATGCACTAAATGATGATCCAAGAAGTCCATATTCTATCTTTTACAGATCTTATCAATTAAATCTGTGTCTGTACCATGATTACAAGGTTCTTGGCTTGATGGGATGTCAATATTCTACAATACGACAATAATTTCATATCATATAAATTATTTAATGAGAATGCACTGGATAATTTACATATAGCACGTCGTAACTTGGAGAATACATCTGTGGACACTGAGCTTGAAGATGAGGTTTTCTTCTTTTCCCACGACACACCCGAGGCTTGGGAGATGTATTTTTTGGTGCCTCTTAATGTCTGGTCATCAAAAGGACAGACACTGTAAGCTCAATCAGGATGGTGTAGGAATTATATTTGTCTCTTTTGATAATGAATATTTTCAATTCAATTTCTCACTATCAAAAGGCTGAAAAAATAATGAGGAAAAATACCAAGCCCACATTTCTAGGTTGCAACTACCCCCAACATCTAATAATGGCATACCTGAATATCAACAGGGACTGATTTCTACTGATAATTTATATCAAGTGAGAATATTCCATTAAATAAAAAAACCTTGTCCCAATAATGGTGTATGTATGCGGAATGATGGAAGAGTTCCCTATTGAGGCCACACTACATCATGTTCCCTAATAAAATAATGCTCGAACTGACGCATTGGGTAATGCATCCACTATCCTGGATGAACTAATCATGAGGAAGAAATTATTTACTCCACACATTGAATAATGGTCTCAACGATCTTCATATTAGATATGATAGAAATCAATCAATTCAGAACTTCCCCAAAGCACAATGAACTACTGTCCACCCTAGGATGGAAGGATCCATTAATTAGCTCTCTCCAAAATACCACTCTCCCAATATACTGAGCTAAGAAGGAATATATTCAGTGTTTGGAAATGAACTTTACCATACACGATGGTCCAAATATATAGAGGGCCATCTGAAACCATGTCTCTGATAGAATCCACCTAAAATGAATTATTGAATTAGTGCTCATCATTGTCATTGAATAATTCCATGCAGGCTCCTAAAACACCAATCAGTCTGGGACCAGGATAACCCACCAAATTAAGAGGTTGGTATACTAATACAACTCCATGATAGAGGATTGTGTGCAATGAACCAACCAATGACATTCATACCAGATACATTCAAACTTCATCTATAGACCTCGAGAATAGCTATATATAGTTAAATATTCCTACCAATTTATTATTTGGGGAATGGATGTGATGGGGCCATTTCCCCCAGAAACAGCTATATAGTTCAAGTATATCCTTACTACTACTGACACATCTTCCAAATTTGTTGAGGAAATACCCCTCAAGCATGTCATGATGAAAAACATCATCAATTTAACAATGTCCCCTATCATCAGATATTTTGGAGTCCATTTCAAAATATTGATGGAAAAGGATCCAAATTTTATTATACAGAGTTGAAGAAACTATACCATACGTACAAAATCGTGTTTATTCACTCATCTCACTATCATGCATCAGAAAAAAAGACATATATAGGACCTCAAAAAGACTATTGAATATAATCTAAATGATGGTGAACATGTATAAGAGGTACTAGAAAGATCATATCCTCCATGATTTATGGTCTTATTATACCCCCCATGTACTAATACATTTGAAATGCCACATTCATGGGTGTACGAGATGGAGGTGGTGTTACCCATATAAGTCTCACATATTTTTCTTAGAATATCTATTTTTAGATAGTTCTTATATGAAGATAAATCAAAAAAAATTTGGTTGAATTAGATAAATTAGATGAGATATGGTGGTATAAATTGCACAACCCTGAATTCCGTTAGAATTGGGTTAAAGAAGACTTTAACAAAAAGTATCACACCCATTAATTCTTCCAAGGATAGATAGTATTAGATATCTGAACCCCAATGATACCAGAGAAGAAGCCCCTAGATCTGGAACCTAAATGGGAAGGACCATACATCATTCATAAATTCTACCAAAACAAAGCTTACTTATTGGCCTCCATGGATGGTGAGCATGTCACACAACCCCAAATGTGATATTTCTAAAGAAATTCATTGCATAAATTTCATCAAATTTGAATCCAAAATAGTGGAAGTCCCATCATTTGTCTTTGTTACATGACACTAAAATATACAATCATATCTTGAAGTATACTCTTAAAATACACAATATCTTCCATACTATATGACCTCAAACATCATGGATAATTTCATCACTGCATAATGTTAAACTACATAGCTCATGTAATTTTCTCTAGAAAATAATCTACATAGGTAATCTATAACCACATATAGAACGATTCTCATTTCTATTGATATATGTAGGGAAACCTCAACCAAATATCATGGTCCAACCACTACACGGATCCATTGTATTACTTTCCTTTCATGTGGGTTGATCCTTATCCTAACCACATGATGTTAAACTACATGGAGAATATCCTGAAAGGATGATGTTAAAATTAATGGATCTCCAAATGATTCCTATTCCTTCACATAGGGGTACCCAATTTCATCACATCATGATGTTTAACTACATGGATGATTTCCTTCATAAATGACATTAAACTACACTGGTTTCCGAAAAAAATGAATGGATTGATTAACACTTTAAATGTGATACGTAGGGATTTATTAATCTTATAAAATTGTCCATCCCCCACATAAATGAATTTCCTTATCATATCCTTAATTTCCTCTAGATGGTAAGATAAAACCTTTAAATTCCTTGTTTCTCCCACCAAGTATATCTCACGTGAGCTTAGGACATTCACTAAGGTATCACCCACATAAAAAAGGCATTATAGATAACAATATGAATATAATGGTCCTAAATAAAATACATTAAAAATGAATACCATTAGTCATTTACACATAATATTAAACTGCATAGTTGATGTCACTTATTATCATATTAAAATACACATTCCCATTTATCTCACTGAAGAGGATCACTATTTTTGGTTGTGCTCTCTGACCACACCTTCATTCATGAATCTCCTTCCTCAAGAACTATATGTTCCCTAATTACTATCATCATTGGCTATGTAGTGATGCCCAAATCTTCAATTCTGGGACCAAATAAATTATTAATTGGAAAAATTTATAGCCTCTACATATAGGTCAAACCCCTCTAAAAATATTTCTTATCAATGAACTATGTGTGGCTTGATTCCACTCATCACATGATATATAGTGATGCTCATATCCCCAATCCTAGGCCCAGATACAAAAACTGACAAAATTAATTCCCCCCAACATCACATGGGTAGAAGCATACAAGACCACTTTTTCATAAATGCGAGTAAGACCCACATATGGCCTAATTTTTTCCTGAATTATACCTTGATCAATTTTCCACATCAGTTTCTAGATTCTTACCACATTATTTTGAAATGAAAGGAAAAATTCATGGTTTCCGAAAATCAAAAATTCACTATAAAAAATTCATTATTTTATTATATTAAATTGAAAGGAAAACATATTGGTCTCATGACATAAAAAAACACAACAAAAACATCCCTACCACATGATAAAAAACTGCATGAAAATTTTCATTACTACATAAGATTAAACTGCACAAAAGAAAATACATCCCCACTACATGATGTTTATATTTTTTAACCAAAACCAATCATCATTCATTTAAAAAGGACGTGAAGATACATACACTGGTCATCCAATGTAAGGAGTTATTTTTCGATATTTTAACAGCACCTCAATCCATAAATCAATCTTCATTTCTCATGCATGAAGGGATACAAAAACCTTCCCTGGACCATGGAAGAGATACCTCGATTTAGGGAAACATTTTAATGAATATGTATGAATGCCTATTTCACAAAAATATGTTCCTATGGTCATCAACTAAATGTGTTACTCTTCAAATATGGTTTTCCAATCCTTGTTATACCTTACATCATTTTTCCATAACTCAAGACCTCATTGTTATCTGAATTAATCCTAATAATATTTTCACAGACCATTGTCATGACTTGAGAATCACGATCCATTATTTAAAACATTTTCATCCCATACCAAAAAGGATGACATGGTAATCTTGACCCTCATTATATTAATTAGTATATTTTGTATAAAACATCATATTATGTCTTTGTGTGTCATGAACATAAACATCTTTCGCTTTGGTCAATGTGGTATGAACATAAACTCTAGCCTATAATGGTTTAGATCACAAGACCTTAAAATACTACCAAATGAGACAGAAAACATTTCAGGATAAAAACACTTAAAGTGAGGTCTAAGAAAAATTTGAGTCTTCAACCGCTAAAATCATCAACTCCAATGTTTAGGAAAAGAAGTATGTTGCAAATAAATAATGTATAAATCTCAAAGGGACTAATTTTTAGCCTCTTTAAAAATAAATCTATGCTTGTTGGATCCCTTTGAAGTTTTAGATGTTAGATTAATGATTTTTTACATAACTTTGTTATGAGAATATGTTCCCTCAGTGGTGACTCAACTTTTAGGGTGTTCTAACCATTCTTGGATATTACACTTCCCTGAAATCACACATCATGATTTGGTTATATTGGTTAAACATATAACATTCATGGCCCTTAAAAAGGATTCGCTAATTCAGGGGACCCTTTTATTTACAATGAATTCATTCCTATGAGTCCTGTATATCAATATATTGTGATCAACCAAATGCATACTCTGCAAAAAGGGATTTCTGTCCATTTTATCCATGGAATTACTGTGGCATAACTCAACACCTTACTGTGATATGAACTACTCTAGTATGAATGTCCCATATCATTCACCAAAATCAATCACTTTAAGTCATATATTATAGTCTTTGTACTAAAATATATGATTTGATTCAATATCCCTGTTGTCACATCACCATGTTCGGTACCCCTTCTCGAGTCCAAATATGATAGTACATTCTCATACCAATGACGACCCATACCTCATGATTCAAAACCACATGGTGTAGGGGTTAGGCTTTACAGTTAAGAGATAAAGAACCATACAATTCCTATATCCTTCCCAGATAGTTTTACTCCTATACCCAACTACAACGTTTGGATGTTTGAGTCTTCAAAAATCATTCATGGTCCTTATAATGGACTGGAGATCATTTTTTCTTGACCATACAACCAACACAGTACAGGATTTGACCCGCAATTTGAAAAAATATCCTCTATTCCAGGAAGGATTTTCAATCATTGTGATCCTTGGAAACAACATGGATGATCCTAGAACCTCAAAGTGCTATAAGGCATACCTGGTATGTCTTCCCCAACCCCAATTCAAAGGACTCAAACATATGAGTTTACAATTACATCACCCATATTCCATCTATCAAGGAAGACTTAGCATCCATAGTATTTCTCCCTCACCTAATAAAACCACCATAAATCTTCCAGTTCCCATGGAAAAAAGTTTATACACCTCTATTTGGAAATTAAACCAATTCATAAGAGCCTTCAGATACTAACTACAAACATCACCAATTTGTAGGAAAGGTTTCCTAATCATCACAAGTCTCAGAAACACCACAATAGCACCCAACACCCCAAAGTGTTTTGAGTAATTCATAGAATGTCTGCACCATATCCCATTGCCATTGATCTATTCTGAGCTAAAATAACATAAATTAAAGAAATATAAGTTTTGAGCTAAAATCCCCAAAACTAAGGAAATATAATGTTCGAGATAAAAGTCTCTAAACTAAAGTTATACAATTTCCAAGCTAAAAGAACCTAAACTAAAGAAATAGAAGTTATAAGAATAATTTCCATAAAAAATTGTGATAGAAGGTCTGAGATAAAATATCGTAAACTAAAAAAATATATTGTCTGATGTAAAATATATAAAATAATTTCTATATAAGGTTCGGGATAAAATACAATAAAATATAGTAAATAATGGTGTCAGCTAAAAGTCCCTAAACAAAAGTGATAGATAGTCCGAGCTAATCAACCCTAAACTACATCATAGTTGAAAATTAATATACAAGAATGGAAATGATTGAAAGGCCCACCATATGAATTTGGTAAAAATAAATCTACATTCGGAAAGCCTGTCAGATTCAGAAAAAGAACACCACGAACCCTCCAGGACATATATCCTACCAAGATGGTCCGTCTAAAAATTAGGTGATCTTTAGATAAGTGGAATGGATACATTGAAAAATAATCATGTGTTAGTGGGAGTTCATGAGAACATAATGAGAGGAATCTGTTGTTATTTAAACAATAAAATCCAAACATTTAGGTTTACATGATACAATACAAATGATGGGTATTGTTAATAATTCACATAATATCAGATCAATGAAAATACATGCACATTGTGAATGAAAAAAGAATTGGACATTAAATATAATGTTTCAAATATCTATTGATTGATAAATCATGAAGCATGAGAAATAACCATATATCATATCATCTCTATTAATATCAACTAAAATAGAGTTCAATTATTTACAATAGGATTTGATTTGTTAATCTAGGTGGTTTCTATGATTTCGGTGAGAAGATTCAATTTTGAAATGATGTACCACTAGCCCCGCCTATTCTACTTCAGCCCTAGTGTGGAGAGTCTGGACTAAAGTAGTTAGCTCCTCAACTCTCATTCAAGTAGATTCCAATAAGTATGACAAAATTTAATGATGAGAAAAGAGTGGATCTATGATTTCCTTACATCTCTATATTTGTATAGTCCAGTCATCCATCTGGGCTTTTTGTTTACTTATCAACTAGAAATCCTACTCTAATGACTCTAATGCCTCATTTTTCATCTCAACAAGAGGAGTCACTTTTGAAAATCACACATTTCCCTCTCATTAGAGTCTAAATCACACCGAGTAAGAACAATTTTCCTCATGATTTCATATAATTTTATGTGATCAATGCCACCCACACCCAATTCAGGAAACATCAAATGAGGGCATTACCCTTAGTCATGAAAAGATTCTAAATGACTCTTAGTGATAAAGGAATGAATTTTATTCCACATCATCCTATAATGGGTCTAAGATTTTCTAACTATTGGGAAATGTATTCCAAGAGGATGGATAGTTGGTTGTGCTAGCAAGGAAACAAGAGAGGAGACTCCTTGTACCCTCATCTCAATAGAGTCATAATTCATTTCCCAAGGACTAATTTAGTCAATAGCTTCACCCACGCTATTAGTATGGTCTTCATGTAGATGAAGGTGCTTAATTGAAGTCTCATACATGTATTTGATCAACACCATATTTTCCACAGATAGAGGAGTTAGTGGTGAAATAAGACTATACACATAAAGAATCATCTAGTTTAGCATACCATTCGAGTATGTTGGTGCCCAAATTAGGGAATAATCATAGTTAAGGAATGATAGCGCATCAACATATGGAAGAATGATATCAGAAATTGCATCTTCATATTCGATAACCATCCAAAACTAGTGGATGATCCCATGATGATGCTCTCCTCACACAACATACAAAGGAAGGAGATATAACCTTTGGGTAAATATGAACTGATGAGAAAACCAATAAGGTGTATATGGATCAGATTATATGCTCAACCATCATATCTATCAGAATCACATCCCAATTATAGATCATATATGACCATTCATCATGGGAACCACTACCATTATCAATAATTGGCATAGTCAAGACATGGTAAGGGGTGAAATCAAAGCTATATGATAGGTTAAACACATATTCAACCTCATCTATAAATGGTGACATGTCTATGACCCCAGATATGTTTATAAATCAGGAATGATGTGAGGATGTAGGGATCTAGATATCTTCATAATAGTTATGGAAATGGAAATGATACCCTATCCATCCAAATAAATACATGAATGGAGCACTGACTTGGTAATGGGTGCTACATTGTTGAATATGAAACAAGAGTTGGTAAAGGTATGCAATGACATGAACTCAAAATTTTACATGTTTTCCTTCCACTATCCATGACACCATCACCAAAATGATGACATGGACCTTTGAATGCACATCCCCATCCTAGAAATACCATCCGGTAAAAAACATGACCACATAGCCGAGAAACTGAAGGCTCAAAGAGATCTCCATGTTAACTTGGTATCCCACTAAATCATAGTCCCCATCTTCCAAAATGTCCCAATATGAACCATCACTATTGATAACCATATGATAAGTGCACTAGTTTGGGCGTATGGTAGTTGGCATGACCCTGTTACGATAAAAAAATATTGATCCAATCCATGAAAAGTTTTAGTGAGCTCATCATCGGATCCATACATATCATAACATTAAAAATGGTGATTATTTTTTTACAATGCAAGATTTTATAAGGGGTCATCAAAAATATCAAAAGCATGGATGATTTTATCATACACCTCTCTATGAGGGGGAATCCCACCCTGGTATTAGATATCCCATAGGCTATGCCCACTTCCCCATGGGATAGATATAATGTTTTGTTTCCATAATGACAATGGATGATCAGTTCATGAAGAATATTTGGATAGAGATTGACAATAAATTAAGATATTCACAAATATTTACAAAAGATGAACTGTGTATAACTATTTTAACAACTCCAGAAATCATTGTCTGACCTAGAATAGGAACTCACATTTATCATAGAAATTACAACCATGAATTATATCCCATTTTGAGCTATATCTTCCAACTGGTTATTTTATATAAGATATGAATATACTAGATTAACTATATGAAATAAGATGATGAGAGAAATAATGTCCATCCTGACTTAATGGATGGTTTTCCAATATATAGGAAATCCCCTAGAATTGAACCATGACCAGTCGACCGTCTTCATCAATAATCATTTGAGTATAATAAAGAGAAACTAAAAACCTTTCAGATGGTTTGTTGAAGCCCGAAGTAGGGATGAATGAATATTCCAGTAATCTGAAACCATATAGAGGAATTCAGTGTTATATAGGATAATTTTAGAGCTCGAATTGGAGAAGCCACTCCAGAAACATGTTATCAGAATCCACATTATATTGTGCATTAGTGTTGCGATTTCTCGTGACAATTTCCCACTGAATGGACGTAATATATGATCTTTGACATGAACATTAATCCATATAAATATAATTTTATACAGGTATTAGATAGATAAAATAAAATATTTTCAATGGAATTTCAATAAATGAAAACATCATGCACGTCACATGAATATGTTACGGCATTTCAAAATATTATAAAAGGGATCACAAAACACATGAATCTTGAAGATATTGTGAAATTTATAAACCTCCATGGCATTTCACAATCTCATGACCCCTTTAAGACACACGATAGTGTGACATGGACATGGTCACATGAGACACATGATAGCCAAATGGACATACAATCAAGCCAGTTGATCCCTGTATCCCCGAAGATGATTGAGAATCACCATAAAAAATGTTAAAGTAATTAATGAATGAAATTATATAGTTAATTCATGTAGTAATGTTTGATAAAAAAATTCATGAGGATGAGTTATCATAAATAGGGCTTGCAAACAGATCTCTTAATTAGGTCTTATGAAAGGGTCTCATGACAAGGGGACATGATCGGAGATGGGTGATAGAGTTGTAAGGATCTAGTCAATGGTAAATGTGTTTGATCTCTAATCCCCTAAATATAGGTAATTATTCAGAATACCACATGTTTCCTATTAGAAAAAATTCCACAAAAGACACTGGTTTGTGACAGCACAGAAAACTCAAGCATGTATTTACTTTCTTGAGAACTGATCCCTTGTCCCTACAGAAATTGCTCCAGATGGGGGGCATTTGTTTATTCCCTCTAAATGAGCATAAAAAATATCCAAAATTGAATAAATACATGAATATTAGTGTTATTTTCCCAACAAAATAAAATGATGAAGAATATATCCAATGAACCACATATTGAGGGACCCACTAATGGGTATGAAATTATGTGACAATCATAAGGCCTGGAATAGGATCCATGAGTAGCACATAAACCAAAAAATTACCATAGAGTCCCTTAAACAAGAATTTTTTCAGTTTTGAAGGCACCTCAGACAACCGGTGGTCACACAGTGTCTTCCATGTGACCACCTATGGACACTTGGATTTTCAACCATTGGGTGGCTGGAAACCCATCAAAAATCCATTCAAAAATAATATAAAAAATATTCTAATGTAGAAAGAATATTGTGGTCATAAATCTCATGCGACACATCATCGATGCGTAGAACAATATACCTTGACAACATTCAATGGAACACACAAACTCCCCAACCTTTTCAAAATAATACAATGGAGATAATGAAATAAGGAGGTGGGAGACTCTTCCAGTCATAAAAGACACATGACATGCACCAGACAATTCCAATGGCACTGCAAGACTCTCAGGAAATGTCTGCCTCATCTTATAAAATCCTAATGGCATGTCATTATCATCACACGAAGGACTCGGGGTATGTCTTGGAAACCATTCCCATCCCCTTTAGAGACTTAATAAAAAAACTAATGGAATTGGCTATGAAATGATATTTCATCTCCATATGACCTTTTTTGGTTATGCGACACATCACTAGTAGGTGAAGTGATTGTCCTTGACGAAACCAAAACAACCTCACAAACTCCCCGACCATTCAAAATAAAAAATTGACATAAAATGGGAGGAGGAAGAAACCTATAATGATCACAAAACACTCATTACAAGCTATGGTTGTCCATAAAATTGTCTCAAAAGACCCCTCATCATTCCAGCCTAGTCTTATAAAGGCTCCATGAAAATCCATCGATGTCTTGTAGAATGTACGATAAAATACATATATCATCATGTGAATTCATTTTAGCAAGAACCATGATGTCACTAATTCCCATGTATGTTCCATACTAATAATATGAATGTCCCTCAACATGTCTATTAGATTAAACATGAACCCTTTAAATATAAATAAATATAATAAGGGAGGCAATGATGGGATGGTCATGCTGTCATTGAAAGACATGTGATGCCCCCAGAGAGATTTACAAAAGGACCTTGTAAAGGCATATGATGTCGAGGCCCTTCGCAGACTCCATCCTAGAGGCACATTATATGTTCCCCACAAAGCGGTGAATAACCGAGGTGGTGAGGCCGGTAAATCTACAACCCGACCACAAAAAGGTGATGAATTTTTGCATACACACTCAATAGCGCACTCAAGAACCATTGAGGATTTTTAGAGTGGCTGATCTTGTGACCTAAAAAACATCCCTTTAGGTAATAATTGAGGAACAACAAAAGAGATTATTCTTCATGTAAAATTCACATCATGTGATCACTGGTAGATCATGTGTGGGACTTCTATCATCACATAAAAGGAATATTATTCATATATACCGGATCATGTGGGATGTAAAATAAGCTAATATTGAAAAACCCCAAGGAAATTGTGATAAAAGGTTCGACCCCAGATTAATGAATGGGAGACATAAGAAAATAAAATATATGCTGACCCTAATGCGCTTTGTGTGAACCTCCTAGGACACATGACAACACCAGAACATGTTACCCAAATCATGCAACACTCCTTCAGTATACTTATTGGTTCATGTGATGTCCTATGGACATTTCAGTGAAAGTCACATGGTTCACCTCAGGTGTTCCAGCCAAGTCTTGTAGAACCCTCCAAGATTTCCATTCAATCTGTGTGATTTCCCTAAAATGTCTCGCCAGACTCATTTGAAGACACCAATTTTTGTTATCCAAGACTCACTGTAGCCCCCAAGCATGTCAATCAGCTCTAGAAACACCCTCTGGGCATGCCAAAAAGATCTCACAATGTCCACCAGGTATGTCATCCAATACATTAATCACCCTCTAATACATGTCACAATAAATCTCGTGACACCCTCCAAGTGTTTCATCTAGATCTTGTGATGGTTCTAGGGTGTGTCATTCAGATCATGAAACACCCTCTAGGCATGTCTACTGAGGGTCTTGTGGTCACTTCCAGGAAAACCATATGATTCTTGTGATGTCCTCTTTAGACTTAAAAAATTATCCTATGACAACCCAAAATTTTTTATCCAAGTTATGCGATGTCACCAAGGAAAGCCAGTATGATCATGTGAATTTCCGAAGACATTTCAGGAATACATAATCTGAAAAGTCAAACAGAAAATCAGTTCATGTTAAGAGGACAATCAAGTAGGTTAGGTAGATATGTAGCGTAGGTCAAAAGAGAATCCTGGTTCGTGATATCTTTTTCAAACCTCAGTGTGTAAGCCCTAACCCAAGGAAATCCTCAGTGTGTAGTCCCGAATTATAGAACAATGAGAACTCTATTTCCTACCTTAACTAGGATACGTAGGATGAATTTATGAGGCGCCTTCTTTACATTAATCATTTAATCGTTCTTTTTAGTACATAATTCATTAATCGAGAAGTAGTGAGATGATCATTTTCTATCCCTTGTTTCTCACACTGAGAAAAGAGCATGTTGGAATAGGGTGTTGCAAAAATCACATCATTATCTTGAAAAGAATATATAAATGATAGGTTATCCTAGTGCTTGATGACTTTGTTCACCCTCAGTTTGTAAGCCCACACCAAAGGGACACCTCATTGTGTAGGCCCCAATCATTGAACTACGAGGAATCTAAATCCTGCCATAACCAAGATATATAGGATGCCTTCCTACAGCCTGAACCAAACTCAAAAAAGAAAAACACATAAATGTTATCCCCATTATTGCTTCAAAACTTCCACCATCAGGACCCAATCATTCCCATGGTTTGAGCATCTTAACTCAAACCTCGGTGGACTATAAAGCCTCATGAACTATGATAACTATTATTCCAATCAAAACTAAGATAGGTCGGACACTTTTCTGAGGTCTAAGAATCTTATGAAACATCTCTAACGGTCTTCCTAGTAGATAAGTACAAAATCCATATAAAATGAGGGTAATCAATTTTTATCCCTTATTTCCCAGAACTAGCATACCTAAATTGGGCTTATGGAGTCACAATTAACTTATCAATGACATTTAGGAATCTCTACCAGCTAGGGAAATATCAGTATATAATTAATAATGACTGGAACAATATAAAAATACCTCATAAAATGGTGTCCACCTTGGGTCTAGTCCTAAGTACAATATAGAGCTATGATGACTCTGATTCTTTCATAATTAAGATACGTAGGAAATCTCTCTGAGACTCGTGCTCAAAATTCTAGTTCCTAAGGACCCGCACATATATATTATCAACATGATGTTAAAACACACGCCTTTAATTAATTATGTAGGTTTTTATTATTATATTAACCCGGATATATATGATACATCATAATGGATCAATCTCCCCCATTGAATATTTACCGCCTACCTACAAGGAAAAAAATTCAGATGTTCTCGGCTATACGAAATCAACATATAAACAACAATTCATTATTGGGAAATGTATAAGGATCCTCCTATACATACAGATGGATTAAATAATGAGATTCCCCTTTATTTTGTATATAGGAGACTTTACTCAAAATCAATTTTTTTGTTAACCGATCCCATATCAAGATTAGGAGGTGATTCATGAATATATCATAAATCTATAAGAGAGTCTAGGAGTAAGAAAACAATACCCCCTCCCATAAGGTTGTGATGAGCCCAACCTTCCATAAACTCAACCAATTCGAGTCCCAACATGTCATTGGGTCCAAAACCCTAATTTTCTACATACCTTTGGAATGTAGGTGAATACCCTATTTTGGATTAGGGAACAATTTGGAGTTTCTATTTAAAAAGAAAATAGTAACTAGATGTAGTGACTGTGTAATAATTAAAACCCTCCTAACCCACCATTGGGTCGAACCAAATCCATGTTGATGAGAGTTACATGTATTCTCATTTCCATCGAAACACAAACAGAAGATATCAAATTATCAGTAAACTCCATGCTAATAGGCTGTAAATGATTGTTAATAGAATTACCTCTTATAATAAATTTCTATTTTTTCATAGTAAGAATGATCAAAGCTATTTACTGATATCCTTTAAATATGATTATTTATTTATGAAAATAAATTTCCAAAGGTGTTTGATTTTATATCTTATTAATGAGTCTTCTTTAAATGAAATTAATGTAAGAGAGATGTATTTGGTGTTGGAGTGAGTATTCACCCATATAAATTAAAGGAGATTCCCATGAAATATGGGTAATGAACATTGTACCCTTTACTACCTACCTAGAGATATTCAATGTGAAGCTAATAAATCCATATATTTGAGTGTTATTCTACAATTATAACAATTATGAAGGTTGTATAAGTCTTTTTTATAACATTTTACTCGATGGGGAATGTAGGTGAATGATCTAGTTTTGGAACTCTACTTGATAGATTATAAAGAAATAATTTAATTGGAAAACTATGTTCCATGTTTTAAATAAGTGCTAGATTATAGTAGAGGATACATCCTTGTAGTTTTTAAGACGTCAACTAATATTTTATGTATTTAAAACAAGGGATGATTTTTTAAAGGATCATGTAAAGTTGAAAAAAAATAAGGTAGAAGAGTTCATGGAAATACTCTATCTTGAGTATTCTTAATATAATAAGTCTTTGAATGAAAAAACAATGTTCTTGGAATTAATCATATAATTTTCATAATTATTCGGAATTTTTTTGGAAGAATTTTTGTTTTTTGAAAAGCCTTAGAGAAGAATTAAAGAAGTTCTGATGTTATTTGAAATTTTTCTAGATTTTTTTATACAAAAGGATAAATAAGAATTACTAAAGGGAATTATCATAGGTCAATGAATATATATGGTCTCCTAGAAAATGGTCTATGTATAAGTAGTTTTTTCCTACATGTAAGTCATTTTACTGATGCATTACTGAATCATGCTATGAAATAGATATTTTTGGCCATAAATGTTGGAGTGTTAATTTATCAATATGGATGAAATTATAGATGTGTGTTGGATATTTATCATATGTAGAAGTGAAATGAGAAATGATGGATTCCTGTAATATTTATTCATGTAATACTATTGAGTATGTTTGAGTTTAACAAAATGAAAAGCTATATGAGATATATCATTTGAACCAGGAGTAAGAGATATATCAACCAAGTAGAATATTTTAAATGGTCATAAGACATTCTCTCTATCCACAAATGATTTGAATCAATTTATGTCATTTTTTCTGTATTTCGAAAAATGTTAACCCCATAATAAATTTTACTATGAATAGTCTTACACGTCAGATAATTGTGTAATATGAAAGTGAATTTGGTCCAGTGTAAATGATGGTTTCTCATATGATAATTGTTAGATCCGGTGCCATTTTGAGATAAGGTAAAATTTCCTGTCGAGCATATATGATATTTTTCACTATTAAAAATAGAAATTTCGTTAATTATTAAATTAAAATAAATATAAAATATGTATATCCTAGAGATGTTCTTAATTATTCAAAAACATCATGTATATTTCAAAATGTAACACTCCATGATTTTAAATTATATATTTTCCTCTAAAACATTATGTGATCTATATCTTATTTCACATATAACATAGAAGAAAAAAAAATTCAATCATTTTAAAAAATTTATAAAGTATCCTTAGATTTAGTGGGTGGATATAGAGAAAACCAAATAATGACATATAGGAAAAAATAAAAAATAAATGCATTATGAATACAGAGGAATTAATAAATTTTAAATTAGTGCAAAAAATATTAATCTGACTAATTTATTGTAACAACCTTGGTAATGTGAATAGAAAATCAATATCATGCCTTATTAATATACATAAAGTTGATACTATATTATTGTGTTCATGAGAATGATATTAAATAATTTTTTAATAAAATGGAGATACTTTTCATCATACTATAGACATTTATATGTATAATATTGTTTTTTATGATTAATTTACTGATTTTTTAAAACTATATTTAAAAATTGTCTTACAGAGAAATTTTAAGTAATTTTTTTAAAGATTAATTTTTTGAATGAATAGTGAAATAATGATTTTCATTGATAACTGTCTTCCCATTTCAAGCATTTACAAAAAAAATCAATGTTTTTCAATGTAAAATTAGTACATTCATATTATGAATAATCTATCAATGGTCACATAAATCAATTTTATTAATGATTTTTGTATAAAATCATTTCATATATAAGGATACATATTTTTTATTAAACCGCATTTCATAACATTTTGTTTTTTAATATTAAACTAATTTCTAAAACCTATGTGATTTGAATATGATCGAGTTAATTCCATATTTGGAATCAGAATAAATAATTATAGGTAATATGTTCAAAATTATTTTCAGAAATAATGAATAGTAAAACTAGTAAAAATCGATTACCACTAACAAGGTTAAAACTGATTTATTAGGGGTTAAACTAAAGTTAAAATTGTTAAAATGACCTTTAAACATATATAAATCCTATTTTAAAGAGATATCTATACCTTATATCATTTAATATTTATAAGATGTCAATTTTGGATCTATTATCTTAAGTAATATATTAATATATTCTAATCTTTCCAAACAATACATGTGTGTTCTCTCCCACACATATAAAAGGACACCCACTCTCATATCTTATTCACTCTTCATGAGGATTGTATTTCAAAAAATTCCTACACAAATCCATTTATAAAATCCATAGACCCATCCTAATGGTATTATTTTGGGAATAATAATGTCCTTATAGGGATTAATTTATAAATCATTAGAGGTTGTCTAAAGAAGAGTTATATCATTAACTGAAAGCTTAGTTTTTTTTTCATTACCCTCGTTAAAACAATTATAATAATCTTGATATAATAATGTCCATATATACTATTACTAAAAAGTGATTATGTTTATTTAATAACCTATATCCCATCTCATTTAAATGGGGAATGGAACCATTGTTTTTGTGTATGGTGAACTACTTCCTCATGTATTGATGTAATCGTTTTCCATCACCATCTCTCAGGGAAGATTAATGTGTTGAATTTAAATTAAATATATAATATTCCTTAATTTAATATATTCTTTAAGGAAAAATAATTAATCTATTTTCTTATCATTCCCTCCATTAGTAAATGATATTGTTGTTCATGTGTATGGGGGGGGGTACAACTCAATGAAGCAATGTGACTTTTTTGGTAATCAAAAAATTACATTGATTGTATATATAAGTTAATATAAATAATTAAAAATATATTTATGATATAATTTCCAATATATAAATATAAATTATAAATCACCTTCATTGAAACATGTTTTCTGGAAATTGGAAATTTTACTCATTCATATGTACGACCTACCATCTCCGTAATCGTAACATATTTTATTTTTCATAACCACTTGTCATGGATGGTTTTAAATTTATAAGTAGTCAATAAAATTATATTTATTTAATTTATATGATTTTGGAAATGATGGGATAATTAACTCATTTACTATAGTAAACTTAAAAAGTCTTGTGGGACATATGAGCTGAATATTGTAAAAACATCTAATACAATCATAATTTACCAAGTAATAGAATATAAAAAAATAATAAGTAAGATAAGATGAATAATAAAAAAAATTACTAATACGATAAATAAATTTCCTAAGTTTATTATTCAGGATTATAATGAAAATATATGATGATTCAAAGTAAAGGTAAGGGATTTATAGTCTCAATTCCCTTTCATTGAGAATTAATATATATTCAATTAATTATTTAAATTTTTTTTATTATAAACATAAACATGAATTTATTAATAAATCATTTCGAAAACTAATTTTTTTATGAATCTGTTCCAATTTTTCCCCATAACTGATTCATTAATTCAAAATTTGTCACATCATATGCAACACTTTATCTAAAAACATCATATAAAATGTTTTAATAATATATTTTATAAATAATTTTCATGAATTATTTAATGAATGTATTGCTGTTGACATAAATTAAGTAAAAAATTTATTTTATGATTCCGTTTCTACATTCCTTCAATTTACTTAGGAAGGAATATTTTTATGTATTTTATATGGATTTATTTTCTTTATTTATAGAAGGAAACAATAAATGTTCTATTTTAATGTATACATGAGAAAATAATTTCCCCACAATTGGAGCCATTATTTTATGTTTGGATTCATTTAAAATCATTCATGTTTTATTAAATAAAAATATATATTTCACTTTATTTTAGGTATTTTAGTTTTACAACTGGTTTTCTAAAAGGATAGAGTATGTCAATATCTAATAGTATTTTGAATATGGGTTTATAATAGTTTTTATAGGGTTTAGAATTAAAATGTATAGGATTAAAATGTTTTTATCATAATACTGCAACTGATATTTATATATGATGATGTATGGGCTTGATTAATCTTATTTTACAGGTGTGATTAACATGTATTGTAATATGGGTGGGCATAATAAACCTTATACAATGAGTGAGCCTCATTTGTCTCTCTAATGAATTGTGCAATGGTCATTTTTGTCAATGGAATATAGGAGGGATGTGACTGGGGTGGTTTCTCCAATATATATAAATATTCTATAACCATTTATAACAGGAGTAAAAATGGAATGTTTTTCAATATGTATATGTATGAGTAATAATAAATATGAAATAGTGGTGAATGTCATGATTATTTTTCATTAAAATATGACATGCTTTATTTATAATTTTTAAACTGGGGGAAAATGTATACTGAATTCAACTATACACATTATAATTTATGTGTTTTTATATTATAGTTAAAACACAATTATCTAAAACTCTAAACCTAAAACGTATTAAGTAATGAATGAAATTGAATTCTTGACTATAAAACACAAGATCATGAACTATTTTAAAGGCAAGTCCATATAACTGCTACAAGATAAAATATTTAGATAACATTAGTTACTAGGATAATTTTTTTAATGTACAATAGAGATATTCAAAGTTAAAGTTAATTTTGAAGGATATAAAATTTGAATTTGACCATATTGATTCATCCAATCTATATCTATTCAGAATGGGTTTCCTTAGAGGAAGTAAGGAATATAATGTAGGAAATTTTCCAGAGGTAAATTTCCCTCAAAATTAGTAGACATGATAGGTTGGAAATGAATTTTAGAAATTACTTATTATGATGGAAAATTTGACACAGGCTAAAAAAAGTGGTGGCATCCATGTTTGTGAGAAACAAGAATTACCAGAGATGAACATGTTGATACTTTATCATTGAATGAAAAATCACCCTCTGGATTTTGGTAGAACCTCAAAAACATTTGTAGATAAAGAGTGGATCAATGTTTTGAGAAATATATTGAAATACATGTGATGTTAAAAACAATAAAATATTACTCTTTTCATTTATCATTTTAATGTTGATATTGATCAATGGTGGCCATTTTTTATAAATACCATTGAAATATAATATCATTATGTATTGGAATTGGTTATGTTCATGAATATTTTTCTAGAGAAATATTTTCTTATGTTTATTAAACATTGAATAGAGAAACTGTTCGATGAATTAAGGAAAAAGGATGAGGAATTAGTAGCCACTCATAAAGTAAATTTTATATGATTTTTCATGTATGCAACAAATTTTATATGGGAACTTATCAGTATGATTATTAGATTATAAAAAGTATTGTAACCATTTTTTATTAATTGAATAAGACTCATGATAATTTAATTGTTTTGATATAGTTTTCATTACGTTTTGAAATTTGAGTTCGTGTTTCTTGACAATTAGGTTTCTCAATATATAAATAAAAATATTTAGTAAATGTAGATAGTTGTAGAGAACCATAAATCTATGAAATATTTTGTTAGTCCTAAAAAAAGATACAATAATAGTAAAATGAATATCATGGAATGTTCGATAGGATTTGGAAAGGTTTATCGGTATGGTGGGTTTGGACATAGGTATCATGACTAAAATGGAAATAGTCTGGAACAATGCAAGAATGGGTTCAGATATAACCAAATAATATTAATATTTTTTAATTGTATGATTTTGTTGAATTTTTCTAATGTGTGTCTGAATGTAGTTACTAAGGTTTTAAATCAACATGATCAAAATAATTTTTTGTAAAATACATTTTGCACTTCAATGGTCGATGTTGGTCCATCTATTGAAGTGGATATATTTACATTATTTGTTTATTATAATTATGTTTATAATGTTTATGAAGATGGTTCATCACGTTCCTTCAATTATAAGAAATGTTTAATTAAAATTGAATAAAACCCGTATGAATAGAAGACCAGAATTTTTGTTAAGATAACTGGGGTATGTATTAAAGCAACCATGGTATTTGGAATCTTCCCATTACTATTAGTATGATGTTTTTTCCAATAAATATGTATAAAATACCATTTTTATGGTTTTTTATTATTGAGGGTGTGGATTGAATTTATATTTTTAATGATATGATTGATCAAAGATAAAATAAAGCTATAATAATTGATATAATACCTTTTATAACATTTTATAAAGAATATAAATTGATTGGATATGGAAGTGGAAGTTACCTATCAAATGTTTTTGAAAATAAAGACATTTTTTAAATAGTCATGTACTGGTGGTGAATGAATATATTATTTAATTTATTTGTGATTTGGATTTTATTAATTTTTATCTTGCGGTTTAATTTAATATTTACTTAGTTCCCAATGTAATGATAATTTCAAAAACCCCTTATCAAATGGATCAATTATAACTATCTGGATAGAAAAAGATGATGCATGAGTTTCTTGATAAAGGTTTTATTCATCTGAGTACATCACCATGTGGTTCTCTTATATTATTTCTTAATGATAAATATGGTTTAATGGGAATTAAAAATGATTATATATAATTGATTAACATTACTATTAATAGCTTGTATCATTATCTCATATCAATGTTTTTTTATCATCTCCATGGAGAAAAATATTTTCCAAAGATTGATCTCAAGTCAATATACTCTCAATTTAAGGAGAATCTGGAAGATATTCTAAAGATGGTGTTTTAGAATACATATAAGAATTATGAGTTTGGAGTTATTTTGTTTGGGTTTTCTAATACAACTTCTGTATTCATGGATATTATGAATAGAATTTTCTAAGACTATTGATTTTTTTTGTATTTGTGTTTATTGATGATATATTTTTATATTCTAAAACTCGTGTGGATCATGAATGACACATAAGGGTTTCTCTTATATACATTATATGAAAATATGTTTTCATGTAAATTTAGTAGATGTGAATTCGGTTATAGAAAATTTCATTCCATAGGGTCATTGTTTCTAAATATAGAATAACTCTTAACCCTACTAAAACATACGTGGTTAATGGACTTCTAATTTCTAAAGATTTTATATAGATTCATAATTTTCATTGATCAAAAGGTTACTTTCATTGGTTTTTTGGAAAAGATTCTTATTTTCAAGGCACTGAATAAGTTAACTAAATAGTGTGGTAAATTCAAATAGATGAAATAGTGTGATGATTATTTATAGTAACTAAGACTAATATTGAAAAATGGTCTAAATTTATACTATCCTTCTAGAAATAATGAATTATTCATCATCAATGATTCTTCATTGAAGGGAAATTTTTGTATTCTAATAGATAATAGTCAGGTTTTAACTATCTATCATGTCAACTGAAACATCATGAGTTAAATTATCTAACATAAGCATTGTAATTGGATATCATGTTTTTTCTTAAATGATTTAAAGGGATCATTTATATTGAGTAATGTGTGAAATATATAATTATCAAAAAAAATTATATATATATTCACTCATAATGTTTTGAACATGATATAGATAAGATGGATTGATCAGATAAAGGATTATGATGGAACGATTCAATACAATATAGAAAAAAAAGTATCATTTGATTTGAGTTGAAAAGGTAATGCATCATGAACTATGCTATGTTTATAACTTGATCCCTCGGTATATGATTTAATAAATGGTGGGCTTGAAATTATGAATGGTCGAATATCATATATCCGGATTTAGGTTTCATTGCACTATTATTTTCTTGATCGAAATATGAAATATCATAAGGAATAATATATTTTTCTAGAAAAATAGAAATAATAATGAAATTTGAGTTACCTAAATTTAACTTTTAAAAAGAATCTGTTTGCATATTTGGGAAAAAATCTATTTTACCGAAATCACCCTATTGAAAATAAAATTTTTTTAACGATGCTTTGAATGATCTCTTTACTATTAATTCCAAAAGTACTAAGATGTATATTAATTTTAATTTAGTACTGGTGCGATATAATAAAGAAAGATAATTTAGACTTTACCAAAAAAATTAATTTTCCAATTGGGTAAAGATGAATTATAGTTATTAGAAGGGATGATTCATACTTTTCTATTTCTATAGTTGAAATAATAAAATATGTCTATGGGTTTTGGTTGGGTTATCAAATATATATTAAGGTAAAAAAATTTGTTTTATTGTTTATCAATTGTATAAATCTTCACATTTATCTCATATTCAAGATATAATGTATTTGAATCATCTTTCTTCATGGTATCACAACAAGGCTATCAAGTTACATGGATTTCCACTCTGAAATGTATCTGAATGTGACCCCTTAATTTATATTAATTTTTTATAAAGAACTTTATAAATCCTTGGTTACTGAATAAAATCTCATTATAGCTTTTCCTCCTCAATATGATGTAATGTCAGAGTGATTCATATAGACATTGAATTATATTCTTCGCTATTATTCAATTGATTGCTAAGGATTTTGGGGTCAACATATTTCCTTAGTATATTTTTCTTATTGTAATAAAAAAATTTCAAGTATACAAATGGATCCTTTTGAACATGTTTTGGGAAATAGGTTTTGGACTCACACTTTTTAAGATTAATTGGGTTAATGAATGTTTTTGGGACCAAATTGAGTATAATAAATGGTTGATAAGGTTGATATAAATCAGATAAAAATATGGGGAATGATCAAATAAGGCATAAAATATATTTTGACAACTAAGGGAAATATCATTCTTTCGAGGTAGGTGATCTTTCATTTCATAAATTATATCTTGGAAAGTTATTATCAATTTTTGAAAAATTGAAATTTATTTATGAATTTCATTGTACTGTATTAAATCCTAGAGAAACCTTGAGCATATTCATATAATGTGTCCATTCATCTGTGTTTATACAAGACATATTTTTGTTTTTATTTTAAGAATATATTTACATGATGAATATCATGTTATTCTCCTTGAAGTATTTCAATTTGAAGAAAATATTTTTTAAATGGAACGACGAGTAAAAAATATTGACCATATGGAGAAATTTTTTAAGAATAAGTTATTTAATTATGTTAAGGATTTGTGGAAAACCCATTTTCATGAAGAAGAAACATGGGAATCAAAAAATAATTGAATGTAAAAATATCCCCTCATATTTAAGATGTTTATAATATTGTGAGGGTGTGATTTCCAAAATGGGGGGTTGAATGTACCATCCTAGGGGATAGTAATAAAACTCAGAAAATATTATTTTTCCTAAATTATATATTATAGAATTATATATAATATAATAATATTATATAATTTTCCAATTAAAAAAGAAATATTTTCCTTCCTATTATAATTTTTATATGTATTTTATAGTTTTAATGAAAATAAAAATGTAAAAACTTATGAATTTAAATTTTTAAAAATGATCCTAATCTTTTAAATCATTATAAAAAAATTATCCCAAGGTGAAATTTTTATAATTTTCAAGAAGATTTATTTTTTGATTGAATTGTGAAGATAATAAATTTTATTGAAAACCATCTTTTCATTTAAATATTTCAAAAAGACTTTATTTAAAAAAAATATGGTTTCAAAGTAAAATTATTTTATTTATATTTTTAATAATTAAATCAAGACCAATGAAATAATATTTATTCTTTATTTTGGTATTGAAAACATTTTATAACTGAAATGACATTTTTTCTATAAAATGCATTTTCATCAAGTTTCACATAAATAATTGTAAAATAAATTCAATCACTTATTTGAATTGAAATTGATAAAATGTATTTCAAATTTTGATTCAGAATAATAAATATTTGTTAATGTGGTAAAATTAATTTTTGGTCATATTTAATAGTAAAAAAGAAAAAGAAATTACAAAAGGAAAGGTGTAAACTAGTTGACTGGGGGTTAAACTAAATATACAAGGGTTAAAATGATCAAGAAAACATGTCTAAATTCTATTTAATGTACCTATTTCAACTAAATATCATCTCATATTAAAAAATTATCCATTTTGAGGATTTTTTGTCTTGAGAAAGAAAATAGTATAATGTTGTATTTTTTAAAAAATCCATGTGACCCCTCTACCCCACATTTAAATGGAAACCCCAGATCCTCTATACTCCACACATCAAGAGACAATTATTTTGAAAAATCCCATCCTAAATCATGTTAAAGAATCTTTCCAAATATAAATATTTCTATTCAGTGGGTATAATACCAACTTTTTTTAGATTTTTTTATTATTAAAACGAGTATTTTTGAAGAATATGTATATTTTTTAACTGAATGTCTTAGATTTATTTATTTTCTACCTCCAGAAAAACTTTTTTTAATTTATCATATAGAAACACGACTATATCAAATATATGTACGTGTTATAATGTTTATGAATCAACATTTATACATACCCCCTTTAATAAAATGGGTGATGAAACCATTCTTAATGTGCATGGTGCACTATCACTATGTGATCTAATGTATTTCATTTTCCATCATATCCTACCATGAATGATTATAATAATGGATTTAAATTATATATATTATAATTATGAAATATGTATCACTCTATAAAGATGATATATTATAATTTACATGAATTTTCATACATTAATATTACATAATTATAAATATAAACAACATTATAGTATTACACCAATAGGATCCATAAGTTTAGTGTCATGGAAAAACTAGGACCAAACATAACATTTACAACATCAAGAATAATTATTAATTTAATTCATTCTTGACTGTATTATTATTAGATCATTTAACTCTCCTTAGTACATGTAGTAACCTAAGGATATACATCAATAAGGGGTGATCTAAAATCCCAATAAGAGTATAGATAATAATAATATAGAATAGGGTAAGCGTAATCATATCATCATCATTAAAATCATGCGAGGAAACAACAATAAATTACTTTAAATGTTGCAATGCATAAAAATGAAACATCATGTCTTAGTGGTAATCTACCACAATTTTTTTGAAAAATTCTAACATAATTTTCTCCCATAATTTCGCTTTTATTCATGAGATTCATCATTTTACCTAATGCATTCAAGGGTTGTATAATTCCGGTCACACCCATCACATTCAAACATTCATATTGCGCTATATAATTCCGAACGCACCGATCACATCATAACATTTTCATTATCATGCATGCCACAAAGAACATATATAAATAATACAAATATATTGGAATTGTTGTCAACTCATAATAAAAAATTGATAAAATTTTTGGATCCCAATATAAAGTGAGAATAACATACTTGATACCAGAACCATTATCCTTGAGTGGGAAGTAAAAGGTTTGTTCTTGAAATAAGGGTTCTTTTTAAAAACATTGTGTTTTACATAAAATCCAGTATATAACATGTATATCCATGAATATGTATGAATATTATGGAATCATTATTTATACAGAGTAACCATACACAAAATGGAGTGCAAGAGGGAGAACATGAAGAAAGAAAGTTGGGTTCGAGAATTTCCCGAAACCTTGTATCTGAATGCTATATTCATATTAATGTCCTATATAATAAAATTATATAAATTAATTAAAATTTACAAAAACTTGTGCACAAGAATATGGTTAATTATTTCTTTATTAAGTTATTTTATAGGCCTTTTGATGAGTTGTATATATTAAATACATTGTTTGAGAAAGTTAATTTTTATGATTTTCTTGAGCAGTTCAATCGTATTAAAAAATTGAGGATTGTGTAGATCACGGATAAATATAAAAAACTGATATTTCATGTTATTAATGAAATTACAGAATTTGAAATGAACTTATAATGAATTAAATTATATACCTTGTGGATTAATCATTAGATAAGAATTTAATGATGATCATTTGGGTTAATTCGGGCAGTTTTACGACCACACCAAAAACTTTTGTTTAATAATTTAGTAAAATCTACATAAGTTGGATACATAAAATTATATAGGATAAAATACATATAATATAATCTTTTTTGACCATAAAAATGGTTTTATGTCTAGATCTGATGGAGGTAAAGGAAAAAACTTGTCGTTCTAGAAGGTGAAAAATAAACACCCCACGAACAACGTTTTCTTGTATAAATTAGAAAAATGAGGATAAAGGGGGTTTGATGATATATTAACCCATTAATATCATAATATTCTAGTTTATGTGAGATAATGGAGTTATCTTACCATGTGTATGATGATATGTGGGAGAGATATTAAGAAAATAACTTCAAATTGAAAGGAAATAAATTGAAAAGAGAGAGAGAAATTTCCTCTTGAATCCTTCTCTTGAGATCCTTCTTAAAGTACCAAGGCTTTCTATTTTGATGAGAACAAAAGATCTTTGGACGTGGAAGAGGGGTTAGGGATGAGTTTTGGAAATATTTTATACAAGTATAGAATCTTGAGAGGTGTGACGAAATGAGGGCGTGAATGGTGGTATTTATAGTGGAAGGGAGAGGGGTTTTCTCAATATTATATTAATTAATTTTTTATTTCTCCACAATTCAAATAATAGTGAGTCCTACATGACTAAATATATTAATTTGATCACGTAAATCTGAACCATATGTTCCTACAACATCATAACATAACCAATGACTCAATAATTCATGAATTTTAATTATTTTGTAATTTACCGTATTTCACTATTCGTAAAAAATTCAAGTATTTCAGAAAAATCCCAAAAATTCACCCCAACCATTTTTCAATGCATAAAATCTATAAATTAATTCGATTTTTTAAAAATAGTTTTCTAAATATGAGGAATTTAATTCTTAAATAAACTAATATTTAATTTTAAAAATAACAATTAAAAAAAATTATTTTATTACTCAAAGATATAGGTACAACATATATTGTAGAGACCCGAAGCTTGACGTACATGGACATTACATTACATTTGCGGAATACTTAGTACATAACAAAAAAAACACACACTAAAGGATCGTAATAGTTTAGTGTCTTTGGAAACTCGGAACGTAATCTTATAATCGTGGTGAAAGTTCTTCAATATCTCCCATAAAGGTCATCCCTTTTTTTACCTAAAACCTTTCTTTATATCCTGGGGAAAAGAAAACATAAAAGGGTGAGCTCAAATGCTCAGTAAGGGTAAACAAAAGAAATATCAATCACAACATATATATAAGAACATAGCTTTTGGAAATCATAACCTGCAAAAAAGATCATAACATCATAACATGGGATAAATCATAGAAGTGAAATGTAATCCCAATAATCATAACTTAAAACATGAAACTTTGTGGCATACACACATAATCATAGAGAATCATTTCTTGTTAGTCAAGACTCAATGCCAAGACTATCTTAGTGGACAAAGTCCCTTTCTGAATCGAGTAACCCTCGTTTCAGTCCTGTTTCACTGAACCGGTATAACCTACCATTCCAGCCATGTCTATCTCATGAGATATAAAATCTTTACCCAATGAATTGGAGGGAGATATAGGTCCCACCCATCTTATAATGAATCCTTTCTTATGTGTGCCACAGAATCATAAATCATACATCATTTCATAACCCATGTAATAAAAATGGGATTCTTAAACAACATGACATCATAAAACCATTCATATAAGATAAAGGAATTCATAAACATAATTCCAAATAACATAGTCAAATCAATGTAAAAATATGGATAGAAACAGAACCCTTTATTATCTTATATGGAAAATAATTTTGATAAAACACTTGAATTGAATTCTTGAGGAAAATATCCTTTCTTCTTCAAAATCAATTTCTTTTCACAAAACATCATGCAATTTTAAAATAAAGAGATTTTATTGAAAATAGTCATGAAATCTTTTAGAGGAAGCTTCATGAAAATAAGTCTTTTTAAAACAGTATAAATCCGTTCGTGCCGTATAAGTTAAAAAAACATTCTTCGTACTTTTGTCGGAAAAGTCAAAAAGTACCTCGTACGAAAAACATCAGAAGATTCCTTTCATTTCTTTTA
Source organism: Viscum album (assembly GCA_963277665.1). Classification (NCBI taxonomy): domain Eukaryota; kingdom Viridiplantae; phylum Streptophyta; class Magnoliopsida; order Santalales; family Viscaceae; genus Viscum; species Viscum album. The sequence continues at coordinate 550,041,558 of OY728140.1, forward strand.
CTAAAAACTCACCGAAGGGTAAAAATGGATTTAAACAATTGTAGGTGGATGGAAATAATATTACATATTGAGGGAACATGGATGTGGATGATAAAATACACCCCAGTAAATAAACAATCTCGGATAAAAATGAGATTGTGATATTTCCCTTACCTTAGGTCCAATTTGCTTCGTATGTGTCCGAACCTCCTGTATAATGATTTAAATAATGTCATTGACTTATTACAGAATCATATTCATTGTTATGATATCATATATGGTTCACTTATGACATTATATTACCCGTTCTTTTGTAAATTCCATGTTAAAGAAGCGTTTTGGGTAAAATCGTTTCATTTATCGTAGGTGTTTTGACTTGTTGTTCTTGACATCATTATTACTTATATCATGATTTACTTACTTCCAGAATATAAAATATGATTTATATATCATATATATTCAGTATATATATATATAATAGATAGATAAATAAAATGAAAAACACCGTTCATGGAGACGGTAGTCCGTACGTACGCATGAACGCTGTTTTTCATTCCTTATTGTCTTGAAATGGAAGTAAGTAGATGACATACATATGTATATATATACATAAATCCAGTAGCTTTATAATTTCATATATTTCATTATTATTTCTTATATATACATTATAATCATTCTTAAATGGTTAACATGGAGAATGAATCTCATCGCGTCGTGGAGACGGTAGTCCGTACGTACGCACGAGCGATGATATCATTTCTATAAATATTGAATTGAATTGGAGTGGATTATACAATATATCAGAATCAATATGATGTTTTAATAACTATGTATAGTTATTCTTTACACCATTATACCCATCCATGTAAGGTGGTGGTGGAAAATAGATTACACCACGGCGTGGAGACGGTATTCCGTACGTACGCACGCGCGGTGATTTCTTTTTCCGTAGGATGGATAGATGGTGAAATAGGGTTGTTTCATACTTATAATAACATATCAGTATATGAGTGATACTTATGTTATTACTTCATAATGAAACATCCTAAGAAGAAGAAGTGGAAGAAGAAATAAAGATGAAAGAATTGGTAACGGTAATTACCTCTTCTTTGAAGTGCCTCTTTGAGACCTCCTCTTAGGGCACTAAAATTGGTCTTTGAGGAAGACCAGAACCTCTAGGATATTTCTAGGGAAGTGGAGAAGAGATTTTGAAAGAGGTTGGCCGAGCTTGAGTGCTCAAATTGGTGTGAGGTGGAGGGGGAGGAGGTGTCCTTTTATAAGGGAGGAGAGGGGCACCTTAGGAATATCTCAAAATATTATTTTATATTAAAGTCAAAATCGGTTTATAATGGTTCCAAAGGGTCTTATTTCGAAGCTAAAGTGGGGATGGGTCGAAATCCTATCAACCAATAAGATTTAGACAAGTTTAGGGTATTATTTTAACCTTATCAATTAGATTTAACTCTAAGTTAAATAATTTAACTTTTACCGTGTCTTTTTGTTTTCTTTCACTATATGGTTAATACACTTACTATAACATGTCAAACTAACCCCAAATTGTTTATTATTAATATATATATCCTTATCTAAGTCATTTGGCCGAACCTTAGATTTTTAGGAATAAGATAACAATTAATAATATAATATTTGATTTAAAAACTATTTTGTGTCAATTTTGACACTATTTGATATATGATTTTTGTGAAAGTCATAACAGAATTATATGTTCAAACCAAGTTGATTAAATCAACACTAATATATCATAGTAACCTATAAAATTAGTGGAATTCATAAAAATTCTCAAATTACATTTATTTTGGTGTTTATAACATCAATTATGTCAATATTTCAATAATAAGACAATTACTGCATCATCTATGTGTCATAATAAATGATAATTATTTAATCCCTAAAAATTATAAATAAATTCCTATGATGTAGATAATTGTATTAGCTTTCTGGTGACTATTTATTTTCGAAGTTTCATGAAGTTTATCACTAGATTAAAATTATTATACTTATAATATTTAAGAAAGTGACATGTTGTCACATTCTTTGGTTTTAATAATAATTAAATTATTTTCATTGACAAAATTTAATTAAATGAATCTAATCCGACCCTTAGGTGATATGGGTCGACTTTTAGTCATCAAATAGGATTTTGACATTTGTTAGGGTAATTTTAAAATATTATATTTACCCTTAATTACCCGATTTATCTTTAACTATGGTAAATAAAATTTACCGTAGTTACTATTCATAATTCTCAAAAATAAAAAGTAGCATATTAACATAATTTGGACCCACTGATTCCAAATATGGAATCCATTTTTTAAAATTCAATACACAGAAGTTGCAGAAATTAAATTAAAATTAATCCCGTTGTCAAATGAAAACGGGTTTTTGTTTAAAACATTGCAAAAGATTGAATTGATTTAACTTACGAATTCAAGGTAAAATCAATGCTAATGACATACATTATATTAAATGGTAAAAATATATTCTATTTATACTTTAAAACCATTCAATATTATAATTTAACCACATAAGATATTACGATGAAAAAAGTTGTTTTTAATTAAAATATAGCGTGTTTTTACTATTCATTAAAATGTGAAAGTTACCAGAATAATATGAAAATTTTATCCAAAGTAAATTTTTATTTCTTGATTACAAAGAAGAATTTTATTTTGTCAAATTGAACTTATAAACATGTCAAAAACCTGATTTAAAGTGGGTGCGCCATCCAAAGGCGGCAAAACTGCATTTTTTGAAAAATACTTATTTTACCCGAAAAATTTATTTTTGTTCTTATACCATGTTATAGAAATGTGTAAGATGAATAATAATGTTATAAAATTCAAAATTTAGTTAATAATATTCATAACGGCTAGTTCATGACAATATTATAATAATATAACATTGTTTATTAAAACCTGGTATTTCGTACAACACACGCTATCGAGGAAGGTCGCGATTGCGTGTAATGCAAGCCAAGTCAGGGTTGCGTGTTGTGAAAGAATCCTTCGTTGTTTCGTATAACAGAATCCAACCATATTTCATTTATACATTTAATATATATATATATACTCAATGTTGCGTATAATAACTATTATCAAAATTGTGTGTAACACGGTCCAAGAATAGTGTTGCGTATACTGCAAGCTAATACGGTGTTGCGTATAGCGCAAGGTAATCTTGGTGTAGAATACAACATAAGACATGAAATTAAAATAATATTTTTTCATAAAATCTCGGGGTGTTACATTCTACCCCCCTTAAAATGAATTTCGCCCTCGAAATTCGTCGGGGTTATAAATGGTTTACTATTTGAACGTTTCTTTGATAGAAACCCACATCGTAAAAAGGAATACCAAAACTTATCTTTAAAAACAAAAGTATGAAACGTAACGGTTACCCAAATAAACTAATCACTGGGTTTCCACATAGGTGAAAATATTGATATGGGAGAGAAATCTAACCATCATGTTCTGGTGGAGAGTGGTAGAGAACATGGCTATGGAAAAGCCAGAAATCACAAAGCCATAAATTTGTGACGATCTAGGGTACCATCCGATTCATCAGGTATAAGATCACTAGGACAACATTTTTGGTTTTCAAGATCATTTCCCTAAAGTTGAAAATTTGAATTAGAATAAATACTTACTTTATTTTGGTACAATATCACTGTTGTTCGTGCCTTTAACAATTTCCACTTCATCTCTTAAATAAATGAAGTTGAATTTGTTATTCGTGAAGTGTTAGCAGATCATGTGATAGAATGACGGGTCATTCCATCTGTCTCAAACAAAAGGTTAGCAAAAATTATATACATAAGTTGATCTATAGTGATATTAATCACATATGGTTCCTAAAATGGACTTATACTTCATATATCATACTGCTTAATATAATAACACTAGTTTATACTAAACAGGGACTTCCTGTAGGTCAGTGGTAGGCGATAAAGGCCAGTCGCACTTCGGTTGTGGGTTCGATTCCCACAGCCTTGTCCGAAGCGATGGGTTGTCGCCCGTCCTGCAGGTTGTCCTTTTTCTAAAACTACGTTACTATAACATCCCATCAATAATATCGAAAATCTTCTATCCTTAAACAATACTAACTTATGTCCAACATAATCCAGTCTAATCTTTAGGCTTATACATAATACTTCAGTCCACTCTCATAATATAGTGACAATGATTACCAGAGATTTAATACTGTCGTTGATCCCCACATATCATAAGATATGTCTTGTTGGTCACATTCCAAACATTCAAAGTCCTTAATCGTGTATTCTTTTGAATACCTTAGTGAAAACATGAGTGCAGTTAAAAGTTAACACTTTCCACATACCAAAATCCTCAAAATTCTATATACTCAAACCATGATATCACTTAGTCCTTATATCAATCATGAGCTCATGAATACTATCAAACATTTAATTTTCTCCTTATCCCTTCATTATGCGCATATCATCTACATTCCAAAAATATCTGAATAACCTTTCATGGATACTGGTAACATTAATCATACACTTTCAAAACTCAAGGAAAGACAATAGTGTAACAATCCTTAGATGTCTCTTTATTCCATAGTACCATGAGATTACTTATACACCATTACACATGATAAACATGTAATCATTCCACTACATTCTTAAACCATTGACCGAGATTCAAAAATTCTTTCATCTCACATATCATTTGTAGTCTCTTCATCATCATCCACAAAAATACTACCCATATGACCATACTGATTCTCTTCATGAGTCTTTCCCTTAGGGAATTTGTTTGCATAATGCCCATACATTCCACATTTAAAACACTTAACCATTTTTGATGTCGTAGCAATACCATTATCCTCATCCATGGTGTTAACTGACCCTTTTCCTTTGCACTTACTTGCTTTGTGTCCTTCTTTTCCACACCCAAAGCATCTTCCAGTTCCCTTGAAACATTCTCCTTGATGCCTCTTCCCACATGATTTACATAGGGGAAATTGAACTTTCTTTCCTCTATGATCATCATGGAACTCCATCTTTCTCTTATTAGTCGAGTCAGGAAACTTACCAAATTTTACTTTATTGATCATATTATGAGATTGCTGATTCGGCATAATAATGATGTTTGGACATCCAAATCCCATTTCATTAGGAAGAATATCATTCCATTGTCCATCATATCCTCCATTATCGTGAATCATCTTGTTTCCAGCCATTTTCTAAAACCCAAAAAAAATAGTGTGAGAGACAAAAATCATGCTAGAGAAAACAACATAATAAAGGGGGAGTACCTTCAATATCTAACATCTTAGGTTTAATTCTATGATCGTTAGCGTAATTCTAGTACTATAACCAATACGTATACTTAACCTTAGGGACATCCCTAGACATACCTTAGAAATATCTCTAGGAATCTCACTAAAGTTCTCGCATCCTAGTTTCCAAAGGTTGACTAAACCTTTCCTCTGATACCAACTGTAGAGACCCGAAGCTTGACATACATGGACATTACATTACATTTTCGGAATACTTAGTACATAACAAAAAAAACACACACTAAAGGATCGTAATAGTTTAGTGTCTTTGGAAACTCGGAACGTTATCTTATAATCGTGGTGAAAGTTCTTCAATATCTCCCATAAAGGTCATCCCTTTTTTTTACCTAAAACCTTTCTTTATATCCTGGGGAAAAGAAAACATAAAAGGGTGAGCTCAAATGCTCAGTAAGGGTAAACAAAAGAAATATCAATCACATCATATATATAAGAACATAGCTTTTGGAAATCATAACCTGCAAAAAAGATCATAACATCATAACATGGGATAAATCATAGAAGTGAAATGTAATCCCAATAATCATAAATTAAAACATGAAACTTTGTGGCATACACACATAATCATAGAGAATCATTTCTTGTTAGTCAAGACTCAATGCCAAGACTATCTTAGTGGACAAAGTCCCTTTCTGAATCGAGTAACCCTCGTTTCAGTCCTGTTTCACTGAACCGGTATAACCTACCATTCCAGCCATGTCTATCTCATGAGATATAAAATCTTTACCCAATGCATTGTAGGGTGATATAGGTCCCACCCATCTTATAATGAATCCTTTCTTATGTGTGCCACAGAATCATAAATCATACACCATTTCATAACCCATGTAATAAAAATGGGATTCTTAAACAACATGACATCATAAAACCATTCATATAAGATAAAGGAATTCATAAACATAATTCCATAATAACATAGTCAAATCAATGTAAAAATATGGATAGAAACAGAACCCTTTATTATCTTATATGGAAAATAATTTTGATAAAACACTTGAATTGAATTCTTGAGGAAAATATCCTTTCTTCTTCAAAATCAATATATTTTCACAAAACATCATGCAATTTTAAAAGAAAGATATTTTATTGAAAATAGTCATGAAATCTTTTAGAGGAAGCTTCATGAAAATAAGTCTTTGTAAAACAGTATAAATCCGTTCGTGCCGTATAAGTTAAAAAAAACATTCTTCGTACTTTTGTCGGAAAAGTCAAAAAGTACCTCGTACGAAAAACATCAAAAGATTCCTTTCATTTCTTTTACTAAAAACTCACCGAAGGGTAAAAATGGATTTAAACAATTTTAGGTGGATGGAAATAATATTACATATTGAGGGAACATGGATGTGGATGATAAAATACACCCCAGTAAATAAACAATCTCGGATAAAAATGAGATTGTGATATTTCCCTTACCTTAGGTCCAATTTGCTTCGTATGTTTCCGAACCTCCTGTATAATGATTTAAATAATGTCATTGACTTATTACAGAATCATATTCATTGTTATGATATCATATATGGTTCACTTATGACATTATATTACCCGTTCTTTTGTAAATTCCATGTTAAAGAAGCGTTTTGGGTAAAATCGTTTCATTTATCGTAGGTGTTTTGACTTGTTGTTCTTGACATCATTATTACTTATATCATGATTTACTTACTTCCAGAATATAAAATATGATTTATATATCATATATATTCAGTATATATATATATAATAGATAGATAAATAAAATGAAAAACACCGTTCATGGAGACGGTAGTCCGTACGTACGCATGAACGCTGTTTTTCTTTCCTTATTGTCTTGAAATGGAAGTAAGTAGATGACATACATATGTATATATATACATAAATCCAGTAGCTTTATAATGTCATATATTTCATTATTATTTCTTATATATACATTATAATCATTCTTAAATGGTTAACATGGAGAATGAATCTCATCGCGTCGTGGAGACGGTAGTCCGTACGTACGCACGAGCGATGATATCATTTCTATAAATATTGAATTGAATTGGAGTGGATTATACAATATATCAGAATCAATATGATGTTTTAATAACTATGTATAGTTATTCTTTACACCATTATACCCATCCATGTAAGGTGGTGGTGGAAAATAGATTACACCACGGCGTGGAGACGGTATTCCGTACGTACGCACGCGCGGTGATTTCTTTTTTCCATAGGATGGATAGATGGTGAAATAGGGTTGTTTCATACTTATAATAACATATCAGTATATGAGTGATACTGATGTTATTACTTCATAATGAAACATCCTAATAAGAAGAAGTGGAAGAAGAAATAAAGATGAAAGAATTGGTAACGGTAATTACCTCTTCTTTGAAGTGCCTCTTTGAGACCTCCTCTTAGGGCACTAAAATTGGTCTTTGAGGAAGACCAGAACCTCTAGGATATTTCTAGGGAAGTGGAGAAGAGATTTTGGCAGAGGTTGGCCGAGCTTGAGTGCTCAAATTGGTGTGAGGAGGAGGGGGAGGAGGTGTCCTTTTATAAGGGAGGAGAGGGGCACCTTAGGAATATCTCAAAATATTATTTTATATTAAAGTCAAAATCAGTTTATAATGGTTCCAAAGGGTCTTATTTCGAAGCTAAAGTGGGGATGGGTCGAAATCCTATCAACCAATAAGATTTAGACAAGTTTAGGGTATTATTTTAACCTTATCAATTAGATTTAACTCTAAGTTAAATAATTTAACTTTTACCGTGTCTTTTTGTTTTCTTTCACTATATGGTTAATACACTTACTATAACATGCCAAACTAACCCCAAATTGTTTATTATTAATATATATATCCTTATCTAAGTAATTTGGCCGAACCTTAGATTTTTAGGAATAAGATAACAATTAATAATATAATATTTGATTTAAAAACTATTTTGTGTCAATTTTGACACTATTTGATATATGATTTTTCTAAAAGTCATAACAGAATTATATGTTCAAACCAAGTTGATTAAATCAACACTAATATATCATAGTAACCTATAAAATTAGTTGAATTCATAAAAATTCTCAAATTACATTTATTTTGGTGTTTATAACATCAATTATGTCAATATTTCAATAATAAGACAATTACTGCATCATCTATGTGTCATAATAAATGATAATTATTTAATACCTAAAAATTATAAATAAATTCCTATGATGTAGATAATTGTATTAGCTTTCTGGAGACTATTTATTTTCGATGTTTCATGAAGTTTATCACTAGATTAAAATTATTATACTTATAATATTTAAGAAAGTGACATGTTGTCACATTCTTTGGTTTTAATAATAATTAAATTATTTTCATTGACAAAATTTAATTAAATGAATCTAATCCGACCCTTAGGTGATATGGGTCGACTTTTAGTCATCAAATAGGATTTTGACATTTGTTAGGGTAATTTTAAAATATTATATTTACCCTTAATTACCCGATTTATCTTTAACTATGGTAAATAAAATTTACCGTAGTTACTATTCATAATTCTCAAAAATAAAAAGTAGCATATTAACATAATTTGGACCCACTGATTCCAAATATGGAATCCATTTTTTAAAATTCAATACACAGAAGTTGCAGAAATTAAATTAAAATTAATCCCGTTGTCAAATAAAAACGGGTTTTTGTTTAAAACATTGCAAAAGATTGAATTGATTTAACTTACGAATTCAAGGTAAAATCAATGCTAATGACATACATTATATTAAATGGTAAAAATATATTCTATTTATACTTTAAAACCATTCAATATTATAATTTAACCACATAAGATATTACGATGAAAAAAGTTGTTTTTAATTAAAATATAGCGTGTTTTTACTATTCATTAAAATGTGAAAGTTACCAGAATAATATGAAAATTTTATCCAAAGTAAATTTTTATTTCTTGATTACAAAGAAGAATTTTATTTTGTCAAATTGAACTTATAAACATGTCAAAAACTAGATTTAAAGTGGGTGCGCCATCCAAAGGCGGCAAAACTGCATTTTTTGAAAAATACTTATTTTACCCGAAAAATTTATTTTGTTCTTATACCATGTTCTAGAAATGTGTAAGATGAATAATAATGTTATAAAATTCAAAATTTAGTTAATACTATTCATAACGGCTAGTTCATGACAATATTATAATAATATAACATTGTTTATTAAAACCTGGTATTTCGTACAACACACACTATCGAGGAAGGTCGCGATTGCGTGTAATGCAAGACAAGTCAGGGTTGCGTGTTGTGAAAGAATCCTTCGTTGTTTCGTATAACAGAATCCAACCATATTTCATTTATACATTTAATATATATATATATATATACTCAATGTTGCGTATAATAACTATTATCAAAATTGTGTGTAACACGGTCCAAGAATAGTGTTGCGTATACTGCAAGCTAATACGGTGTTGCGTATAGCGCAAGGTAATCTTGGTGTAGAATACAACATAAGACATGAAATTAAAATAATATTTTTTCATAAAATCTCGGGGTGTTACATATATTCATTAAAATATTATATAGATAATATCATAAGAAAGGTAAATATTACTTACGGTATGTCACTATTAATAAAGGTATCATTACTATTCATAAGGGTATGTTACTATTCACCCAAAATTATGTTTTTTCTATTAGACTCCAAAAATCACCTGGAACACAACTGTGTATGTCATAATTTTTAAAATCAAAATGTGGAAGTGGAAAGATAATGTTTAATGGTCACATAGTATTTAGTATCATTATATTTCATTGTTCTTCCTAATGTGATTAGACTATAACTAATAATTATAAGAAGGGAATTCTATTGAAAAAACATTGGGTCGTTATATTCTTCCCCCTTAATAAATATTTCTGTCGAACTTTCGTTTTTCATAAAGAGGTGATGGTACATCTTCTTCGTCTCATTTTCTAGTTCCCAAGTAGCTTCTTCAAACATATGGTTCCTCCACAATTCTTTGACAAGGTGGGTTGTCTTGTTGTGTTGAACCTTTTCTCTTGGGTCTAGAATCTTCATTGGCTGCTCCTCATAAAAGAGATAATCCTCTAGTTGTACCACCTCTGAGTTTAGTACATGTGGGGGATTTTGTATGTACTTTCTCAGGAGTGATATGTGATACTCATCATGAACATGAGCCATAATTTTTGGGAGTTCAATCCAATATTCCACAGCTCATATGCGGTCAAGGATCTCAATGTGGCCAATGTACCTTTGGATTTGCATCTCTTTTTTCCCATCCACATGACTCTCTTCTATGGTGATATTTGAAGAAATAATTTATCTCCATTGTCGAACTCCAAGTCCCATTGACAATTTTCATCATAGCTAATTTTCCAACTCGGATCTACTTTGATTTTTTTCTAGATGACTTGAACCATCTCTGTCATCTCTTGCAGAAGATCGGGTCCAAGTAGCGTTATTTCATTAACTTCTTCCCAACTGTTTGGAGTTCTACATCGCTTTAAATAAAAAATTTCATATGGAGCCATTTGAATACTCATGTGGAATCTAGTATTGTATCAGAACTCATCCAATGGGATATCTTGATCCCATCCACCTTCTAATGCTAATGATTAGGCTCTTAGAATGTATTTAAGCATTTGAATTGTCCTTTCAGATTGTCCATCAATTTGGGTGTGATAGGATGTGTTAAAATATAATTCAGTACTCAAAGAATTTTGAAGGCTCATTCAGAATTTAGATTTTAACAATGGATCATGATCAGAGGCAATTTATAGAGGAACCCAATATAGTCTCACCACTTCCTTCACATATATCTTTGAATTTTTTTCAAATGATAGATCTTCCCGAATAGGGATAAAATGATAAGTCTTGGTGAGTCAGTCAACCACAACCCATATCACATTATTTCCCTTCGACGTCTTCTGGAGAGAAATGACAAAGTCCATAGTAACATTCTCACATTTCCACATGGGTTTAGGCAATTGCTGCATCATCCTTTTGGACTTTTGTCTCTCTTCTTTAACTTGCTGACATACCAAGAACCTTGATATATATTTTAAAATCTCTTTATTCGTGTTACCCCACAAGAAGTGTTCTCATAGATCTTTATTAATATTAGTTCAACAAGGATAGATATAGAATGTTGAGATATGTTCATTTTTCAATAGCTCCTTCATTATCATGGATGATGAAGGCACATAACACCGCGCTCCAATCCAAATCACACCATCATTGTTGATATGGAACTATTTCTGCTTCCCTTCCTTTACTATATTCACCTTGTTTTGTAACTCCATATCATCCCTTTGTGCCTCCTTCATCATATATTTGATTTATGGTTGCATAATCATTTGGAAAAGGTAGGATTTATCCCATGTACTTAAGATTTCCAAATCCATCCTTTGTATATCCAAGAAGATACGGTCATTCTTAATCTGCAGTCTAGATAGAGTAGTTGGTTTTTTTCTACTTAGAGCATGAACTAACTTGTTCGAATTTCCAGGAAGATAGTGAATAGAGAATTTTTAATCCTTGATTATCCCTAACCATATCCTCTTACGGATGTTGAGCTCTTTTTGGGTGAATATAAACATTAATCTCTTGTGGTCGGTGATTATGTCACACTTCTCACCATAAAGGTAGTGCCACCAGATTTTCAAGGAAAAAATCATGGATACCTACTCTAGTTCATGCATCAGGTAGTTCTTCCCATGTATTTTCAACTATCGTGAGGCATAGGCTATCACATTATCATTTTTCTTGAGTAAGCAACCTGAGCCTTTATTTTAAGCATCATTGTCTATCATAAAACATTCTCCAGTTTTTGGTAATATGATTATAGGTGCAATGATCAAACTTCTCTTTAGCCCCTTGGAGGTTCCCTCACATTCTTCGATATACACATACTTTACCACTATCCTTTTTAACTTACTTTCAGGGCTTCAAAATCATGAAAAATTTCACAAAAACATCGATACTACCGATCTAATCTAAGAAAACTACTGATTTATGAGACACTCTAGGGCTTGAGCCATTCCTCAATCTCTTTTGTTTTGGAAGGGTCCACCGAAATTTCCTTCACCTATGATCACATCTCACAAAAATGTGACATGCTTCGTCCAAAAGTTACACTTATGTAACATGGCATACAACTTCTTGTTTCTCAATGTCTCCAACACAAGTATTATAAGTTCTACATGTTCCTCCTTTCCCTTTGACAATATGACAATTTCATCAATAAACACTACAAAAAAATTTCTTGGTAATGTCTCAAGACTATATTCATAAAATCCACGATGATTTTAAGGTCATTAGTAAGTCCTAATGGCATCACCAGAAACTCATAGTGCACATACCATGTACGGAAGGCAGTCCTCTGAATATCTTCCAGCTTTCCATTTAGCTGATGTTATCCAGGACAAAGATCAACCATTGAGAATTTTTGAGATCCTCTTAACTGAACGAAAAAATCATCAATCCGTAGAAGAGTAAACTTGTTTTTTATGGTGATCTTATTAAGTTCCCAATAATTGATACATAGTCACATTGTTCAATCCTTCTTTTTCACAAAGAGAAATGGTGACCCCAAGGTGATGCAGTTGGGTGTATGAACACTATGTCAAAATGCCCTTGTAGTTTTCTCTTAAACACATCCAGAAGCCATTGTATAGGGACACTTTGAGATAGGAGTGGCTCCAGGTAGGAGTTATACTGATAACAATACCTTATGATCCGAGGGAATTCCAGGTAACTGTTTGGCAAATACATCACTATATTCCCTCATGATGGGTATTTCCGCAAGGTTGGCAGTTTCCTTTGAAACAACCATTTGGTAGAGGTATGATTTTTCATTGTGTATCAACACCCAAACTATTGAGGGAATTTTCAAAGGAGATTATTGATATTCCTTGAATTTGTAGAGGATCATTGGATGGTTTGGAATATGAAATGATATTTACATTTCCTGACAGCTGATATGTGCTCTATATAACGAGATCCAATACATTTTCATTATAGCGTCGAATTCCACCAAGGGAATTATTATGAGATTCGTTGGAAGAATCATCCGATATTTTCCAACAATAGAAGAGTCTAACACTTGGGTTTCAATGATTTCACAATTTTGTGTTTTTACATATATCTCAACTTCAAGGATTCGGGGCTTTGATTTAGTAGATCTATAAAACATGCAAGATATAATGGAATTCATAGAACTAGAATCTAATAAGACATTTTCCATTATCGATTGGATAGGATGTGTACCTTGTATGACTTAATTATATTTCCCCACTTTCACAGCAGTGATGGAATAATCCTTCACTTGTTCCTTTGTCTTTGATGGCTGTTAATAATGATTACCCTTAAGGACTTAAGGTTTCATGCACTGTCTTGCATAGTTCCCTTACTGCCAACAATTATAGTATTGAAACATGGGTGGTTCTCTCCTTTATTCACCAAATTATTCTTCCTTATCATGTCTTTTCAACACTCTTGATCAAGGGTTTCTTTTTTTTCCACAATTGAATCATTTCCCATTCCTATTGAGGATGTTCCCATGATGCAACTTCCCACATTTTTATCATGTGGGTGATTGAGTTTTCTTCCCGAATTTATCATTAGATCACCTGGCTTGAAACTCTATATTTTGTTTCTTATCAACATATCCAAGGGACTATTCTACAATATCCATCTCCACATTGAGAGAAAATAGAACAAATTATTCATAACTCCTAATGTCACTAATTTAAAGTTCCCTTCAAAGGTGTGATTTTAATCTATTAAAGAATCTATCATTCTTTCTATCATTGTTGATAAAAAACTTGAATCATACCTTGCAAGCCTTGTAATATTTGCTACATATTTTGTAACATATTATCCTTCCTATTTCATGACCTCTATGAATTATCTCTCCATCTTCGTATGAAGAGTTCATGGGAAATAATTGTTATGAAAAATGTTATTAAAGAATTCCCATTCAAACTCTTCAATTTAGTCTCTTGGAATGGTGTTCTTAATCAAATACCACCATTGATCGGTATCTACATCTAGAGGATAAATAGATAATTTCAACTTCTCTTTCTATGAATTTTGATGCAGACAAAATATCTTCTCTGTGGAGTAGACCCACTATTCCACAACTAGTGGATCTGAAGATCCACTATACGTTAGTGGTCGTTGTCGCATAAAACACTCGATAGCCAGTTTCCCCATCTTTAGTGAAGGAGGAAATTCCCCATTATTATGGTTATTTTTCATAACCTTAGATAGTTGAGTAAGCATTTCCATGATATTTTGAACTCCACCTCCCAAATCATTGGGGATTTCATTAGGGAAATCGTTGCATTGGTCCTTGCATGAGTTGTGGGCCTGGTTTTTCCTGATGCCCACCTTTTTCTAAAATAAAGAAGTTTAAAAGTAAAAATAAGTAAAAAATACATGAATAACTTATTAATTTTTTCTATTTAAAGTAAAATAATAACTTATGTTATCCCAATGTAAATATTCTTGTGTGCATATTTTTACTTAGTCTCATGCTAGTGGTTTTTCCTAGGGTTCACTCATCCAAATTTCCAAATTAACTAAACCTTTCCTCTTATAAAAACTATAGGGACCCTTAATTTTCGTTTATTACTATTACATAATTATAATGATAAACAACCTTATAGTATTACACCATGAGGACAAAGAGTATTGGTGTCATGGGAAAACTATTACCAATGAAAACATTTAAAACATCAAGCATAAACATATATTTAATTCCTTCTTCTCTTATTCTTATTGGCACTTGAAATCTACTTAATACATGTATTCATCTGAGGATATGTATCAATAAAAGTTTAGATAAAATCCAAATAAGAGGATAGATAAGAACAATATTTCATGTGGTAAGAATAATCATAACAGCATCATCAAAATCATGAGAGGAATCTTTAATAAAAGACTGGAAATGTGGAAATTCATAAAAAAAGGAAACATCATGTCATAGTGGGCATCTAACACACATATTTTTTTAAAAATGATAACATCATATTCATGAATCATTTTACTTTTACTCATGATATTCATCACTTTACCCAAATCATTGGAGCATGGTATAATTCTGGGCACACCCGTCACATTCAAACTTCTATATTGTGTTATATAACTCTACGTACACCCATCAAATCATAAAATCTTCATTATCATGCATGAAAAATAGAACATATATCAATAATAACCATATAATGTAATGAGTTTCAACTCATAATAACACATTCATAATCTTTGGGTTCCCCAAAGAAAGGGGGAATAACATACTTGATACAAGAACCATCAACCTTGAGTGAGAAGTAAAAGGTGTGTTATTGAAAGAAAGGTTCTTTTGGAAAACAATGTTTTTGACATTAAATCCAGTGTAGAAGAATTATATCCCAAAATAGGTATGATAATGATGAAAAATGTATTTTTAAGGAGTAAACATACCAAAAATGGAGTTAATTTTGGAGAACGTGAAGAAAGAAAATTGTATTCGAGAATTTCCCCTTACCTAGTATTCAAATACTTTAGTCACATTAATATCCTATATAACCACATTATATTCATTAATTAAAAATTAATGAACATTTTGTACATGGATTTTTTTCATTATGGTTTCATTATGTTATTTTTTGGTCCTTTGGATGAGTTATAGATTTTAAATACATTGTTCAGGAGTGTTCGTTTTTTATGATTATATTGAGCAGTTGACTTGTAATCCTTAATGGAATATGGTTTAGATCTTGGATAAATATTCATAACTAATGTTTCATGATATTAATGATATTTCAGGAGATTAAATGATCTTATAATGAATTATATTCTATATCATGTAGATGAATCATTAGATAATAATTTAACGATGATTGTTTGGGTTAATTCGGGCTGTTTTCGACCAAAACAAACTTGTTTGTTTAATAATTTAGTAAAATGTACATAAAATAAATAAAGATCATTAAATATGATATAATAAATATAATATAATTTATTTCAACCATAAAAATGGTTTTAATACCAAATATGAATGTTGTAAATGAAAAAAGAAAACAAGTCGTTCTTGAAAGTGATAAATTAACACCTCACAAACAATGTTTTCTTTTCTCAAATAAAAAGAAGGGAATAAGGGGATTGGATGATATATTATACTATAATTAGTATAAAATTAAATTATATGTGTTATACTAGAGTTAATATAGCATGTGGATGAGGATAGGTGGGTAGATATCAATAAAATAACTTGAAATGTAAAGGAAATTAAATGAAAAAAGAGTGAACAATTATATCTTGAATCCTCCTCTTGAAATAATCCTCAAGGAACCTAGGCTTGGCCTTTTGATGAGACCAAAATCTCTTGTACGTTGGCGAGGGGATATGTATTATGTTTGCGAATATTTTAGGCAGGGCTTGAATCTTTAGAGTTTTGAAGAAATGAGGGCGTGAAAGGTAAAATTTTTACAATAGGGGAGAGGGGTTGTCTCAAGATTATATTCATTAATTTATTAGATCTCCAAAATAAATGGAATAGTGAAATTTCCATGACTAAATATAGTAATAGTTTCATATTAATCCAAAACATATGTTATTACATCAGAAAAACATCACCCATGACTATATAATTCATGAATTTAACATATTTTCTTATTTATCATATTTCACTATTCATAAAAAATTCAAGTATTTTAGAAAAATCCTAAAAATTCACCCCAACCATTTTATTGAAATTTATAATCCTAAAATGAATTCCATTTTAAAAAAATGTTTTTCTATATATAAGGAATTTAATTCTTAAATAAAATAATATTTTATTCGAAAAATAAAAAATTTAAAACATTTACTTTCTTATTCGAAGATATAGGTATATCTTACTTTTACTATAATCTTATATATATACTATCATAGGTAAGTTTACTATTCATTTGGATATGTCACTATTAATAAGGGTATAATTACTATTTATAAGGTTATGTTAATATTCATCCAATATTATGTTTGTTCTATTAGACTCCAAAAATAACCCTAAACACAACTGTGTATTTCAGTTTCTTAAATTTCAAAACATAGAATTAGAAAAATTATGATTAATGGTCCCATAGTATTTTGTATAATTATATTTCATTGTGCTTCATAATGTTATTATACTATAAGAAATAACTATAAGAAAGTAATTCCATTGATAAAACTTTTGGTTGCTACATATATCTTCTATTTTCATACATTTCGATACCATGAAAAATGATAATGTCGTTCCTACAAATATTTGAATTACCACCTCCACAAAGAAATGTAATTAATTTTTCTCACAAAATCACTTAAATGGTATATATAAGTGTAGTTAAATATATAATATGATATATATTATATATTTATCTTAGTATAATGATAACATAATACTAACCTTTCTTCTCAAATATTTATTGAGTAATGTAATTGTTACTTATGAATATGTATGACCAACCGTCTACATGATTGTTATATACATCAGTATTCATAATGGTATTTCAATATCTATTTTAAAATTATAATTATAATTTAAAAATGATTATTATATCATAATTATTATTATGGATATGATGTAATAATTACATCATTGACCACAGTCAACCTGCTGATGTAATTTTTCATATATGAGCTAAATATCATCATGCTTCCCACATTAATTTAATTGATTAAATAACTGAATATAACATGCTAAAAAATAATATAAAATTAATAATAAATATAGATGTGTGTATTAGGAGGGTAAATAACTAAAACAATTTTATTATTTAAGATAATAAAGAACGTTCTTTAATGTTTATATTGAAGGTAAGATATCTCAAGTCTCAATTCTCCTTAATTGAGAAATCAGATTTTAAGACAACATGTTTTATTTTTTTTTGTATAAAATAACATATGGGTATATTTTACAACTAATTTATTAAATAATTTTTTTTAAAATCCACACATTTTTCTTCACATTAATGTTTCATTGGTTCAGAATTTATCACATCATAATAGACAGTTCACTTTCAAACCATGTTTAAATGAATTAAATGTTTTTTAAATAATTTTATTCCATTATTTTATGAATTTATTAATATGGAAATAAATTATTTTAATGTAAATGTTATTTTTAGTTTTAATTTATTTCAAATTTTTTCAAACAGAATGTTTTATATAATTTTAATAAATGTTTTGAATTTATTTAGAAACGAGAAAATTAATGATTTATTTTAATATATATGGTTTCAGTGGATATTCCATTAACAAAATATTTATTTTATGATTGGATTCCGTTAAAAGATTAAATTTTTAACTAAAATAAAAACCATAATTCCCTTTTTTCATTATTGTAGTTTTAAAATGGTTTCTTAAAGGCAAAGTGTATTCCAATATTCTAAATTGTATTTCATGTGGGTTGAAAATATTTTTTATGGGATAATGGGATATTGGTACTTCCATACGTGGATTCCTCCTTGTAACTCTTCACCGAGTCTGGGTCTCCCTAATAGATTTAAGACATTGTTTTTGAAACTCCTCTTAGTTCCATATCTTTATGGACACCAGTTAATTACACTGCTTCTGTCGGGACTTTCCAAATCGTCCGGTCATTTCTGCAACCTTTGGTCAGGGGAGTAGTCATATTTGAAATCACTAGGGTGTTTGGACGCTGGACACTGGTGTGTCTGGGTTTCTTCCACTTATCATAGGGCTCCTCGAGGGTGCGGAAGCTCGAGGTATCCCATGCTAAATACGGGGAATCATATTCTATATTCATGTATCATAGGTTTTCTTTAGATTCCCATGTTTAACATAGGGTATTCCGCATGTTTAACATCTATCGGAGATGGATCAGACTGATCAGAACACCGACGAGAGTGGATCGTACATGTGCGATCCCCTGAGGGAACACAAATGTTAGGAGGGGGTGAGTTGATATGATCTGACTGGGATGTGGCAGCCCATGTAAGAATCAAGATGGTTAATGGAAGTTTTAATAGAATGGATGTGGATTGATGGTGCCGACTTGAGGATGACGGTGATGTTGGGATTGAGTCTCGAAGAGACCTCCTATGATTCCCTATAGCATGGAATCATAGTCTCCATAGTTCAACTGAAAATGGCTTACCATCGAATGGGGTTGACAACGGCTTACCGCGAGATGGGGTCACAATGGTTTACCATTGGATAGGGTCACAATGACTTATCACTGGATGGGGATACAATGTATTACCACTGGATAGGGTCACAATGGCATATTCTAGATGCGATGAAAATGGATTATCATTGGATGTGTTTGTAATAGCTTACCGCTGAGTGGGGTCACAACGGCTTACTGTCAGATGGGGTCACAACGGCTTAATACTGAGCAGGGTTGAACCTTAGGGAGGATTCCTATGTACCCTGCCTTAACAAGGATCAAATTCCACGTAGTTCATGTATAGGTTATTGGTTTCTCGACTTGAAAGATGGTCGGTACCAATGGGAGTTGGGCATGAACCTCAGGGAGGTTTCCTACATACCTCGTCTTAATAAGGATCAAAGTCGATGTAGTTTAGAGTAGGGTGGAAACTACATGAAGAAGGTCTGAATGTATGGTGGTTGGGCTTGGACCTCTAAGAGGCTTCTTACGTACCCTTCCTTGGAAAGGATCAATGTCCACATAGTTTTGGTTGGGAGTGGTGAACCGACATGAAGGGGGTTGGAATGATCAGGTGTTAGGCTTGAACCTTAGGGAGGCTTACTACGTACCCTTCTAGGGAAAGGATCAAAGAACACATAGTTAAAATCGAGTGGGTGTCAACATGAAGGGGGTCAGAACCAATGGGTGTTGGGATTGAACCTCAGGAAGCCTTCCTACGCACCCTTCCATAGCAAGGATCAAAGTCCACATAGTTCAGGTTGGGTGTGGTGAACTGACGTGATGTGGGTCGGAATGACCGAGTGTTGGTATTGAACCTCAGAGAGGCTTCCAACATACCCTTCCATGGCATGGATCAAAGACCACATAGTTAAAATGGAGAGGGTGCCGACATGAAGGGGGGTCAGAACCAATGGGTGTTGGGATGTAACCTTAGAGAGGCTTCCTACGAACCCCACCTTAGCAAGGATCAAAGTCCACATAGTTCGGGAGAGTTGTGGGGCTTACACTCTAGGATTCCCATAGAGGATGTAATGGTCGATGCTTACTCTAAGATCATGTGAGTCATGCTCAGTGTGAGAAACAAGAGGTAGCAATGACCTGACGATCACGTTGTGAAAGGTGTGTCTATGAAATGTAGATTAGGGATTACACATGGTTAGCATCCCAAAGGGGAAACATTGGCTTCAACGTGCTTAGCATCCCAAAGAGGAAACAGATTTGGACTTACTCTAAGGTGGAGGCCTGGTGGCGACAAAGCCCAGCAGAAGACGGATTTGGCACAGAATAAAGGAGGGGCAGGGATGCTGCCTCCTGCCATAAAGGCTAGGGGCTTACACCGGGGTGGTTTCCCTTTACCCACGGGAAAATGTCGTTCCAATAAAAAGGATGTCATTCTGTGTGGGGAATTATCTCACTCCCGTGGAGACAAGTGGGCATAGAGAATGTTCGAGATGGGGCACCCCGTGTGCGAGGCATGGGGCGAGGTCATAGTTTAAGGTCCTGTATTTAGGACGATGGTGCTTCAAAATTTAACATCGTACAGCTCGGATGAGGTGGGTGCGCTCCGCACCCATAGGACTTACATAACCAATACCCGCCCGCCCTTGGGGGAAGGAAGGAATCGACAATGCTGTTGTGAGCGGATGTTATGGATCGATCCATTGGGGGTCCAAATTAGTGTGGCTATAAAAATATGCAATAGCCATTAGCATTCCTTTGAGAAGAAGAGTGAGGAAAAGAAACAGAATGTGTAGAACTACCCATGGGACATTGAAATTGTTTCGTGCAAGCCTGAGGGGCCACAAGGGAAGATAGCACGAGATGCAGGTGTGTCAGGCATAAGAGAGGCTTGGACATGGTGCCTCAAAGTGAGGGAGACACATGGAGAGTGCATAAGAGAATGTGTCGGGGAAATATAGAAGGTTTGGGAACAAAATGAAAGGGTTGTGCACAAGACAGAGGGTTTTCGTGCAAGGTGGAAGGATGGCGTGCAAGGCAGACTGTTGGCACACCAGAATGACTTGCGGTGCACAAGGTGGAGGTTTTGCTCGCAAGACGAAAGGTTCGCGTGCAAGAGGAATGCGTTGCATACAAGATCACTTGACGCAGAGGGATCTTGAGCAAAAAAAGGGCAGCCCTTTCATGCAAATTACTTTGGAATGAAATGAAATTCACGACGATCATGCCCCTGAGGGCCCGCCCGAAGGCACCCCTCTGGGGACCTATCAGGCCAAATCGAATACCAGAAGGACATGGTATTTTTAGTGCTGTCATGGAAGATGGGGTTTTCAAGCAGTAGAGCATCACATCATCTTCGAGTACCCCATTTTTGGTTGGGGATATTTTTTGTTTTATAGCCAGCATCCTCAGAGCGGCACCAAGTATTGGGTGTGAAAATGGTCGTTTGATGTCGCTTCAGGCGTGGAAGGGTGGTCGAGCATGAAACGCCACGACAGATATGGATGTGGGTGTGAAAGGGGGTTCGGGGGCGTAAACGCCTGTTTGACACCGCCTCAGGTGCAGAATGGTGGTCGGGCACACAACACCATAGCGGACGAGGCTGCGGGTGCGGAAGGGGGCGAGGCGCGCAAATGCCCATTTGACACTACCTTGGGCGTGGAATGGGGACCAGGCATGAAAATTCCCGTTTGAAGATGCCTTGGGTGTGGAACGGGGGTCCGAGTGTGCAACTTATTGTGCGCTGGAAGGCCCCCTGTGCATGGCCTCCGAATCATGCACGCGCCCGCCAAATCTTGTGCGCACCCGCAAAAGCATGCATGCGCCAGCCTCCCGAGCCCTGAAATATCCTCTGGGCATCCCTGATTCATTCTTTGCTCTATTCTCTGCCCGATTCGGCCCTTCTACAAATTTTGGAATCAACAAACCACCCCTAGAATCGGTTCTGAAAGAGACCCCGAAGGTTTGATTTTGAGGGTACACCAAAAGATAGAAACCAACATTTCTAGCGGCGTGCAAAAATGAATTTTGTGTGAGCAAGATTATTTCCCGTTTACGGAAGATGCATCAGCACTTTATTAATAGTCCGAGGGCCCCCTGGCCTTACATTGACTTTTTCCGTGCGACAAGCTTTTTTTTCTCTCGTGCGCAAAAAATAGTACTCATCCGCGTGTAATATTTTGTGACCGACTCTGGGTTTTGCACGCCATCTGAATTTTCTGTGCACATCAACCATCTTTTGCACCACCTCCACATTTTCATGTAGAATATTCCTTCTTACACTCCAATCCCTCTGGATTTCCAAAATGGTCGTACAACAGACTAATACCGAGAGGGAGGTTGTTGTTGCTGCAAGAAGAACCCGAATGATCAAGAACCCTTAGATTCCTTGTGCGATGATGGTTGCATCCGATAAACAAATTCTTTCTGGAATGCTTACATAGGCTCAACAGAATTACGTCCTGGATGGTAGCATGCCACTATGGATCTTTGGTCTTCTGGAAGAAGTGTTGATGTCTGGTTTTGAAACAGACACACCACGGTCGTGGGTGACGCGTGAGGACAGTCTTCCACAACATCATATTACCAACAACATCCATCCTTATAGAGAGACACATAATACAACCATCTACATCCTAAATTCGAAGACCAGGACAGTTGTGGGAAGCGATACATTTCCCAAGGAATCCCCCGCTATTTATGCGAGTACTTTTAGAAGTAGCATTACTGACGATACGAAATGATGGAAGGAGTGGGATTTCAGATTTGGGGGAAACTTCACCAATAAATGGGAATGGGAATATTGGGTACATTAGACATGTGAGGAATTTGTGTCATAGATACGGGCCATTGGGATTTTTGAGGCCATCTGGATGTCCCAATTTCACTTCTACCGACAGCATGACTTGGTAGCAGAGCTGTTCCGTCACTGGTCACCTGATACCAACACCTTTCACCTCCACATGGGGAGGTGGGAATCAGTCTGTGTAATGTCCATTGTATCGGGGGGATCCCAATAGAGGGATATTAGTAAGATGAGTTCCTCCCGACAGAGAATGTTTGGGGGGATAGGACTCGCACCCCAATCCTATCATGGAACCTGCTGAAGCTGGCTAAAGAGGAGCTCAAAATAAAAAATATCTTGAAGGAAATATCCTATTCAGAGTCTTTTAGCCTTTTCCTAACCCAAGACATAGATGTGAAGATGCCTGGCCGAGGGAAATAATGCCCGAACACACCTCAAAGGGGAAAGGCGGGGTCGTACTGGACGGTTTTGGAGACATGAGAGTACCGATCGCGGGTCTTCAGCATTAATGAAGGTCGAAACCTGAATGTGTGGTATGTTGAGTTCCTTGCCACAATCTATAGAGGATGGTTGTTACCAATGAGGGACATGAGGATGGGAGTCCACACAGGGATGATAGTGATGGCTAAGATTATGGTGGCAATGAACAAGGTTAACCTAGGGGTGACAGTGTTGGCTAGGATATATAGAATTCTAGGGAGCACCCTGAGGGGAAGTACACCTAGGGGGATATGCGGGCCATTATAGATTCTCCATGGCTTGGTTGTAGCCCAATGTAGTTGGTATGACTTCCCGAATTCCATTCTCCCCTGGTAATAGAATGTGGCCATCCCTTTTGAACATCACTGGAATCCGCCCTTTGACACTATGGGCTGACGGAATCATTCTCAAAATCAGCAGTCACACCCACTTCGACTTCCACCCATTTCGAACCCCAATCTCCCAAATGATAAACTATTGGCAGGGTCCATTGGAGCAGAGAGAGTAGCTGTAGAGCATCCAGGGTGGTGTGTTGGTGGCCCGAATTGAGGAAAACTCTTATGTGAACCCTATGTGCCGACCTGGTTTTCCAGGTAGTTCAGGTGAATTCCATGGATACCAAAGAAAGTATACATAGAGGTTTGGGAAGAGTGGAATCCCTACATTTTCCACTAGATGTGGCTTATGTTTAGGACGACAGGCTTGGGAAAAATCTTCACTCTTCCCCCCACCGATGTCGGTGTAGGACTATCAACAGAGTATGCCAAACACTGGACAAGAACGTATCCCGAGGCGATTCTTGGGAAATACATTCAGAAGATCAAGGTAACTGGTGCAGAGCCCGAAGATAAGGAAGGTAGAAGAGGTACCTCAGGGGAAGTGATGGAAAGAACGGGTTGTGCAGCTAGCGCGGCATAGGCTGGTACATCCTCTGTGGGGGCAGCGCAGACCATGAATGTGCGTCTACCGTTCGGGGGAGGGTGGTCTCGTGTACGACCTTGGGGTCCTTCTAGGGAACTCCCAGGAAAACTACTCAAGTACCTCTTTATGTTGTCTTCCAATGATATATTCCCTTCTATGTGGTCTACCTGGAGAATTCTTTGACAGTCCATGTCCGCTGAAGAGTTGTGGTGGAGGATTATATGCACAGGGCTCGATCATCCAGACATTGGGCAAATCCAGATCTCGGATAGGGTAAACATTCACCATCGACATGAATACCTGATAGCCATGGATATGTACACATGCTAGCGGGGGAGGTATGAAGAACCACATATCCTGGTGAAACTATTGCTTTCCCAGGAGCATGAAACAGAGATGATTCCTTCCGAGGATGAATGTGTAGAGGAGGAGGACTAAGAAGAAGAAGAAGGAGAAGAATAAGAAGACCAAGTTGAAGGCCTTAGTGGGAAGGGGCCTTCAAAAGATCCCACTCACCAGCGGAGTTCCCTGGAGAGTGACGAAATCATTGGCTCCGATGCAGAACTGGTAGAGCAACATGTTGTATGGTTTAAACCTTATACCGGCCTTTATCATTTCATAGTCCCAATCCATCAACAAAATCACGTCCTATTTAGGAACACATGGGAGAGGGTCCTGAGGTAGCCTTCCCCATAGGGGGCGTTGGTATGCCTATGGAGACCGGGGAGCAACCTCGGGGGATAGTCCTCTGGGACATCCATAGTGGGGCACCAATTTCAGCTGGATTATGCACCAACGGGCAATGAGGAGAGTCCTTTTCCATCCCCATTGTCCAAGAGGAGCCTACACTGGTAATCGAGTTGACAAGAGCCAATGTCTCTCCCATGGCGGCGGCCCCCGCCAAGACAGAGGCTTTGGAAACCAAAGCACTTAGCTCATGTATGTCCTTTCTCATTAGTTTTACCCTTTTCTAGAGAATTGAGTTAATCAAAATACTGATTCTTGGTGTAGTGATCGCACAGTTGGAGGCACGAAAAACCGTTGAGTCTTGGATATCTGCGGGAGCGGGATGCGCAGCGACCACGTCGGCCTTTACAAAAGAAACCATTATTGGCGGACCTACCCCAATACTCGATGAGCCGAATATAGCTATATGGGATGGTAATGCTGCCAGAGTGGAGCTCCATCCAGGTGAGAGTGAAGTCGCTGATGGGGTGGTGTTTCCTGAAGAAGAACCTACTGTTGAACTCCTCACCACTTTACCCGAATACAGGCCCACAGACCCTGAAGAAGTTGACGATTTTGACTCAGATGGTGTGGAGGAGAGCTATATGACATGGCACAAGGCGTGGATGTGCATTATATTCTTTCTCAGCCAACCATAGGCAGAATGGCTAAGCCGGATGGGGTCAATCCGCACCTGGCTATGCTTTCTCTGCACTGGATGGGTAGACACTTGCCATTGTCTTGTAATGATCTGTGATTAAATGGAAGAGAAGATATGAGAAGACATCCATTTTTCAGACGTTTCCCAGCACCAGGAGGATTAAAAGAATACTTGGGTCTTCCTGGAGGTGGAGCAGGAGGTCCAACGTCTTGGGGAGAAAACAAAGGACATGGATGAATTTATTGAAAACCAATATGAGCTGATTGATAGATTGAATGCCCAGTTCGTAGATGCTCAGAAGCAAATGGCGCATGTTAATCTCCAAATGACTGGACTCCAGACTAAACAATATCAGGCACAAGGTATAGCTAATTAATTGTGCCTTGCCGCTACTATCGAAGAGAAGGATCTCAGGGAACGGGAAGCAATGCTGGAGGCCACAAGTCGGTAGGTGGAAGAATTGGAGGAGTCTATCTAAAATTTTGATCTTTAAGGGCCCTGTTTTGGCTAGATCATGATGTTATTAATATTTTCATGACTTATTATATACTCCATTTACTTATTTTATATGAAATGTTCATAATTTGTGTAAAATATTAATGTTTTAATATTAAGTATAATTTTTTAGCATTTTTTAGAAGTAGTCCACTTGAGTCAGTTTAATGTTTTAATAATAACTATCACTATACTGATCCAAATTGTGTGGTTCTTGTTTTTTAGGATTATCCATTCAATATAAACATTTCATTAAAAGGTACCATGAGCCAATTCTTCCATTTGAAGGGTCATATGGTCCTCACAAACAAGACCAAAGAATCTGTGAACAAACTGGACCAAACATGAAGATTTATTTACTGGGAGCAATCCAGAATTCCAAAAACATTAAATCTCCACAATAATTCTGGGTACAATACATGCCATATCAGATATAAATTTCAAGTCCCAAATCTATGTACAAGGGGCCCAAATTAAGCTTTGATGTCCAGCCCACCATTCTGGCCGAGAAATAAAATCAGTATCGTATTCATAACATAGATCATGATGTTAGCTTCCAATCGAGCTGTGATTTTTTCATGTAAAAGAGGATATATTGGCGGCTGACTTTGTTGAAGAAACCATTAGAATTTGAAGGCATCTTCCTATCCCAAAATCCATTCACATTGAGGCCATCGAAAAATCATGGATAGAAATAGACAGTTTACCATTGTTTAATAAAACCGCCAAAATGTTGGCTCCACTTGTCCAAATGCTTCCAAATTTTGACAGTAGTCGAAGAACATTATTATCTACAACTTTGAAGAAGTAGATATTCGGAGATTTGGCTGTTTGAATAGCCAAATTGGTGATGAAATTGGAGGGACATATTAGGAATGGAAACAGTCCACTCCTTGGGCTATAAATACTCTCCCCTTCTCTCCTTGAGAGGGGTTGGCATTTCAGAAGAGAGGATATTATATTGGCATGACCAAAGCCTTTCCAAAGGCTTGAAAGGACCTTCCATACTCATGTTTTCACTTGAGAGACCTTTCCTCCTCTCTTTGTTTTCACTTAATTTCGTGTTCTTCATTTTTGTAATTTTGTAAGTCTCTCTCTTTGTAATTCTGTTTTAATTCAAGTTACTTATTCAATATCTCTTATTCTCATCCACCTTCTATAGCTTCATATTTATGTTCTTAAAATTGTTTAAATTCAGTTTAATCCCCTTCCCTTCTTCTTCTTCCTCATTCAATCGAAAATCCATTTTTAATTTTCTTCATCGTTTGTGTGTGTGTTCGGCACACTACTCTTATCTTGTCCCTTTCTTTTTATTCTCTTTATAATTCATCACCATAATCATTATAACCAGATTAGTAATAATTTTAATGGCTGGGTAAATCTTTAATTGGGGTGAGTTATAATTTAGGTATGTTAAGTGATTGAGAGCTTTTGCTCGACGAATGTTCTTTAAATTAATATTGTGTTTGTTGAACTTTATATGTCATGGATTAATGACATGTTTTGTTTAATATGTGGATTCCATGGATTATTGGAACCACAAATACACTACTATAAACAAGTAATGGTAATTATTAGAAACCTAAGTTATCTTACGGCTTGGATTAAAGCTTTAACACTTGGGAATTCCGATCAAATTCATCTTGTGACATGGGTGTTAATTCAATGCAATATAAAGCAAAGCTCAAGGATATCACAAGCTTCACTACCTAATGATGAACTCGCCCCAATATTTATCAATTTGTTAAATCAAAAATAATACATAAATTATTTCATATTCTTTGCAAACAAACACCCCAATCAAAATAAAATTAACTAAAAACAAACGACTATTACAAAGTATCATCGCCGAGGATTCGACCCAAGTGCTGCTATACACATTAGCAGAGCACCGGAACCTTGACTGGTCAATAGGCGACAATCGGCCACGCGTTTCAAATGGAGCCGTTTCCAGGGATGATTCTTTATGTAGTAAATAGTTTCTGGTTATTGTAAAAAAACCCAACAAATAACAAAATTATAATTTTTTTTTAAAAAAACACAAATAAAAACCAGTCTTCCTCTTTCTTCCAAACTCTTTCTGATTTCCCCGTAGCCTCCCAAACAATCCCTCAGATTTTTTTGACCCTGAAATTGAGCGAACACTTCACCAAATTAGGAGGAACATAAGAGATACTCAAATAATTCAAGAACCAGTCCTCATCCAATCAGTTGAAATTGAAATGGCCAATCCTAGGGAACAAACCCTGAAAGAACTCGCTGCCCCTGATATGAATTACCAACCTCTTGGTATTCAATATCCCCAAACAGAAGCTGACATCGAACTCAAATCGGGTTTGATTCATCTTCACCCTCATTTCCACGGGCTTGCCGGTGAGGATCCACATCTTCACCTTAAAGAGTTCCAAGTAGTATTCTCTGCCATGAAGCCTCAAGGGGTTTCTGAAGAACAAATCAAACTATGAGCATTCCCTTTTTCCCTAGCTGACACTTCTAAGTCATGGATCTACTACCTACCTCCTGGTTCCATAACTACATGGAATGACATGAAGTGAATTTTTTTAGAGAAATTATTTCCTTCTTCTCGTACTGCTTCTATCCGAAAGGAAATAAGTGGTATTCATCAGTTCCCAAGTGAATCACTCCATGAGTACTAGGAGAGGTTCAAAAAGCTTGGGGCAACCTACCCACATCATCAAATCCCTGACCAACTCTTGATCCAATACTTTTATGAGGGGTTATTGGCTATGGAGAGAACTCTCATTGATGCCGCAAGTGGTGGTGCTCTGGTTTTTAAAACTCGTGCTGCTGCAAGAGATCTCATAAGTAACATGACTGCAAACACACAACAATTCCATAATCGAGAAAATGCTCAAGTCAAACAAGCCCAAGATAATCAATCAATTGAGACGAACAAAATGACCGAGTGGATGAGTGATCTTACAGGTCTTGTGGGACAGCTAGCTGTGGATACCAAATCCCCAACCTCGTCTTCCCCGCAATCAATGTTTCTTGGACCTATCAAAAACTATTGAATCTGCAACTCTCCATCTCACGCAATTGACACATGTCCACAACTTCAAGTGGATCAATCCGATTCATCTGGAGCAATGGAGCTCAATGCATCATATGCTCAGTGGAACACCAATCCTCAACTATCAGGTCAGTTTGTTAGAAACTTCAACCAACATCACTCTGAGCCCTTCTCTTCTTCCTATAACCAAGGCCTTAAGTATGGTAATCCCATTTCTCATCCCCCTCAATTCCCTCCTCAAAACCCAAACCAGTTCCAATATGGTCAAGGTGTTGGTAACTTCCAACAACCTTATCCTTTTGTCCCTCAACCTCAAAGGAACAATCATCCTCCGGGATTCCATTATCCCAGTGATCCTTCCCAATTCCAAAACCAATACAATCGCTTTCCCAGGAACAAAGCTCAAGGTAATCCCAATTCGGGACAAGCCTCTTCTTCTAAGAAACTATGGGAAAGTGCATTGGAAATTCTTTCATCCTTCACCCGTTCTAGCCTTAAAAACTTTGAAACCCAAATAGGTCAACTTGCATCCCACCTGAGCCAGCAACAACAATCAAATTCTTACCAACTCCCAGCTCAACCATTAACCAACCCCAAGGGTAATGTACGTGCCATTGAACTTAGATCAGGAAAAAAACTTTCTATGCCTCAAGATAAATCCTCAAACCTTCCTTTGAATGTTGACCTAGAAAACGAAAATAAAAAGAAACTTGAAAAGGAACCTGAATCCATTCCCTCACCTCCTTCCATTCCACTTAGGAATCCAATTCCTTTTCCTCAAGCTGTGTCTAAACCAAGGAAGTCCTTTGAACATGATCCTTAAATGCATGACATGTTTAGACGTGTTGAAGTCAACATTCCCCTCTTAGATGCCATAAAACAAATTCCAAAGTATGCCAAGTTTCTCAAGGTGTTGTGTACCCACAAGAGGCAACTTAGGACCTTTGAAAATGTTTCCACCAACAGTTCATACCCATTAAGTGCAAAGATCCTGGTACCTTTACGGTTCCATGCCAAATTGGATATTCCAACTATGATGATGCACTCATAGACCTAGGATCCTCAATTAATGTCATGCCGAAATCCATATTCTCCAACCTTGGTATAGGTCCCTTGCACCCAACGGGTGTTGTCATTCAGTTTTCCAATCGAAGCATAGACAGTCCTGAGGGAATAATTGAGGATGTCCTTGTCTGAGTGAATGATCTTATTTTCGCTGCTGTTTTCTATGTCCTTGACATGGAAGGTGAGACGAACTCTTCTCGATCTCCCCTAATTCTAGGAAGACCATTCCTCATGACTGCGAGGTCCAAGATTGATGTCCATTCAAGCATCCTATCCATGGAATTCGGTGACCAATAGGTCAAGTTTAACATTTTCCAAGCCATGCGATACCCATCTGAGGATCACTCTGCATTCACAATCCATGCTTCTGAGGACACTTCTAAGAGTCAATTGAACCCCATTCCATCATGTTCATCCTGTTATGAAGAGATAGGATCTTGTGAAATCTGCACTAGGATTAACCAAGTCATAAATGGTGAAGTTGATGTTGACATTTCATTCATAGACTCCATCAATTTAGAGGATCTTAAAAACTCTCTTGAATCCCATCTCAACTCTGATATCTACTGCTCCACCTTGGAAATTATTAAGGAGAATGAATCTGAAGCAACTGAACTCCCTTCATCCATTACTAAGATGTATAACCCACAAATAAAAGATGAGACTGATCTGAAACCTCTTCCTAAAAACCTGAAATATGCATTCCTTTTCCATGATCACTCTTATCCTGTCATTATCTCTTCTTCACTTACCGAAACTGAGGAGTCCAAACTTGTTCAAGTGTTAGAGGAAAACAAAATGGCCTTATGGTGGACCCTAGATTACATACCAAGAATCAACCCTTCCATTTGCATGCATCACATCCATCTTGAGGAGTCATCCAAACCAATTAGACAACCACAAAGAAGACTCAATCCACTCATCCTTGAGGTAGTTAGGGAAGAGATCACCAAGCTTCTTCAAGATGGTATTATCTACCCAATTTCTGATAGTGAATGGGTTAGTCCAATTCAGGTTGTACCAAAGGAGGGTGGGATAACTTTTTTCACAAATGAACATGGGGAGTTAGTCACAACTCGAGTGAAGAACAAATGGCATGTATGCATCGATTATCGAAAATTGAATGATGAAACACGAAAAGATCACTACCCTCTTCCATTCCTTGATAAAATGCTAGAAAGATTAGCCGGAAAGTCACACTATTTCTTTCTTGATGGATACACCAGATATTTTAAAATCTCAATCTCACCTTAAGACAAAGAAAATACTACTTTCACATGCCCCTTTAAAACATATGCATATAGAAGAATGCCTTTTGGCCTTTGCAATGCTCCTGCAACATTCCAGAGGTGTATGATGAGTATCTTTTCTGTATTCTTTGAACACTACATGCATGTCTTCATGGATAACTTCACCATTTATGGTGAGTCATTTGAATATTGTTTGAATTCACTCTCTCCTGTCCTCCAAAAGTGTGTCAAGTGCAACCTTGTGTTAAATTTTGAAAAATGTTACTTCATGGTTTCAAATGGGATTGTTCTTGGGAACATAGTTTCAAAAGATGGTATCGAAGTCGATCCTGCCAAAATTGAAGTGATCCATTCACTTCCTCCACCCGCTTCTGTTTGAGACATCCGTTCATTCCTCGGTCATGCCGGTTTTATCAAATATTCATCCATAACTTTAGTAGGATTCCCCCCCTACTCACTCGGTTGCTCCAAAAGGATGTCACCTTCCATTTTGATAAGGTTTGCAAGAGAGCCTTCATTGAACTCAAAAATTCTCTTACATCTGCCCCGATAATCCAACCCCAAGATTGGTCCTTACCCTTTGAGTTAATGTGTGATGCTTCTGATAGAGCTGTTGGGGTTGTTCTTGGTCAAAGAAGAGAAAATATTCTTCATGTCATCTATTATGCCTCAAAAACATTGGGTGAAACTCAATCTCACTACACCGTCACTGAAAAAGAACTTTTATTAGTGGTTTTTGCCTTAGATAAATTCTGATTCAAGCTCTTAGGTGCCAAAATCATCATCTTCACTGACCATTCTGCTATTAGGTTCTTACTCAAGAAAAGTGATTCCAAACCGAGGCTAATAAGATAGATCCTAATGCTCCAAGAGTTTGACCTTGAAATCAAAGATAGACCTGGAAAAGAAAACCATGTGGCTGATCACTTGAGTATAATTTCTAATTTTTCTCATTCAGAAATTATTGATCCTAAATTTCCCATTGAGAACCTTTCGTCTCCCACTCCAATGTTTCCATGGTATGCCCTAATTGTAAATTATTTGGTTTCTGGTGTTTTTCCTGAAAAGTTTTCAAAAGAACAAAAAATGAAGTTGGAAAGTGATTCAAAATACTATTTTGGGAAGAAAATAAACTTTGGAAAACTGGGACAGACATGGAAATTAGGAGATTTGTTGAAGAAAATGAGCATTCTTCCATCGTAGAATTCTGTCACTCACTTCCCGGAGGTGGCCACTTTGGACCACAAAGGACCTCCTGAAAAGTCCTAGACTATGGATTCTTATAGGATTCACTATTCAAGGACTCACATGAGTTCTTTCAATCATGTCCCACTTGCCAAAAGATCGGCACAATCTCCAAAAGAAATGAAATGCCCCAAAATCCTTTAATATTTTGTGAAATCTTCGATGTTTGGGGCATCGATTTCATGGGACCATTTCCCCCTTCCAATGGATTCTCATACATTGTTCTTGCGGTCGATTACGTTTCAAGGTGGTTTGAGGCCAAACCCACTAGGAAGGATGATGCTCATACTGTTAGTGAGTTCCTAAAGACCCACATCTTCTAAAGATTTGGCACACCACGTGCCTTGATCAGTGACTTAGGAACCCATTTTTGTAATAGAACCATGGAAGATCTTCTGAAAAAGAATGGGGTTGTACATAAAACTTCAACTGCATATCACCCCCAAACAAATGGCATGGCTGAAGTCTCTAATAGAGAAGTGAAAAATGGTACTTGAAAGAATTGTTAAGCCCACCAGAAATGACTGGCCTGAGAGACTTGGTGAAGCCCTTTGGGCTTATTGAACTGCATATAAAACACCCATTGGGATGTCTCCTTTTAGGCTAGTTTTTGGTAAGGCATGTCACTTACCAGTTGAAATACAACATAATTCTTTTTGGGCTGTGAAAACCCGTAATTTTTATTGTGAAAAATCTGGTGAAGAAAGATTGT
Source organism: Viscum album (assembly GCA_963277665.1). NCBI lineage: Eukaryota > Viridiplantae > Streptophyta > Magnoliopsida > Santalales > Viscaceae > Viscum > Viscum album. The sequence goes on from OY728140.1 coordinate 550,075,338, forward strand.
TGCAATTGGCTGAACTGGAGGAGCTTCGACATGAATCCTATGATAATTCCAATCATTACAAAGAGAAGGCTAAGGTACTCCATGACAGAGACATCATGAGAAAGGTATTTCATTAAGGTGAAAATGTAATGCTCTTCAATTCTCTATTTCTTCTTCATCCAGGTAATCTTAATTCTCGTTGCGAAGGTCCTTTTGTTATTACAAACGTTTAACCATTTAGTGCAGTTCATGTCCAAGACCCCTCTTCCAAAAGGACATTCACAGTTAATGGACATAGGTTAAAGCATCACCATGAGAGGACATGAAATCCTGGAACAACATCAACTTCCACTGGATCCCCAACTTCTCTAGCTGATCCACCACTTGATGGAGATGGCAACCCACCAAATCCAAACCAAGGGGCACCTCTTTCCCTTTACCTCTCTCTCTATCTCTTCCTCTCTCCACCTCTTTCTACTTCTTCCTCTCTCATTCATTTGTTTACCACTTTCTTTATCAAAACCTTCATTTTAACTTTTTCTTTTGTGTGGGTGTATCTATATAAAGACAACAAAACAAATAAAAACCTAAAAAAAACAAAAAAAAAGACCACTTAAAACAAATAAAAAAACTCAAGAGTCATGATTACTCACCTTCCAATTTTCAAATTCTGTCCAACCATTTTGGGGAGTTAACAGACATGTTTTCATCTCAAAAATTTTGTATTTTCATCATGACTTTGGATAGAGAATTTTGTGTCAATATTAATAAATTTTGAATGCCCAATTTTTTATTTGGAAAATGCTTTTCCCAAACCATGAGAACAAACAATTGCTTTCATTCCAAGGCCACCTATGAACTTCTTTTCAAAATGTGTGTTTTCACCCCCATTTGTGAGTCTTTAGTTTGTGGACCTTCGAGCTGAATTTCCTACCTTAGTGTGTATTAATATGATAGAGGCATTTTCTGAACCACATGAAAATCACACTAGCCAAATAGCCTCCCATTTCCCTTACATTACTCTTTCTTTTGAAATCCCCTTCGAGCCTATGAAAACCTTTTCTTTGATAGCCACATTACAAGCCTAATACCTTATCCCACCCAATATCAACAAGGATTTTCATTGCATAAGTTTTTGAAATTTAAGTGTGGGGGGGAATGGATTTCATTTTTGGGTATCATTTCCTTAATTTCTGGTGTGTTATCATATTCTTGAGGGCAAGCATCCATTTTAGTGTGGGGGGGGGAGGTAGTCATTTAGTGGGATTTGGGAATGTATTGTACAAATGTTATTGAAAAGTGTTCAAAAAAAAAATTCAAAAAAAAAATCAAAAAAAAATCAAAAAAATATGAAAAAAATCGGTTGTGTCTTGGATAGGTCAAAAAACACTCTTCCTCAACCTTTGATCTTGTTATAACTATTACAATTAGTGTCGTGAGGAGATCAAACATGGGTTGGGATATGAGTGTGAGATCTGTTTCAAGGTCAACTTTCAAAAAAACAAAAAAAGAAAAGGGAAATGAAAAAAAGAACACTTGCATTATATTCTTATTGGGAGATGTTTTTTGTTTTGTAAATATTTCTTATTCTCGTTACATTTATATTTTCTTCCTATATGGTGTCTTTCTTCACACAATCATTCCCTTGTAAATATGTGTTTTCATTTCCTTCAATGTTTCATTTCAAAAAAATGTGCATTGGTTTTTCTCTGTTGGTATTTTAACCCTCTTCTTCTCTCTCTTGGAAATTATATTCCTACCGTCACATAGCCACAGAAAAGCCCATTATAAAGACCTCTTGATTATTTTTCACTTTGTATAGGGATTGGAAGCTGAGAGATCTTTTCAAACTCTATGATTTTTACGTTTGGTTGGTGAAAGAGTAAACCTCCACAAATGAATTTTATCATCTTGAGAGGTGTGGGTTTTGAGTGTCCACATTTTCCATTTATAAATTTGAGCATGAAAAAATTAATTAGTTTTGAACATTGTTTCTGTAACAACTTGTGGTGGAATTCAAAATGGATGAGTGAAATATTCTAAACCTCCCCTGATTGGAGAAAACAAAATTTTAATATCTGTTGGTGAGTAAAAATGATTTTGTCATGTTTTATATTTGTTTCACATGAGGACATGCACAAAACTAATTGTGTGGGAGTTGATGTTATTAATATTTTCATGACTTAATATATACTCCCTTTACTTATTTTATATGAAATTTGCATAATTTGTGTAAAATATTAATGTTTTAATATTAAGTATAATTTTTGGGCATTTTTTAGAAGTAGTCCACTTGAGTCAGTTTAATGTTTTAATAATAACTATCACTATAATGATACAAATTGTGTGTTTCTTGTTTTCTAGGATTACCCTTTCAATATAAAACATTTCATTAGAGGGTACCATGAGCCAATTCTGCCATATCAAGGTCCATATGATCCTCACAAACAAGAGCAAAGAATCTGTGAACAAACTGGACCAGACAGGAAGATTGATTTACTGGGCTAAATCCAGAAGTCCAAAAACATTAACTCTCCAATATAATTCTGGAGTCACTACATTTCATCTTGGATAAAAATTTCAAGGCCCAAAACTAAGTCCAAAGGGCCCAAATAAAGCATTGAAGTCCAGCCCACCATTCTGGCTGAGAAATAAAAGTAGTATAGTATTCATGAAATAAATCATGCTCTAAGCATCAAATCGAGCTGAAACATTTCAGTGGTAAAGAGGATATATAGGCGGCAGACATTGTTGAAGAAACCATTCGCATTTGAAGGCATCTTCATGTTCCAAAATCCATTCATATTGTGGCCATCAAAAAAGCATGGATAGAAATGGGCAGTTTACCTTTGTTTAATAAAACCACCATAAAATTGGATCCACTTGTCCCAATTCCTCCACATTTTGACAGTAGTTGGAAAACGTTATCATCTAAAACTTTGAATAAGGATATATTGGACGATTCTTCTGTTTGAATAGCCAAATCGGCGATGCAAGTGTAGGGACAGATTGGGAATGCAAACAGCCCACTCCTTGGGCTTTAAATACTCTCCCCTTCTCTCCGTGAGAGAGGTTGGCATTTCAGAAGAGAGGAGATTATATTGGCAAGAAAAAAGCCTTGAAAAAGGATTGGGAGGACCTTCCATACTCATGTTTTCACTTGAGAGACCTTTCCTCCTCTCTTCGTTTTCACTTAATTTCGTGTTCTTCATTTTTGTAATTTTGTAAGTCTCTTCTTTGTAATTCTGTTTTAATGCAAGTTACTTATTCAATATATCTTATTCTCATCCAACATATTTAGTTTAATATTTATATTCTTAAAATAGTTTAAATTCAGTTGAATCCATTTCCATTCTTTTGCTTCCTCATTCAATCGAAAACCCATTTTTAATTTTCTTAATCGTTTGTGTGTGTGTTCGGCGCACTACTCTTATCTTGTCCCTTTCTTTTTCTTCATTTTATAATTCATCACCATAATCATTATAAAAAGATTAGTAATCATTTTATTGGATGGATAAATCTTTAATTCGGGTGAGTTATAATTTAGTTATGTTAAGTGATTGAGAGCTTTTGCTCGACGAATGTTCTTTAAATTAATATTGTGTATGTTGAACTTTATATGTCATGGATTAATGACATGTTTTGTTTAATATGTGGATTCCATGGATTATTGGAAAACAAAATACAATACCATAAACAATTAATGGTAATGATTAGAAACCTAAGTTAAGTTATGGCTTGGATTAAAGCTTTAACACTTGGGAATTCCGACCAAAATCATCTTGTGACATGGATGTTAATTTAATGCAATATAAAGCAAAGCTCAAGGATATCACAAGTTTAACTACCTAATGATGAACTCACCCCAATATTTATCAATTTGTTAAATCAAAAATCATACATATATTATTTCATAAGCTCTTCAAACAAACCCCCCAATCAGAATACAATTAACTAAAAACAAACGACTATTACAAAGTATCATCACCGAGGATTCGACCCAAGTGCTGCTATACACATTAGCAGAGCACCGGAACCTTGACTGGTCGATAGGCGACAATCGGCCGCGCATTTTAGCTCTCTTAAACTCATCCTTCTTTATTACCTCCAGATTTGAATTTCATGCCTGAACAAACTACTTTCTTCTTTATTTTAATGCACTTCAACCTCAATACCAATGTAAATAGTGATCCATTTCCAAGCTCATGTGGGTCATGCCATGTGTGAGAAAAAGGGGATGATCATGCTATTACACCATTTGAATGTGGGAGTGACAATTATACTTCAGACACCTGAGATAGAAACGACTCTTCTGGGCCTCTGAAAAAGAAAGATGGGAGACCTGACTAGAGAATAAAGTCCTTAGAACAGCCAAACGGTTACTTCCCCAACATGCTCTAGTACATAGGCAGGGTAATGCCAGGGGTGTTAGAATCGATTCAAACATAGGGGAGGGGGATATGTGACTCACGATACCCAAAATTCAGAACATTATAAGGGAAGATTGACAATAAAGGATGACTTTTGACCATGTTCAAAACACAGTATCCTTATTTTGTTAGCCTGGGATGGTAATAACAAATGAGGGTCGTCTGATGACCGTGTTTGAAACACAGGGCCCAACCCGAAATGTCATCCACTTGTCTTTCAGAATGTTGTCCCAGGACATTAGGTGATCCATAGGCCAAGCATCCATACTGTTAGGGGGTTTCTTAGACCTGAAAGAGGCCAAGGGTCCAAATTAAGGACACACAAAGTGGGGAGTAGAAGTAATTGGTTGTTCGAATGAATTCCAGCACTCTTGAAATCACACCACAGTGATGAAGTAATATCAGGTGGTAATATACGTCTAATAATGGATCAAACATACATCAGAGCAGGACCTCTTAGGAAAGGGATCTGGTTTATCTGATGACTAATAAGGGGCATCATGAACATCTTCTAGGTGGAACTACAATTTAGTGTCATATGTCAAGGACATGAGGGATCATGTAGTTTAACGTCATACGATATGACAAGGGGTTAGATGAGATATCCCAGGAAGGGAGTATGTGGTGTTGTAGCTATAAACGTAACGTGAATTTGGAAATAAAGATTATAAACCATAACAAGTATCCTTGAAGAAAGTTCTTTATGTCAAGGGACAAAAAGTAAACGTTATGTTGGGCCCAAAGAAAAGTGGTCGGGCATTCCTATGTATCCCACGAGTATGGGAATCAAGTTGTACGTAGTTCTATTAATGGCAATGTAAGATACCAGTGCTAGAGAAAATAAGGTTTTGCGAGTCTATCCCTTGCACCAAAAGAAGCGGTATTTGATAGATCTTGTCTGTCCTTTTAGGAATAATGAGTGTTTTTTTGGTGTAGCAATGGACCTAGGATAGAAAGTCCAGGCATCGCCACAGCAATCAAACCATGCGTAGGCATTGAAAAATTATGTGGTGTGTGACCGATACCAAACATGATGCCTCCTCGAGTGAGGATATCACATTGCAGTGCCGTTTTTCATCGTACGTCCATGATGATAATGTTACAGTTTAGGGTCATGTAATGGGACCAACCATGTATTTTTAATTTTGTGAAGGATATATGAATGTTTTTAAATTCACGTGGTCTAAGCATCATAGTTTATGGTCATATAGATTAGACATATACAAGGGAGATTAGGTTCTTAAGGGGATGCGCACAGCGTGATAAAGCATGCCCAAAATGAATGAAGATGAGGTCCACACCATACTGTGCGTGATTCTGTGGAGGAAACCTCAAGCTGAGGGGACAGGAAAGATTAGAGGATAAGGGTCTGGAGAAACTGGCCCCCAATTGAGCTGGACCCCAAGATGAGATGTCCGAGTGTTCTTATGTATCCCAATGGAATGGAAATCAATCCACACATTGTTTTTGAAGGTTCCTTTTAATGTCGTGCAGGACAACATATAGATTTATGTCATGTGGGATAGTAATTACGGGAGGCTTACTTCTAGAAAGGGGTGTACGTGGTGCTGCTAATGAAAACCTGATGTGAATGAGGTCATAATACCACACCACTCCATACAATCCTATAATAGTTAGAGCCTATAAGGTAGGGAAGAATAGATAAATTATTGGAACTTGAGCTGGACCCAATGATCATATGTCTAGGGGTTCTTATATATCCCACGAGGATGGGAATCAGGACATACATAGTTCTAAAAAAGAACATATTGTATGGTCTTAGAGCTCAGACCATAGAGGAGCAGAATCCTTTTAAGTAAATGCCGACCCCAATGAAATCCCTATGCCCACATGAGTCAAATTCGGTGTGGGAAACAAGGGCGGAAGATGTTTTTGAAATACCAGGAAATCACGCCAAAGGGAAGTTGGTTCGGAGCCACAAATGTGGCCTTTACCGTGGCTTTTGTCCTCTTAACATTAAATTGTGCACTGATGGATAGTGCTAGGATTGTCAAAATTCTATTGGGACCTGATGGGGTGGATAATAATGTGAACCAAGTAACCAACATTAAAGTCTTGAAATGGTTGGTGTGACGATGGAGGATAACTATTGAACGTGTTCAAAACAATGTATCTATATCGTGTGGCCTGAAATGTGAACAACAAATGAGTGTCGACCGCTAAACATATTACCAACGTGGGACATGTATTGATTTTTTGTCTGGAACCCTCGAGGACATTGGCTCGTAATGGTAGGAGAGCCCTTAGGCCTAGAATCCATGCCATTTGGGGGTCCCTTTGGGTGGAAAAAATTATGGAATCTCAAATGAAGGGGAACACTTAGCCTGAAAAATGGGAAAAAACATGTCCACGTAGAATCTGAAACTCTGGCCACTGAACCAGAGTACTCTTGGGCACATTGGTGAACCACTGTAGAGGGAAGAGGGGTTCAACTTGCATGAATCCAATTTGCAAAGATGAGTATAGAACAAAGAGACGGAGAACTCTCAAGAGAAATCTGTAAATGGTGTGGTTGTTAAAAACCTGACGTGAATGAGGACATAATCCTATAACACACCATATATCCCTCTGCTGGAAGAATATAGGCCAGGGGGCCTAGATAACCAAGAGATCTCTAAGAGATGGGGCTTGGCCAATAGAAGAAATTTTCGGGTAGTCCTACATATCCCATGAGGATGGGAATCAAGCCATACATAGTTCTGAAAAATACATGTTGTTTAACATCTTGCGGTAAGGACGTTGGAGAACTAGCCGAACGAGAAGAGAGCATGTGGTGTGACCTTCGTACTCCTATCATGAGTGGAGCTCAAGAAGCCTTCACTACCCCATGGTCCTCTAAGAGAACTATACCTAGGGGGAATAGTTGAAGAAATGATTTTGGGGGCTGGACTCAAGATGTAATGTCTGAGCGTTCCTACATATCCCATGAAAATGGGAATGAATCCATACGTAGTTCTAAAAAATTCCCAGTTTAACATCATGGGGGACGTGGCTGTTTATGGTCTTGTGGGACCAGCAGTTTAGGGTCATGTAGGACCAGGTGGCTCAGGCAATGTATTGCTTGAGGAAAATGGTGTTGGTAAGATGATTTATATGCTCACCATCGATGTTTACCTGTGAGTACACACCATTTGAGTAAATCTTGTGAATGATATAAGGTCCTTCCCATTTTGGATTCCAACATGGGTGGTTTCCTGCCAGGTATCATTGGTTCCCTCAAGGCCAATACCAAGTTACCTTGCAAAAGGGGCAGAGGTGAACTTTTTTGTTGAAAGATCTGGCTATCTTGTTCTGATGCCTTTCAAGGTTATAAAGGCCACAATTCTTATTCTCATCGAGCACTACCAACTCAACCAAACAGATTTCATCTAATTTATTTGGCACCTGTAGGTCATAGAACACTGTGCGTAATGAAGGAAACCAAATTTCGATGGGAAAGAAGACCTCAGTTCCGTAAACCATGGAATATGGGGTCACTTGGGTGGAATTATGATTCATTTTCCAATAAGCCCAGAGGGAATTGGGGAGCGTGTTCATCCAAATATTCTTATTCTGACCAACCATTTTCTATAAAATTATAGATAGGGTTTTTTAGAACACCTCAATCTGTCCATTTTCTTGCTCATGTTAATGGTAGGTATGGTTAGAATGGATGTTGTACTTGTAATACAATTTCTTCATCTTGGGTGCTCGAAAGTTTTTGCTTGTTATCGGTGAGGACGACATGAGAAACTACGAATTGATAGATGACGTTGGAACTCACAAAGTCAACGATGGAATGGGCCTTCACCTCCTTGAGTGGAACTACCTCTGATCACTTGGAGAAGAAATCTGTAGCCGTAAGGATGAATCTGCACTGTTGAGCTGTCATCAGTGGATCTGGTCCCACGACATCGAGAACCCATACTAAAAATGTCAAAGAGTACATGGTGGACTGGAGAGGCTCTAGATGGCGATGCATAATGTTAGCATGAACTTGGAATAAATGGAATCTCTAGGAAAACTCGATGTAATCATGGATCCTGGATGGAAAAAAGTACCCCAGTATCTAGATCCAGTGAGATATCCTTGTCCTAGTCTAGTGGGCGCCTCTGGAACTGGTATGAACCTCCTGCATGACCTGAGAGTTCTCGACTCCATGGATGAAAACAGAGGAGAATACCATCAAACACATGCTTGTAGAAAATCTGATCATGACTAGTATCATCCTGAAGGGTAAACTATAATGCTCGGTGTTATATTTTCTCGTGATATTCCCGATCAACCTAGATGTAACCATTTTGGTGACATTTGACAAAGGGGGCTCTCCAGGGGGAGTCATTTCACCCACTGCATCTAGGGGTCCTAAAATAGAGGCTCCAGTGATAAGATGGATTACCTATTGATCATCGTATACATCTGGGGAGACATGACCAATGACTCTCTAATTATCCATGTGGATAATTAGAACATCCTGATCGGGTTCTGCAAGTAATGCAGCCTGGTCGGCCAGGGCGTCAGCTCGACCATTCAGAGATCGAGGGACATGAGTAACTTCTGGCTGAGATGGGAACTGGACCACTAGCTGGGGAGTGTGCTCCAACAATTTTACGAGCTCTATATTTCTGATGATGTAGTTCCCATTGAACTGATTGATGACTAATTTGGAGCCACCTTTCACATGAAAATGGGACACATCAATCTCGAGGTCCAGCTCGAGGCCAGTGATAAGATCCCAATACTCTGCCTCATTGTTAGTGCATCTTTCTGACAACAGGAATGAGTATGGAACAATGGCTTGTGTCGGGGTAATAAAGATGATACTCCATCCCAACCTTTTAAATTTCAGATCATTGAGCCTCCTGCCAGTGGGGCTTCCAGAAGCGCCATCGAAGTGCATCTGCCGGCACGACATGGATTAGTCTACCAAGAGGATTGCCACATTGGGGAAATCGATATACAAGGACTAGTCAGTAGGAGCTAGATGGGAAACAAGGAAGTCTGCCAATTTTCCCCCTTCAAGTTTTCTGAGGGACAAACATGATATCGAACTATTGTAGAATTACTGGCCAGTGGGCTAAAAGGCCTGTCAACATGGGCCGGTTCAAGATGTACTACAGCTGATATATCTGGGACACCAGTTGTACCTCATGGTTGTGAATGTAATTTTGCAAATTTCGTATGGAGAATACAAGTGTGAGACAACTCTTATTGATAGGAGTGTATCTGGTCTTCATATCGAGGAGAATATGACTGAGGTAGTAAAGACTATTCTTCATCCCCTCATTGTTCGGCTGGGCGAGAAGGGCACCGAGAGATTGTTATAGGGTGGTCACATAAAGGAATAATGGCCTTTTGGAGATGGGTGGCACTAAGACCAGAGGTTGGAATAGATACTATTTGATCACCTCAAAAGAATTCTAACACCCTTCATCCCATTCGTAAGCGATGCCATTTTTTATGAGCTGAGGAAAGAGAATACACCTGCCAGCCAGGTTTGTGTTAAATCTGTGTATGTATCCTAAGTGGCCTTAAAAACCTCGAAACTCCCGGATATTGGTCAAGGGATACATTTGGCCGATGGAATTTATCTTCTCCAAGTCAATCTCGATGCCCTGGTATCTAACAACGAAGCCATGAAATATGACATAGGTGACTCCAAAAGCACACATCAATGGGTTCATCTTCAGGCGGTGAGAATGGAGGAAGCCGAAAAATTTCTCAAGATCCTTGAGAAGGACTTGGAGCTGGAGGTATTTGACCACTAGATCATCCATACAACACTCCACCAATGTCCTGAGAATTGGATTAAATATGCGGTACATAGCCCGCTGATAGGTGTAACCTACATTCCTCAGGATGAAGGGCATAACCTGGTAACAGAAAGTACCTTGTGGTGCCCTGAAGCCTATAGACTCCTCATTCTCAGGGGACATTAAGATCTGGTTTTACCCAGAGTACCAATCCATGAAGGATATGGCTTGGAACCTGGCTATATCATCGATCAACAACTCCATTACGGGGTGGGGGGGGGGGAATCATCCTTCGGATAGTGACAGATGGGATCCCGAAAGTTGATGCAGACTCTGATCTGTCAATTCTTGTACTTGACTGGAATGATGTTGGCCAGCCATTTGGGGAAGTAGACCTCTTTAATGATGTTGTCCCTGATGAGCTTGTAAACATCATCCTAGACCATGGCACCATGAGACGGGTGCCTCTTCCTAGGAGGCTGCTTGAACCTACGGTGATTTTCCGGAAGACGGAGGCAGTAGACGACTTCCTAAGGATCTTGTCCTGGAATCTTGTTGTAAATCTAGGAAAACACATCACGGTGCTATTTAAGGACTTCTATGTACTATTGTGGCTCCTCAGGGGGCATGGCTTCACAGATCAATGTGGGTTTTGAGTCTGCCTCGCTACTGAGGTTCACCTGTAACAATTCGTCGACCGTGGATGAGATTCCCTCTTCGAAGATGGGAGGAGAATCCTCAAAATCCTCTTATCCACTTCTAGAGGAGGGATCCTCCATAATAGAAGTTTCTTCTGTGTTTTCAGACCCTGACACGTGGCTAGTACCAGCTTGAGAAGCAGTGGTAACTGCATCGAAGGACCCCTGTCCTACCATAACCATAGAAATTAAGGCTATTGATCTGATCCCATTTGGTCTTTGGCCCAGGGGTCCAAGTTTGATGATATTAAAGAAATAATGGCGCATCATCTTGATACAGTTAATTAAAACCCGGAAGAACAAAAATGTATGACATATTTCCATTTCCATGGGGTGAAAATCCCGATACCTTATAGGAGTAGGAGGCTCCGGGATCACCTGAGCCGGATTTTCATAGTACTACGAGATAATTTTTCGCCATCGCTTAGACCTGGGAATGTGTTCCCCCCTCATTCCAGACACAATACCTCATTTTCCCTGGTCTGGGGTTGTATCCTCTAATTGGTGGATTGGAATGATATAGGAATCATCTAGATCTATCCACGAGTCGGTCGCAATAGTGGCATGTTCGACCTCATTGTTCTGAATCTCCCTGTCCTTTCTCTTGTAGTAGTCGGTATCTAGATTACAGGCTTCACAAGAGGGAAAGTGAGATGCCTCACCTTGAAGCACACCCACCCAACCTTTGAGGGAGCACATGAGGCACTGGTGATATGATGAGGGAAATTTTATATGTAGGTGGATCCACGGACTTCCCATCAATGCATTGTAGGCGGTGTCCTGGGAGACTACCATAAATTCAATGCTAGAAACTAGGCCACCAAACCGGGTCTTCAATCAAATCTTACTGACCAGTGTCTGTTTCATACTGTCATAACCCTGGATTCTTAGGCCAGAAGGGCTCATATCATCTTCATACAATCCCAGTCTACGCTGTGTCCGAGTCTGGATTAGGTAGATCCCAAAGCTTGTGTCAATAAGACAATGGTGGACCTCCATGTCATTGAACTGACTGGTGATGTATAGTGGGAGAATGTGTCTCAGTAGGGTAGATCCATCATCTTCTCCAAAGAATGAGATAATGGTGTGGAATTCAGCAATCTCAATTGCCTCAGCATGGAAGGCTTATGCGGCTACTAATTCTGTCTCAAACTGAAGGCAGATTCTTAATGCCTCGTCAAAGGCCTCACCCATTTCTGAAGATAGAAGAAGATCCTCGAGGATGGAGATCCTTTCTAGAATACTAAAAAGATGTTAGAGGAAGTCATATTTCTGTTCCAGGCACTAACTTCTACTTATAAGAGGTCCCTCTATTACACGAGGTATGGTGGGCCATGCCGACTGGACTGGCGGCTGATTGGTGCTGGGAATGTCCCGCTACTCACTAGTTGAAGCTTGGGGAGTGAGTACCAAATGAGGACCCGATGACTGTAATCAGTTCGTGGGGAAGCGTGAATGATCGTGACTAGGTCGGGGTGGCTCGTCCTGATCCAGTAACACAAACGATGGTGAAGGCGGACCTGATGTTACCAAATGAGAAAATTGTTCTTGCTGAGCTCTGCGCTGGGCAAACTGCCTGGTTTCTATAGCAAGCATATCCAGGCTTGAAGTACTAACCGAAGCACTTTGATGACCCATATAGCCATGGCTCCGTTGATTCTGCCGATGATTGGGGATGTTGGGAGGATTAATCTGGTGATCCTCATCATCAGGAATCATTTAGGGATTTACTAGCTCTATGGTGTTAACCACGACATTCCCTTGACCGTCACATGAAGCGTCGTCCATTACTAGAAATCTTTTGGGAGGGATTTCCATCCTTGTGGTCATGAAGTGGCCAAGAGTATAGGATGAAGATAGAATTGGTGGGGGGTTTGATTTCCCTTGTGTCTCTAGTGTTTTCTCTTATGGGAAGAGGATGGCTGAGACGATGATGCAGAAGTGGTGGCTACAGCTTCTAAAGAATCTGGTCGATTCAGGCATGCCCGGATGACACCATAGGTATGGGTGACTATTTTCCGATCCATCCAATCATCATACTTCTGTGATCCACGACTAGAAACCTAATGCCACTCGCCCTCACTGTTGTTGCTACTGTCTGGCCTTACAAAGACGCTTGCTACCTATGCCAGGGCTGGCCCTGGCCTGACTGTGTTGTTGTCGACTAGGTCATGGATCTAGTATTTGAACACATAGCACTTCTTTAGAGTGTTCCCCAGGATCTAGTGATAGGGGAAGTAATTAGTGTTTTCATTAGGGTTTTCCTCTTCCGGTCTTCTACACACAGGAAAATGCACAATTCCCTGTTCCAAGGCACTGTGAATGTAACCGGGGTCTTATGTATTGTTGAGTGAGTAGGTCCTGTTTCTCCTATCCAGAAAGGGGGACCATGGATCCTGAACCTGATGGAGGGATAGAGGATCTTGTTGAGGAGGTGGAACTAGGTTATCCTACCTGGCTGGTGGCGGTGCATTGTGCGGAGGAACCTGCCGATTTTGAGGTGGCTGTTGCTGTGCTGGAGGTTGCACCTGTGGTGGCGAGCCTCTACGAAGTTGTAGAGGTGGCTCCACTAGTAATAATTCCAGCTATCTAGGTGCCTCTATTTGGGCCATTGCAGGGGGCTCGGCCCTATAGGTCCTCCTCGCGGGGATTGCAGGAGGCAATAGGTGTGCTTCCTTATCCTACAGTAAGGCTTCCTCTAGGTGTTGGTCCTTATCAGAGAAGTCTCAGAATCCACCAAGGTAGTTTTGGGTAATTAGAGAGGGAACTAGTTCCATCTTAACATTTTCCACACACATAGTCAGTAATTTCTCTTGAGTCAGTGGCATGTCAAGGGAATACGTGAGTCCTTTCCACCAGGGGAAAAAGTCAGCTACGCACTCATCAGGACTTTCCTTGCACTTGAAAAGGTCCGAAATACTATTTTTCCACGTGGCAGAGCTTAACTAGTATCGGAATTGCCTATGGAGGTCCTCCCATCTGGTCACCGATCTGATGGGGTGGAGGTTGTAAAAGACAAATGCAGGGCCTTCCAATGTCTACACAAAACACCAGAGTTTGGCAGCTTCCTTCTCTGCTGGAGTTCGCAACATGGGGCCACACCTTGAGGTAAAGTGGGACAGGTGTAGTGGGGGGTCCCCTATCCCATTAATGGAGGATAATGTGGGATTTCAGAAACCCTAGGGTGTTGGCATATCATCCAAACATTCCGGATATGGCTTGCCATCAGGTGGGAGTGCCACCTGTCATGTTTCCAACCCCTCTAGGGGGCGATGAGTGCCTCAATTAGATCATCTAGATGGGGATCTCTGTCATTACGAGGATCCCTATCCATGAGTGTGTTGGTAGGTTTTTCAACATGGTACGCAGGCCTAGCAGCTTGTTGAGTGGCTGGTGGCACAACCCTCGGGGCAGATGGGGGAACTCATGTTGGGTCCCTTAGATTGTTACACTACTCCGGAGGGTCTGTTAAGACATATTATGCCATATTTCTATAATTTATTGCTTCAACCCTATCTACAGGGGTAGGATAGTCAGGGTTGCCTGGAGGCAACTCACCGAGAGGAAGTTGTTCCTACCCCAACTTCCCTGGAATAGGATAACCATAGTCTGGTTGTTGCTCTACATCTCGTTCATCTAGGAGGTCATCAAACAACTTCTATTGTTTGGAAAGTTGCTGATGCAACACGCCTTTTTTCAGATTCTTCCTCTATCTTCTGCATTGACCCAGACAAGTCAAGGGGTTTGGCGTTGTCGAGATTCACTTTACCCTTATTGTGCTTTATGCTAATGACTAATGCCTCAGTGGGCATAGGGAGACACAACAAGCTCCACTGTTGACGAGTAACCCTCCCCGAGGTGTCCAGTAGCAGTGGCATGCCTTTAGGGTGGAGGTCCTCGTCCAAGAGCTCCAACTCATTTTTCTCTACCGATAGGTTTTCCATGTTGACCGCAACTCTACCCGGGGGAATGTCCTCAATGTCTCATAGTAGGTCGGTTTTCCATTGAATATGACTGAAGAGGAGGGCAGTATATTGTCTGCATCCACAGATCAGCAGGTGGGGGGGGGGAAGCCTCCTTGATAATCTTCCCAGAGGGCTTGATGGAAACACACACCTTTTCTTGGGTGAGGGATTCCGGCACACAGAAATTCGGTGCTTCCACTGGCCAAAACATCTCTAGGAAGTGGTCCACTGTGAGGATATTAAATTTGATCCTTGGATCAGATTTAGGGTTTGTCCCTTCATTAACCCACTCATCAACCAGGGGAGGCCGAGGAACCAGAATTGGTACCGAAGAAGACCACTAGGATGGTAGGCTGGTCGGTGGAGAGTACAGTGAGCGAGCTTAAAAGTCACCACATCTCATGCTACCCTATGAATATTGTAGAGAATTAGCCAACACATAGCATTAGGATGGCTGACGGACGCAGTTCCTGGTGAAGGGGCTAGGACTATTGGAAATGGGCGGTGTTGTTGCTCGCCCGCCATTGGTCCCCAGAATAGCTCTCTATGATCTCTCGTCAAGGTAGAGAGTTCTTCTGATAATGACGGTGGTGATTTCACAACTGTAAAATGTGGGTTTCTATGTTTTAATAATCCTGAATATACCTATGGATGGATGCAGGAATACGATGGACGTCACATTCTAGGATTACTAGGATGATGCGCCTCATTCCTACCCCATCCCTTGATTTGGAGGAGTGAGGGGAGGGTTCCCACGCTGAGTCATATTCTGCTATATAGTCTGAAAAATAGACTGTTTTGATCTCATTGTAGACCATAACCAAATTCTTCTTATGGTGGTGATGACCCTCCGTCCTTCCCCTGGATGGCTCTTCTGGATGGGCTAGCTTTCTGACATGAGGGGGTCCTTCGGTCGTACTGGTGCTGGGGTGGGGAGGGTTTCCACCTAAGTAAGCTAGGGTACGAGGATCACCGAGGAAGATATCAAAGGGGACATGGGTAGGACCTATGTGGGTAGTGTTGGAGTGGGTAATACCTCAGCTGGAACCGGTAAGATCATGGGGGACCTCATTGATTGTTTCCCCTGGTGACATCAGTATGAGGAGGTCCCTCGTACTGGTTGAGCTGAACACGGGTAGGACCTCTATGTTGGGCGCTGGTGAAGTGAAGCTATCCCTCACTCCACTGATTTCTAGTACGAGTAAGACCTTCGCCAGCTACTATGAGGACATGTGGAGGGTCCCTGTGTTGGAGAGTGACCAGATGTGCAAATTCCCCATATCAACAGTCTATGGAGGGTGGAAAGACTCCATATCCGGTGTAGTAGGCATAAGAGATACTTCCATACTGAGCATCACCGCTACAGGGAGGACCCACATTTGTATTGAAGGTGGCACATAGAGTAGCTCCATGCAGAGACTGGATGCAGGGAATGGACCCGTTCTCCATGGTAGTGGTATGTGTAGGACCAATTTAATGGGTGTAAATGGTGCGGCCTAGTCTGTGGCAGCCACTGCCTGTGATGTCGACCAAGAGAGTCAATCCAGCCTGACTGTGGGGCGGTTTGGGCCTCGATCCAGGTCAGGCGTATTAATGTCCCTTCTCAGCATACACAAAGATTTGGTGATATGTGTCAGTGGTGGCTCTAACCATAGTAGTCTCTGACGTTGACATCCCTTGGAGGACGTCCTCTTCGGCTTGCGATCGACACTGGTGTCAGGTTAGATAGACCTGAGTTGGTGTTGCAGGTACATGACCTTCCTACTCCTCAGCTAGTATGACTAGGTGGTGGTGCTGACATGGCCTGGTGGGAGCTCTTGATGGGTGCCCTTGGAATGGGATCCTGGCACTGCTGACAAAAATATATCCAACCTCGTCGGCATAGGTTAGGGAATCATTAAGACGTTACGAGGAAGGATCCCTAAACAGTTATATGTTGGAGTGGGGAGCATTAGCTCCCTGTGCGGCCCTCGGGGGTAGCGTTGACGATGAAGCGCAGATGCCTCTAAACCCAGGCGAGCCATATCCCGAGTCAGGAAAATATACTCCTCCTCGTACTGGCGTATGAGTTCAGTGATCACCCTTCGTTGAATGAACCCTGAGGGAGAGATGGGGAGGAGGTTCCTAGCAGTCGTGGCCATTGAGACAGTCGCAGAAGAGGCGGAACCGCATGGAAATGTCTCGCTGGTAAAGGCCATGCCCCCGTATCGAGTGGGTAGGTAGTGATTGAGTTCCAGGTGAAACAACTTTGTTCCTAAAAGCAGGGAGAATAACTCATCAGTGCAGAAATAAAATGGCAACTGATGACCAGTGCCCCAACGTCATTCTGTCTTCCATGGCTGGTAAGATGGATACACGCTAGCAATGTCAAAGATTGAGATGTCCAACGTTTTGACTACCCTAACTTCTGGTGAGTTTCATGCCGGTCCCACTATTGTTTTTGGGGGACCCAGTGCCAGATAGCTGGATCTGGAGACACATTAATCCACTGATGTCTCGAACACTACTAATCTCCATAATGACGAGAAGATTTCATGCCGGGTTCACCATTTCTGTTTCAGATGCTTTCGCCGGGGCGCGCGCGTCCGTCTTCTTGGAGAATAGTGGCGCTGTTTGTGGCCTTGAATTCTTGCATTCCAAAGACAGGCGGTATATATTCCTTTTTAAGAGATGTTTCCTCCATGATCTAAAAGAAATGATTAGATGTTGGTTCTTCCTTCCAGGGATTCCACCTCAGAACTCGTCACCTAGTCCGGGTCTCCTGTATAGATTTAATACGTTGTTCGCGAAACTATTCCTAGTTCCATATCTTCATGGGAACTAGTTAATGAAACTACATCTGTCGGGACATTCCAAAGGGTCCAGTCAGGGCAGAAACCTTCTTGTGAGGGGAGTAGTCACGTTGGACAACACGGGAGATTCTAGACACTGGGACAATAACGCGTCTGGGTTTCTTTCCCTTATCATAGGGCTCCTCGAGGGCGCGGAAGCTCGAGTCATCCCACGTTAGATGAAAGGAATCATATGTCATAGGAATGTATATGAGGTTTTCCTCACCTTCCCATGATTAACAAATGGCATGCCATGATTTAACATCTAGCGAAGATGGATTAGACTGATCAGAACACCAACAGGAGTGGAACAGACATGTGTGATCCCCTGAGGGAACACTAATGTTAGGAGGGGGTGAGTTGAAATGATCTCAATAGGATGTGGTGGCCCGGGTAAGAATTAAGATGGATGATGGATGGTTGAATATAATGGTTGTGGAATTATGGAACCGACTTGAGTATGACGGTGATTTTGGGATTAAGTCTCGAAGAGACCTCTTATGTATCCCTATGTCAGGGAATCAAAGTCTCAGTAGTTCACAATACAATGGATAACCGTAGAATAGTGTTGACAACGTATTATCGCAGGATGGGGTGACAACGACTTTCCACTGGATAGAGTCACATGGACCTATCACTGGATGAGGACACAACTGCTTACTGATTGATAGGGTCACAACGACTTATCGCTAGATGGGGTCACAACAACTTATCGTTGGATGGGGTTGCAACGGCTTACCGCTGAGTGTGGTTACTACAACATACCACCGGATGGGGTCACAATGGCTTACCACAAGGTGGTGTTGAACATCAGGGAGGCTTCTTATATAACCTTCCTTAACAAGGATAATAGTCCACGTAGTTTATGTATGGGGCATTGGTTTCTCGATGTGAATATTGTTCAATAACAACAGGAGCTGGGCTTGAACCTCAGGGAGGATTATTATATACCTCATCATAAAAAGGATCGAAGTCCATGTAGTTCAGAGTAGGGTGGGGACTGACGTGAAGATGGTCATAACGTATAGTTTTTGGGCTTGGACCTCTGGGAGGCTCCTTATGTACCTCTCATTGGAAAGTATCGAAGACCCTATAGATCAGTTTGGGTGTGGTGAACCGATGTGACGGGGGTCAGAACGGCCGGGTGTTGAGCTTGAACCCCAGGAAGGCTTCCTACGTACCCTGCCTTGGAAGGGATCAAATACCATGTAGTTCAAATGGAGTGGGTGGCGATGTGAAGGTGGGTCGGAACTCATGGGTGTTGGTCTTGAACCTCAAAAAGGCTTCCTATGTACCCTTCCTTAGCAAGGATCAAAGTACACATTGTTCAGGATGGGTGTGGTGAACTGATATGAAATGGGTCAAAATGACCGCGATTTGGGCTTGAACCTCAGGGAGGCTTCCCACGTACCTTACCTTAGCAAGGATCAAGGACTGCATAGTTCAAATGGAGTGGGTACTGACGTGAAGGGGTGATAGAACCAATGGGTGTTGGGTTTGAACCTTAGGGAAGCTTCCTATGCACCCTACCTTAGCAAGGATCAAAGCCTACGTAGTTCGATAAAGGTGTGGGGCTTACACTCTATGATTCCCAGAGAGAATTTCATGGTCGATGCTTACTCTAAGGTCATGTGATTCATTCTCGGTGTGAGAAACAAGAGGAAAAAATGACATGACGATCACATCATGAAAGGTTAGTCAGGGGAAAGTAGAGTAGGGGGTACATGTGGTTAGTAACCGAAAGTGGAAACAGGGGATTCCACGTGGTTAGCATGCCAATGAAAAAATAGATTGGGACTTACTACATGGTGGAGGCCCAGTGGTGACAAAGCCCAGCGGAAGAGGGATTTGGCACCGATGAATGGAGGGGCAGGGATGTTGCCTATTGCTAGAAAGGCTAGGGGCTTACACCATGGTGGTTTCCCTTTCCTCGCGGACAAACATTGTTCCAATAAATAAGATTTCATTCTGTGTGAGGATTGATCTCACTCTCTTGGAGTCTAGTGGGCATAGAGAATGTCCTAGACGGGGCACCCTGCATGTGAGGCATGGTGGGAGGTCACAGTTTAATGTTATGTGCCGAGGAAAATGGTGCTTGGAATTTTAAGGTCCTGCAGCTTAGACGAGTTGGGTGCGCTCTGTGTTGGGTCGGAAGAAACGAGAAGAATGGCAAGAGGGGGGGTGAATTGCCTTTTAAAAAAAGATTGACAAATTAAAATCAAAGTAAAGAATGCAGCGGAAATAAAAGAGGCAATCACACAAGAAATTGATAACGGAGTTCGGACAAAACCCGGCCTACGTCTCCTCTCCCAACTCAACCGTTGAGAGATTCTACCGCTTGCTTTTCAATGGTTTTAGCAAGAAACCCACTAGGCTTTGAGGTAGCACTAGGACCTATTACAGCTTTCTTTTTGTGGTTTAGCAAGAACCCACTTGCTTTTAATGGTTTAGCAAGAACCCATTTGCTTTTAATGGTTTAGCAAGAACCCACTAGCCTTTTTAACGGGTGAAGGCTAGCTCACCGAAAACTCAAGCCTTTTAAAAGGAAAGGCTTGACTAACCTCTTCACACCTTAATGGTGGTGTGAAACCCAAAAGAAAGGGGGATGAGAAAAGGGTTTGGGGTTTGTAGGCACAAACCCAAAATTAAAGCTCAAAATATATAAAGAATGAAAAACCGTAATGGAGGAAGTCTTGGGCGCCTTTGATTGATTGGAGATGTTGAAGGCCGCTTCCAAGCTTCTTTGAAGGAGCTCCTTGGATGTGGAATTGGATGGAGCTAGGTGGGTTCCTTTGAGGAAGTCCGCCGGAGGTACGCCAAATGATCAACAAGGTGTCCGTAGGCTTCACAATAGTTCCGGTTAGGGTCCGGGGCTTCCTTGGCCTTTATTTATAGGCATGGAACCCTTGAGGAGGCTTCGGAGCCGTTGGAGAAGTCCTCGTAGCCGTTGGAGGCCAAAAGAAGGTTGACTGGTCAAACCCAACGGTTAGTTTGACTGGGTTACCGGCTGGCCGGTACAGGGCCACCGGCTGGCCGGTGCCTTGGCAGAGAAGAGGAGATTTGGTCCAGGCTCTACCGGTCGACCGGTGGAGGAGCCACCGACTGGCCGGTGGCAAGACAGTCGCAAACACTATTTGGGCTGGGTGCCACAGGTCGACCGGTGACAGAGCCACCGGTCGACCGGTGGAACCTGGCAGTGGGCAATCCCTCTGCCAGTTCCACCGGCTGGCCGGTGCTATCACACCGGTTGGCCGGTGGACTGAATTTCAGTCCATTTCTTGTCCATTCTTGGGCCAATCCTTTGGAAATCTTTTGTCTATCATCCACAACACTTAAAAACAAAGTTAAACACATATGAAAGTGATTGTGATCATGAAAATCAAAGAGTGTGGGGTACAACAATCTCCCCCTATTTTGATGATCACAATCACTTATCTAAGCAATGTAAAAACTTAAATGAAGGGCATGCCTAAATGATAAATTGAAAATAAATACTAAGCATGAGACCAAAGATTCTCCCCCAATCAATCAAGAAATTTCCCCCCCTTTGTGATTATCAAAATAGAATGGGGCATAAAACTTGATTGAGGGAGAAGGGTTTGAAAAACAAGATAAGAGAATTGAAAAACCAATTGAGATTTTTGAAATTGAAATGAAAATTTGAATCAAAAATTGAAAAACAGTTTGAATTGAAAGTTTTGAATCAAAATAAAAAGTTTTGAATGAAAATTTGAAACCAAGAGTTGAAATTGAAAGAGAAAATTCTTAAACAAACCCAACTCCCCCTAAATAAAAACAACCAATCACCGGGGAGAGGAATTTTGAAAAGAGACAATTTTAGGCCCAGAGAGACTCGCTAGAAGGGATTTTTCAATCCACACTTGCCTTGTAGCGGGTCTTCTCCTATAGAATTCATCGGAAAAAAAAAATCGATTTGGGCCTACCATACCGGGCGTTCTTACAATTACATTCATATATGAGGTGCCCGGATTTTTTGCAATAATTACAGAATTTAAATTCGGAGCTCCCCCTTACAAAAATAGTGGGTGCATGGGAGGAGGAAGCTATATTGGTGTAGCCAAGTCCATTGGTGGTTCTAGATACTCGTTGAGAACCTAAGAGTTTGGACAAATTTTGTTCACCTTGGGTGAACTTGGCTAGGGTCTCCCTTAGGTCTTTGATGGTTGATTCCATGGAATCAACATTTGGAAAATTTTGGATTTTAAGGGTCAACTCTTCCTTCTCTTTGAGAAGTTGTTCTTTTTCGGAAGAGAGTTTTTTGAAATTCTTTTTTAAAGCAACAAATTTTGAAGAGAGTTCATGAAAACCATTTTCAAGTTGGTCTCTAGCATGTGAGAGTTCTTCATAAGATAAATGATTTAAAGAATTGGAATTTGAAGAACAAGAGGAGGAGTCGGAAGATGTTACCTCATGGAATGCCATTAGGCATTTTGTACCTTTGTCGCTCGAGAAGGAGGAGGAGGTTGAAGAGGAGGTGTCACTCCATGTCGCCTTGAGGACCTTTTTCTTTCCTTTCTCCTTTTGCGTGGCCCGTTTTTTGTTGAGTGTGCAATCGGGCTTGTAATGGCCCTTTTCGCCGCACCCGTAGCATTTCACCTTGGGCTCGGATCTTGCGGTGGGTTCTTGCTTTCGATGCTTGCGGGATTTCTTCTTCTTCTTGTGCTTCTTCATAAATTTGTGCATTTGGCGGGCGAGATTCTCCATTTCCGAGTCGCCGTTTGAAGATGAAGTAGATGAGGAAGATGAGGATGAGGAGGAGCTTACTTCTTTTTGTACCTTGAGGGCAATGTTCTTTGGAGTTTTGATAGGGGTGCCCTCCTTTTGATCTTGCCTCCTCATCGTGATCTCATAGGTCATGAGAGATCCGATGAGCTCCTCTACCGGCATATTTTTGACGTCCTTAGCTTCTTGGATCGCCGTCACCTTTGGTGCCCATGAGCTCGGTAGGATCCATAGGATCTTCTTCACCATTGTTTCTGCAGAAATGTCATCTCCAAGAGATTTTCTACCATTGCACACATCAGTAAAGCGAGTAAACATATCGGAAATAGACTCATTTGGATGCATTGAAAATGACTCAAAATCCTGCCTATACATGACCAATCTAGTGTCTTTGACTTTATTAGTGCCCTCATGAGTTACTTCTAAAAGTTTCCAAATTTCATGTGAGGAGGTGCAAGTAGATACTCGATTGAACTCATTTCTATCTAAGCCGCAATGGAGAGCATTCATGGCTTTGCCATCAAGCTCAAAATTTCTAATGTCGGCTTGGGTCCATTTGGATTCGTCGGGGGTAGACAAAGTGTAACCTTGCATGACTATTTTGTATATGGGATATCCTATGCTTCTTAAAAAAGTGGTCATGCAGGTTTTCCAATAATTATAGTCGGACCCATCAAAAAATGGAGCCCGACCCAAAGAAAATCCTTCGGGGGATTGAGAGGAAGAAGCGGTAGAAGCCATAAAAAAAAGGATCTTTAATTTGAAACCGGGTAGGGAATTATTCAAATACGTCCTCTGATACCAAGTGTTGGGTCGGAAGAAACGGGAAGGATGGCAAGAGGGGGGGTGAATTGCCTTTTAAAAAAAGATTGACAAATTAAAATCAAAGTAAAGAATTCAGCGGAAATAAAAGAGGCAATCACACAAGAAATTGATAACGGAGTTCGGCCAAAACCCGGCCTACGTCTCCGCTCCCAACTCAACCGTTGAGAGATTCTACCGCTTGCTTTTCAATGGTTTTAGCAAGAAACCCACTAGGCTTTGAGGTAGCACTGGGACCTATTACAGCTTGCTTTTTGTGGTTTAGCAAGAACCCACTTGCTTTTAATGGTTTAGCAAGAACCCACTTGCTTTTAATGGTTTAGCAAGAACCCACTAGCCTTTTTAACGGGTGAAGGCTAGCTCACCGAAAACTCAAGCCTTTTAAAAGGAAAGGCTTGACTAACCTCTTCACACCTTAATGGTGGTGTGAAACCCAAAAGAAAGGGGGATGAGAAAAGGGTTTGGGGTTTGTAGGCACAAACCCAAAATTAAAGCTCAAAATAAATAAAGAATGAAAAACCGTAATGGAGGAAGTCTTGGGCGCCTTTGATTGATTGGAGATGTTGAAGGCCGCTTCCAAGCTTCTTTGAAGGAGCTCCTTGGATGTGGAATTGGATGGAGCTAGGTGGGTTCCTTTGAGGAAGTCCGCCGGAGGTACGCCAAATGATCAACAAGGTGTCCGTAGGCTTCACAATAGTTCCGGTTAGGGTCCGGGGCTTCCTTGGCCTTTATTTATAGGCATGGAACCCTTGAGGAAGCTTCGGAGCCGTTGGAGAAGTCCTCGGAGCCGTTGGAGGCCAAAAGAAGGTTGACTGGTCAAACCCAACGGCTAGTTTGACTGGGTTACCGGCTGGCCGGTACAGGGCCACCGGCTGGCCGGTGCCTTGGCAGAGAAGAGGAGATTTGGTCCAGGCTCTACCGGTCGACCGGTGGAGGAGCCACCGGCTGGCCGGTGGCAAGACAGTAGCAAACACTATTTGGGCTGGGTGCCACAGGTCGACCGGTGACAGAGCCACCGGTCGACCGGTGGAACCTGGCAGTGGGAAATCCCTCTGCCAGTTCCACCGGCTGGCCGGTGCTATCACACCGGTTGGCCGGTGGACTGAATTTCAGTCCATTTCTTGTCCATTCTTGGGCCAATCCTTTTGAAATCTTTTGTCTATCATCCACAACACTTAAAAACAAAGTTAAACACATATGAAAGTGATTGTGATCATGAAAATCAAAGAGTGTGGGGTACAACACTCTGCACTGCTTGGACATAGATAACTAATACCCAACCACCCATGGGGGATGGAACACATCAGCAATGCCATGGTGAGGGTGTGTTTTGGAGTGATCCATTTGGGGTCCAAGTTTTCATGGCTATGCCAAGAATAAATAGTCGTTAGTGTGCCTATGCGAAGAAGAATGAGGCGAAGCAACACAAAAGGTAGAACTACCCATGGGACATTGAAATTTATTCGAGAAAACCTGAGGGGACACATGGGAAGAGAGCGTGAGACATAGGTGTGTCACAGATAAGAGAGGATCGGGCATGGTGCCTTAAGGTGAGGGAAGCACATAGAGCATGCGTAAGAGAATGATCTGGGGAAAGATAGAAGGTCTCTGCACAAAATGCAAGGGTTTCATGAAAGATAGAGGGTTTGCGCACAAGACATAAGGTTGGTGTGCAAGACAGATGGTTGGCGTGCAAGATGGACCAGTGGCGTGTAAGGTAGAGGGTTTGCACGGAAGACTAACGGTTCACGTGCAAGAAGAACGTGTTGTGTGTAAGAGCACCTGTCACGCAGATGGAACTTGTGCACAAAAGGGAAACCCTTGTAAGAAAATGAATTTGGAAAGAAATGAAATTCACGAGGATTAGGCCCCAGAGGGCTTGCTAGAAGGTTCCCCCTCAGGGGACCTATCTTGAAAAATCCAATACCTGAATGCGAAGTGGTTTTTCACGCGGTCGTGGAAGACGGGGTTTATGCGTAGCAGAGCATCGCTTCATCATCGGGTACCCCCTTAAAGGTTGGGTATATGATTTGTTTTATAGCCTGCATCCTCAGAGTGGCGTTCAAGGACCATTCGCGCAAACAACCATTTGAAGCGGTGTCGGGCGCGCAACGCCGCAGCGGATGGGGCTACGGGCGCGGAAGGGGGGCCAGGTATGAAAATGCCGGTTTGATGCCTTATCGTGCATAGAACAGGGGATGGGTTCACAAATGACCATTTGAAGATACCTTGTGCACGGAACGGGGGGTCGAGCACACAATTTCTAATGCACCAAAAGCCCCCCTGCACGCAGCCTCCGAATCTTGCGCACGCCCACCAAATCTTGCACGCACCTGCCGAATCTTGGGCGCGCCAGCCTCCCAAGCCCTAAAATCTTTTCTGGTTATCCCGGATTCATTCTATGCTCTGCTCTCTGTCCAATTTGTCCATTCTATGAATTTTGGAATCAACAGTAATGATAAGAAAACATGAATTATTTTGAAATTTTTATATTACATGAAAAGTGGATACTAATTGGATGTGTCTGCATTGCAATGTATGTGCTTGTTATATTATATTTTTGACTTAATTCTATATAACTATATACTAGAAAAGTATTTTTGAATGCAGTAAAGTGAATTATTATCTATAAAATTTATTAAATAATGTTTTAAGGAAGAGTCCTCATATTCTTGATTTTAAATAAAAATATTGTAAAACAATTCTTTGAATTTATTTTTTTATAAGATAAATATATTTTTCATAAAATATATTAATAATATATTATCAATAATTAGTTATTGGTTTGAAATTGATGAAATAATATTTTAATGTTTTAAATGGATATTTTCCTATCAAAATAGTTTTCATTCCATTTTTTTAATTTAATGTTTATATTACAAATTTTTTGTATTTTTGTTTGAAAATATATAATCAATTTTTTGCATTTTTAAGGAAAATATTATTTGAGGATAAATATTTAGGATCATTATGAAATAGTGAATTTTTAGGTGAATAGTGAAAATATACTTTTTACCAAAATTGTAAATTTATAATTATATAATCATGAACTATAATTGTAAGAAACATTTTAATTGGTCAAATATGTATCAAAAAGTAATAATATACGTTATTAAAATATAGTATTCATTTTAAAAACCTTTTATTAAAATTTTATGAACTTATGTAATATATTTCAAATAAAGAAAACTATTTCTAGAATTTTATTTTAAATAAATATCATTTTGGAAAAATTGTGTTTTTTCTTACATTGAATGCCACATAGAATTTATTATTTTTATAATTAAACTATTTATGTCTTGAAAATAAAATTACTTTTTTATCTTATCCTAAGCATATATTTAAAGATTAAAAATATTATTTTTCTAAAAATGGGGGTTTTACACATTACATGTTATCACATTAAAATAAATTATTTTTACACATATAAATTTAATTTGAAAAAATATATTTTATTTTTGGAAGTAGTGTTCCAACATTTGGTAAAAAAATCCATTTAATTTTTAGGCATAAACATTAATTACAAACTTAAAAACTAGTTTCCACGATAAAATCGATTATCGTAAAAGTAGAAATTGTAACGATTAAAGGAATTAGAAAAATTGTTTTAAAAAATTTCTTCAAGTGAATAGATAAGAGACTATTGATCTTATCACATCCCGCACTCTATGTTTTTCCAATATTTGGGTCTTCTTGAAATTTTAATCATGATCTCTATTTATATTAAATTTTTATTTTTACAAAAAAATGAATTCTGACCACTTATACAATGGGTCCCCACCACCCTTTCAAATACATTATAAAATATTCATTTACTCTTAATCATATTCATATATTAATACCGATAGAATCATATATATTATCATTAATCCCATATTCATATGAAGTTTTCTTAAGGCCTCTATTTCTAAGGATTCTTCCTAGGGAAAGCCTCTGTCCGCAACATGAGTTCCTTTTCCAAGATTATTTTGTTTTCATTCAAAAATTCCCAAATAAAATTTTATAATTAATATATAATTAAGAAATTATATTTATTATATTTAATCATATTATTATATAGTAATATTTATTAATCACATTTCCCTCTTTCTATTATGAAATACAAAACCATCATTTGTGTGTTGTGTGGTCTACTGCTTCCACAAAGCAACAAAATTCATTTTTCATTACTGTCTCTCCTCTTGGATTACAAATTTAAAATTAAATACTAAATTTTAAATATATAATATAACTATGATTATTAATAACAAAATATAATAAACCTTTTTTGCATATATTTATTAGAGAAATGAAAACATTGCATTTTCATTTGGTGGACTACCCCCACCACAATGTAACGTATTTTTCATTTAGTTTATTTATTATTTCATAATTTTTTTAAAAATTGACTCACCAACTTAATGGTATAAAAATAATAAAAATAATATTTTATAATAATGATATTTTTTTTCAAATGGTTCCACTTTGAAAATCATAATCATCCATTACTTATGCTTTGTTCAGGTTTAGTTTAGAGTAACTACCTACTCTATAAATGATATAAACTACTATAATGGATGACTATGTGAACATTGTTAATGATAATATATTATATAAATAATAAAAATTGTATTTTAGTTTCGTTTTGTATTGGTAAAACCTATATTAAAAAATAATTAAGATACAAATCTTTTTTCATTAAAAAATAACTAAAATAGGCTCATTGTTGATTTTCTCTTTATGTTTCATAACAAAAAATCCCATATAATGATAATATAATATTAAAAATATTTATAAATATTCAATTATATTACCATGTATTATCTTGAAACAATTAACTATTTTACAAGGATAAAAACAACAACACTATTATGATATGAGTTCAAAACAATGAAGATTACTGACACTCGATATAGAAATTTTTTTATTATAAACATATATGCCTATATAGAATAATTATAAATTAATTTTATAAATGTATATTATTATGAAAAATTATCACTAATATTTTATTAATAAAATTACCTTTTTTAAATATGAGAATCAATCTCTTTAGAGGATGTCAATAATTTAGCTAACTATTTTTGTTAACTCATTTTTTCATCAAGTTATTACAGATATTAGTATTGAAGAATATTTTCTGATAAATAACTTATTCTACCTAATTATTATATTTTATTTTATATTTTGTTTATGTTTTTATAAAAGTTTTCTCTTATAATATAATTATCAAATGATTCTTATCTTATGGATTATGTTACGACTAAGCGGTTCTTGTTTCAATTTTCACAACTCGATACTTATTATAATGAACTGTATTTTCATTGGTATAGTATATATAATTTCCTTTTTAATATTTTATGTAATTATCCTCTCATTATTCATGGTGTTTATTTTTTTAGTTAAAATTTTATCCTTCAAGGGGTTTTGATTCGATTTTTTCTAAATCCATAAGTGTGATCTATCTCAACTTCCAATTCCAGGAGATATGTTTAATATTGTGAACAATATTTTTGTCATATGATGTATTAACCATATTTTTTCATCAATTAAATTTATTATTTTTCATTTAATTTTATTCTAATTTCATGGAATCCCTGTCATGTTATTTAGATTCACATGTATCCTTTATAGTAAGCATTTTTTTTTGGATCATTGTTTTTTATAATTGAGATATGATTCATATTCAAAACATGTTTACTTTTTTTTGTGTATATATTTTCTATTGTTTATATTCTAAATTATCTCCTATTTTTTCTTGTTAGGAGATTAAACTCATGTAAATCCATCACTGCCTTTTTCTTTATAAACCATCATCTGTAATATCAACGATTTTTATTCTAATTCCTTTCTTTTATGAATACCCTATTTTTCATTCCATTGAATAATTTGAATTATCCTAGACACCCAACATTGAATAGTTTGGATATATTTATGACATAAATTTATTCCATTAATCAATATTTTTTTAGGTTATGGGATTCTTATATCGAAAACTATTTCATTTATTTTGTGGAAAAATATTGATAATTGGTATATTTATTATTCCAATATGATTATTTATTTATTTCTAAGTAATGTTTCTTTTGTATTTTATAGATATTTAATTTTATAATATGAATAATAAATTAGAATAATTATAAATGTGGGATCCTACTATATATGTCCCTTAAATTAATTAATAGGTATCATGAGACAAATTATCTTGGTTGTTTTTGCGTATGACTGACCAGAACATTTATTTTCCAACCAAAACACCTTGATGGAAAGATCATGATATCTTGGATTAAAGGGGATGAATTATCTATCTAACATTATGAATTCCATCCCTAAGGAACCAATTATTGTTATCTATGTGTACTTTTAATCACCATTGTTATCCATGGATATATTAATTGTTTCATTTTAATTTTATTATGAAATTATCAATGTTTACATATACTAACCATATTATTTATAGACATTTTATGCTCACATGGAATCCTTGATTGTTATCTCATATGATTACCCATATTTTTAATTTGAGGTCACCAATTATTATGTATCTATTTCTCATGTTTAGGTAGAAATGCATTACTCAAGAATTATCCCACTAAAGAGATCACGTCAAACATTTCTTGAAGAAGATGAAAAAATATTTTGAAATAAGTAGTTTAATGTATGGTGAAAAAATTTCCATCAATAGAGAAAGACATGGGATTTATTATTTTAATTTTTTTCATCATTTTCCAATGATATAATCCTTAATGGTATTTAAAATATATGAAATGAAATATTTTATTTATGTAATATAATTATAGGAAAGAAATTTATGGGATTGTAAAATTGGTATAATATCTATGATCTAATTTTTTTCACCAAATGCTAGAGTACAGATCTGGGAAATCACATATGGTATCACATGGGGTTTTGATAACATTATAGGTTAGGATATTCCTGGAGGATAATTTATGTCTTAATAAGTTATAGTTGATTATAATTTAAAATGTATATTAATTAATTTATCTTGGTTGAGTTAATATTGAATATTTTATGTTGTTTAGAGAATCATAATGTAAATCCATGGGATTAGAATATTTTTAGTAAAAAAACAATGTTTTTTTTAAAATGATAGAGTTTGTTGGTGTCTGCAAAATTAAATCCCTATTTGGATACTAGAATGTACATGTGGATGTAGCACATATGAAAATTGAGTAATAACCCTGAATAATGGTAGTTGATAATTTACTCAATCTTCACTATTGTGTAAATGAGAGGCCCTATGATTATACACATATCTGGAAACACCCAATGGATATGATTGGGATTATCATGTTCTCTGTATTAGTAATTTTGTGAGATTTTATGATGTTTAGATTAGGGAAATTAATGATAAAATTTACATGGATAACTAATGTTGAATCAGAAGGATTCATAAGTTAAGTTACATATTAATTGATATGTCATTTCTTAGATAAAGGGTCTGTTATATTTTGAGAGCACATATTTTAGTGATTTTGATGTTTAGAATATTATATCAAATTTCATGTTAATTTGGGTTATAGATATTATAAATTAGTTTAATATGTATGAGTGAAACCATATAAAAGTTAACTAGGTTGGACAAAAAATTATATTGGTCTAATTGATAGTGATTTAGATTAAATAGAATGAAAATGTGAAGTTTTTAGAAGAGAATGAAATTTTGAGGGTTAATTTTTCATGTAATTATCTTAAAATATTTATATTATACTGTTAATTTTTCAATACTCATGTTATCTCATTTTTATTAATGGTTGATGCCTAATGAAATAGATGTCATAATTTTTTCCATATACAATGTGTAGATTGTACCAATAATACACTAAATCGGATAAGTACTAGAGTGAGAAATATGGTGATTATTTCAAGAATTATATACATAATTATGTTTAATAATGTGAATTTATCTGATTTTAAATACACACTAAATAAGATAATTAAGGATTTACATGGATGTTATGATCAAGAATATGATTATGGAAAGAAGATTAAATCTCATTCATGTGAAAAAATTGGTATGAATCACAATGAAAAATGTCTTAATGGAACTATGTGATATTTCAAGTATTGAAATTCAATGAATTTGGAAACATGTTTCAAAGGAAATAATAAAGTCATTGGTTAGAATAATAAGGGTAATGTATTTTTTACATATTAATATATATACTATTATAGAAGAAAAAACATTTTGAAAATAAATCTCTAGTCTTTCATTTCTTTTAGACATCCCTAAAAACATTATTAATAATTTATAATTAAAATATTGAGGAAGATATTTATTTATGGGAGAGATTATAACACCTCACAATTATAAATTATAAATTTTCCTTAAAAAACTAATGTGTTTGATATCTTTCTTCACACTCAAAACTAAACCCAAATGAACCATGAAACATTTTATTACAACTATAATATAGCCATATAATTGGAACTTAAAAATAGGTCAACCCAAATTAATATATAAATATATAAATATATTTATATATTTTGAAATAAATTCAAATAATATTATTATTACTAAGTAATAGATTATAATTGAATTAGTTTAGACAAATAACTAATAAGAATTTTTTAATAGTAAAAAATAATAATTCTAAAAAAACTATGTTATTTATTTTATAAATATTTATATATTATGGATATAATATATCAATAATATGAAAAAAAGAATTATTAAATTATAAAAAATAATACTAATTTCAGTTAATATTTTAAAGAGATTATTATTACATTGAAAAATATTATAATTATATTGTTGTCTTTTTATTGAATATTTAAATTTCAATATTTTTTAATTTTACTTTTATAAAATTTAATTCATATATATATAATAAAAATATTATATTAATAAATGGTTATGTGGTTTTTCTAAAATATTATATTTTTTTGAGAATAATGAAAATACAGTTTTACCAAAACGATAACTTTATAATTATAAAGCAATGATCTAGAAGTGTATATAAATTTTTTATTAATCTAATATGTATTTAATACCTAAATATATACCTTTTAAAAGCTATATTTAATTTAGAAAACCTATTATTATCATTTTATGAACTTATGTAATATCTTCCAATAAAAGAAAATATTTTTGGTGTTTTTTTAATTAAATATTATTTAGATTAAATTAATATAAGTATTGATTTGAAATCTGTAGAATTATTTTTTATAAAAAAATTACATTATAAAAATAAAAACAGTTCATAATCTTATCATATAGATAAATTTTATCTATAAAAACACACTTTGATTATAAACATGTTTTTTACACATTAAATGTGCTAATGTTAAATATAATTTTTATTGCTCATATATATTTTATTTAATAACATGGAAATAAGAATTGGAATTATTATTACCATGATATTTAATAATTCCCATTTTATTTTTATGCATAAATGTGATTTAATTTGGTATAAACAATTTTCCATGGTAAAACAAAAATTATTAAAAGTTAAAATTATATAATTAAAGGACTTTATAATATTTTTAAAACATGTGTGAAAATGAGTGGCTTAGGTATGATCTACCTTATATCATCCATCACTCCATTATTTTATTTTTTATAGTCTTCATGACAAGTTATAATTGTGATATCATATTATAAATTTGAATTCTTTTCAATAATGCCATTCTTGCCATTAATAAAATGGGGATTCTCAGAACCCCTTTAAGAGAAATCCAAAAATTCATTTCACACATGAAAAAATTACCATTTTCATCCCCTATAACCCAATTCATTTTCCATGGGCCTTTTCTCAGAACATATTTTCCCAATACTTCCATTTCAAAAGAGTCTTCCAATGGTAATCCAAAGTCCTTAATGTGAGTACCTTGTCCTATCCTATTTTCTTTTCCTTCTTACATTCCCAAATATAATTTTATAATTATTATTTAATTAAATAATTTTTTAATACTGAATGTTATTATAGAAATGTATTTACTATTAACAAACTATCCCATTTTCAATTAAGAAAATGAAAACCACTATTTGTGTGTTGCGCAGATGAGTGCATCCACGAAGTGATGACTTTAGTTTTTCATTATCATAACAGATTAATGATTAAATGGGTGAAATTAAATAATTAATGATACATAAATAATTTAATTATTATTATAAATAAGAAATTTATAATCTACCTTATTTCCCTCAAAATATTTCAGAAATGAAAATTCTAACTATGTGTTGTGCCTACAATAACCTCCTTGAAGTATCATATTTCATTTTTCATCTAGTTTATTCATTATTTATTAAACTATATAAAAATATTAGTCATCAATTTATATTTATATTAATAATATTTTTTTATTCTTTGTTAATGATATTATTCTAATGGAAACTACTTTCAAAATCATAATCATCCATTAATTTTGGCAAGTTAATTTATTTTGTTTTTCTTACCACCTACATATATAATTCTAAAAAATAATAAATTGAAATCTTTGAGAAAAAATTAATATAAGTATATGTAATTAATTCTTTAATAATCATTTTATTTTGGTAAAGTGTATTTAACACTAATATTATACTCATTTATTATGTTACTTATATTCATCCATTATAAATTATTGAAATATGCACATCACCAATTTTATATGAAGGTATTATAAAAATAATCCCCATATAATGAAAATATAAAATTAAAAAACATTATAAATTATAAATTAAATTATATTTTATTGTTTTTGAATGCCAAAAATTTGGGTAATAATGGGGAAAATCATAGCTATTATGAAAATAGTTCAAAATAATCAAGATTACTCACACCCGATATAAAATATAGTTAATAATTGTATTAACATACAGGTAGGGAAAAATAATAAATTATTTTTATAAAATAATATTTATAAAAAATGGTTTTTAATTGTTGATTAATATTTTTTATAAAGCAGATTCATTCACATTATATGATGTTCGGAATTAAGGAATGTGTTTGTGATAATTTTAGTTTCATCAATTGAGATACAAGAATCTTAATCCAACTATATTTCTCAAATATTGATTTATTCTAGCTAATGAATATTTTTTTTATTTCCTCTTTATTTTTAGGGGTTTTACAATTATTCTTAATAACATCATTATCAAATGTTTCTTATCTCAAATATTATGTTACATGTAATGGTTTCTTGTCTTAATTTTCACCCATTGAGACGTATTTGATATTTAACACCACTTTTTAGTTTTTTTGTATCTTATACCCATATAATATTTTATCATGATATAATCCTTATTCATGGTATGTAATGTTTCATTTAAATTATATGAATTAAGTAGTTTTTGAATGGAATGGGTCCAAATCCATATGTGATATTTGGCTACATTTTCAATTATATGAGACATGTTCAATAATTCAAACATTATTTTTATTTATATAATATATTATCTAACAAAATTAATTCATGTATAAGGAATATAGTTTGTTTAATTAAATTCAAATTTCATGGTATCTGTCTGTATTTCTATGTATTCTTACATTACTATTATCATAAACATTATGGAATCTCAATTTCATTCAATGAGATATGATTCTTATTAAAAAAAATTTCATTTTTTGGTGTATATGTTTTTATGTGCTAGATAATAAATTATATAATTGTATTTTAATTTTTGTGATTATACTCAATTAAATCATCCACAATAATTGTGTATCCAAACCAACCACTATTATAGGATTTTGTTTTCATTAAATTCCTCACTTACGTGAATACTCTATTTCCATTCTACTGGATAAATGGAATTCACCTAGACATAGATACATTGATTTATTTTGAAAAAATAGTTACTTAACCATATATAAAAAATCCACAAGTTTTTATTTTGAAAGATTATTATTTTTTGAAACCTATTGTTTTTGTTTATTGTAAAAATATTTAAAATCATTAAAATTTTTATTCAAATATGAATATTGTTTTATTACTTAATAATTTTGGTTTGTATTTTATAGTTTACTATTTTCATTATATGATGAAAGCATTGGAAATAATTATGGATGTTAAAGGATCAGTTCAAATAACACCTTGATGCATTGTTAGGTCTTTTGTGACAAACTAGTATAGGCGATTTGGGTGTATACATGGACGAGATAAATATTTTTGAAACATAGGGACTTTATGGTAAGATCAAGATGTCTAAGATTTTGATTTATTGTATTAGGGAAAGTAATTAGATGTATGTAATTACAAATTTCATTGGTAGGGGGCATGTTCTTGTAATCCAAATGATCTTTTCATTTTCATTGTAATCCATTTATAATTTATTCTTTACGATTCATTCAATTGTTACATTATTTTATTTAATATATTTGTCTCATATTGTTTATTCTCATATTATTTTCAATTATGTTATTTTATTATTATAACTTATCTTTACCCTAACTAATAATTTGATCTCACTGATTCCTATGTTTCATTTTCCCTTGGGTGTGATGAAATTTATTTCACATGATATGCCTAATATTATAGATTGTGTGGATAATTTACTGTATATTTTTAAGAATTACTACTTATAAAGTAATGTCTTATATAGTGAAAAAATATCAAAAAGGTGCAAATAACCTGGTATTTAATATTTTATGATTTATCTTAATTCTTTAAATCACTAATGCTAAAAATTATTTGGAATATATGTAATACAATATTTTCATTATGTTATTTAATTGTTGGATATTTATGTCAAGGAATCAATAGTTGGTATCAAATACAGTATTTAAAGATAGTGTTTTGGCATCAAATCATGGTGTGTAGGTTCGGGCTATCCCATGAAGGCCATTATCAAGGGCTAAAAGCTATTTTTTTTAACATCAATACAAACTAATTAGAATATCAAAGCGATGAAGAAAATATATTTAATTAAATAATTTCAAATTAACTTAGTTTATTTTCATGTATAATAAATTAACATTGAATCTTGATTTTATAATTAGTGTTTAAGTCATTTTTAGTGATTTTTTATTCAAAATAAGAAATATGTACGAGTGAGGAGTAGTTAATTTTTTTCTACATATTCAAGAAATTTTCTCTACTTATATCTTGAAATAAACGCATACTAAAAGAGTGGTTTCACTCCATATGTTATTGTGGAGAGATATAATTTTCGGTTTTAAAATATAGAGAATGAATTATAAAGTATTTTTGAAATTTTTATGTACACTATGATGTAAATGTTTCATTCACCCCATATGTTGGTTGAAGAAGTTTGGAATAAATTAATGACATTATAATTATAATGGAAATATTTATTAACTAATGTGGTAGATATTTTTTTTTTGTGTTTTTGTAATATTATTTCTATTAAAAAATTGTAGGAGGAAAATAATGGGATTCCACATATGGTTTTCTTGTAATATAAATTTTTTGATAAAGACTAATTGTTATACACACATTCCATTTTTGGCTATTGAAAAAGAAATAAAACAAATATATATGTCCACTCATATATCTGAGAAAATGAAAATATCCAAGAGGATGAAATTAAAAAATAAGTAGGTGTTGCTACTATTGTATGTTAATGAAATGAGGAAGATAATATAAATATGAGTCTCTCATTAAAGTATAACAGAAAATTATTTTTATGTTCTTGTGGGTAATATGGAGAGAACCATGTGTGAGATTGAATTTTATATTAAACGTGCGTTTATGAATTAGAGTAAGAAGAATTGAAATTCAATCATTCATATCCTATTAGGTTTCAAAGAATAATAATTAAGAGTAATTGGATGATATAGAAAATTGATATTGATATCTTCTATAAGCGTGTTGTGATATATTTTCATACCCAAGAATATGGTGTTGAGAGAAGAAGGAGATGGAATAACTAAGGAGAGACAAAGCTACTGTTCATTTTTTTAATATTTTCTCCTGAGCCTTATAGTAACTGAGAAATGCTTTGAATAGAGGCTGAGTTGTAGGATCTATTCTTAAAGACATTAATAAAGACAAAGATACTCTATGATTGAGGAAGTGGATCATCATTGTGATGTAGGGGCATCATGAATATATTTTCATCTACATTTTGTGGATAAAAAAGATTTAAATAGAAATATATATGATTATATTATATCAAATTATAATGGGATACTGTAGTGATCACTTATCTAATATAGATATATCAAATATATACAATATGGGGTGCCTTGGTTTTTGGATGATACCTGGACAACTCAACTTTTATTGATAAAAATATTCGATGTTAGAATCCATGAATGGTACATCCTACGAAATAAAAGGATTAGGATTCTCAAGAGGGAAAATCATTATAAAAACAATTATCCCAATTTAATTTCATGTACTAATTTTTATATTGGTGTCTGATTGATTAATCATCAAAAGTTATAACTATCATAATTAAATTTTTGGGTTCCAAGTACAAAATGTGTTGAATTTATTAAATAAGGAATTAGAATTGGAAAAATTTAAGAAATACCTAATTCCCCCACCCCCTCTCTGGTGTGTTTTCAAGATTAAATAAGAACAAAAAGTAGTATCATATTAGAGGTTCCATTTTTGGATCTATTTCTCAACTATAATTTATATGATATTTTATGAAACTCTAAGTCAACTAAAAATTTATGTTTCCCTAGTTTTGTATAATTTTAATATATAAAGTAATGATTTCAATCATGTGAAGGAGATCCATGGATATAAATTTTAGATTCTATCCCTATCAAAACACATTTTCATGTCTATGCCACGACATTGGAAAACATGAGAATGAATAAGGTCATGAGGTTGAGAAGGGTTTAGTGAAGAAAGTGGAACATCCAATAACATAATGTATTTATTTTGTTATGTATTATATTAAATTAGTTAAAAGTGATTCTTATAGTGAATATAATAAAAAAATTGATAATAATATCTTATAGAATATACTTCAGACCTTTACTTTGAGGGTAAGAAATATATAAAAATCATTTTAGTTGATGTTTTTAGAAGCTTATTTGAATTCATCTAGGATTTATATAATAAGGAATCACAGTTTGTTGTTTATGTCAAAGAAACTCTAATATAATTTCATGAATAGATAAGAAAAATGATACTCTATCATTATGATTTAATGATATAAGATAAATGTAGTTAAATTATAGATGAAAACATTTCAATTCATGACGAGAAATTTTTATTATACATGGACGAGAATACAATGGTTAGAAAAATCATTGAGGAGGAGATCCCTGCTTAACAAGCATCACATTAATATTTTATTGGTTTCATGGAGGTCATATTGGAATTTTAAGGTTAGAGGACACAAGGGAAATTATTATTTGGTAAAATAATGTTGAAAATTTCATAAGGATCAACACAAAAAGTTGAAAAGTGGATTATATCATATATTTTTCTCAATAGAAGATAAGAATAATATCATCATCTTGATGTTCCTTGAAGGTGAAATCAAATAAATGTTTTTGAGGAGTGATAAATGCAGAGTTCCCAAAAATTTTAGATGAGAAGAGTATCCAATAAAATATAAGATATGAGCCTCGCATATAAGAAAACTCAAAATGGTAGGAAAATTTATTGATAACTACATGAGATTTATCTAACTTAATATTATAGAATAAGAAATCCCACAAACCTAAAAAATATGTTTTCTCAAAATCTATATATATTAAATGTATACATTTATTTTAAAATAACTTAAAATTTTGGAAGATAAAAAACGTTGGGACATCCACGATTATGAAAATCAAGGTGGATAGGATGTCCTATGAATCCCCCCCCAAAGATGGATAAAATTTTTTGGTGTTACAAACAATAGATAATATCAATGTCAAGATAGAAATACTACACCAATAGGAAAAATGCCAACTTTTCATGGAATGTGTTGGTTTTGATGGTATTTTTTGGAATAGATACGTTGTTTTTTGCTACAATATTTCTGAATTTTCAAATCGCAATGTCTATAAAGTAAGGTTTTCATTGCGAATTTTACAAGGAAACCTATTGAAAGGAAACCTATCTCATGTAATGGATGAAATTTGTATTCCATGAATAAATTTGAATTAGTTGGTAAATTTTCTGAGTTATTCCAATTGTAAGTCAACAATTTGATTAATATTAGTATAAAAAGTCTACGTATAATTAATATATTATACTGAATAATTAAACACCACCCACTAACATGAATCTTAATAATTTATAAAGGTCTACCTTGGGAGAGAAATAAGTAATGAAAATATCCAAAAAATGTGTTCCCAATAAGTAATTGAAGAGAGATGAAGAACACTTCAAGAAAATAGTGATGAAATTATTCCATTTTTGGTAAGAGATGTCACATAATTTTCCATTTGATTATTTCCATGAATGTAAATGTTAATGGGAGAAATAATTAATAAACAAAAGAGTCAATCCAAGAGTGAGATAGTAGATTGAAATGGTGGTTTGTATAGACTATGAGGTGGTCTGATGTGTTTTTGGAACCTTCTGAAATAAATAGAGTGCATGTGATTGAATATATTTTATTATGTTTTCTTACATAAATCATATTCAAACTCACATTTCTTATGAGGTGAATTTGTCTAGGAAAATTAATTAATATAATGCCTAAGTCAGTTCTAAGTGGTTATATATCAGGAGAAGAGTCCATGATGCTATCAGATTGAAGGGATCCCTAAAAGGATTTCTACATTACAAAATAGTGTTTTCAACATAGATGTTTTTTTTAAGGAACATGAAATGTTCACTAATTGATTTTAATTACATGTCCAAATGTTAAAAATTTGGATCGCACTATAAAAAAATTTCCACACCCTTGATATACTAAAGTCAGATGTGGGATGAATAATGTTTCATAGGACCTCACACTATATAGTGAGTGACCTAGCCAAAGGGGAGGCTCAATAAACCAAAGTCTAAGAAAATTTAGAATCTCTATATGGAAACCCATATTCCACTCCATAGTGATGAGAAAAAGTATAAGACCATGCTGTAATTAATGGATAACACCAAAAAGGACGCTAGGTATTTTTTTGACAGCTTTGGAAAATTTGATACATCCATGAAACCAAATGTATCATATTCCACAACATAATTTCATTGGTATAATATCACTATTTTTAAAATCAATCCAAAACATTAATGGTGTAGGGTATTTCAGGATGGGAGGTTTTCGAATTTTTTTTTGGCATTTTGAATAGCCCTTCCAACTTGGAATCATTTATGTTATATTTTAGTTATTTCAACCTATTATTAACCTTGTAATTTATGGGATGCACTTATGGGTAGTATACACCAAACCATTGTGGAAGAAATGCATACATGAGATTCATGGTCATAACCTAATCATTCTACCACCATAATTATTTTAGTGTGTAGTGTGATCATAGAGTAATCTATATCACACTATGGACTAGCCTTCTTGAACTAGGATTTGACAATTGTAAATCAACATTGTTCCCTTATATTGGTGTGTGTTTGGGTGTGTTACAAAAAACATCACTAAATATTAACTCATGGTAAATTTTATATCAAAATAAATATGAAAAATTTATTGATAACTAATTGACCTCCTTATAATTGATAATTCATTAATCCAGATGTTTTTCTACAACGGTATCAATGGTGGGTTCTCTTCGTTAGTGATTAGTTATTTGACATTGTGGGTATTTGAAGTATATCTCTTTATAATCATAGAAGAGATAACTAATGTTTACTGTATGTTATTGATAATTGAATCTCAGTGAATAGAAATTTTATTCATATATTTAATTGAAGAACCTATTATATATGGAAATATAGGATGATTTCATACCTATTATCTACTATTTATGATGTTTTTAAGTTAAAACTAATTTGGTTTTTGTCTTGGATGAAGGTGGTATTATGAAAATAACATATAAGAGTAATTCGGGAAATTATTTTAGTTTAATAAATTTTATTTTTCATCAATTCCATAATCTTATTTTCTAAAATTCAATAGAATAAAAAATTGAAAACGATATATGGGATAAAAAGTAGAATTTTTATTATGAAAATACTAAATTGAAGGTTATTAAATTTTATTTTGGAGACATATGTATGAAGGTCTATGTAATCAATTTGACTAAACAACTAATAGTTTCATCAAAACAATTAATGGATATTTGTGCATAATTAGAGTATTTGGTGAGAGGTTTAAAGACATTGATATTATGAAAACTATTTTTGTATCTTACTAGAAACGTTTGACTCAAAAAGTTTCTTATTTGGAAAAAAAATTATACATGTGATACTCCCCTTCAGGAATGGAATATTATTCTAATATACAATTAAATGAGAAAACATATTTCAGATGGGAATAATTTGAATTCTAAAAATGGAATATTTTTTTGAAGCCATAAAGCAAGAGATGTTAAAGAATAAGGTTATTGTTAAAGAATATTTTTTTTATTATCATTCATATAGATATTTGGAAGATATGTTTAATAAAGTTATGTATCCTAATATATCACACATGAGAAGAGTAATATTAATGTAATATATAAATATTTCCTTGAAATGTTTTAGTTTTTGGGATATTGTTCATTATACAATAAATTTCCCATATTAAAATATGAATTAACATAGTAAGGAGGAATATGTTAAACCCAGAATATATTAAATTTGGATATGAAAAAATAAATATTTTTCATTCAATGATAAGAGTAATAAGTTGAGAAAATTTTATTGTAGAAACTAATTTTCTAAAAAGGAATAGATATTGAGAATTAATATGAAGATTAATTTTTATCTAGTGATGAAGATAAATAAAAAATACGCATTTATAAAGTGAATGATGAAAATATTTCATGTGATGATGTTTTTTCATATTTTGATGATGAATTGAGACTGTGGTGGAATTTTTTCTGACGATATAATTAAAATAATGACTCAATTATTTTGAAATAGGAGAAAGAGATAAAAAAATTAGATAGATGATACATCCATTAAAAATAATAAATCATTCTTTAAAAAAGAAAAGGAATTTTCTTGTGAATATGTTAAAGGGTTTAAGATGTTTCATAATGGTGAGAATACACATAATATCATATTGAATGAAATAATAGAGTATAAAAAAGAATTTGATCAATTATAACAAAACATGATCATATTATAAGGGGATTTCAATAATTGTAGATCCTATATTCAATATTATTTTTCACATGTTAGATAATGATAGATTATGTATCACAAAAATCATTAGAATTATTTTAAACAAATGGTTATACCTAAATCCTATGATAATTCAAATTCAGTAAATTGTAGGATATCCTAAATGGTTGAAAAATATTTGATAACTTAGTTTTTAAAAAATAATAAAAAGAATACTCATGTATATATCAAAGAGTAGGTAGTTAATTTTTTTTGATAAAAATGGAGTGAATGTTGAAAACGCTATGAATGGTGAATGATAGCAGAAAAAACGAAACTAAATGTTACTTTCAATGGTAAATATTATTCATATGGATATTTATGGAATTCTGGGTGCATTGGGAGTTCATAAAATATGTTTTGATTCAATTAAAATCATTATAATCAGACTAGAATATGTGATAGTTAAAGGTAGAAGGTGGAGTCAGTCCTCTGAAAATACAGTTGTTTGGAAATAGGATATGAACTTTGGATTAAAATCATAGAGAAAACAATATATTCTCTAATAAGTTTTTGGGAGGTGTAAATAACTTAGTTCTCATGATAATTATTTCGTTATAATTTTAGCATCAAAAAAAATGTGTGTTTTATTACAAAAAATTCTCAAAATAAGAAGAAAATATGGTAAACTTCATTAATTATGGAATTACCATATGAAGAATTCACAGGGGAATGCCCATGGAATTTGGAAAGATATTTCTCATCGCACATGATAGAATATTAAAATATCATTAATGATTCAGAAAATTGAAATAAATTCTCATTGACTGTTGGATATTATGGTTTACTAATGATCAAAGGAGTTGGTTTCACATATGTTGGAAAACAAAGATTAAATATAGAAATACAATATATGATGATGGATTGAAATATAATTGGTTATGTATAATTGAAATTTGTGATAAAAAATGAAATTATGTTTAGGAAAATTTGTTGTTTGTTAAGAACCATGATGATAGTTATTTGGTGAATAGAGGAAAAAGAAATTGGTAATTTGTTTCAACTGGGTAATGCTTAAAATTCATGTTATCATGGTATGAAAGAATATAATAATTTATGGAATAAAAGGACAATAAATTAAATTTTAAATAATATATATATGATTAGAAATGTATTATTTTAAGGTTCCTCTGTTTATAATATAAATATAATCGATATGATGGATTTGTCCAATATGGGAGATCATTTACTCCTTATAAAAGATCACGGAGACTCAATATTATAAACACTTAGAGATCATTCATTAAGATTTGTGTGGGCCCATGAGTATGAAATCAAAAAATTGAGATAATAAATGTATTTATTTTATTTATTACTCTACCTACATAACTTGTGTCATATTTATGAATCACAATTATAGGGAATTAAAAATAGTT
This sequence comes from Viscum album, assembly GCA_963277665.1. Taxonomy (NCBI): domain Eukaryota; kingdom Viridiplantae; phylum Streptophyta; class Magnoliopsida; order Santalales; family Viscaceae; genus Viscum; species Viscum album. The sequence continues at coordinate 550,119,039 of OY728140.1, forward strand.
TATATATTCTAAATAATTATAGAAAAATAATATGGTTTTCCGAGAAGATGATTCAAAAAAATAGTGGAACATAGATTACCAATGGGTAGTTTAATTCATAACTTGAGATGCACGGAATTTTACATAAACATAATGCACTATACATATCTTAATAGAATGACTTGGTTGAACAAAATTAAATATTATTATTAGAGATGGATCAAGAATGTTGTATAAGCTTGATAATTCTCCATATTTTTGTAGAAAAAATATTTTTGCAATAATACATATCTAAAACCATTGTATGCAGATGCCAAATTTATATTTTCATCCTCATGAGATGTATCATAAAATATCATCCTGTTTGAAGAATCTTAATTTTTATAATAACCCTTGTGTTGTTCAAATCAAATGTAAGAATCCTAGAATGTTTTAAAATTGAGTTGATGTTGGGATCTTTCATGGATATTATTTGAATGTAAGATGTTATCATTGGTTAAAAAAATAACATGGAATGATAATTGATTATAGTGCTGTGACTACGATTATGAAATCAAATAAAGAAGCTTCTCAAGATAAATAATGTTATAAAAGTGATGTTAATGCTATTTATGTTAATTGACCTGATGAAATTTCGTATATTGATTAAGGTGTTTAATATAAAAAGGTTGGTTAAGAATATTGATACATCATAAGTGATTATGAGAAATAACACACATCTCACATAAGGATAAGAAGGAATATTTAGGTTTAAGCATTATTAGGGATTAGAAACATCACGTTCACACTGTGATATCTACGAGGACAGAAACTCATAACTCGTTGTACTCTCATGTCAAACCTATATATGTCGATGAGGCTAGGAAATAGAAATAATTGTTCGTTTCTATGAATAAATTTCCTGATTAGAAAAACTATAATGAAACATCAGAGTTGGTACCCAATCACAAAAAAAAACAATGACCTCTAAAACAATATTATGATATGATAAAAAATTAATGAAATTGGATAGATAGTGTGAAATAAATAAATATTTTCATGTAAAGTCTATTCTTTTGTTAATTGAGTGGAATATGATGAGAATTATACCCCATTTACAAGGCTTTTATCCATTATATTCTTTCATATTATTTATTGAAATATTATATATAAGATATTTCAAATGGATGTAAAATATTCATTTTTAATGTAGAACTACAAGAGGATTTATATATTGATAAAAAATGTGATTTATGGTTTATTAAAGATGATAATTTTATTTTCATGTAAAATAAGGCTATATGTGGGTTGAAACCATCTCTAAGATCTAGATATTTTTATATGAATAGATATTTAATGAAGTTAAAGTTTAATAAATGATGATTGTAAATTATTATATACATCAAAATTGAAACAATGTGCATTTTATTTTTATTTTTTATATAGAGGATATTATATTTCATAGAAATTATGAGGAATTATGTGTTATGTTTTGGAGTAGAAAAAATATTTATTTGAAATTTATTTACTTTGATAGATAAAATATAGTCTTAAAATATAATTATCTCAAAGGAAAGGGTAATTTTTTAATCTTAATAGAATTATTATAAGGAACTTTGAAAAAGGATTGGAATGAAATATTCAAATGCTTTATCCATGCCAATTTTTTTTGTGTAATGTTTTTTATAGGTGATAAAGGAAAGGATGATGATCATCGATAAATTAGAATGTTAATTAGAATATTATAATTTTTCTAAACATTAATTCTATATTTAGACTATACTATTACAGTTCATTCTCGATATCTTATTTTTTCAACAGTATCCCATTTTATTATTAGAAAAGGGATTATCGGATATATTAAAGGAAAAACTAATTTGAAGTTGAAATAATATAGCATAGGAAAAAATCAACTATTTGGTTATATAGTTTAAGATTTAAAAAATTTTGATGATAGGAGATCCACTACAATTTTAGTTTTTTTTTTCTTGGGAGATACGTATATGTGTTTCCTCACTATGATAGATATTTATTGGACATTAAGCACTACTGAAGAAGAATATGTGGCTACTACTCATGACAAAACTCAGTTGATGTGGATGTACAAATTGTTAAAAGACTTGAAAGATTGAGATAAGTTTCAACTTATTCTTTGATTTCATAATCAATGTGAAATAAATTTTTCAAAGATTCATATTCAACAATATAGGATCAAGTATATAAACATCGAATATAGATTTTTTAAAGATCACATGGAATGAAATTAAATATAGTTGGAGTTTGTTCCAATAAAAGAGAATATTGCTAATGTGTAAACAAAGACATTATCAAAAGATGATTTCCAAATTATAAAGTTGAGTTTAGGTTTTCAACATAATCCATTATAGGGCTACGATATTGTTATATTTCCCCTTCATCATCATGTATTTTGATGTTGTTATGAAAAGGGGAGAAAATTTTGATCATGAATAATTCTTTTTCTATATTCTTACTATTTTTATTTGATGGCTTATATTTTACATGGAATATTTATTGATACATTTTTATTCTCTTAGGATAGTTTATAGAAGTGGAATGTCATGATTTGAGTAGTGAAAATTTTTTTAAATCATTTTAACAATTTTTGAGGTGCAAGAAATAAATGTTTTATAGAATATTTTGTGTGATATTGATTTTGATGACGAATAACCAATTATTCTATGAGGTATTTTTTTCATTTGTTATCTCATCATCATGAATAGTTATAAGTTTAGGCTTTAAGGTTATATATCACTATTATAATATGGATAATAATAAATTATTTATCCAATGTTCCAGTTTCCAATATTTAATTCACTTGTGTGGGATATAATAATTTAAATGTGGTCTATTGATATGTATTCAGGTTTTTTGAATGATTTATGTATTGGTTGATAATAAAATCCAAAGGGAGGATTTTTTACTCTAAGAGCTATTGTGACATTTTTTTGAGAAGCAGGTGAATGGTTTGGAGTGGATCTGATTCATTTTTGTTGGGTTATCTTTTCCAAAGATAAATAATTTCCAGAAATACATTTTTTTGAGGTAAATGTGTTTGTAGACATTAATATAGATTATTATTAATCAAGTTAAATGTGATTATATAACATTACAAGAGTTCATGATACTAGAAATTCAAATGGAGTAGTATAATAATTTCCCTGAAACAAAATATGGGTTTCACCAAAGAAGCTGTTTGGGGATGAAGACTTGCTCTATAGTTGATTTTCACGTTATAGATAGCTAACATCATGTCAGGTATTTCCATCGAAGTAAAACAATTATTTTATAATATATTAGAAATTTAATTTGTTAAAATATTCTTCATTTTTTAATTATTTAATGTCTAAATTATCTTATAGTGATTTTTTGGGATTTTTCTGAGAAACAACATTTTTGGATGAATAGTAAAAAATACTGAATTTTAATACAAAATGGATTTTTTTATAATTTATTTATATAGTTAAATTATATTTTATATTTTTAAAGACTTAATAGATCAAATACTCATTTATTAATCCATTTTAATTTATTGTAATCATTTTTTATATTTGAATTTAGATATAAATGCTTAATGAACTTTTGAACTTTCCTAATTTAAAACCCCGTTTTCATGACATGCTTGAGAGATTAGAATTAATAATAATTTTTTGATTCTATGAATTGAATTTAGAAAAAATAATATAAAGAGTTTTAATCACATTAATTTTATATTATATTAATATCAACTTAATTATTGACCACAAATATTAGTGAAAGTGATTAAAATAAATTACAATTATTAAGGTAAAATTAACCTTAACAATATACTATACATTAAACATAAGGGAAACAAAGACCTAAACACTTGTCTAAAAACCAATTTATGACCATATTTTATCCCTATACATTATATTATTGATTGTTTTGGTTTTTTATGACATTGTTAGGTTATAATATGGATACGCCACACTTATTTTCAAAAATCTCAATCGTGTCCCCTACCTCTCTTATTAAAGGCCACCACCTATCTCCCTTCGTCACACCTCTAAATCCACTTAGGGTCATCCAATATTTTTAAATGTTCTTAAAAAAATACCTTCTATCCTCCATGAAACCTCCCTTTGGACATAGATCCATCTATGTAATCCATATGGTGAAAACAAAACGAGTTACCCGAATATGAGGTACCATCATTCTTCTATATCCTTTTTTTCATTTTTTATATAACCTAAATTTTTCTTGTTAAATGATTAAATAAATAAATAATTATCTTAAATTTACTTAAATTATTTTATTCTGAGGGTTTTACATACACTTACACAAACATCCATCTAATGGGTAACAAACTTACCGTTCTTGTGTATGGAGAACTACTGTCTCACGAAATGATGGTGTTCGTTTTTCATTTACCACCTTTCATGGTTTGTTATTTTGATGGAAAATCAATTTTAGAATATATATATATGAAATTTAGGAAATATGTTTTGTTATTGAAATATTATATAACACAAACATTCATTATATCCATTTTTTTTAAATAAGATAATATCTTTTGGAGAAGTGTGGACTACCGTCCAATCAAAGTGACATGATTCGTTCAGATTCTACCTAGAATTCATAATGGATGGGTTCAGAATATGTATATCATATTTCTAAATTAATAATTCCACCATAATTATTTTATATACATATATAAATAAATTTCATTTTTATTCTTATTTTCAATGTGATAATTAAATGAAAATAATGTTCATCTATACTTACGACCTACAGTCTCTATGAATTGTGTATTGAATTTGATATCTATATCATTAATAATTTATTACAAATATATATATAAGTAATATAAATTATATTTATATAATTTATTACATTTAGGAAAACATGATATGAGTATGAGGACTAAAAATATTACAAATTAATACACATGTGAAAAACAAAGAGGATATTCCATGAAACACAACCATATCATTGAAGTGTTAATAAGAGGGTGACATAAAGAAATATATGGTATTATATATAAAAATAATTTTCTATGGTAGATGTATAAAAACATATTTTTATTATACATTATTTTCAAATAGCACAATGTGATTCAAGATATAAGGTATTAGGATTTCTAATCTCATTTTTATTTCTGTGATATTGACCCCTTATTCACCACTCATTTCTTTTGGGTGGTGTATATAATTACCATGAATATATTATATTAATATTGTCCTTAAATGTATGGGTATTTAAAAATCTATTTTATGCTCTCACTTTTATGGGGTTTATGTTTCAAGTGTCCCTGAATCGGTAAAGTAGTTTTTTCTTAATTTTCCTTATTTGAGACACATGAAATGAATATAAAAAATGATGTCTCAAAAAATGTTTTCTGAAATGGTCTTTTAAGCTAATTTCCAAAGGAAAAGGATATAAATTTTATATGGTCTTCATTTTTCCTTTGAATGTTTTATATGTATTTTCATGCAAATATATTTCAGAAATTATTTCATCCCTTTTTTCCAAATAATTGTCTTTTAAATTTTTTTCAGGAATCATTTATATGTTTTCAAGGAAAATGGTTTTCATGATGTTTTCAAGAGTACATTTTATGTATTAAAATAAAAAGGATTTAAAAATTCATTATGTTTAAAAGAATTATTTAAATTGAATAAAGGATATTTTCCTCAATAATCTTTTTTAAATGTATGTTTTCATATTATTTTCTCTCTAAGATGACATTCTTTGGTGTTATTCATGCCTTTTTGGGAAATCATCCAACGATTTTATTCATATTATTTCTCTAAATGTCTTATGTTTTTATGAAATTAAGATTATTAAATATGATTCACTTTCATGACCTTTGTGCTTATAAGACCTATTTCTTTCCACAGGTCATTCTTTGACGAAATGATTATGAAACCTATCTTTTTCACATTTTAAGTTAAAATTTCATGTTTATGACACCCATTTCAATTGGTCAGTTATGATTGGATTGTTTCTGATTTTGTGGAACAATTATTTTGGATTTAATTATTATATGGGAGGCACCTATATCCCTCTCCAATTTATTCTATAATGATAAGTGGTATATGAGCTCAAAGGGTGCACGGGTTGTATCCCAAGCCCCAAAATAAGATGGTACACATGTTGTATCCCATGCCTAAAAACAAGATGATACACAACATTATAGCCTATACTAGAGAACAATAGGTTACACACATTTTTATCCTAATACCAATGTATGTACATTGGTTTTATCCTACACCAATCATGCTATAAAGGTCTTTGTAGGTGGCCTTGACATATTATTTTCTATTCTTAGGTGTATTCAATAAATTCTATGTCTTATTTCTGAATTAGTATTTCATGGAATATTCACACGATTCCATTATGATTCATATCTTTTGGACTACCTATATTTATTCCATGATTCATTTTTATGACCTTTGATATGTTGGGTGTGATCTTGTATTGTCATGATCGGGTTCTCATACCTTATGCTCATTTTTATTCCTATATTTCTCTTATGTTCACCCTAACTATGTATATGAGCTCACTACTATTTATGTTTCCATTCACTAAGTTATGAAGATATATTTTATGTATTATGTGCCTAATATGGGTCTTATAGAAGAAGAAACATGTTTGAGATAATGTAGTGAACCTATGAAAATGTCTTTATATTTCCATGTTTCCAAAGAAACTAGACTATCATAGTCTTTGGGAGGTAGATTGTGTAATGTTTTTTGTATTCCAAAAAAGGAAGTAATTTTAATTGAATAAAATAGAGTGTTAAGATAATTTGTATTAGAGAAAAATATTTTTTATCCTTTGGAAATGAGGATGATAAAACCTTAGTGAGAACTATAAGGACATGTCTATAGATACGTCTAAGGATTAGTAAAAGTATAGGAAGATTTATAAGATTTTTGAAAATTAATAGAGTGACCGGTATCCTAGAAATACAGACCTGACTGGATACTAAATGTGGAAATGGTTCTTACACATATGTACCTAGGAGTTCCAACTCTGATAAGATGTGTTGGGACTAACATGAGGGTAACCAGGTACATGAAAACCAGCCTTACTGCTCACCTGATTTGACCCTCCTAGTGGATATTATTTTCGAATTAACAAACTTTTCAGGAACCATCGTGAAGGATTTACAAATATTTTCTCTGTGAAAAACATATAATAAACTGAGGTAATCATAGATTAATTAAGTTTTTTTCTTTAAGCATCCAATAAGTGTTTTTTCAGGATTATTTGGTTCCCCACTATGATAATTGTTTCTTATTCTATGATTTTTGTTATTAGTAAATGGAAATAACATGAATGAAACTGCATTAATGGTGATCGAGATGGACAATTAAAAATTTGTTCACCATAGTATCTAAATACTATGAGAACTGGAATGAAAAAACCACATTGCAATGCTCAAACATCATTCTGAGGATATGAATCATGAAATTATTGCAAACAAGAGAAGGAGGGAACAAAATTTTGCTGAGTACTTCATGAGGAAACATCCAACAACTTTGGGAGCATATTTTGATCCAATTATTGATGAACATTGTATAATTACAACTATAAATATATTCTCCATTCTCTAGTTTACTAAACATGAGAAATTCATTCTCTTTTTTTATCAGTTAGTAGGTTAATCAGACTAATGGGGGATTAAAATAAAGAATATGCTGAAACAAGATGAAATTGATTCCATGGATTGGGAGGAGCTCAAAAACATATTCAGAAATAAGTATAGGCCTCATATTCTATATAAGAATATGTAAAATATTTTCATTGAGTTTAACCAAATGTATTATGTTTTTTATATACTTATGAGGCTAATTTCACAATTCTTGTGAGCTACGCTTCTAGAATTATCATCGCACTAGGATGTATTGTTGATAGGTTCTATAGTTTCTCAATGAAATGTATCATAAGGGAATTGGACCTAATATCTTATTGAATCTACGAGGATATTTTTTTTGTGAAATAAAAGTTTAAAAGGAGGTTGGAGTGACATATCAACCTCATGGTTTTAGCAAGTGGAGGAAGTTGGAGTTCAAAGGAAAATATAAAAACCATTAAGTGAAGAATATGAGTATTCCATTATGATCCAAGTGTTGAAAGAATCATGGAAGAAATATTATTATGGGTTATAATAAATATTTTAACTATATGAGGGAAGGAACTAAGTTAATTGATTACAAAACTAATGGGAATAAGTTTTCCAATGATGTAAATTGAGTGAAAGATGCAAAAAATACACCTTCCGCACTTCAGTTCATCAATTGTAATGTGGATGGTAATTATGATAACTAGTTCTTAAACCCAAATATTTGTGATGATGATCAGTATCATCAACTTATCAATCTATGGGACATGGGTAAATCTCAATCAATAATTGTTTTGATGAATAGTGTGATAACAACATGGTGATAACTACACATAACATCCACTCTAGAACTACTAATGTCTTATTTTTTTCTAGATCAACCCACTCTTTCATATCTAAATAATTTTATAATGGTATTAAGATTCCAACCAAATGATAATATGGGGAATTAACAGAGAAAAATATTAATGGTATGACAATTGTATCCCAATTCCTTGATTCCAATCCTATTCATGTTTCTTGGAATGTATTTCTTGGAAATATTTTCATTCTTCCCTTGGAAAATTTTGATATAATCATAGACAAGGATTGTATTTATCTACTTAAATATAATATCAGTTAGTTAGGAAGGGTTGTAACATGATACATTACAAACCAATATATGATCATCTATCAATTGGACAATAAGTATGAAATTCATAAAGGGATTATATATAGTTTATTGAACATAATTCCAATTCTGTAGGTATCCTTGTCTCAAATGGTCAGGGGAACTCAGAATTAATGATATGCCTACTATTCAGTACTTTTTGGATATATTTCTAGAATAGTTTCCTTTATTTTTTCCAAAACATGAATTTGAGGTCTCATTAGACTCATACCTGGTTCCACACTAATTTCAAAGAATCCCTATAGAATGAGCCAAATTGAGTTACATGAATTGATTGAAAAACTCCAAGAAAACATGATAAGCTTCTCATTATTCCAATAATGTCTCCTTGGGGTGAACTTGTTCTTTTCATGAAAAATAATGATGGATCAATGTGACTATTAATTGATTTTTAGTTGTTGAAAAATATCACGATCAATAACATGTATCATCTTCCCCAAATTTATGACATATTTTATAAATTTTGTGGAGTTAAATACTTTTCCAATATTGACCTTCATTCTAGATATCATCAATTGAGATTCAAGAAATTGGATAAAACCATGAATTAATTATATACATGTTATGGACACTACAAATATATAGTGATGCACTATTGGAATAGGGTTTTTTTTGAACACTTATATACCAACGGTTTGCTTAAACTGTTGGTAAAAAAGATTTTTACCAGCAGTTTGCTTAAACCATTGGTAAAACCGGGTGCAGGACACCCTTTAACAGTGGTTCTAGTGAACCATTGCTAAAGGGGTCTAAATCCCCCCGTTACCAACGGTTCATTAAAGTTGTTGGTAATGGGTACCTTTACCAATGGTTTTTAAAAACCGTTGGTAATGGTTTTCCCCAATAACACTACGCGTCCCTTCTCCTCTACCCCATTCGAATAGAACCCTAATTTGACAGAAGCCCCTATGATCAGAGCACCTCTCCCCAATTTGGACATTACCTCTCTCGGGTTCATCTTATTTCCTCCATTCGAACAATTGGAATCTCAGATTCCCCCATCCAAGCTGCTGAATCTTCATCCGAACCATCAAAAATTATGAATTTTCTTTAGTGGAACCCTATTTCTATTGTTATCTATCTAATATTTCAGTTTTATGTTTTTATTTTTATGTGTATCTAGTTTTTTTGTGTGTTTATTTAACCTAGAAAACCCTTTCATATTTTTTTCTTCAGAACCATATAAAACCCTTTTAGATTTTTTAGTTTTCACTTTAATTTATCATATCATTATATTAAAATGTTATATAAATAGACTGGATAATTATAGACCTCTCGGTGGTCACCTACATGAATTGTATCTCTCACATATTTTGATATTCCAATGGGTACCCATAGAAACTCTATGATTATATGTTTATATAATGGGAATCACCATTTTATAGATGCATGACTACTCACCTGACATAGGATGGAGCATGTAGTAGATGGATGGGTTTTAGCTCGTAAATCTAGGCTGAATTTTGGAATTTATTGAGCCACTTGTATAGTAATACTTCCTACTAGTGGTAACTATGTTTTTCTTCTTGAAACATGATATACATTACCATAATTCGGTTTATGTTTCTATTATTAGTTGGTATTACTGATTTGGTTATTTTCATCCATTTCCAATATTTTCCCATTATTATCATTCTTCTAATTTTTAACTAATAATATTAAAATTGTGCAATAGAGGTAATGAGGTAGTAGTCTCCCCCACACACACTAAAGGCTCTCACTATTAGTCAATAACATTTGGAATTTTGGTAGATGTGCTTGAGGCCATGTGGTCATCTGGGTTCTGGTCACTAAAGAGTGGCAACCTGGTTTGGGATGTCATAATTCCTGGATATCCATTTTATAGGTGTTTCTAATCAAATCAATGCCTATAAATATTTAAGGTCCCTCTCCAAAATCAATTAGGACATGATTCAATGAATACACCCTCCCAACCTATGATCTATGGCCCAAAACCTAGGATCCTTTAATCCATGGTTAAGGTGAAACATGATGAGGCCATAACTACTTTTGAAGTGATCCTCATCCTACTTCTTATCCTGATCTCCCTGAAGAAGTTTATGTATAAAACTAATGTACTACCAACAAGACCCTTAAGGAATATGTATTCCTTGATCCACTTCCAATATATTACTGGGAAATCCTTTAATATCGGCATTATAAATTCTATATCTTATATTCTTATATACATTATTTTTTGTTGTGTTTCTTAATATGATTCTCATATAGAGTAATGTGTCAGTTATGCTTTTTTATAAAGTAAAAAATTTTCATTTACATAAATATTATTTTATTGAACTTCAATATTATTGAATTCCTTTGAAAAGACTTATTGTGATTTTTCTACAGAATGGATAGAAGTTGGATGTATGAAAATGATCGGATTTCAATAGATTTTCTAAATAATTTGAAAAGATTTTCAGATTTTTTATTTGACAAGGCTTCAGATAGTGGTCGCATACACTGCCCATGTTCTAATTATGTTGGAAGACCTTGGTTGAGTCGTGAAGATGTTAGCTATCATATAACCAAATATGGTTTCCAAACAAACTATTATGTGTGGTATCACAATGGAGAGAAAATGGAATCTCAAAATGTTGATGATCCAAATGATAGGACTGAATTGGTGAGTTTGATATATGATCGGTTTCCATTTATTCAGTATCATGAGAAGGAAAGGATGTCTAGCCAATAATATTTTGTACATGCACACATGATTCGTCCAATGAAAATGATGATGTTGATAGGGTGAAAAAATTGAATGATGCTGCGATGAGTCCAGGGTATCGACAATGTGGTAAAATGAAAAAGTTTGAATTTTTAATCCGATTGTTTCATGGGAAAACTATGTATGGGATTTCAAATACTAAAATCGAAAACATTCATACCTTCTTTAAGTACATACTTCTAGATGATGAGGATATTCACTCAAACCACTATATAGCATGGAAGATAGTTGAAGAACTTAGATACTCAAAAGAATTCATGCTTGCCCAAATGATTGTATCTTTTTTTGGGAGGAGACTGCTGAAAGAAATGATTGTATCAAATATAGAACATCCTGATGGAATCCAAATGATGATGGAACACCATCTCGTGTGCCACAAAAAGTAATGTGCAACTTTCCATTGATCCCCATATTACATAACATTTTCATGTCTGATGAAATATTAGTAAAAATGCGATGGCATGACACTGAGAGGAAAAATAATAATAATGAGTTTGTTCACCTTGCATATAGATTTTCATGGTAGAGATTTGATTCTCGATATCCTATATTTGCAGCTAACGCGCGTAATGTGTGACTGGGACTTTCATGTGACAATTTTAATCCATTTCGGCAGATGCTTACTTCGCACAGTGCATGGCCGGTTTTCATACACATTTATAACCTTCTCTCATGGTTTTGTATGTAAAAGAATTAAACTTTCTTGATTATACTGATATATGTCCCCTATGATCCCGGGAATGATATAGATGTATACATGCAACCTTTAATTAAAGAGTTGAAACTTCTATGGGATATGGGTGTTCCCACATACAATGCATGTTCGAAAGACATATTTCAGATGCATGATGCGCTTATGTGGATGATCAACGATTTTCCTCCTTATGCAATGATGTCTAAATGGAGCACAAAAGGAAAATTTTCATGTTCTATTTGTATGAAGAATACTCGATCGAGAAGACTGAATTATCATTGTAGTTTTAGTTTTATGGTACATCGACAACTCTTTCCAATGAACCATCCATATAGAAACAATCGTCGAAGATTTGACAATAGCATGGAGACTGCTGATGCACCACAGCGTATGTCTTGAACTGATGTGCTTAATGAATTGAATGATTTTAGTTATTAATTTAGGAAGGGTGTAATGAAATTTAGAAAGAGGAAAAATGTTTCCAATGATACCTATTACAATTGGAAGAAGAAGAGTATATTCTTTGAGTTGTCATATTTGTCAACCAACTTGTTACGTCATTTCATAGACTTAAATCACATTGAAAAGAATATATTTGAAATGTTTCTTTAGATTCTTCTAAATTTGAAGGGGAAAACAATAGATGATTTACAATCTCGGTGTGACTTGGTAGATTTGGGGATAAGACCAGAATTGCATGCTGTCTGTATCAGGGAAAATAAATTGCAAGTTCCACGTGCTGCTTATGTGATGACACCTACTGAAAAAAATCTATTTCTCGAAGTGAAAGATACTATTAAAGTTCGTGATGGATATTCAATAAATATATCAAAACGGGTCAATAGAAAACATTTGAAGATGAAATCTTTGGAGACTCGTGATTATCAGGTCCTTTTGTATGAGTTGATTCCAATATAAATCCGTCGTCTCTTGTCCAATAATGTAAGCATCTCAGTTATTTGGCTGTCTTATTTGATTAGAGATCACTGTGCAACGAATTTTCTCAAATCCTTCTTGCAAAAAATATTGGCAGAGAAACCATTAATTTTGTGTCAGTTAGAGAAAATATTCCCTCTATCATTTTTTACATGCATGTTCCATCTGACTGTCCATATTCCGACTGAAATAATTCATGGAGCACCCATTGCTTTCCGTTGGATGTATCCAACTATAAGAAACATGTACACATTTAAATCATATGTTCGGAATATGAATTATCTCAAAGATTATATTGTGAATGGTTACTTGGCTCATGAATGTATGGATTTCTGCTCAATGTATTTTTATGATCCAACTACGAGAATAAACAGAACAATGAGAAATGAGGAAGAACAGTATGAGAAAATTGAACCTGGATTTCTATCACTTCCTCAGACAGGAGGAATTCAGGGATCATATAAATTTACAACATTAATCCTTTAAGAGCGAGAGATGGCACATCGCACAATGTTGTTCAATTGTGATTTGTTTGATGAGTATATCAAGTAAGTAAATTGTACATGTATCTCTTATCTTATCTCTTTTATTTTAAATATTTGTTAAACTATTATAATTTTTATCTACAGGGAAAATACAGAATTGATATATAGAAAGCACCATTCTTTATATTTGAGAAGGAAAGAGACTTTGCATAGCAAAGGGTTTTCTTCTTGGTTGAAATTGAATGTAAAAATATTTCTATAATAACTAAATAAAAATAATATTTAATTAAGTTTACTATTGGTTTATATTTTAGGTTTCGAGCTTTCCTATAGAGTATGTTTCTGCTGAAATAAGTGCTTTGTATTTTGGTCCTAATACCATGGTTAGTACTTGAAAATACCTTGTGATCAATGGATACAAATTTATTATCACTAAAAGATAAAGGAACATGAAAACACATCATGATGGTGTTATGCTAACTGCCACAATAGACTGTTCTTCTAGTTCATCGGATCATAGACTTCATTCTAAAAATGTAGCTTAGTATAGAGTCATGGAGAAAATAATAATTTTGGATTATTACTCGCATGGTCGAGTCACGATGATGAAATGTCAATGGTTTGATTCAATGATGAGGAAAGCCACCTTTATTGATGATTGCGGATTTTGAGTTATTGACATGACTCGCACTATTGCCACCGATGAACCATATGTATTGACATTAATGGTGAAAATAGACTTTTATGGCAAAAATCATTGTCATCCAAAATTATGGGTAATTATTGAATTAAATACCATACATGTTTTTGATGATGTTGACGATGAATTTTACATTATAACTAATGCAATTAGAAGCAATCCATTTATTACTTATGATGACTCCAATAGCTCAATTTTCAGAGTTGATTGTGAACCTGAAGTTGTGGTGGGAATTATATAGAATCATACAGTTCTGTTCTCACATACATGTTTCACCTATGTCATTCAGAGTGTGTAACCTAGTAATTACCTTTAAACCACCATAAATCTTCTGTTTCATTATGTTTTTTTTATTATAATGGTTTTTCTATATTTTGTTTTTTGGGTTACACATTAGTTATCTGTTTCTAATTACTTCCATGTTTTTTTTCATAATAGGAAATGACACCCATTGAAGAGATGAGGCGGAAAAAGATGACAGAAAACAATCGATGCATGACACAGATGGGCGTTCCTCCACTCATCCCGATTATGAGTATTTTATTTCAAATATATATATTTCAATAACTTATAATATCATGTTTTTACTTTTTTGTTAATTTTTTTAGGATCCACCCCCTAAACATGAGATATCCGACGAGGAGCCTAATATTTCTCCTAGTACAAATGTTAGTGGTAGGAGGGGGGTGGTGTCAAAGTTAGATGATCACCTGGTGGTCCCGGTACTGAGGTTGGTGGTACGAGGGCTCGTGGTGCGAGAGTTAGACGATCCAATGGTTGTAACTGATTGAACTATGCCCCTACCACAGACATATCTTCTACACCAAATTTTGATCATGGTGTGTCTTTAGAGACACAAAGTATATTTAGGCCTCTGATGTTTACACTACCAGTTGGCCAGACATTTGTTCCATCATCTTTTTCTTCTGGTTCGTTATCTCCGAGCTATTATATTCCACCTTCTTCAACTCCTTCTCTGACACAGTAGAATACACTGAGGGACACTCCACCTGTACAAGATATTCCTTTAGCTTCTGCACATCCAGTTATGCGCAATGATCTGACTACCATAGGAATATTTATATAACTCTAACAAAATTTTATTCCAAAATTTGTTTTTATTATAACTTGTACTGATATTTTTTTTCTTTATTAACAGATTCATATACTGAGAGGAGGCGGGGGAGGGGTTGTACTCGCTTGCATGTGGTATGGAACCGCCAGACACAGTTGATGTTTGAATACAATGATGATGGATAGATGATTGATAAACCTGGGCAGGAATGTCAGGGTTTTTGGCGACGCAAGACAAATACTCTGACGTCATTCCGGCCAGCCCTCTCTATTGGAGACATCAGCCACATGAAGTCATGGAAAATGTGTGGCCACATTTATGGGTAAAAAATCTATTGGATTTAATTTAGTGTTTTTTTATTTATATGAATTATTCTATTGGGTGTCACCTTTGTTTTAACTTCCCAAATGGCGAGGCTGCACGACCAGCATGTTTAAAGGAGCTAGGAAAGCTTTTGAGAGCTTATAAGAATGAGTTATCTGTTGGCTGGTGTGATAGAGTGGGCACAGAGTTAGAGGCAGTACCTATTGTGTATGACTTCCCGATAGAAAAATATCTCCAAATGATTACCCATTGGGCGACTTCCAAATTTAAGGTATTAATCCCAATTGAGTTATTTAAATAACAGTTTTCATAATTTTCATTAATATAATCTTATTTATTATTAAACATTATTTTTTTAATCTTCTAAAAAACATTGATTCAAAGCAATACCTCCACACTTTGGGGTGCGCTACAATGTCAGATCATGAGAGGCAACAGGTACGATATAGTTGTTTATAATTTTTCTTTAGGAGTTTCCTTTTTTATTGTTTCGTACATAAATTAGCTGATTTTTTGAATATTGAAAATATGATTATACTTGCACTTTATAATGTTTCAATGTCATTACAGAATCACATAATGAATATTTATGGACGTCTCCCTCGAGAAAAATTGTTTTTCTTGAGTAGTATGAAAAAATATGGAACTTCGGTTAATGAACCGACACAAGAAAATATTGTATATTTTAGTTTTTTATTTCAATGTTTAATATCTATTTTGAAATTTAATAATTTAATAATTTTTTTAAGAGGCATCTTTAGAGGCCCTTGATGCCCAGGAGCCTAACAGTTTTGGGCCACATGACTATTTATATCAGGTTTTTGGAGATGAGCACTCTGGTCGAGTACACTACTGACCTGGTAAGAATATTTTCCCGAAAAGGTATTGGTCCTCTCTAGGTATCCATCCTAGTACCAATGAGTTTTAACATGTCAAGGAGCATGAAAGATAGTCAGATAATAGTGTCACAGAGTTGGAAGAACAGGCTCAAACAAGGGAGAAAGAATTTATGAAACTGATCAAATCATTATCTTCATCACCTCCACCAGAGGCCACCGTGGCTTCTCAGACATATATGTCGTCGATGGGTGAATTATCCAATGCACCAGGTGGCAGTTCTAGTGGTGTTCAAGATGATGAAGTTCCCGATGATGATGAGAATGTTGAAGAGGAAGATTTTGGGGATGCTGATGATGCTGATATCGAGGGTGAGGATGAAGGTGAGGGTGAGGGAGAGGAAGTGGAAGAGGACAAGGGTGAGGATGGGGCTGAGGATGAGAATGAGGATGAAGACCAGGACGAGGACGAGGACAGAGATGGCGGTGATCATGAAAATAATGATGACAGTGGTGATGGTGATGGTGATTAGGGGTAGATTGATCCATTTCATTTTTTTCTATTATTTAGGACATTTGATTTTTGATTCAATATGGATGTGTCGTTCTAATTCAAAGCCTAGCACACCTTGCACACACCCATCATAGCCCCCACCCTACTCCCTAGACCCCGTAAACCCCCCCCCCCAAACAGCCCCCTGAACATCCCCACAGAGAGCTCCCTGGACAG
The DNA here is from genome assembly GCA_963277665.1 of Viscum album. Lineage (NCBI taxonomy): Eukaryota > Viridiplantae > Streptophyta > Magnoliopsida > Santalales > Viscaceae > Viscum > Viscum album. Next base: position 550,136,285 of record OY728140.1, read on the forward strand.
TACCCCCACCCTCCACCCTGGACCTCGAACAGCCCCCCGGACAGCCCCCAGGACAACCCCTTAGATAGCCCCCCCACCCTCCGACCTGGACCCCGAACAACCCCCAGACAGCCCCCCTACCCTCCTCTTTGGACCCCAGACAGCCCCACGAATAGCCCCCCTCCTCACTGGACCCCGGACAAGCCTGCAGACAGCCCCCGGAATAGCCCCTGGATAGCACCCCAAACAACCCCGCCTGGACCCCAGACAACCCCCCGAACTGAAATGTTCTCAAATAAATTTTTAACACCCATTGACGGTGAAATTCATGATGAGTTCCTTTAAATGGGAATAATATATGAACCTAGTTTTCACTCAGGTATGGGTATTTTTTTATTCAGTATAACTCTTTATTTTTACCATATATGGAAGCCTAGTGATGTTATACTATTTTATGGTGCTTATGGGGCTTGTTCGGAGCTCAGAACCCCGGTCAGCTTAGAAAAACACTATGCCTAACGGTTAGTAAAAAAATTAAGTCTATCCCACTAGGTATCTACCAAACATATAGGGATATATATTAGAAGAAATGTGCATGATTTTCAATAACCATTCTCTAGGGGTTGCACATCATGCACAATTTCTATAGTTTTAGTATAAGCTATTATCACTGATTTTTCACGATTTGCCTAACTGGCGTAAGGAAAACTGACCAAACGCATTCAGATTGTGTAGGTACTTTAGAAAAACTATCCATGAGTCCTATGTGACGTGTATTAGTGACCCCCTCCTCAATCCGTGTTATGGTGTGGTCGGTATCACTCAAAGTGTCTCTCTTTTGTTTAAAATGGACACCCTTTTAGTAAAACACTGTTGGCATACGAAAAACTGACCAAACGTATTTGGATTGGGTTGATACATTATTAAAACGATCCACGGGTCATATGTGACATGTAAGACTCAACCACACCTCAATCTGAGGCTCAGTGTGGCTAGTATCACTCATATTGTCTCACATTTATTTGAAATGGAAAACATTTTATGTGACAACAACAACTGACGTACATAAGATGGACCAAACATATTCTTATTCTATTGATACTTTAGAAAAACGGTCCATGGGACATTTTTGGCATGTAGGAGTCAACCCTGCATCAATCCGAGTCACGGTGTGGCCAGTACCACTCAAAGTGTCACACCTTTATTTGAAATGATCATCATTTTATTTAAAAACAACAACTGGAATATGGAAAACCAACCAAACGCATTTGTATTGTGTTTACACTATAATACAATGATCCATGGGACATTTGTGATGTGTAATATTCAACCCCATATCAATATGAGGCACGGGGTGGCCGGTACCACTCTAAGTGTCTCTCTTTTGTTTAAAATGGACAATGTTTTAAGTAAAAACCACTGGCATACAGAAAACCATAAAAACGTATTCAGATTGTGTTGATAATTTAGGAAAACAATCCATGGGACATTTTTGACATGTAGGAGTCAACCCCGCATCAATCAGAGGTGCGGTGTGGCCGGTACCACTCTAAATGTCTCTATTTTGTTTAAAATTGATATCATTTTAAGTAAAAACAACAACTAGCATAAAGAAAACCAACCAAATGCATTCGGACTGTGTTGATACATTACGAAAACGTTGCATGGGACATTTATGATGTTTACGAGTCAACCCCGCATCAATCCAAGGCACGGTGTGGCATGTACCACTCTAAATTTCTATCTTTGGTTCAAAATGGACATCATTTTAAGTGAAAACAACAAATGGCATACATAAAACCAACCAAAAGAATTTGGAATATGTTGATACTATAGTAAAATGATCCATCAGTCATATTTTATGTATACTAGTTAACCCTACCTCAATCCAAGGCACAGTGTGGCCGGTATCACTCAATGTGTATCTCTTTTGTTTAAAATGGACACTGTTTTATGTAAAAACAACTGGCATATAGAATCCAAATGTATTAATATTGTGTTGATACTTTAGGAAAACAATCCAATGGTCATATGTGACTTGTATGACTAAACCCCACATCAATCTGAGGCACAGTGTGTCTGATACCACTCAAAGTGTCTCACTTTTATTTTAAATGGACATCATTTTAAGTGAAAACAACAACTGGCCTACGGAAAACCAACCAATAACATTTGGATTGTATTGATACTTTATGAAACAATCCATGGGACATTTGTGACGTGTATGAGTCAACCCCACATCAATAAAAGGCATGGTGTGGCCATTGCCACTCTAAATGTATCTCTTTTGTTTAAAATGGACATCATTTTAAGTGAAAACAACAACTTGCATATGGAAAAAAGACCAAACATATTAAAATTTTGTTGATACTTTAGGAAAACGATCCATGAGTCATTTGTGATGTGTATGAGTCAACCCCGCCTTAATATAAAGTGCGGTGTGGCCAGTACCACTCAAATTACATCAAATTTATTTGAAATGATCAACATTTTAAATGAAAACAACACATGGAATACATAAAACTAACCAAACACATTAAAATTGTGTTGATACATTAGGAAAACGATCTAGAGGTCATTTTGGATGTGTACGAGTCAACTCCAGCTCAATCTAAGGCACTGTGTGGCCGGTAGCACTCTAAGTGTCTCTCTTTTGATTAAAAGGAACATTGTTTTAAGTAAAAACAACTGACATATGGAAAAATGACCAAACATATTCAGATTGTGTTGATACTTTATCACAATAATCCAGGGGTCATTTATGATGTGTAGGAGTCAACCTAGTCTCAATTTGAGGCCTGGTGTAGCTGGTACCACTGAAAGTGTCTCCCTTTTTTTGAAATGGACGACATTTTAAGTTAAAACAACAACTGGCATACAAAACACCAACTAAACGCATTCAGATTGTATTGATACTTTAGGAAAACGATCCATGGGTCATAAGTGACGTGTATGAGTCAACCCCACCTCAATCTGGGGCATGATGTTACGAGTATCACTCTAATTGTGTCTCTTTTGTTTAAAATGAACATCATTTTATGTAAAAACAGCTGGAATACGGAAAACTGACCTAACATATCCGGATTGTGTTGATACTTTAGCACAATGATCCATGGTTTAGCCTCACACAATCAAATTCTCATATGAGGATCTCCTACCACTATTCTAAAACACGTGACACTTAATATCCCAAGGCCAACTATATTTCCTAAGTCACACAAGCTCATTGATAGACCCCCATTATCCTCATCACTAAGTTCAAAGACACCATCCCCAAACTATGACATTATATTTGTGTTTGGTTTAATTCATTTATTAATTTCCCAATTTTGGGTTATTAGCTTCTAATTTTCTAATTCAATCATGTATGTGATATAAAAATGAAATTATGTATGTATTCTTAATTCTGTATCACATATAATTACATATTCAGTTTTTAATGTATTGTATTCATAACTGATTATTAAATTATATATCCTTGTAATTATCATTTTTTAATTACCTATCCTTATTATGTATGGTATTTGATTCTGCATTTACTATTGTATAATTAACACAGTATCACACAAAGCAGGATGCTATGTGAATTGATAGAAAAGCCTATAACAACAGTTTTAAAATGTTTGTATAGGTTTTGCATGTATTTTTTCCCCAAAGGTTCAGAACTGTTGGTAAAAAACCTTTACCAATGGTGGAAACCATTGGTATAGGGTGGAATGGAAGACTAAAAAAGATATTCCAATGGTTTTGAAACCATTTTCATATGTGTTGTATAAGAACTATATACCAAAGGTTTAGATAAATCGTTGGTATGGAGTAGTTTTATTCACTTATACCAATGGTTTATCTCAAACCGTTGGTATATTTCTTTTGTCAAGGCATACATGGATACGGTTTCTAAAACTGTTGGTATAATTTATACCGACTATTCTCCACCCTATACTAATAGTGTTCATCTGTTGGTTTACGTTTCATTTACAGTTGTGATGCCTTTTGTTATTACTAATTCTCTTACTATATTCATGGATTTTATGAATGGATTCTTTATAGAATACTGTGATATGTTTGTGGTAGACTTTGAATATGATATTATAATCTATTAATAGAGAAAAAAGAGCATTAAGACCAATATTCAATTGTACTAATGACCTTGAGGAAGTAGAAACCAAATGAAAACTTTATAAAGTGTGAATTCTTCTACAAAAAGTTTCATTATTGTGTCATATAATCTCAAGATATAGTATAGCTGTAGATCCATCAATGATAGAGGCTATTGAATGATGGACTGAACTAACTACAATAAATTAGATCCATAGTTTTCTTTAATTAGCTAGATAATATCGATGGTTTGTGGATAATTTATCATAACTATAAGGCCCCAGCCTTAAGCATTACTTAATCATGGATTCTTTCTTGACACTTCCTTGACACTATCATAATATCATGTACCTTTCCCTTGACCTGTGAAAAACATTTCAAAAACATGGGATGAGCATAAAAAGCTCACTAAGGGATATAAAAGTATGAAAATAAAACATTAGTCCATGTATGAAAACATAAATTACTCATAAAACCTAATAATTTTAACATACCTCATCAAATCATGAATAAATCATATAAATCATAAGACCTAAAGGTAACTTGTGGCATTCATAACATTCTTACATAGGGAGTAACCCTCTTGGTTGCGTTTGGAATACCCATCACAGTATATTCCCTAAATATGTTCGGAGAAACATTAATGTTGAACTCCTTCACGTTACTCAATGCATTGGAGAGATATATCGGGCTCACCCTCCCTTAGTTTATCACGGAACCACCCGTCTTCATAATAATGACCAAGAACCATAACATAATCGTATCACATAAAACATGCATAAAGGAAACATAACATTTCCACTTTTCAATCACAAGATATCAATACAACACATTGATATAAAAACATTATGAAAACCATTTTCAATACCAAAATAAAATAAAACTAAAACATGGTATTATTTTTCATTTAAAATAATGTATGGCTTGTAGAGGAAGCCGAAACTCAAATAATGGTCACGGCGACGGAGAAGTCGTTGTCGCCATATACATACGACAAAAAAACATTCCCTTTTTTCGTTTAGTAAAAAGCTTCGTATAAAAATATTCATTTTGGATAAACATAAAAGTCCAAGTGGTTTATACACCGTATAAAAGAAGGTTGTGTATAAAACAAAATATGCCTCAATGAAAGGAGATTCAGACGATGTCCCATACAAAGACGATATCCTTGGATTAAGGATAAATCAATTACATAATTATGTGTGACAAACGAATACACAAAATATAATTGGATATTAAATGTAAAACAATCAGAGGACATTCACACATATTCATATAATGACATATTAAAGGATTACAAGTTTATCCCAAAGAATCAAAATTTGGTTAAGAAGTTCCCTTGCAAAAATTCGACAGCCTAACGGCATCACTTCAAAATTCAGAACAAGAGTTGATGAGAGATAAAAAGGGTATCTCATCACTTGGACATAAAATTTACATCAATAAAGATATAGAAGAACATATCCCAACATAATATTATGTGAATTAAAAGACATAACAAAAGAAGTCTTTTAAAAAGAGGAGGGTGAAAGGTTCCCATACCGACTTGGGTAACTTTCGAAACGTACACCCCATTGAATAAGGGTCATACAATGAATATGTAAATACCCATAAATGAAATTATATTACACAAAGAGTATAATAATGTGAATTACATACACCAATCAAAGGAAATGGTGGCAAATGTAGCATAAATCTCATGGGACTAAAAGTGAGATGAAAAATCCCTTATGAAAACTCGGCAGCCTAACAATGCCACATAAAACATCCAAAAATGGATTGATGAGAGAAAATAGGGTCTCTCATCATATGAACATAAAAAGTAGAGTAGGATTAATATAATAGAGCATCCCAATCATAAGAAATATGAGCTTAAAAGGAATTACATAAAAGAGTGTACTTAAAAAGAAAGAGAGGAGTAGGATCCCTTACCTCGTGTCCGACTTGTCTTGTTCGTTTCTTTATATTCCTGAATAATAAACTTTGTTCAATTTATAATTGCGTAAGGAACTTATTTAAATATTATTATTCAGTTCATATCACATATTATAATGTTATAATAATTGTTTAATAATGTTAGTTCATATCAGATGTATTTTTCCGATGTTTGTTACATGAGTAAAAAAATGAACTTGTTTCAAAATGATTGCCCATGTAGATATAAGTAAATCATTTAAAGAATATTTTTAAGGATTAAAATATCATATATATCCAGTACATATTCATTTTATACTATTCCATAACATTTTGAGAAAGAAAATGAAAAGCACCGTTCATGGAGATGGTAGGTCGTACGTACGCATGAACGCTACTTTCATTTTTTTGTCATATTAATGGAATTTAAAATAAATGAGATATATATATATATATATTATAATTCCATTATAATATATATGTTATATAGGTCACATATGTTCATTAATTTCATTCTTTATACATTCCATGTATTGCATTAACGAGTCACATCACTTGAGGGGGAGGTAGTCCACACTTCCTCATATGAAATTATCGTATTTGAACAACATGAAAAGAATAAATGTATGTTTTAAATATAAAATACAGAAGCATATAGTAATAATAAATACCATATATATCATATATAAAATACAGTGATATTATAATGGCCACCTTTAAAGGTGTTAAAATAATATTGAACAATCATCGTTTCGTGAGGCAGAAAATCGCCAACCACAGAAATAGTATGTTCTTTAACCATTAGACGAAGGTGTGTGTAATTGTAGCTTGAATCCTTCACATAAAAACATCCTCGTATATTGAATATACTGGTGTTATTACAAAATAAAATAATAAAAAGAGTTTAGGGGTTGTAGAAGCAAAATAAAACATAAGAACACAAGAGAAGACACTACCTTTAAATCGGGTAACTCTTTTTGATTTGAGCTCAAAGGCTTCCTTGGGAAGCCTTCTGCCCAATGTGAGGCTTATAGGAGTAAGAGAGGGATGTGGAGAGACGAAATGGGTAGGGTTTGGCCGAGATAAAGGCTTTGGAAGTGTGGGTAAGGTGGTAGAGGTGGGGGCCTTTTATAAGAGGAGAGGAGGGGCACTCTTGGAAAGTTATAAAATATTACTTTATTATAAAATAATTTTCGGATTTAAAAGGTCAAAAAAGAAACTATTTCGAGGATAAGTTGATAAGGTTTCTAAATACACCCATCCAATAGGTTTGTGACATGTGTACGACTTAGATTTCACCCTATTTTCTCATTTTATTTAAATCGTTCATTTATGAGGTAATCACTACATCATCACGGTGTCATAAATAAATTAATTTATTTAATGTATAAAAATTATAAAAAAATGTCATGATGTAGGAAATATGTTTATTTTTCTAATGAATATTTATAGTCAAGGATATGACTTATATAACCCCATGTAAAAACTGTTTTAGTAAAACAACACATGTTTGTGACATTTTAATTTTAACTTTAAATAAAAAGGTATTTATGTCATTTTCCAACCAAAGTGGCTCCATGAGGTACCCAAGTTGACCCATGGATTGTCTTGGTCGTACATGACTCATACAATGAGGGTAGGGCATGTGTCTAGGTCCATTCATATTATTAAAACATTATTTTTATGTTAAATTACACTAATTACCTCTAATCGCGATTAAAACATAAAAGTTACTATTCACCAAAAAAATTATTTTAATCCCATTGAAACACATTTTACTTCTTAATGATAACCATGTATGTCGGATTTTTGAAATTCAAAACACAGAGGTGGTAAAATTTCATTTAAACGAAAAAAAGTCAGTTTTTTAAGTACCACATAGTGGTTTCACTATTCACCAAAAATTTATGTTTTCCAGAAAAATACCAAAAATTCACCCGAAGATATATTTGATATTCCAAATTCAAAAATGATGTCTATTTTACAAAATTCAAAAAATATATGTTACACTAATTAATTTAAAAATTATTTCCCACTGTCAGAGTAAATAGTGTGTTTTTATGAAACAATAAGTATCAAAAGATTGACACTTGTTTAAGTCCAATTTCAAGATGAAATTAATTCCAATGACCACTATTGGATTAAATGGTAAAAATATATTCTAATTTCAATTTAAAACTAATTCAAAAGAAAATCTAATCATATAAATAAATTAGATTAAAATGGGGTTTTTAATTAATATACAAGATTTTTCTCTATTCATTAAAAAATGAACTTTATCGGAAAAATACCAAAAATTTACACAAAGTAAATTTTGATGTCCTGATTCTAAAGAAGAATTTTATTTTGTCAAATATAATACATAAAATTGTCAAAAAGTGGATTTAAAAGAGGATCGCCATCAAAAGGCTGTTAATCGAACTTTTAAAGAATATTAGAATGTTTACGCTTAAAATTGGATTCATTCACATTTTTAATCCTCTATCATTTATTGTAAAAAGTAAAAATATTTGACAAACATATATAATCATTTTGTAGATAGTTCTGTTCATTCCCGCCATTACAACAGCTAGGCGTTAACTACCATTTAAAATAATATTATTTTATTATTAGAGTGCAACGTAAGATTCTCAAGAAACTCATTGTTACGTATTGGGTACGCCATTAAGAATAGCGTCCCCTTTAAAGTAATATTAATATTTTATTCCTATATATGGATAAATGTGAAAATTTCATATTTTTTATTTACCTGGGGTGTTACATCCTTCCCCCCTTTTGGGAATTGCGTCCTCGCAATTTTAAAATTGGGCTTGGAAACTTCATTTAAAATCCCACATCGGAATAAGAGTCAGTAAAACAATCACTTTAAAATAAATAAAGAGAAGTACAAAGGTCACCCGAGTTAACCCATAATAGGATTCCATGTAGGAAAACATGGATATGGAGGAAAAAACAAAGGGTCATGTTCTGAGTGAGAGTGATAGAAAACATGTTTAGGAGAAAGTTAACCATAAGAAAATCACGTAATTGTGGTGGGTTAAATGGTATTTGATTCCCCCGTAGGAAAATTTAATAGACAACATTTTTGTCTTAAGTTACTTTTCACTGAGGAATTTATTTTTGATCTTAAGGAAACATACTTACTTGTCATGTTGACTTTCAAATTTTACTAGATTTCTTACACACACTCGTACTTTCCCCACATGATGAGTATTTAGGAAGACTTGTTCACACTAAGAGTACTATAATCAACTTCTAGAGAATCACCAAATCCACAAAAGAGGACTATATATTTCCCATGTATTTAGACAAAATCAAAAACCAAAATTGTTAGTATGAGATCAGATAATCCACAAAAGTATAATCCTTTATAATATGAAAATCTATTCTTAATCTTCAAAATTTGTCCCAAAAAAAACCGAAAGTTTAACGAAGACCATTCGATAAACAATTGTCCATAAAATTCTTCAAAGTAAACCAAACTAAGATTGAAACCCAAATATTTTAAAGATTTAATCACATAGTCTTCCAAGGTACAAATTAACATTTATCTCCAAATAACATCAGTTGCTCTTAAATTCTCATATTGAAAAGTAATTAACCTAATCACATATCCTCCATGATAGGTTAATCATTTCCATAGATAACCCAAAATAAACTTACTCTTGATTCCTAAAAGAATCTAACTAAAAAAAATTAGTCAAACTAACTAGGGACATCATGTAGTCCAGTTGTAGGCGATAAATACCAGTCGCACTTTGGTTGTGGGTTCGATCTCCGTAGCTTTGTCCAACGCGACGGGTTGTCACACAGTCTTCGTGTTGTCCTTTTTCCAAAACTATATAATTCTTAAAACATTCCCCAAAACAATGTAAAATTTTCAAAAATAATCATAATGTATTTTAACCTCAATTTTATCTCATGCCTTTCATTTTCCATCATAATATATAATAACCCATAATTACCTCAAAAGTAAGGATCATATAAACCCTAATGGTTACCTTTATAATTATTACCTCAACATCCACATCGATTGGTCATCTCGTACATGATGCATTACAGAACATACCAATGTACAAGTAGTTGATCATGACTCCTTGATAGTTGGTTTAGAACAACCACGAGTTTCCTCATTGAATCCCCCAATTCATTCTCTCTCTTAATCACAGAATCACCACAGTTTCCTTCAAACCTGTTGTCAATTTGGTGCATGCGAGATCCATCCATTCACTAAAAACAAAAAATTCAGTGTGAGTATATCAACAAAACCATCATGTACAAATGAGGAACACAAACACTAAGATATACTTACTCATTCACTTTATCTAAAAACTATGACTCTTTCTGAAATCCTAGCCAATATGGTAATGTCACTTATGCTTAGAGAATACCCAAACCTCTAACGTTATCTAAACCGACCTCTAATAATAACTATAAGGCCCCAGACTTAAACCTTACTTAATCTTGAGTTATTACAAAAATACACATTGAGGATCTTTTCAAGTTTAGAGTTTTAGATAATTAGATCATAAAACATGCATTACATTCCACATTTAAACAATGTGGATACATAAAAGATAGTATTCGTTTTTCCCATCAACGGAAACATATTTAAAATAAAACATGAATTCTTTCTTGACACTTCCTTGACACTATCATCATATCATGTACCTTTCCCCTGACCTGTGAAAAAAATTTCAAAAACATGGGACGAGCATAAAAAGCTCACTAAGGGACGTAAAAGTATGAAAAGAAAACATCAGTCCATGTATGAAAAAATACATTACTCATAAAACCAAAGAATTTTAACATACCTCATCAAATAATGAACAAATCAAATAAATCATAAGACATAAAGGTAACTTGAGGCATTCATAACATTCTTACGTAAGGAGTAACCCTCTTGGTTACGTTTGGAATACCCATCACAATATATTCCCTAAATCTCTTTGGAGAAACATTAATGTTTAACTCCTTCACGTTACCCAATGCATTTGAGAGCTATATCGAGCTCACCCGCCCTTAGTTTATCACGGAACCACCCGTCTTCATAATAATACCCATGAACCATAACATAATCGTATCACATAAAACATGCATAAAAGAAACATAACATTTCCAGTTTTCAATCAGAAGATATCAATACAACACATTGATATAAAAACATTATGAAAACCATTTTCTATACCAAAATAAAATAAATGTAAAACATGGTATTTATTTTTCATTTAAAAAATGTTATGGCTTGTAGAGGAAGCCGAAACTCAAATAATGGTCACGGCGGCAGAGAAGTCATTGTCGCCGCATACGTACGGCAAAAAAACATCCCCTTTTTTTGTATAGTAAAACGCTTAGTATAAAAAAGATTCCTTTTGAAAAAACTTAAAATTCAAAGTGGTTTATACACCGTATAAAAGAATTTTGTGTATGAAACAAAATATGCCTCAATGAAAGGAGATTGAGACGATGTCCCATACAAATATGGTATTCTTGGATTAAGGATAAATCAATTAAATAATTATGTGTGACAAACGAATACACCAAATATAAGTGGATATTAAGTGTAAAAAAATCATAGGACATTCACACATATTCATAAAATGAAGTATTCAATTATTACAGGTTTATCCCAAAGAATCAAAATTGGGTTAAGAAGTTCCCTTGCAAAAATTCGACAGCCTAAGGACGTCACTTCAAAATTCAGAACAAGAGTTGATGAGAGATAAAAAGGGTATCTCATAACTTGGACATAAAATTTACATCAATAAGGATAGATAATAACATATCCCAAAATAATAGTATGTGAATTAAAAGACAAAACAAAATAATTCTTTTAAAAAGAGGAGGGTGAAAGATTTCCTTACCGACTTGGGTAACTTTCGAAACGTACACCCCATTGAAGAAGGGTCATACAATAAATATGTAAATACACATAAATGAAATTATATTAAACAAAGAGTATAATAATGGGAAGTACGTACACCACTCAATGGAAATGGTGGAAAATGTAGCATAAACCTCACATGACTAAAAGTGAGATGAAAAATCCCTTACGAAAACTCGACAGCCTAACGGCGCCACATAAATCTTCCAAAAATGGATTGATGAGAGAAAATAGGGTCTCTAATAATATTAACATAAAAATTACAGTAGGATTAATATAAACTATCATCCCAATCATAAGAAATATGTGCTTAAAAGGAATGACATAAAAGAGTGTACTTAAAAAGAACGAGAGGAGTAGGATCCCTTACCTCGTGTCTGACTTGTCTTGTTCGTTTCTTTATATTCTTGAATAATAATATTTGGTCAATTTATAATTGCTTAAGTGACTCTTTTAAAGATTATTATTCAGTTCATATCACATATTATAATGTTATAATAATTGTTTAATAATGTTAGTTCATATCAGATGTATTTTGCCGATGTTTGGTACATGAGTAAAAAAATGAACTTGTTTCAAAATGATTGCCAATGTAGATATAAATAAATAATTTAAAGAATAGTATTAATGATTAATATATCATATATATCCAGTAAAAATTCATTTTATACTATTCCATAACATTTGGAGATAAAAAATGAAAAACACCGTTCATGGAGAACGTAGGCTGTACGTACGCATGAATGCTGCTTTCATTTTTTTGTCATATCAATGGAATTAAAAATAAATGATAGATAGATATATATATATTATAATTCCTTTATAATATATATGTTATATAGGACACATATTCTCAATAATTTCATTCTTTATACATTCCATTATTGCATTAACGAGTCACATCACTTGAGGGGGCGGTAGTCCACACTTCCTCATATGAAATTATCGCTTTTGCACAACATGAAAAGAATAAAGGTATGTTTTAAATATAAAATACAGAAGTATATAGTAAAAATAAATACCATATATATCATATATAAAATATATTTTCATCATAATGTCCACGTTTAAAGGTGTTAAAAGAATATTGAACAATCATCGTTTCGTGAGGCAGAAAATCGCCAACTACAGAAACAGTATGTTCTTTAACCATTAGACAAATGTGTGTGTAAGTGTAGCTCGAATAATTCACATAAAAACAGCCTAGTATATTTCAGATACTGGTGTTGTTACAAAATAAACTAATAAAAATATTTTAGGTGGTTGGAGAAGCAAAATAAAACATAAGAACACAAGAGAAGACACTACCTTTAAATCGGGTAACTCTTTTTGATTTGAGCTCAAAGGAATCCTTGGGAAGACTTTTGCCCAAAGTGAGGCTTCTAGGAGTAATATAGGAATGTGGAGAGAGATAATGGGCAGGGGTTGGCCGAGCCAATGGATTTGGAAGTGTGGGTAATGTGGTAGAGGTGGGGGTCTTTTATAAGAGGATAGGAGGGGCACTCTTGGAATGTTATAAAATATTACATTATTATAAACTGATTTTCGGATTTAAAAGGTCCCAAAAGATTATATTTCGAGGCTAAGGTGATAAAGTTTCGAAATCCACACATACAATAGGTTTGTGACAAGTTTAAGACTTAGATTTTACCCTATCTTCTCATTTTATTTAAATCGTTCATTTATGAGGTAATCACTGCATCATCACGGTGTCATAAATAAATTAATATATTTAATGTATAAAAATTATAAAAATAATATCATGATGTAGGAAATATTTTTATCTCTCTATGTAATATTTATAGTCAAGGATATGACTTATATAACCCCATGTAAAAATTGTTTTAGTAAAACAACACATGTTTGTGACATTATAATTTTAACTTTAAATAAAAAGTTATTTATGTCATTTTCCAACCAAAGTGGCTCCATGGGGTCCCCAAGTTGACCCATGGATTGTCTTGGTCGGAAATGACTCATCCAAGGATGGTAGGACATGTGTCTTTGCCATTTCATATTATTAAAACATTATTTTTACCTTAAATTACACTAATTACCTCTAATCGGGATTAAAACTTAAAAGTTACTATTCTCCAAAAAATTAATTTTTATCCCATTGAACCACATTTAACTTCTTAATGACAACCATATATGTTGGATTATTGAAATTAAAAACACAGAGGTGGTAAAATTTCATTTAAACGAAAAAATCAGTTTTTAAGTACCACTTAGTGGTTTCACTATTCCCCAAAAATTGAAGTTTTCCAGAAAAATACCAAACATTCACCCTAAGGTATATTTGATATTCCGAATTAAAAAATGATTTCTATTTTAAAAAATTCAAAACATATAAGTTACATTAATTAATTTAATAATTAATTCCCGCTGTCAGAGCAAATAGTGCGTTTTTATGAAACAATAAGTATCAAAAGATTGACACTAGTTCAAGTCCAATTTCAAGATGAAATAAATTCCAACGACCACTATTGGATTAAATGGTTAAAATATATTCTAATTTAAATTTATAACCAATTTAAAAGATAATATAATAATATAAATAAATTAGATTAAAAAGGGGTTTTGAATTAAAATACAACATTTTTCACTATTTATTTAAAAATGAACTTTATCGGAAAAATATCAAAAATTTACACAAAGTAAATTTTGATTTCCCGATTATAAAGAAGAATTTTATTTTTTCAAATATAACACATAAAATTGTCAAAAAGTGGATTTATAAGAGGTTCTCCATCAAAAGGCGGTTAATCGACCTTTTAAAGAATATTAGAATGTTTACGCTTAAAATTGGATTCATTCGCATTTTTAATCCTCTAACATTTATTGTAAAAAGTAATAATATTTGACAGACATATATAATCATTTTGTAGTTAGTTCTGTTCATTCTTTCCATTATAACAGCTAGGCGTTAACTACCATTTAAAATAATATTATTTTATTATTAGAGTGCAACGTAAGATTCCCAAGAAACTCGTTGTTACGTATTGGGTACACCATCGAGCATAGAATCCCCTTTAAAATAATATTAATATTTTATTAAAAAATATGGATAAATGTGAAAATGTCATATTATTTATTTACCTGGGGTGTTACAATAACTATCTAATCCTATGACAATGTTAACTTGGAAGGGTTATAAGTTATACTCGAAAGATGAATGTTGGAAATGTTTCAAGGAATTAAAGACAAGGTTAGTTAGCACACATGTCCTTACATTATATTGTAGTAGAGAAGGGTTTATAATCTATTGTGGTGTATCTAATAAAGTATTAGGATATGATTTTATGCAAAATAACATGGTCATCCCTTACACCTCTTGATAAATAAATATTAATTAATATATTTAACCAACTCATGAAATAGATTTCGAAAGAAATAATTTTTTTAATTAAAGAAATGGATGCACTATATTTATGGAGAAAGGTTCAATATATATACCGATCATGGATGTATAAAATATATATTCCCATATAAGGATTTGTACATTCTCCAAAGAAGATAGTTAGAGATGATAAAAAATTATCTATTTTCAATACATTAAAACCCTAGGAATGAAACCAATGTGTCTGATGCTTTGAGTTGAAAGAATAATGGTAGCTTATACATGATGAGGATCACAAAAGATCCAATATTTCTAGATTTACAGAGGATGGATCTAGAAATATTGAAGAAAGGTTAAATAAAATTATCTTGATCAAATGAATGTTCAACCCTCTATCAATGAGATTATTAAGGAGGAGATGAAGGAAGATTTTGATCTAAAAAAGAAGGTATGAAATGTCAGTGAGCTTATCATTGATTGGGATGAAATGATAAGGATCAGGAATAGTTTATATGTTCCATACATACTAGATATAAAACATTATTTTAGAGGAAACTGATTGTTCTTATTTCTCTATTTATCCTAGAAGTATAAATATGTATAGATATTTAAAGAAATAATTCCATTGGAATAGATTGAATAGGTATCTCAAAGAGTTTATATGTCGATTCTTAGAATTCTAGAATGTTAAGAAAGAAAAAGCAATAGTCTTAGGGGATGTTGGATCCATTACCCATACAAAAATAGAATTGGGATAAAACCATTATGGATTTATTCATTGGACTCCCCAAAACCTCTAAAGGCTTTAATGCTATAAGGGTGGTTGTCGATTTCCTTACCAAGTCAGTTCACTTCATTAATATTAGAGAAGACTTCTATCTAGATCAGCATTGCTGGAAATACATTAATGAAGTGGTAAGGTTGTATGGAGTACCACATTCAATTATATATTTTCAGGATCTGAGGTTCACCTAATTTGTATTTGTGATGTCTTCATAAATCACTTGATACATAATTTAGTTTTATCACTTCTTGCAATCTTTTAATGAATGTTTAGTATAATAGAATACTTTAAACCATATATGATATGCTGAGATCTTTTTAATTGGATTTAAAAGAATATTGGGATCAACACCTTCAAATAGTTTTGTTTTATAACAAAATAACATTCACTCAAGAATTCATATGTCTCCTCATGAATCCCACTATGGGAAGAAATTTAAAGATAAAATATACTAAGATGATGCTGGATAAAGATATATATTTGGACCTTTTATAAATGATGAAATGAAAGAGATGTTTAGAACCATTAAAAATCATATCAAGGTCGATCAAAGTCTGCAGAAACATTATACTGATAACCATCGGTGTGACCTAGAATATAAAGTTGGCGGGAAGGTGTTTCTATGAATATATCCATGGAATAAAACTACGAGGTTAGGGAAAAAGGGAATCTAATACCTAGGTATATCGGTCTCTTTGAGATTATTGATCATATGGGGATGGTAGACTATCACCTGAAACATCCTCAAAATTTCTCCAATTTCTATTATGAATTATATGCAACTCTCCTAAGGATGTACAAACCTGGCCATTAAAATGTACTAAACTCAGAATTCATACGGCTTTATTATGATCATTCTTATGGGGAACAACCAGTTGAAATATTGTATCACACATATAAAGTTATAAAAAATAAGACCACTCACCTGGTCAATGTTTTGTAGAGATATCACAAATTAGAGGACAAAACATGGAAACATGAGTATATTTAGAGTTAGAAGTATCCTCTTTTTTCTATATCATAATGAAATTTTTTTGGAAAAATTTTATTTTAAGGGGGTAGAATGGTACACAATGAGTTTTTGTGAATTTTTATGAAAATAAATAAATTTTATTTGATGTTGGGAATTAATGTATGCACCATTCAAACATTCATTGTACTCTACATCAATTAAATCCTATAGTACACTCAATATTGAGTTGGAATCCATTACAGGAAATAAAAGGTTTCTACAAAACATCATTTTATTATTATAATTACTTAAAATTGAAACTTTTAATCAAGCCATTAAAATTATTAATATGAATATCAATAAAAAAATTAATATTTATTATCATTTTTTTATATAATTAAAAAATATTTATAATAAACATGTATTATTGGTAAAGTCATTATAGGTTTCAAAATACTATTTTTTTCAAATGACCTACTTTTTTTCCTTTTGTGAACAATAATAAAATCATTTTTTAAACTATAAGTAATTGAATTTGATAAAATAATCTTAATTTTTAAATTTATAGTGTTCAAATTATCTTAGGGTTTATTATTGGGATTTTTCATAGAAACTTATTTTTTTTATGAATATTGAAAATAATGAATTTTAATTCAAAACATCAATTCCAACGAATTTTTTTATTTAGATAAATTAAATATTAACTTGGTTTTAATGTAGAAATATATCAATTAATCATATAATAATAAAATTTTAGTCATTTTTATCATTTTTATATTTAATTTATATATGAAATGTTAATGAACTTTTGATCATTCCAACATTAAAAACCCGCATTCTCGCTATGTATTTTGGATTGTCAATAAATATTATTTCTCCAATTATGAAAATTGAATATAGAAAAAATGGACAGAATTTGGGTTAATAAATATAATATTTAGTGTCTAATAATATCAACTTAAATATTGACCAAAGATACTGGTGAATTTGTTTAAAATTATTTACAACGATTAAGGTATGATTATGCTTCACAAGTGACAAAACCATAAAACTAAGGGCCAAAATGACCTATACAATTTTATAAAACCAATTTCATGATGATATTGCATCATAAAAGCAATTATTTTTGTGTTCTGTTTTTTTATTATTAATTGTTTAGGTAAAAACACGGGTACACATAACTTGTCTTAAAATTGCCAATTGTGTCCCATCCATCCCTTATTAAAGGACACCAACTCTACACCTTCTACGAACCTCTCAAACCACATAATATCAGAAAATATATACTTAATTAACTTACTAAAATCCCTCCCTTCCTCCTTGATTCATACCTTTGTTCATAAAGCCAACCATGAAATTCCACTGGTGAAAAGAAAATGTAGTTACCAAAGATGAGGTAATATCATTCCTTAGGATCCTTTATTTTATTTTTAGTCTCCAACACCACAATTATTATTATTCCATTATTATAAAATAACATCATTATTATCAATATATTGATAGTTTTTTATTCTATGGGTTCTACCTACACTTACACAAACTTATATAAATTGGTTAATGAACTTACAGTTCTTGTGAACAGTAAACTACCCCCAAGAGAAATTATGTTGTTCATTTTCTCATGACGACCTTTAGTGGTTGGTGATTATGAGACAAAATATGTTTTTATATGATATATATTATTTTTATGATATATTTATTCTTCTTGATTTAGTATAGAACACATATCTTTAGTCTTTCCATTTTATTAGATATAATAATTTTGTTTGGGAAAGTGTGGACTAACATCTCCTCAAAAAGATGTGATTCGTTCACACTCTACATGGAATTTATTTTGGATGTGTTCAATATTTTTATATTATATTTATAAAATAATAATTATATTATAATTATAATATATAGATATATATAATTATTTCATTTACTCACTTTCTTTTAATATGATAATTAAATGGAAACAACATTCATGATTACGTAGGAAATACCCTCTTCAAGAACGGTGTATTCCATTTAATATCTCAATTTTTAATATATTATTGTAAATAAATTTATAAATAATATGAATTATATTTAAATAATTTTTTACAATCTAGAAATAAAGATTTAAATATGTGGATAAAAAATATAACAAGATAAGGAACATTAAAAAACACAATGAATATATTGCCTAAAATGTATCCTTAACATGGAGGTCTTAATAAGAAGGTGATATAAAAAAATATATTTTATTATATATAAAAATGAAGTTCTGTCGTATATTTAAAATAAAATTATATTCATTTTCTTGGATATTTTAAGAAGTATAAAGCTATTGAAGACATATAGTAAGGAGATTTATAATCACACTTTTATTTCATTGTTATTTACTACTCATTCACCATTCATTTATTTTTTGTGTAGTATATATTACCCATGAATATATTATATAATTTTTATACATAAATATAAATGTATTTATATATCCATTTTATGATAAAAAATTCATGGGGTGTCTGTTGGAAGAGTTACCAAATCAGTAAAGTAGTTTTGTCTCAATTTTATGTTTTTGAGATTCATTCCATTAACATGAAAAAGCATTTCATCATTTTTTATAAAAATTTCCTATTAATCTCATTTTTAAGGAAAAAATATTAGAAATTGTTTTTTGGTTTTTGGGGTGACTTTATAAGTTATCAAATTACTTTCAAAGGAATAGTTTTCAAAAATGTTCTCAAAATTCCATTAAAAATAAATGTGTTTCAAAATATTGTCAATATTATTCATATCATTTAAAAGGAAATGGTTTTAAAAATGTTTTCAAGATTATTTATATATGATTTAAGGTAAAATTGTTTTCAAAACCTTTTGAAGATACAATTTTATGATTTCAAATTAAAATAGTTTTCTTAAGGATTTATGTTTTAAAGGATTTATTTTAAATGGGAAAAAATATTTATTTCAAAAAAGTGATTTCAAAAGGATATTCCAAAATAATTTTCCCTCTAAGATGAAATTTTTTGGTTTAATATTATCCTTATGGGAAATTAACAAAAGGTTCTATTCTTATTCTTTCTCAGACTGGTATATGGTTTGGTGGGTGATTTTTGTGAATCTCGTTTCTCTTTCCCTTGTAATATTCTTATGAAACCTGTATCTTTTCACGGTTCATACTTTGACTAAATTATTATGAATCCATTATTTTTCCACATGTTACATTAAGATTTCGTTTTTTATGATATCCATTTCCTTCAAGGGTTCATCATATCATTGTTTATGATTTTTTGGAACATGTATATATGATTTCACTATGAGATGGGTGATACTTATTTCTCCATCCATTGATCTAGGTAATGATAAGTGGTATATGAGCTCGAAGGGTGTATGGGTTGTACCCCAATCCAAAAAACAATAGTGTACAAGAGTTGTATCTCAAGCTATAATAGAATAGGGTACATGAGTTGTAGCCCCATCCCAAAAACAAGAGGGTACATGAGTTTTATCCCATGTATAAAAATAGGTGGGTACAAAGGTTGTATGCCCAATACCAAATCAATTACACAAGATTTATCCAAAACTAACGAGTTATAATGGTCTTGGTAGGTAGAATTTACATAAATTTTTTTATGCATGTTTTTATGTCACAAATTTTGTGCCTTATTACGTAGTTTTTCTTTCATGGATTATGCTTTTGATTCCCTAATGAATCATGTCTTATAAACTACTAATATATATGCCATGATTCATGTTTATGATCATTGACATAGAGGGTATGAAAATATAATGTCACGGTCAGGTTCTCATTCCTTTTTTCTCCTGATTATTTGTACCTATGTCTCTTTTCTACCCTTTTTAAGAAACTTTGATCACTAATTTTTATGTTTCCATTACCTATTATATGATGATAGTCATAATGTATGATTTTTTAAGAAAAGAGCTTGTCATTAAGAAGCTATTGGGAGATATTGTAGTATACTTATGTACTAGTGTTTATATTTCCATGTTTTATAGGAAATGAACTAACACTATATTTCAGTTTTTTTTATTTTAATGTTTTAATTATTCCAAAAAAATGTTGTAATGATAATGTATTAAAATAATGGGTTGCAATAGAGGTTATTCTAGGATGAGTGTTTTTTTGGAAAATATGGTTAGTTAAAACATCCATGTTGGGATGGATTCATCTAAGTGATTTTTTTTAATATCAACCTAATATAACTACCAATTAAATTTTTTTGTTAAATATTATGATGATAAATAATCCAAGGAATATAATAGAAGAATAGGATTTTAATTCAACATTAAAATTCAAATATAAAGTTATATATGTATGTACTATTATGAAAATAAAATATACAGTGGAGAAAATAAGTTGAATGTAGAGTTGAATGTGTTAAGAGAGTTAAGACGATGAACTTATGGATATGTTTACTATAGTGAATATTATGTGATTTTCTAATGTAAAATAACGAAATAAGAATAACGACTTTGATGTTTTAATGTGTTTTACATAAAAAGTGATGTTGAAAAATTATCTTATGAAAGTTTTAAGAATAATTTAATATTGTATCATAAAAAGAATGTGATTTTGATGTGGAATAATTCCACACACTCAACACCTCAGATGAATTATATATGGTTCAAGTCCCTTCATTTTTTCCAAATTTTTATAATTGTAAGGTTTGGGATTCACATGTGGTTGAGATGCACTAAATCATAGTCGGTGGACATATAAGCACAACTTATAATGCTATACCCTACTTGTTGTACTTATATTACGATTATAGTGGGAATTGTGAACCTAAAGGAATCTATATCACACCAATGACTATACATCTCACATTAAGAGGTGAAAATTGTAATTATAATTCATTCCCTTAGGTTAGTGTATGTTTGTGTGTATTGTAACAGTAATTCACTAAATCTGAAAAGTATGTGATGTTTATTTCAAAATAAATTTAAAATTTTTATTGATCAATAATTCACTCCCTTCTCAATGATCATTTATTGATACAGAAGATGTTCTATATCGTAGAAACTCCATGAGAAGATACTAAATTTCTTACCAAAAATATATATTCTAAATGTTCCTAGGGACTTCTGTGATGGGTTTAACTAAAAAATACACATGGATCTCATATGTATAAATATGTTTCTTTTTTAATTGAAAAATTAGGTGAAATATCCAATGGATTTAGAATATAAATTATCAATCAAGAAATGTATCCAAAAAATTTGAAATTTGACAATTAGCTGAATGATATATTATTGAAATATCAAGATTGGATATAATAGTCTATGAGGATGGATAAAGATAAATAGAGTCAATCTACTATAATAAGTAAGATAAAGAAGGTATCTCCATCAAATAAAAAACAGAATATGTAACCTAATCCATGGTACCCAATGTTTACCAAACCAAGGAAATTGTGCCAGGATATTTCTTGAAGATCTTTCAAACTATTAGAGCTACCAAATGTCATTTCATTGGATAGGGATCAACTATCAGTCCCAGTTCTCTTTTTGATAAGCATAAGAAATCCACCTCATTCTATCCTTTTTTTGTTTATCTTTAATGTTGGGAAATTTTAATCATAATGGTTTTAAATTAACCCTCAACGTGGATATCTAAAAATATGTTAATAATATTGAGATTTATAAAAATAATTTGAATGTAGAAATTAGATAACCCATTCGATAATTCAAGATCAAGGTATGTTTTTTATTCCCTCACACGTTTATTATCTTTTATATAATATGTATATATAATTGGATCTATTATCTCAAAAAATGGGGAAACATACCATTCAATTAGACTATTTAATGTGAGCTCCCACATGATGTTCAGTTTAATGAAACTACTTGAAAATATACTTAGATTGACCCCTATGAATGTATGTTTAATGTGGTACCAAATTTTAATGAGTGTATTTATATCATTATTATAAAAACTTTTCATTTTTATTTCATCAAAAGTATATTCCATTTTTACTTAGGGTTGATGGGTTGATGGGACATTGATATGTAAAATGTGGTTCATCCCTTTACTCAATGAATTAGTGGAAAACATAAGAAGGTATATTGAATTTCATGGGGGGAATATGAGTTTCATAAAATTATAATAATATGTTGGAGTTAGGAAAATATGTTGTTCTATATCAATTAGAGAGAGAAGAACATCCCTGATTTTAAATTATTTAAAATCAGGGGATGATGTTTTACATTGACTATTGGAGTTTATTTAGAATTTACAATAATCAAACATGGGGATATTATTGTTCCCAAATATTTTATTCTATTTATTTTCAAATATGTTTTTTTCAATGAAGTTAATTTAAAAAAGATTTCATGGGTGATGGAGTGAGTACCCACCCAGTGCAAGTGATAGAATTTCCCATGAAACATGGGTAATATACTTGTTACCCTTTAATACAAGGCATGATATATTCAAAGGTAATCCCCTAAATCATTCAATTCAAGACCTAGCCCTCGCGTTATCACAATTACTAAACATGGAGAAATATTTTATACCCCATTATAAAATAAGTGAAATGTTGAAGAATGAGACGGATACAAAACCGTATTGGATATCTTGTAACCCATAAAATGGATAAAATGGGTTAAATGGTGGTAGTAAGAGGTTGATGTAACTCTGGGATCCATCTTTAGAGTTTATAACATATCAACTATTTTTTGGGAGTTAAATATTAATGAATGATGTTTTATAAAGGATAAGTTTTATTTGAATTCGTAAGAGGCATTATTGTTCATGAAAATATTCTACCATTAGTATTTTATATGTTTAATGTATTTAGATTCATCTAAATGGGGTTTTTTATTCTAAAAATTCAATCAATTATTTAATGCTATTTTGATGATATTTGAGAATATTGAAGAAGCCCAGAATAGATTTCATCTATTTAAACATCCATTTGAATTTATTCTAGAATTTCTGTTATCAAGTTTGAGAGACAAAAAATTTGTGATGTAAATTATACTATAATTAAGGATATTTAAGGTTAAATAAGATAACTGGTATACAGAAAATATATTTTTTCCAAAACACGCATCTTTTTTCCTACACATAAGAGAATTTAGTATTGGGTTGGATCTCTATTGGTATATAAAAATTTAAAAGTTGTTTGATTTACATGGATGGTATTTTGGCCACACATAGGTTATTTATTCTATGAATAAGATTAATTTATCCACAAGAGTTTCCCATATGAAATTTGAGTCTCTCACTATTTTAGAAAGCAAAATTTTATATTAAAAATGTTTTTAAATAATAACTATCTGATTTACCAACCACATATGAGTTTTGGAAGTGTGTAAGACATTATATATATCCAAAAATGATTTGGTCATGTGTATTACATTTTTTTCTATATTTCAAAAATGTTAGGTCCTATATATTTTTTAGTGAATTGTAATATACATAGAAGCATTAACTTATGAGATATTGAATTATAGGGAATGCACATGAAATTTTATTATATAGAATTTTATTATCCGGTGTTATTCTATGATTAATGAATATGTACTAAATAACATGTATTATATTTTCCATGGTGAATAATTTGGATTTTGATATTTATAATATTTTGATGAATGTAAAATTTAAGGAGGATTGAAAAAATAATAAGTGTTTAAAACATCATGGAGTGTTCTAAATCCATGATTCATGTTATAATATTTTGAGTTGATGATCTTCATGTTATGGGAATTGGAATATTAAAATGATAAATAATTTCTATATATTTATATGTCTTGAAATGGATTTAATGGATCATTTATAATAAAGATGGTTGTTTCCCATAAAAGATCATGTTGTTTCATCATTTTTATATAGATTCATGCCATGGTATGTAATAGTTTCATGAATTTCACTCAGATCTCAATAGAGGTTCCCCACCGAAAGTTGTTGTTGATCTATATAATTTTTATACATTTATTGAGAATTAGGATTGAATTATTATATATAATTTTGAGATAAACAATGAGGAACATTATTAATCCACTCTATAATTGGGTTGACGATGTTATGAATAATTATCATCATATAAAATAATAAATGAATGATTTATTTAGGAATTTGAGGGGAAATTATTAATGTTATTTCACGAATATCCTTTATATTGAAACATAAGTATGAGTAAATTTATTAGAATCTTAAAATAGTTACTTAATAATATTGTTCCTGGTCTAGAATATCATTTATCTGCATGAATTATAATTTTGGATATATAAAATTAAGGGAGAAATTAACATAGCGTTCCGTACATGTGAGAAGATGAAAATATTGAAAGTATGATATATAAAATAATATACGTGTCATTACATATCTGTGTGAATGCATTATATAATTTGAGAGAACAGTTATGATCATAATAAATTATAATAATAAATTTATACTAACTATTGTAGTGATAAATAGTATGACAACAATGCATGTCATAATGTTTTATGTCAACTGGTTACTAAAAAATAACATGGAGATGATTTAAGTACCAAGCCTATTTAACCTTCTCGGATTCATAGAATTTGAAAGAATAATATCTCAATTAGTTACTCAAGATATCCTAAGATCTCATGAATGTGTGTGGTGATACATTTGAATACCCACACATATGGCATTGATAGAAGATGAATGAAGAACACAAGTGAGACCAATATGTTTTTTATTTTTTAATATTTGGTGATGATTGTTCCAATGATTGATGTGTGAGTTGAAAAAATGATGATTAGTATTTTCTATTTTGGGAGAATTGAAGGTAGTCAATGATAATATTTTATTGAGGAATGGAATTATATCATTGATATAGTGAAATTATAGATGTTTTTTGATGTATATAAAGAATATAAGGAACAGATAAAGAGAAACTTATGGGATTTCAATATAAACAAGTCTAGTGTGATGTTGTAGTGATAAACGTTTTAATATATTAGCATGAACCCAATAGAATATAGTGTTCCATGGTACAGGATAATACCATTCCATATAAAATTACATTGATAAAAATATTCTAGTGTAGAATCGGTGACAATTAAGCATAAAAAATGACATAGGGTTGGATTAAATTGAGGTAAATGTCCTTATAAAAATATATATACTAATTTTAATTATCATATTACAATAAATATAATAGTATTATATGATAAACATAAAAAATATAATGATTTAATAACTTCATTTAGAGGTTTAATTGCAAAAGTGGTTTTATGGTATGAGGAAGGAATTATAATTGGTAAAAATTGGATGACACCAATTCAACCTCCACCCATATGTTTCTTCATACACTAGGCATAATAATAAAATCTAGGTTGGGGAAATATTTACGGAGAATCGGGTGGCGGGAAGAAATTTGATTCCTTGAAATGAATATATTGTTTTCAAATACCTTATAATTTTAATTTAAATGATGCATTTTTATATTATATTATGACATGAATAAAAACTATAGAACTCATAATTATTATTAATTGGTTAGTAGAATGATAAATTTCATCATTTTGACGATTTATATATTGTGACATTCTATCTAAAAAATGTTTTGTTTTATAGCTAGTTATTAGAGTATTTTTTAAATGGTTAAATGTTGAAATATGTATCATATTCAATAAGGAATGGGGAAGTTTTACCCAATCACCACTTCTATGAAGATGATATAATTATTTTATTCATGGATATCCAAAAAAATTTAACTATAATTAAAATGTATTGGATTACTATTCAAGTGTGTTTGGATAGTTTATTCCCTGGATTAAGACTCAAATATTTTAGGGATTTTTTTTGTCTTTGGCTATGTTGTATCTTGTCATTGATATATTTGATATTAGTGATGGGACTTTTCCCATAAAATTCCATGGTATTCAAAAACAATTAAATGCAACTAAAATAGTTTAATTCAATGGGATTATTTAATTTATTAAATGTTACCTTTATACTTTTAAAGGTAAAATTTCTATATGGATCATAGAATCAAATTGGTTAACAACACCATCATTTCAAAGTAAATGTATTCTTTCAATGTTTATACTAGGAACTATCTTTGGTAAAAAAAAGTTTAATTTTTATATTAAAATGATTATATGGATTAGAAAGACTCTTAATAAGAATATCTTACTATTATTTAGGAAAAATTATTTTTACCATGTCAAAATAGTGTTTAGGGAATTTAGAACCTTGCTCGATTCAATGAGTCCCTTAATGATCAACTAATTTTGTAACATATCAATTCAAATTCTTATTTTAGAAAATTTAACTGGTGTATAATTATAGAATTGATTTTATAGAAATTCATCATTACCCTCAAAAAATTATTTTAATATATATATAAATTTTCTATTCCAAACTTATTATTCTATACATGTGGATTATTTCATATAACTAAACATTTTTATTATATTCTGGAAATTGGATTGGATTTGTTATCATTGATTTTATACATGATTGTAGTCCAAATCTAGATATGTCCAAAATGGATGGACTTGAATTAGTTGATTAATTGAAATAATTTTCATTCAATTAATAATTGATTAATATTTATCCATTTTAATGATATCATTATTTGGGAAAACTCATAGAATGAAAATATCAAATACACGATTCAATAATTTTGTATTATTAGAAGACAGGGAGAAAAGATTTAATTGATTTCATAATATATGAAATCATGGTCCCTCTACTCTATTAAAAGATGACATGAGAAATATCGAATAAAAGATTTTCTATTGTGGTCTTCCATAAAATTTTGAGATTTAAATCTCCCATGTTTCACATTCAATAAGAGTGGTAAAGAGTATTTAAATCATATCTTTGTTGAATAAATTTTTATCAATATCTCTAAATAATAATTTATAACCTATTTTAACGTACCTACACATTATGTGAATAATTTGTTAATCAATTTAAATTTTATTTAGGAATTTCACTTTCAAATTCACTTAATAATTGATTCAATATAGTAATTTCAATACTTTTATATAAGTAATGATGAAACTATGTATCTCTTTGGTATGATGAAATATGTATTTATCTAGGAATTTTATCCTATATATAATCAATACCTTGGGTAGGGTTTATGATCTTAAAATGGGTTATGTGGACAAATAATTTATTAATATTAATATTTTCCAGGAAATAGGTGTCGTTTCTAAGTCTAAATGATGCAAATATTCCATTGGTATTAACTATAAATGACCACCATATGATTGGATCAAGACAAATACAAGCTGGTCAGTTAATGAGTAA
Organism: Viscum album; assembly: GCA_963277665.1. Taxonomy (NCBI): domain Eukaryota; kingdom Viridiplantae; phylum Streptophyta; class Magnoliopsida; order Santalales; family Viscaceae; genus Viscum; species Viscum album. The sequence goes on from OY728140.1 coordinate 550,164,466, forward strand.
AAAAGATATATGTTGTGAAGACATCTAAGACTCAAATGGTGGGGTGATGGGTTGTTTCCATAGACATTTTTTATAGCATGAATTTGTTGATACATATCTTTAAGTAGTTTTTTGGCACTGGAACTATCTAGGATGTATGAATTGGAAAGTATATTTCTATAAATGGACCCTCTAGTGGTTTAAAATTCCATCAAGTATAAGAAAATAATTTCATGGAGGTGTCAATAATAATATATACATTATATTAATTTTATTATCTCTATTTAATTTTTGGTTTAACTAGTATTATAAAAGGAAAATGAGGTTTAAACCACACTATCTAGTTTCTAATGTGCTTGTTTTTCATTTAAATGGAATAGATAGACTAATTTTTATATTTTGAGACAATAAAAGAGAGGTAGATATAAAAAAAATTCAATTGTTTTGATTTACACTCTGGTTATATGATCTCATTGGAACATAGGATTTTGTGTTTCTACTTGTAATGATTACTATAAAAAAATAAATGTGTATGAAATATGAAATTAATTCAAAATTATTATTAATTTAGTGTGTTTTTATTTAAACCACTAATAATTAAATATATTTTTAAATAAAACATAGCTACTTAAATGGGTTTTTATGCCACTATTGACAAGAGGTTCTTTTATCTATAATTTATAGTAAATAATTTAAAAATAAGGAATCATGATTTTTTTCTTGAATCCAATGCTAATTAGAATAGGTTAATGATAGACACATTTAGTTATTATTTATATATAGAACTAAATAAACAACATCTATTGGTAGCATTTTTTTATTTGGTGGTAGTTTAAAGCAATGCCAAATAATTTTGAGAATATTTCAAAAAAAACCAAAACTAGAGTTGGTGTAAAAATCCTACATGTGTCAGTTTCTTCCATTTAGTGGCAGTTTCTGGTAACCACCATAAAGGTATATTTTTTGGAAAATTTTTTCATTTTAAAAGTGGTTTTCTAGAAAAAAAAATTAGCGAGGACATAGCTATGATTTAAACTACTTCCATATTCTCTATAATTGTGGATAAGAAATCCAGCACAAACACGAATAAAACTACCACTAAATAATAATGAATTATACATATATATTTCTAGACACCAATAAATATTTGACAATATATAGAGGAACTTTAAACCTCTAATAAACAATAAAATTTTATATTTATCCATGATTCAAACCCCCACTATATTTTACTTTGAAAAAATATTCAGTTTTAGAATCCATAGCTTTAGAACAACATTCAAAATTAAATGAAAAAAATGAAAAATACACCATTACACTATTTAGAGTTTTTAGAATATCATATATATATCATCACACTAATACCCCAAAAGGTTGACTAGTAAAACATAAAAAAAATTGATCATACCACCCTTAGCCATCACATCATATGCTACATAATGATGGGAGGAAGGGTAAGAGGTAAAAGATAGATATATATTACACCTCCAACTTATAAGTTAAGGGAAAACATAATGATCCCAATATTTTTGGGAATCAGTTCGTGTTTCTAAAATAGGATAAATCTATATATAAGTCCTACTAAAAATGTATAATTAGAGACACTCAAAGGCCTATCACAGTACGTTTACACCAAAGTATCACTATAAGTTCTCGCATTCATCACCATTCTAACATTTACATTAACAATCATCACTACCAAAAATTAAACAATCAAACAACCCCCTACATCCCATGAAAATCATCAATGAAAAATTTCTATGATCCGCCACAAAAATATGTAATTTAACTTATGAACATAACTCCCATTATTAGTCATGTTTTATTCATCTTGTCCTTTAATTAAATATTAAATGAAAACCCACAAAAGTCATTACTCATATTAATTTAATACATTACAAGTTCATTTTCTATATAATTAATTTATTATGATCATTATATAATTTCATTTTTTCCACAACCATATCAAATTAATTTTTACAAAGTATATTCTACTACCACAAGGTATCTAAAACAAAAAAAAATTACACTATCCACTAAATTATCCCACAAGTATCTCTTTGTTCCCTCATTTTAGATTTGGTTATGTTGACACATCCCAAATGTATAACTCCTGATTCATGATTATATCATATCATGCCAACCATATCATTTTTATGGAACACCCACTGCCCCAAACATCACTAACATCTTAAACATTATTGATAAATTGAAAACAAACCCACAATACATATCATTCAATCCATCATTTTCCTACTAAAAAAACACAATTCAACTAATTCATCGAAAACTAGCCATAAAAATACTTTTTTGACAATATAATTATTTACCTCAAAATAACATAATAAATAATAATAATATCAATAAAAAAATATAGAATCATGAAACAGGTCTAATTTTGCATAATATAAAAAAATTCATTAATATTGATACCCTTTTCACACAAAACTAGGTCATTAAATGATTTAATTTGTTAAAATTTTAGGGGAGGAGAAACCAAAACAAAATTGGATAAATGATACACAATAATGAGAATCCTTCGTGGTTTTCACTAATAGAATTAATATGTATCCAACACATAAGAAATAATAATGATAATAATTTAACACATGAGACTCACCCCATTTCTTCAATTTAAATTCATCTAATTCATTTTTATTATTAATACAATCCATGATATCCACCCAATGAAGAAATACATATTTACCAAACATTTACACGAGGAAGGGATAATTCTCAATTCAACTACATTAAAAATCGCATTACAATTGTGGCATAGGAATATAATAAGGAAGAGATTGACAGAACACCAAACACATGTGAGGGAATCTCAAATAAGAAGGATGAAAAATATTTTTTATTAAAATAACATCTGAAAAATTAGGTAACTCTAACAATCTCTACCCCAGATGAGAACATTAATAACTACCCAGTGAACATTTCATAACTCCCTCTCGATCCATGTCTCCACTTATTTATACACACATCTATAAGGCAATCATATTGAAAATTAAATTTTTTTTTATTTATATTTAAACGTAAAAACAATAAATTTTATGAACTAAATGATTTTAAGTTGAGTGATTTACTTTCTCACCACCATCCATCGTTGTAATATCACCAGGAAATGATCTAGTCATATTATAATATAAATCAATCAAATCTACCTATATTGAGGATACATGATCCCCCTAATCCTGAATTGGGTTTCTAATAGAATAAAAATCCTTATATGAATCATGAGGTAGGGAGTGACTACAACCAGGAGTAGATGTAGTTTCAATCCCCAATGTCCATCCAAAGTCCTCAAATGTAAATGTCCCTAAACCCATCTCGTATAATCATCTAGGATGGTCCTTCTCAAGGACTCGACAAATCAGGTGATCTTGGGAGACTACGGAGGACTGCACAGGATTGGAATCCCATAGTTCTTCAAATATTACCTATAAAAATATTATCAATCATATATGAGGAAATACATATTGTAATAGTGACAACTAAAAATAATTTATTATAATGAAAATTGAAGTCATTCCCCAACATCATTCACAGGCTCATTAACATAACTCCAAAAAGTCGTTCTATGAACATTCAACCAAAAACAATTTCAGGAAACATGGTTCCACAAATTTTATAACTGCATTAAAAAAATATAAATCATAATCATAATATAGAAAATAGAAAAAATAATCTTCTAAATATTTAAAATAATTAAAATATTACCAGAGTTAATTGGTTTCTGGAATAACGTTTGACCCAACAACACGAGGGATGATTTTATTAGATCCAATTGTTTAATTATTCCTTGATACATCATTAAATAAATAAAATTTAATATAATATTAATGTTTGATAAGTCATATCCTTGTCATATGGATGTATAAATGTAAAATGAGGTTAATATAATAATATATATTTAAATTCACTTGCTTATCATGATGATGGATATCAACAAAAACCATTCATTACTCTATAGCAACCCCTTAGGGTAACTATTCATAATGTTGATTAGTTCTAAAAAAATTATCATTAAACTCATTCCATAATATCCATTTTAAATCCTTCCATTTATAACCAAAAAAGTTCAATTTCCAATTTCAAGCTATAATATCAACAATGGTAAAGTGGAAAAGCATCTATACAAAAAGATTCTTTTTTAATATATGAGAAATTAATAACTTAAATAAATTAAATTGCAACATAATGTAGTAAAATTAACTCTATATATGAATAAAAAACTTATTTTTCAATGATTTAGTAATATTACTCCAATCAGTAATAGAAATCATAAGGGTAATCATTTCCTCTGCCATCTATCGTAGAATGTAGCCAAATAATTCTATGGAATCATCTGTAGGGACACTATAGTACTCAAATGGGACAACTATCTTTAGTCCATTCAGATTCGAGACATCTAAAGTTTTCATATTTTTCTTTATAGTAGCATTGTTTCAATATTTTATGAAAAAGTAGTTAATTGTTTTAAAAAAGTGAAATAAATTTATTGCTATTATTTTTTTTTACCAATAACTATCACCCTCCAATGTCCCTATGAAGAAACAAGAGTGACTACATGATCCCTCGCTACTAATCCTGTTGAATGAAGAGGTGTTGGTTAAGCTGTTGATGGGACACTGATGGAGGTTGTTTCAGAAGATGATATAAAAGAGGGTGTGAGAGATTATATAGAGGGAAAACATAGAGAGTTTTAGATAATATAGGGAGTGGGATCAATGGATCATCATATGTCGGTGTGGTCGAGGGAGAATCGACTGAGAGTCGACTAGGTTCATTAAAATGCTTCTTCATTGGCATTAATATCATTTATGAAAATAAAATTAACAACATAAGATATATTTCAAAACATACATGAAAAAAAAGTTAGAAATGATACAAAATGTACAGTACTAAAAAAATATACATATCTATGATAATGAATAACGTAAAAAATAACAAAAGTTGTTGATAAATGAATTGATGCATGCACGTACAATCATTTTTCCTTCAATCATGTCATTTTCTGTCCCTATCACAACATCATCAATCTCATCCACCCTTACAAGAAAAATTTTTTCTATATCAAGATGGGAAAATAATTTCACTTATTTATATTGATGGGGTTCAGTGTCAGATGTAATATATTTTAATTCATCACCGATATCATTAAAGTATCTTTCTTTTATGTGAGAAACTTCCCTCCACCATTCATCCAAAACATATTCCACATAATATACCATTTTTGACTATGATGATATGATATATGGATCATGTAATTCATGGTCACTGACATCCATCAAGAGATAAATTTGAACAGAAGTAAATTTCAAGTAATTTCTTTTGACACACCTGATAATATTGACCCAATTGAATCTGGATAAAATAACTTAAATATTTCTGTGGTATTATAATAATATAATACCAGTCAACCTTTCATAGTATCCCACTATGGAAAAAGTAAATATACCACTATTTTGTGTTTTGAAAACATCTTCTCGATCAACAATAGGAAATTTAATGCAATTCACATTGTTTGTGTCAAACTTTCTTGCATATGTTTAGTGTACCTTGAGCAACAAACATCAAATATTCTGACAACTCAAATATAGTCTCAGTATTAATGATCTAAAAACGTAATTTAAATTATTAGATTTACAGAATATATGTTTCAAACTAATATATTAATTTATTACAATATTTATGAACAACCATGATGTGAAAAAGATTCTACAGGATATTTATTAATAGTTTTTGTTATATCATTCCATTCCATGGCAAACCTCTCATTCGTCTCTTTGTTTTATCTTGACCTCTTCAATAAATGGATATACAAATTCAATTTTTAGCAGCACATATCTATATGCCTATAATTGTTCCATTTCATTCAGTGTAACATTTGATCTCCTCCACACTAATCGGCCAATAACATGAATGATTTTTGATTTCCCAATTAGTTGATATTTAGATGATGTGTCATCAACATGTTCAAATCAATTTAATATTTTTCTCAATATCCTCAATGTACTTATAATAAATGGTACATAACTTCTCTTCCAAAAGACTTAAAAAATAGAGCCTCTGGGTTGAGCTTTATTTTTAATGTATGATTTCAAATACCCAAGATATTTGTGAAATAAAATAAATAAAACCTAATTTTTTATTTGGGTAAGTAACAAATATTTTTAACATAAGATGAAAAAAATATAAATAAACTACCTCCAAATTGGATACATCCATTAATAATGTATGGGGACTCATAATTTATCTTCCTCGACCAAATGCATAGTTAAATCCATCATAACAGTATAAAATGGAAGCAAAAATAGATCATATTAATGTTCAAAGTGTCAATAAAAATATCTCCTAAAGGATTTAAAGCTAAAATGGTTATTGATAGTTCGGACATAGTTCTCTATAGAATGTGAAAAATTGGAGTACAATAAGAGTAACCTTTTTAGGAGAATATATATATATATATTGAAAAAGGTAGTAAATACTATAACAAAATATGTGAATTATGACTTTTTCATCCATGTAACCTATGATGATTTAAGTAAACACTCTGTGAGACGTTACTTGAATACCCATCAGATACCTTCACATGTTTTAAAATTCAAATGAATGTATCATTTTCAATATTTTTCACTAAGAAAATTTCCAAATCATACTTTCCATTCTCATTTGACTAGAAATTATGCTTTCTTTTCATTTTTTATAAGTATTTCTGATAATTGAGTTTCTCCTTTGATTTTCCAGGCTCATTAAGTAATGAGATTATTAAATTATAACAAAAATTATTCCTAATATGAATAACATAAAGAATATTCCAAAACGAATTAAATTCCCAATATGGAAGTTTGAACAATATAATTTTTTTCATCCATTGTTATGTTCCGATTTCCCAGGATGATGCACTTCGAACAGATTTCCCACAATAATTCTAATGATTCATCTTCCCAAATTTTGGTTCAATATTTAAATGTTGTGAAAATATTTCAAAACCTATAAACAAATTTTGTGGTGGTCTAGGATCAATAGAAACATTGAATTTTTAGTTTTTCAATTGAAATATATGAGATGCATCGAGAAATATTTGATGTCGTAAGAAGCAACATTTTTCACTATGAGGTATTCATTAAGTCTTAAAATAAATGTAACTAATAGGACAAGACAAACTCCTATAATATTTCCAACCAGCTAAATTCCCATGTCCAAGGGATTAAATAATGATCCACAATAAAGCATATTTCATTTTAAACATTTATATAGAAGATGCATCATATTTATCAACATCATAGCACCATAACGCTTGTAATTTTTCAATTTGAGGTACTATGTATACATCATTATCATTTCCAAGATTTTTTTTCTATAAAAAAAATTAAAATGATAATTTTTTTTGCATACACATCTATGGAGGAATATAGTAAGGGATCAGAAAAACCATCCAAATGAAACAATGGGTGCTCAAAGTCCAAAATGGGTTGAATTCATCTGAATCCATTCCCAATCAAACATCCCAAGTATCATATGAGAAATCTGGTTATAATGAATCAAATTTCTTCCACGACTATGAATCTCTTAGATGTCGCATTAATCCATCATTATTATCATCTAGAGAAAGTCACATCAAGTGCTCAGTGGGTTTTAGTGACATGAATACTCTATTCAATCAAGTATTTAAATGAAAGTAATGTAAAACCATTGTAGGTGTGTTCTTTTAATTCTTTATCATAGTATTATGATGATTCTAACTTCCAAAATCACTCATTGACTTCTATCTATAAGAAGAACATTTTTTCAATCTTTTCCAGTTGAATACTCTCCCCAATAAAGCATAAAATCATTGGGACAAGAATTTATTTTTGTTTATTTTAGACCAACCTTTTTAACTACATTTTTTATACCATAAAAACCATAAGAGATATTTTCTTCATGAAATACATCACCCATAAATTCAAATATCATGCACATCATCTTATTTTTAATTCTACATTATCATTTCATATGGTAAAACATTACCAGAAAAGAACGTATTGAATATTTAAAACATACACTATAAAAATATTGATTTACATAATCAAATAAACCATAAGATACATTTCTCTACTAAGTTATTTTATCTCCTATATTAGTCCCCACAAAATCAATAAGAGGAAAAAATGATATGTTCCAGTATATATTAGTTTGACCTATAGTCCCAAAAACATCACATTTGATGTTTCTATGTGCAAAAAACCTCAACTGGTTGTTTTGATATTTTTTGATGTCTATGTTGTGGTATTACAATGTTGAATGCTTCATTTATAAGGTTTTCCCTTGCATTTTCCATTTTCTATGAAGTTGGGAAATCATTACATTGATTTACCTCAGTGCTCAATTATTCTATAACATTTGATTCTCAATGACAAATCCAACAAAAATATTGACTAGAGAATTTCATGAAAATCATGTTTTCATAAATATTATCGCACTTTAACAATCTACTTAAATGTACCTTAAAGACATATAAACATTATTCCCACATCAATGGATGGATTGGAAATTGAAAAATCTAAAACATCCTCTGAACCCATAGCATACTAAGGTGTGTTCCCAATAATATGATCCAGACTATATCAATATATATCATAATGTCCCTATACTCTATTTAAAAATAAAACACATATGTATTACTAAGTTGGTGAATTGAGAATGTAAAAATCATGTAAAGTGGAATTATTTGGAATTCAATATATTCAAAAATTATTTAAAATGTAAATTCTTTGAATGAAAATATAATTTATTAGAATATAAAGGGGTATTAGAATGTGAGTAGTTTCACAATTATGGACCTAGTGTTTCCCATGTTCATCCCATTAAGATGAAGCCCGAACTCATCCATCATCATAAAAAACATAATCTTCAAGGAACACAAATAGTTTAATACTGACGCATGATAACCACTCTGAAATATCACAATCCGTAAGGAACTACCCAATATAACAAAAAGATAGGCACCACACCTACGTCACCTCAAAATCCTAATCATTCATATATCCAAAATGATACCCATATCTGAAACGACCTAAACATTTAGTATTGAAAACTCATCTTTATGTAATTAAATATCTTATCATGAAAATGGTATATAAAATAGATATTCAATTCCTTGGTATAATGTTTTTTGATTCCAAAATACTATTAATTTTTTTATCGTTGATATTATAGCTGTCGAATAGTGATCACATGATTAGTGTAAATATAGATCTTTCTCAAATTCAATTTACTCAAAAAATGGAATCGATGCCCTCATCTAGTATAATTTCTTCATATTTAGCCCATTTTTTAGAGCTTGGAATGGAGGTTCCATCATTAGGCATCACTCTTGATAATTCCCAATCTGAGATTCAACACGTTATTCTTGAATGGAACAGCCTATGAGAGAAGTGGAAGTTAATAGAGAATACAACACGAGATACATTACTTGAGCCACCCCAGTAGTTTATCACCATCACAATCCTTACCCATAGGTCTTATGAGGGTTTCATAATGGTTTACGATATAATAACCTAGCACTATGATTATGTGAATTATTATTGTATAAAGAATATTCATTTATTTTATTATTATTACCTTGTTAATGGTTTTTTAAGCACAAATATTGTTTTTAGTTAATATTAAATATAGAAATATATTTTGATGAATTAATGGATTTTTAATTGAATAATATTTTAATATAATATTATTACTAATTTAATTTTTATTAAATATAAATGTTTGTATAATTTTCATGAATACAATTGTAATTTTTGTTATGGTCTGAAAGTTTTTTTCGTCAAAATCCATCAATTTTCGATAAATGTTTATTTTTAGTTTAAGAGCTAAAATTATAATAATTATAAATTTATTTCAATAAAATTAATATCATATTTGGATTCAGGATGTCGAAATTATCTACTGGTAAATTTTTCATAATTTTCTAAGCCGGCCGAATTTTTGGGTACAATTTAAATACCGTTTAAATATATAATGTGTTTTATGACATCATAATGACTCAATAATGATTAAATAAAATACTATAAGAGGGGTTTTCAGCCAATATATGTTTTTACATTTAAAATAATGTTATTTTAGATTGATTTGATTAATTTTATGGTTCTTTAATGGACCCTCGAAACTTATAAAATATTTTAACTTTTTAAAATGACTTCTTTGAGATTGTGACTCACCTCCACATAAGGCAGACTAATATATAAATAATTTCGGTCATTGATCTTAAAAAATAATTTTTTTCAATCAACGTTTTCAAAAACCATGGGAAAAAACCATGGAATTATTTTGTATTTTTTATTAGTTTAATGTGTAGTGTCCAAAACATAAATAATAAAGAATTACATCTCCTTTCCTATATAATCCCACTCAATATCCCATTCATCTTCACTAAAAAAAATGTAGCTCAACCAAAACCTTCTATCCACTCTATAGAATCCTCCCAAGGTCCCCAAGATCCAAGGAATCCTATCTCAAGCCTCTCCCAAACCATTGGGATCACACGTCCAATTAAGGGATCCTCGCTTTCCTTCCATCCTTATTTATGGCCAATTTTCCTTTTCTTATTATGCCCTTTTATTCTCAGTTACTAATGTTGGTTTATAATTTCTCACCTTCCTTATAATTTCCTATTTATTTTTGAATGATGAGAGAACCCTTTCTCTCACATAAATTCCTCCCATGTACACATGTTACCATGCTGAAATTCTATAAGGGGTTCCTCTCTCCTCATTTACATTCAAGAAATTATTTAATATTATGCTTCTAAATTACATTACATATGTTGGGATATTACGTTCCATGACCCATTTAATGTCCATTTCATGTATAAATGATGATATATATGGAATCCCTAATTTTTATTACATAACTTTTCATTACATTTTACAAATAGAGGATCTTTAAAGTCTAGTGTTTTGGAAATCAGGAACATAAAACATGAAAAAAAACATAAAAAATTATTCTAATCCACTTGAAAGGATTCATCATAAGTTCATACTAAGTACAATTACTACATCTAATATCTTGGATACATAAATCAATGAAAAGGGAGAGGATAAGGCTCAGTAATGAAAACAAGTGAAACGGTTGACATGTGATCTTGAGCAATATTAATAAGAAAGTGATAAAATTCATAAAGGCGTGAGAAAAGGAATAATAGGAGTACCATTATAAAAATAACATGAATCATAACTTTAATATGTGGCTACAACATTTCATTTATACATTCATGAACATATCACCAAGGTTTATCTCTGAGGTGTCATAAAAATTACCAAGGTTATCTCCCAAGGTATCGTGAAACTTGTCATCTCTAGAGAATAATTTTTTACCCAATGTATTGCAGCGCGATCAGGGAACACCCTTAATATGTATTTATTTTCAAGTGATCCACATATATCATAATCAAACATTTGATAAATATCCCATAGAGAATAAAAGAAATTGGTTTCATTTCAAAATCGTGACATTTTACAAGTTCTTAAAAATAAGATCATTATATCATTTATAACCCATGGAAAGGGAGTGAGGGTTATATGTATGTCCATTAAAGAATAAAATATATCCTTTTTATATTTTTATGAACACCCATAGAAATGATATAGGTCTGGGTATTCACATAAATATAGAAGATAATTTCTTGAGAGAAGGAGATAGAAATTTTGAGGTGAAATTTCTGCAGCATAACAGCTATATAACATGGTTTTAGAAAATAATAAAAATAGAGGGTACAAGAAGATCCCACTCATTAATAAATCATATTTCAATGTAAATACATAATAACATCGAGATAATAACATTTTATGGATATTTTAATGACATTTCACAAGAAAAGAAAACTTTAATGAAAAGAGAAGCTGTGATTTCTTTTACGAGAAATTCGGCAGCCTAACGGTGTCACTTAACAATTCCAAAAAAGAATTGAAGAGAGAATAATGGGTCAATCCTCATTTAGACATAAAATGGACAGTAATAAGAATAGAAACGAACATACCCTCAATATAAAGAGATGGAAAATATGAGACAGAACATAAAGGAAGTCATGACATAAAAAGATGAGGGTTAAAGGATCCCTTACCTTGAAGAGTAACTTCCAAAGCGTGAAGGTAGGGGAATTGGGATACTTGAGGGAACCTTGAGAGGAATCCATGAGAGTTATGGAGACCAGAACATTGTTGAGGATTATTTTGGAATGAAATGAATGTGGTAAATGTCTTGGTATTTATAGGGAAAGTGAGTGAATTAATTATTAATTTCCAAGGGACGCCTCATCGGTGGTATTGGAAACACCATGGGATTTACCGCGATATTTGCCCATGGTATTGGCCACTTGGGACACCTCATAGAATATATCCCTATTCATAAGTCGGAGAGAAATCTTACATCATTATTATATCATTAATGAGGTCATTAAACACCCGAAACTCAAAATTCCATTTTTATTATTCACTGAAAATTCAACTATTTCAGAAAAAACCAAAAAATTCACCCTAACCTAATATTGATGCTCTGAAATAAAAAAAGAATTCCATTTTATGTAAATAATTTTCTAAATATTTTTAATTTAATTTTTAAATAAAATTATTATTTATTGAAAAAATACAACTTAAAAACTATAACTCATTTTGTAACACCTTAAAAAAGAAATCAAGGTCCCCTAAAACTATTATATAACCATAAGACAATAATGTAAAAATTTATGATTAAATTTTTTGAAAATAAATTTCCATTTTAAATTATTAAATTAATTATAAAATTGTAACTAACATATTTATGGAATAGAAAAATACCAAAACTTAAACTATGATCGTTTTTCACTTTTAAGATTTCTAAAATGTATTTATACATTCATGGGTGAATTTTATATTTTTTTGGTAAAATTACTATTCAGTAATATTAATATGGGTATGTTACTATTCCTACTTTACTATTCACTAAAAACCAAGTTGATATTATTAGACTCTAAATTTCTCACCGATCACAACTGTAGAAGTCCATTTTTTGAAAATCATTTTTACATTATTAATTATTTAATGAATAAAAAATTATTTTAAAATACCCTTTTTCCATAAATAATACACATCCTATAATTATCTGGATATTTGAAATTCAAAAACTTTTCCAAAATAAGTAATAACAATTTTATTTATATAAAAGGATTAAAAAAATCAGTTAAGGTCTTCTTACATAGCCCCTTATTACACCAACATAGGACCTAAGTGTTAGGTGTGCTATGGTGATAGAATCTTAGGGTGGCTTGGACAACATTTCTCGAGTGGTGATTTCTATCAGCTTGAAATTCTCCCTTATGAGTTGATTCCATTCAAGCTTCATACATTGAAGTCAGACAAGGGCTTGGTCCATAGCAAAGCCCAGTGATGCTACCTCCTTCCCAAGCTTCGACATATGGGCTTCATATGGCTCGAGTCCACTGGATGAGGCCATTCAATCTTCTTTCTAAATTAATTAACCAAGATAACTGTATTTATAAAAACACAATGTTAAGATTATAGTTTCTAGTGTTCATATTGACCAACGGTTATATAACAGTAGAAACCCAATGGTCTCATTCTAATTATACCCACTTAATTAATTAATGGGAATAGTTTTGTTCATTATAAAATAAAATATCACACAAAATTAGGAAAAAATACAGTTAAAGAGTTCGGGTCGTCACAATATACCCCTTTCCTCTCATCAACCCAATTTACGATTTTAATTTGACATCATTATGCCACCGATGTTACACCAAAATTTCCCCTACCAAAATCGTCGCATAAGTCAATACCATAACCATTTCTATATCAACATTATTCACCTTTATTCACATATACTTTTTGATTTATGAATTATAAATATGTATTCCACATCTCTTATTCATGGAATAAATTATTATTTTTAATGAATCCATGTTGTAGGATCTATGTGGAACACTTATGCATGAAATAAAATGATTAATAAGGGTTCACCCTAATAGAACTACAATGAATTGGGTTATGAGAAGTATCATGATATTCTATGTTCATTGAGGGTTCAATCATTCTAATTCAACTGAAATGATAGTGTACTCAATATAATTCATTTTTAATGAGAGTTTACTCATTATCCATGTGAAATGAGCCTTGGATCATGCTAATATAATGTTAAATGTTGTTCCCACATTTATGTGTTATTATAATCATGATATTTTAGGCCTTTATTTTCATGTTTCTCTTATGATCCATTGATATTCCTATTTGCTAAAATGTATTTTTTATTCATGTTATGCTTTTTTTATATTCTTACAAGTCATTATAGAACACCATTTTCTTTGGTATTTCCTTAGGTTTTCCCATGCAATGCTAAGTACGAAGGAATGAAGTTGTCATGTAAAAGAAGTTTCCAAAAATGATGTTGTATTTTAGGACTTAAATTATCATGTGATGTTTCTAATTTCCCGAAAAACAAGACATATATATCCTTAGAGTTGTCTTATGTGAATTTTTACATAATAAACAATGTTTAACTTTGAAATAATTAGAAGGGTTGTTATAGTTGGTATCAGAGGAGAGATTTAGTTATTTTTGGGATTATGACAAGAAAACCCTAGTGAAAGCTTATGGAGAAGTATAAGTATAAAAAACATACCTAAAATTTGTTGAGTATAGATTAAGAGGTGTATCAAGAAAATAAATTCATGTATGGATATGAACAAGTAGATGCGGATCTAGAATCGATGTATCTAGGTATAAAACCCAAAAATACTACTTTGAGATAGACTCAAATGAGAACTGGTGCATGACAACATCCCTGGCTGCACTCTTGGTTACAAAATTCTTAGTGTATATGATTCGATAAATTCATAATTTTAGTATGAACCTTCATTATGGGGAAAAATTTCCCTTAAAATATTAGTTGTGAAGTAGATCATGTATAAGATAGAATGAATCCTATAAATTCATAAGCTAAGGAAATAATTGTAATTTATAAGTTATCCATTTTTGTCATTACATTACCCTTTATGTGATACCCATAATTTTGTTTATTCCATCTAATGGATAGCTATTATAGGACATGGGCTAACAACC
This sequence comes from Viscum album, assembly GCA_963277665.1. Taxonomy (NCBI): domain Eukaryota; kingdom Viridiplantae; phylum Streptophyta; class Magnoliopsida; order Santalales; family Viscaceae; genus Viscum; species Viscum album. The sequence goes on from OY728140.1 coordinate 550,179,543, forward strand.
AATTTTAAGATCTATGTGATGACTATTCTAATGAGATAACAAATCCAATGGGTGCAAGAATCACACAAATTGTCATGATAATCTTTCAGTTAACTCATGTTTTGAAAAGAATAATGGGTTAGTAGGAACTTCCAACCAATCCTAATAAGGAACAAGACACAATCGAGATCTTCATAAGACAAATTCCACCTACTTTTATTGGATCATCTGATCCCTCAATCACCGAAAATTTGATCAACTCCATTGAAAAGATCTTCCCCATTATTCAATGTTTAGAAAAAGAGAAGGTTATACTATATGCTTATCATATGTTTGGTGAAGATGACCAATAGTGGATAATGATCCAAAATATGAAGCCTGAGTAAGAGATCAAGTAGTTGGAATGGAAGGATTTCAAAAACATGTTTTCCGGAAAATATTATTTACGCACCCTCTTATTTATGATGGAAGGGGACTTCCTTGCCCTTATGAAAAAAGACAATGAATATTTTGGAGTATGAGGAAAACTTCCCAAGGCTTGCACGATATGCCTCCAGATTTTTCTTTACCCCCAAATGTATGACTGATCACTTCTTTATTGGGATAAAACCAAGCCTATGGAAATACCTAGAGATCCGTAACTTCTATAGATATGAGGAAATTGTCTGATGTGCCCTCAAAGCCAAAATGGATAATGGAGAATCTCCAAGGTATCATAGGGATAAGAAGCTGAAAGTGGACTTTATTCTGCTGGTGTGATAAATAAATTTAACGGAGCTAAGAAATTCTAACCCCCAACTTGCCAATGGTAGGGAAAGAAGAACCCCTGAGACTGCTATAAGGGGATGAAGAAATGAATTAGGTGCGGATGAGAAGGGAACCTTTCCATTAAATTTTGAAAAGAAAACCCTACTACTGTGACAGAAGAGAGGAATGCTTCATTTGACCCTCAATGTATTGTTCATTGATTCAACTATAGTGAATTGAAGAACATTACAATATGATTACCTATGCTATGGGTTTATAATGGAAACCATCAACCTACAAGGCATCATGGGGGAGATTTTTACATCACTACCACCTAAGAGAACCCCGACAACAAAGTGGTGACATGACTGATTTCTATTCATTCAAGAACAGCAAACATACATCTTGATTCTAGTTCTATGCATTCTTTTATATCAAAAAGGTTTAATAGAACAATCACAACACCACCACAAATAATGGAAGTAGATATGTCGGTTAGAACAAAAAAATGGGTAAATTAGTGCATCCTGTGAATATAACTCCTCGTTTATCACAATTTTTGGATTAAAATTCCCAAAGAACCTTGTCATACTCCCACTGGTAAAATTTTTTGAAATTCATGGCATGGATTGGATTTCCCTATATGGATCCAACATACATTTCCGTGATTGAGAACTCACTATTCATATAGAGAATCGACCCAAGATTATATACAAGTGCGAGGAGGTAGATGAATCATCTTTAGAACCACTATCGCAAACGTGGATATAATTTCACTATGGGAACACATATATTGCTCAGATGATTTATCCTAATGAAACAACCATCCTTGAATACATTCCTACTATGAGGGAATTCTCTGAAGTGTTTCTAGACGAATTTCATGGTCTTCCTCCTATAAGGGATGTTGAATTATCTATTTATATTATACCTGGGGTGTTGCTAATATCCTAGACTCTATAGAGAATGGATATTGTAGATATTGAGGAGCTATAGAAACAACTACATGAGAATCTGGATAAAGGGTTTATATGCCCATGTTCTTCACCAAGGTGTGCACCAGTCCTTTTCATCAAGAAGAAGGATGGGTCAATGCACCATTGCATTGATTATCATGATATCAGAAAAATCACAATAATGAATAATTTTCATATTCCTTGAATTTATGAATTATTCGATCTACTATGTGGATCACAAATCATCTCCATGGTGGATCTATGGTTTGGATATTACCAAGTAAGGATGAAGAAGGATTATATCCCCATGACTACTTTTGGTGCAAGGTACGGGAACTATGAATTCATAATAATACCTTTTGGACTCAATAATTAACCAGAACTTTTCATGGACTTGATGAATAGAGTCTTTAGTGTTTACCACAATGAATTTTTTGTAGCCTTTATAGACGATATTCTAATAATATGTAAAACAAAGGAGGTGCGTGAAGATCATCCAAGCAGTTTACTAGAGACCTTTCGAAAGGATAAGCTCTGTGAAAATTATAGCATGTGTTAATTATGGTTTAAGAATCTCTAATTCTTTGGTTATATCGTCACAAGCAATGGTATATATGTGGATCCCTCCAATAAAAATTAAATTGATAAATTATAATGATTTTAAAACCCTATTACCAAGCTAACTCAGGATGGATTCACTATTTCTTGGAGTTATGAATGCAAAGATAGCTTCATGGAGTTGAAAATGAGGCTTAAAACTGTGAATATACTCACCCTACCCATAAGTGGATAACATTTTGTGATGTTCAGTGATGATTCAAAGAAGGACATGGGTTGTGTGTTGATGAAAAATGGAAGAGTCACTCCCTATGATTCAAGGAAATTGATAGTTCAAGAGAAAAACTAAACAACACATAATCTGGATTTGGATGCAGTAATATTCTCTTAAAAAAATTGGCAACATTACCTATTTGGGGAGAAGTGTGAAATATATATAGATCACAACATCCTCAAGTATATTTTCACACAGAAAGAGTTGAACATGTGCCAATGAAGATGGTTAGAGCTGATCAAAGACTATGACTACTCAGTTCATTACCACCCTGGAAAAGCAAACAATGTGGAAGATGCTCTAAGTATAAAGGATCCATAAACTATATAATTGATTAGAATTTAAAAGGATCCAATCTTCCTAGATTTTATGAATATGGACATGGGAATAATAAATAAGGGAACAACATCAATCCTTTCACAAATGAGTTATCAATCATCTCTTTTAGAATGTTTAAAGTATTCTCGAAAGGATGATATGTGAATTAATAAGAAATTGGAAGCCATCAGAAAAATAAAATCCACATATTTCAATGTTAATGATGATGGAATTGTGAGATTTGGGTCATAACATACTATTCATTAGATCCAGAGATAATTAATGGACATTTTGATGGTGCACATAGTTCTAATTTCTCCATTCACCCAATATACACAAAGATGTATCAAGATCTCCATGTTCATTGTTGGTGTGATAACAAGAAGAATGATATTTCTGAGTATACATCAATAGCCTTGTATGTCAACATGAGATTACTGAGAGGAAGAAGTTTAATTGGATGATAAAACCATTACCCATACCAACATGGAAATGGTAGAACACCATCGTGGAATTTGTCACTAGACTTCCCAAAAAATCCAATGGAAACAATTCTATCTAGGTTGTTGTTAATTTTTATACAAGGACTGCACAATTTACTACAATTTCAGATGATTTATCATTGGATCATCTAGTAGAAATATATATGAGAGAAGTGGTAGGGCTACATGGAGAACCAATATTGGTTGTATCTAATCTAGATCCAAAATTCAACACTATTTTGTTGAAGAGTGTCAAACACGCTCTGAATACTTAGCTAAACATTAGTACAACTTATCATCCACAAACTCATGGCCAATTTGACTGGTCTATCGAAACACGTGAGGAAATGTTGAGAGGACTCTCAATGGACTTAAAATGAGGATGGAATCAATATCTTCCACTGGTTGAGTTCTCTTAAAAAAATATTTTTCAATCAATCATTCAAATGTCTACTTATAAATCCATTTATGGGAAGAGGTGCAGAACACTAGCATGTTGGGATGAAGTTGGGGAGAGAAAAAACATATGACTAGAAATGTTTGAAAAAATGGTAGAGAAGGTCAAGACCATCCAGTTTCACATTAAAACTGCTTAGAGTCGACAAAATAGTTATGCTAATAATTTTCGACAAGACCTATAGTTTAATGTTGGAGACATGTTATTCCTCTAAATATCATTATGGAAGAGAATTATGAGATTTTGGAATAAGGGATATCTTAGTCTAAGGTACATCAGCCCTTTTGAGATCCTTGATCACATTTGAGGTGTGTCCTATCAACTATAACTCCCACCAAACCTATCTCAATTACATTATGTTTTCCATGTATCACTCTTGAGGAAGTATATACCTGACCAATCTCTTGCACTTAAACCATAGGTGGTTCCATTTGAGAATGACCTCTCCTATAAAGAGATTTTAGTGAAGATCTTACATCATAGAGAACATGTTTTATTAAATAATACAATGTCCCTCATTATAGTGTTTTGGGTAAACCACATGTTTGAAGAAGCAATGTGGTAATTGGAGGAAGTAATGAATCATAGTTACCCTCATCTATTTTTGTGTGGTAAAAAAAATGTGATGGAAAAATTTATTAAGGGGTGAATATTGTAAAGATACAAACATTTATTAATTAAAATTATTCTTGATCTAAATAAAAAACATATTTTGTGAAATGTTATATAAATAATATTTACAATTATTGGGTTTTTTGTTTTAGGTTTTTAAAATACCATTAATAATTTTTACCATTTCTAATATAGTTGTTGAACAGTGATCACATGATTATTATAAATATAGGGCATTAAAAAATTCAATTTACATAGGAAATCTAAGTGATGGCCTCATCTACTATAATTTCTTCGTATAAAGCCCATCTGTCAGAGTTCGAAAAGGAGGAAGAGCCGTTGTGCCTCTCTCTCGACAAAGCCCAAGAATAGCTTCAATGCGATAATCTTGAATGAAACCGCATATGAGAGAAGTGTAAGTTAATAAATATTACAACATAAGTTTTGTTATTTGAGACACCCATGAGTTTTTCACCATCGCACACCTTACCCTTAGGTCTTATGTGTGTGTTATAATGGATTATCTCACATTACCCTATAACAATGATTATGTGCATTATTTTTGTGTAAAAAATATACATTCTTTTTTTTAATTTTTACTTTTTAAATGATTTTAGAAAAAAATTATTTTTAGTTAATATTCAATTAATAAATATTTTTTAATGAATTAATGTACTTTTTAATTAAATGATACTTTAATAAAATATTTTTACTAAATTACTTTTTATTAAATATAAATCATCACATAATTTAGATGAATACAATTTTAATTTTTGTTAAGGTTTGAAAGATCTTTTTGTCAAACACCCTTGATTTTACTATAAATTTTCGTTTATATTTTAAAATTGAAAATTCACATAATTAGAAAATTATTCAGATAAAATGAATATCATTTTTTGATTCAGCATGTCAAAATTATCAAATGGTGTATTTTTCAAAATTGTTTGAGTTAGTTGATTTTCTGTGTAAAAATTAAATACTTTTTAAATATATATTGTGTTTATTGAATCATAATTACATAATAGTGATGTAATAAAATACTATAAAATGGATTTTATGCCTCTATATGTTTTAGCTTTAATATTATGTGATTTTAGGCTTTTATGATTAATATTATGGTGCCTTAGTGGACCCTCCAAGACATATAAAATATATTTTTCATTTTAAAATGATTTCCTTGAGAGTGTGACTCACCTTCACATAAAAAAGCCTAATTTTTTTATAAGTTCTTCCATTGGACTTATAAAATAATGTTTTCCACTCATATTTGCCTAAAACAATTTAAAAAAAACCATTGTTTGATTTCTGGTTTTTATTAGTGAAATGTATAGTGTCCAAACCCTAAATATTTAAGAATTCCCTCTCCTTTCCTATATATAGCCACTCAATCTCCCATTTTTCTTCACTCAAAACATTTGGAGGTCGTCCAAAACCTGATATACTCTTTCCATAATCCCCAAAAGTTGAATGAAGGCCCCATAATGCCTATCTCAAGCCTCTCCCAAGCCTTTGGGATCACAGTTCCATTTAAGGGATCCTCACTTTCCTTACTACCTTATTTATGTCCATGTTTCCTTTTATTGTTATGACCTTTTAGTTTCAATTAATAATTCTATAGGTATGATTTAGAACCTCCACTATACTTCCCTCCTAATTTTTTTATTATTATATACCCCTTTCTCTTTCATTAAGGCCCCCCATGTACACATGTTACCATGCTGAAATTCTGTAACGTATTCCCCTCTCATCATTTATATTCAAGAAAATAATTTAATTTATGCATCTATATACAATTACATATGTTGGGATATTTTGTTCCATGACCCTATTACTATCCATTTAATTTATAAATGATTATATACACATTTATCTCTCATCAACCCATTTTACAATTTATATTTGACGTCGTTATGTTGTCAAAGTTACACCAAAATTTCCCCTGCCAAAATCATTATATAAGTGAATACCATACCCATTTATCTATCAAGGTTATTCACCTTAATTCACATATACTTGATTATTGAAGACATAAATTTATGTATTACATATCTCCTATTCGTGGAATATATTATTATTTTAAATGAATCCATGATATATTGTATTTGTGTAACACTTATGCATGAAATGAAATAATTAAGAATGGTGAACCCTGATAGTGCTCCAATGGATTGGGAAAATAATAGTATCATTCTAATCCATGTGAAATGATGGTTTAGTCATGATAATAAAATTTCAATGAGGGTGTACTCATTCTAATTCAATTTCAATGAGGGTTTACTCATTCCCCATGTGCAATGAGCCTTGGCTCATGCTAATATCATGTTAAACATTGTTGCCACTTTTTCCTGTTATGATAATCATGATATATCATGAAATAATGTTCATGTTTCTCTTATGCTCCAATGATATTCCTATTTCCTATCATGTATTTTATTCTACTTTTTATTCCTGGTTTAATCCTTTACTAGGATTTATATCTCACCCTTTTCTTAGGTATGTCTTCAGATTATCCCATGAAATGCTAAGTACGAAGGAATTTTGTGGTCATGTAAAATATTTTTTCAAAACAATATGTTTAATTTTAGGTCATTCATTGTCTTGTAATATTCATAATTTTCCATGGAACTTGACATCTCGATCCTCGGAGTTATCTTAAGATCATGTTTATATAATAAATCATATTTAAATATGTAATAAATGAAAGGTTGTTATAATGTCGAATTCTAATAATTCCACTTATAAAACCTCTAGAACTACATAATGTCTATATCGATGACAAGTCCTAGGGATAAAGGATGGAAATAATACCACTATGAATTGAATCTAAATTATTTATAAGATCCCCAACTACACTGCCATATTCAAAGTCTTGGTAAACTAAAAGAAATGAAATTTTAAACCCAAATCATGAGAGAAATTACTCATCACAAAAATAAATTTTTCATTTCAAATCCACTTTATGATAGAGGTGGGGAATCATGTAGAACCAAATAAATTTCACTACGTATGGAAGGAGATCAAATAATTACCAAAAACAATACCATCATGTCTATAATTAGACGCCCTATGTAATTCCCATTGATGTGAAGTTACATGGATATCCTGGTCATTAATGATTAGTACTTCAAAATTAGTAGGCATTTTTTTCCCATATCTGTAAAAATTCTTCAATGTTGATTTTCTGGTCATTAAAACCTCTAGTCAGAAATCAGTCTTTTGTGGGTCCACTCTCTTTTCTCCTCATTGTTATCAACTTGTGGTATTCTCTCATAAATTATGGAAACCTCCTCTCTTGATGCATTGATCCAGATGACTCCTTCGATAATTCATTAAATTGAATGAAGAATAAGGTTCTATAACTCCCCTCTGTCTTCTTCCAATACACCAGATATACCACTCTATTTTCCGTTAGTCACTGATACTTGGTCCGACACAAATGATAAACTTATAGTCACACTATTAGACACTTTCTCAGCCACCTTATCTTTCATATTAGTTCCTTTAGGTGCCTTGTTGTCATTGGTTGGATACTACATTCCCCTCTTGACAGAAACCTTATTTACCCCTTCAATCATTGAGGATTCCCCAATTTTTCCTACTGTATCATTTCCCTTTACCTTACCCAGTGAACTACTTACAATAGTCTTTGGAGTATTCAAATAATACATTCAAGGACTTTCTTGTTTTCCCTTTATGGAATGTAATTGAATGTTCTTGAGAATAGTAATTACTTATTTCCAATTTCTTGAGCTAGACCCTACCGTTATAACCTTTTAAGAGTCATGCTATTAATCTATTGTTGATTGGGATTCCACTTATTTAAGAATGTTCTTGATATCTTCTGAATACCTTGTCCCTACCTGTTTTTTATTCCATCTTGGAATTTACATTTTCCACCCTTTTAGGTCTAAATTATCCTTTACATCTCTACATAAGTTGGAGAAAATATTTTTGACCTTGATTGCCTTTTATGTTTCTCTATGAACTGATACCCCTCATTTTGGATACAATACAATATAAATATAAGAATAAACATGTTTATATTTTAGAATCCTATAATCAATAAGGGTGATATCACAACTAGTAGGTGTATATTTCTAATTCACCATTCCATTAACAAGGCCACTTTTCTTGACTGTATCTGCAAAGGAGGGGTTCACCTTTCCTGATGCACCTGAATGAGGGTCAACTAGAAGTGAAAATGTAGAATGGTTAGTTATGTTCACCCCACCAATGTCATAAAAATTTACCTTTCACTTCATCCATAAATGGAACTACTTATTTTGGGTCCCTGATCGCCTCTAAATAGGGTGAATTTGGCCTGATTCTCATGGGCTCCGCACCACTAATCCCCTCAGACATCCCTAAAGTATGCGAAACATGCTCAGTCAATGTGTTATTCTCCAATTAGAACTTCAATTGAATAAATATTACCACAATTATTCATTATTTTAATATCTTCTCTCATTATGTATAGAAATATCAAGAACTAATACATTACCCCTAACTGGGATAGTTGTAACATTTCTACTCAGCACCAGTTTCGTGCCCCATGCCAAACTCCCCAGCAACAACAATAGGAATGGTGACCTAGGCCCCTACAAAAAAGGAAATAAGAAACCCAAAAATTATAGACAATATCTTGATAATAAAAAATTGTTCCCCCATATACTATCCAAACCCACTCCACCAGTGGTCATGATATATCAACTTCTATAAAAATCTCTAGGTTAATAGGGTGACTCATAGAAATTTTCCTACCAGATTTCCTAGTACCTAAAAAATTAATGGGTTTTGAATTGGAAATGTGAGTTCATGAAACCATACCCAAATAACAAAATAGGGATAATCCTGATTCATATGAAAATAATATGACCATAAAAAAGAGGAATAAGCTACATCCATTTCAATTATGCAGGGAATTGGTCCATACACAAATCAAATATTCCAATGAGGAAATCCAGACTATCATATTCCAGTTTTTGAGGAGGCCAATAGCTGTGTTTTCATGTAACTCCCATGAATCCTAGATGAATCTATCAAATTCATCCATATTATTTCGGTGAGACCTGAATTGAGCCACCAGGGTAAGACAAAAGAAACATGATGCTTTCGTGAACTCCAAATTTGATAAAAAAAAGATGAGGAACTCCATTGAGTAAATTAGTAACCTTCATGTTTAATGAGATAGATGGATTCTTGGAGAGAAAATTAGGGCTTGAGAAGGGGATAATGGAGCTATATCTCGGAACTGTAGAGCGTGTGGTCATACAATCCTCCCCCTTCCAATTTTGATAAAGGGGGGAGGTAGCAGCCGTCTCCCTCATCGCTAGGGAATCACATCTGCATAAGAGAAATTAATCTTAATATATACATTTCCACCTTAATCAACTCTATTTTGGAAATCATATACCATATAACATGAAATATTAATAACACCAATTAATTCTTAATTGATACAATCAGACAAACACTATAAACTTTGTATCACACCAAAATGATAATACAATCTTCTACAAAAATGAATTTGGGACTCCTTACTGAAATTTCCATCATTCCATAACATAATGTATAATTAAAACCATATTACTGAATATATAAAAATACACCCACATGAAAATAATACATTATTTAAAATTTTTTGTTTCATTTAATTTAGATAACTGATTAAATTATTCTCATTTTTCTATATCTAAAAATAAATATCTCACTTGACCTTTTAGAGGAAAATGAATTTATTTATTAAATTTTAAAAAACATTACAGATATCATTTTTGAACCAAGTAATTTTTTTTCACCAAGGAAAATTTCACAAAAACAACATTTAAATCAAAATATTTAACATAATTTTATGTATTCTAAAAGAAAACCTTTGTAATACACATGAATAAATAAAGGGAATCAAAAAAAAACAATTATGCATCCCAAAATCAGGAAAACGACTAGAGAAAATCCATTAATTACACCTAAAATTTTCAAAAACATCATTAGAATCAATTTCAGAGTGAACAAGGACAAATTAAAACAATAGTGGTAAAGAAGAATTATGCACATCCTGTAGAGGGATCGGGTTAAGGAAATAGTAGGGAAAGGGTTCAGGTGGGGAAGAAATCGATCCTATCCAACCTCACATCTAGCGTTTCTTCGAGTGAATCCAACTATAGGAAGAGGGCTCAGGTGAGAAAGAAGACACAAGTAAGGTAAATATAGGGTGAGACATGTCTTGGGCTCTGAATTCAGCACTGATAAGGGCTTAAGGGGCACAGGATCAGAGAGCACCTGACGAGCACTGATAAGGTGGTAGTGTTGGTGCTAGGGTTCAAGGTCTATATATGGGGATAATGGAAAATTGTGGGAGAAGGTTCAGGTGAAAGTGTTGATGTGTGGAGGAGAAGATGTTATTTTAATAAAAGTGTAATATTTAGTGGCAGATCATAAAAAACAACCATAAAATAAGTTATTTTTTAGAGGGAGATTAATAAAGCGGCTCTAAAAATGAATATATTGCAGTTACGGTGAAAATAACCATCTCTATAAGTTCAAAACCAAATATTTAAATTAATAGATATTTATATGTAAAATATTTATTATTTTAGTTTACAATGTCAAATTAGTGAAGACATCAATGTAATTTTTGTAACAAATATACATTTTAATATTAAAAGATGTAATTTTTTTCATGGAGGTTTTTTCTAAAAAAAAATATAATTATCTGGCATAATATTTAGTTATATAGTTTACAACATGGTGAAACAAAATTCATATTTTTTTATAAGATAACTAACATTGAAATGATATTTTTTATATAAAATCTTTTGATATAAAATCTTTTTTTTTGTAATCAGAATAAAAATGATATATGTATATATATATTTACATATTTATTTTAGAAGAATATAACCAAACTCTTTTATTTTGGACATGTTACAGAACACACAAAAATAAACAAGAAAACTAAAAAATTAATTATTTTAAAATAAATATTTGTGCATCTAAATAAAAACATTACATATAAATATGAATATGAAAAATGTTCAAATTTTTTTGAAAAAATATTTGTAAAAATTATATTTTAAGTATATCATTAATATTCAAGTATTCTAATAAACTAATAAATGGTTCAATAAAAACATAAATTATAATAACATATTCTAAAAATCACTACCAGTATTGAAATTTTTTTAATATTTTTGATAATGTGATTTTTGAAAATGAATATAAATTTTTTAATGTTATGCATGATAAAATATTTGGTTAATTAAATTATGATTATCACAGACATAAAATTTAAAATAAAACAATTAATATAACATCGTGAATTGTAACCACTTGTGGAAACTAATTAGAGTTTAGATTTTAAAAATACATTATTATGATTACTATTACAACACAAATGTTGTATATAAATTGAGATTCATATATTTGATCAACTAGTAATATGAGGATCCTAACCTAATATGAAATTATTTATTATTATTTTGGTGAATATTAATGGAAAATTATTGATTAAAAATAAATATTGTGAATATGGAATAGATTAAGGAAAGTAGCGGTACCATGGGAAAGTATATAATTTCTAAAAAATGAAAGGATGAATAGATATGATGAATCATTTTTATTGTATTTTTTCTAAGGAGTTAGAATTTATTCATCCTAAAAATTAATCTTGTTGATTAATTAATATACCTTTTGATGTACTTAATCCAAATTGGTTAGTAATAATTTTAATTACCTATAATTCACACTCATATCGATCATATTCAAGTTCATACACTAATAATACCAACCCTTTATTGGCGAATAAGGGATAATATTTTGTATGATTCAATTTAATATTACTCTTATGCATGTGATTCTCAACTAAAATTATTAATCTAGGTTAAAACATCATCCTCTTACTCTTGATCCATTATCCCTTAAGAGACTTCACACTCCTAAAGGGTTAGATAACCATCAGGGACTATATAGCACCCCTTAGGGGTAGATGAAGTATATGAATTATATGATAAAAAATTTATACAGTAACATTAAATATATTAAACACAAATACCGTAATCACTTCAATCTCCTATACATTATAATAAATTCAGAACATCAATTCTCTCTTAGGGAAATAACTGAATCACTCTCTGGAAGTGTCATCTTTAGCCACTTACATCCTATTGCTTATTTTGTCTAAAAATAAATTCCATAATTGTATCCATTTAATGTGCAATATAATTTTGAATATAGATTTATATAAACCACCATGGTATAACAAATGATATTGTGGAAATAAATGGTAAAGTCCCATATTTCTTCTAGGTATTGACCAGTATAAAGGTGCAAAAGGGTCTTTGTGGTGCGAGTGAAAAATATTTCCATTTTAATTTTTAGTATGACAATTCCCATAGAGTTATCTTATGGGATTATATGTCTTGGATTAAATTTATTTAAAACTCACCTAAATAGATCATTTTTTGTGAGCGGTGTTGCAATGTGATCTCCTATCACCCGAGTTATATTGTTATTCTATTTTAAAAAAATATATTCCTTGGTGGATCCATTATATTATGGTTTATTCTACAACCCATTAAATTATAAAGGGAAATACCCTTAAATATATCACTTCTAAACTCTTATTTATCATCATTTTAATCTGACACAATGATAGATTCCCATCCTTGGATACTCATATTTATTAGAAGGTTACTCTGATGTATCACATTGATAAATACATTAACAGAATGATCCTTACCCTTACACCATTATATGAAACAATTCTACATGTTTGGTAAAGGATAATTTCATATACATTAGGGTGAGTTCCTTACATAAACCTGGTTGTATTGAAGTAGGACTCCTAATTGAACAACTTCTTCAATAATTCACTTAATTTGGATAGCCATGGGGTGGGACTTTGGCTTGGTTTCATAGGTTGTGTTGGTGTTCTTTCTCTAGAATTTCTATCCAAATCCCTCTCCTATCTAGTGAAATTATTATTAAGGTGATGTAGAGTGATTTTTCATATTTTCCCTGAATGGTCTAAAAATATTATTAATCCTTCTGAACCTATATTTTTTCACAATTTATTAATAAAATAAAAGAATATGAATATAATTTCTCAGAAAATATAATTCATTTATGTAAAAACCAAATATATATCTTTCCTTTGAGAGTATACATGTTATTCAATGTTTGGTTAAAATATGTTACCTTTTTAGTGTATTTTAAGTGTTTTGGATTAATTCTAATTCACCATTGCCTTAACCAATACATTCCTGCAATGTGTTGTGGTTGCTGGTGAGACCTATGTAAAATCTTTAAATTGAAATAGGTGATACTAAATCCCAGAAAAGGGAATGGAATAAAATAGTTCCTTCATTGGACCATTACCATACAAACCTCACAATTCTGATGGTGAAATTAATTGAACTAATTTTTAGAAACATGCCATAGGGTGTGGTTGTGACTACGTACCTAGGATTGATGTGTTCATGGACACCAAGAGAGTAGAGGCCATGTTGTTTGTCACATGGGTTTTTAAATGTCTAAAACCATCAAATTTATTCATGTATCTTGAGTGAGTAAGAGGTAAAACATATGAGATAATTATGGGGGTATTAAATATGTTATAATCAATTAATTCCCATATAATCAGATTCTTCCCTCCTCTATTGATATTTCCATTGATCCAAACATTCTTCGAATGTACCTGTGTTCAGTTTGGTAAGCCCTGCTTACATTAAGATCTCTAAATTGAATAACCTAATTCATCATGACACACTATTATTGACCTTACTTGGTGGATCATACCATTGAAGAGAGAGTGTGTCCTTGTTTAATGTGAAATATGGGGACCTTCTATATTCTAAATAGCTCAAAATTCCATGTGAATCAAAATTTTCCTCCATCACCCAAAAATGAATTCCGACATTGAATATTTTGATAATTTGTTAATTGTTAATTCTACCCTTGGAATTTTTTTTTACTTGAGTCACATTCTAGGAAAAGTTTTATTCTATATTAGAATAATTTCTAGGAACTCTTGGAATGAAAGATTATTTCAGTTGGTGTGATAATGTTGTTCAGGTGATGAAATTGTTGATGAAACGTGATGTTGAGGTAGATGAGATTGAGATTAGAGGTTCCATACCATGTTGAGGCAGGGACAGTTATATTTTTCATGATATTACGTTGTGTTATTATAATATTAGATCATTATTTAGTTTTATAGCTTGTGTGTGTATCATGTGAGACCATGTTTAATGTTTGATCACATGTGTGTGTTTTTGTTTCCATTGAGACCCAAATTTTGGATAGATCATTATTGTTAGTGATTAGATAATTTTTTTATTTATTTATTTCAATATTTTGATATTATGTTCTATTAAATTTTATTTGTTATCTATGTACATTGATAGTTTTATTATAGTTGAAAATAATAGGTGGACTGGCAATGAATGATTATCCCTCAAAGGGGGGGGGGGGTATTGAAAGGCGTCGATCAAATCATTGGATTGGGATAAAGGAAGGGGTATAATGACAATAAATATTATCATGGGGGAATTTTAGGATAGGAACACCATGTTTCATTCATCACGTTTGAAATGCGGTATGAGTACATTTTGGTCTAACCAATGATATTTTCAAGACATGAAATTCCATTGGGCTAACTCAAACCTCTATAAACATGGGATTAAAAAGACTCATTAGTTCTCTAAATCTTGAGAGACATTATCAGTGTGTTTGTTTTGTGATATATGTGGTGAACATTCTTTCATCACTAGTTACCTTCTTTCATTATGATCTTCCATTTAGAATGGAGCTAATATTAGTACAGTTGCGGTCGTGTGGTATTTTAGTCATTGCATATATTCCAAATACAAGATTTTATGTTGTTTCTAAATCTTTTATTATTATAAAGGAATATCAAGTTAAGGAAACATTGGTGGTGTGCCACTGGGTTTATACTCGAACACTAAAATGGAATATCAATGCACGTATAGACTTTAGGATCAGTGATATAATAAAGGTCATGTCCCTAGTGATAGGGATCTTCTTCACTGATCTTGGTTTTTGAAGGTGGTACTATGATAAACACATGACTGATTCCATGTTGTTTCATATACTTAAATTTCTTTTTAGTAGACTAATTTTTCCTACCAAATTGGTAGGGTGAAGCAATGGGTTATTATTCTATATGACCTGAGATATGTTGTATTTCATTTTTATGGTTTTTCCTATTTTACTCCACAAATTATTCATTTTATTATTTATAAATTTATTTTTTTATAATTAGTTTATAGTATCTCCCACTAACTAAATTCAAACCATCACGGTTACTCGACAAATATCTTATGTATGGGGAGACATGAAAGACTCCATGTGGCACTCTATCTCAGACCCGATGATTTAGGTTAGGGTGTTAAAAAATGGTATCAAATGCATGAGGTTCCATTATTTATTCTCTTTTAGGGTTATGGTGTAAAGAATATTGGTTGTGTGGAACTCATATAGGGTATTTTCAATGTGCCTTTCCCACTCATGTTTAATATACCTATGATTCAATGAGAACATGGCTTTTGCAATAGTACTATAGGATTTAGGTGTGTCCCTACATCATGAGTAAGCACATAGGATCAAATTCTATATATATATATATAGAGTGCTTCCTTAAATTCCATAATTTATGATGATTTTACGCGATATATCTAGATGATCCCAATTGATATATATATATGTGTGTGTGTGTGTGTGTTCTAGAATTAGTTAGTTTATGATGATAATATTGTTATGTATCATTTATATTTTATTTGGAATAAATTAAATACATGTAACAATAGGATTGAACACTGAATATTAATTTTGTGTTTAATACTTATCATTGTGGATGGAATCCTATTATAGGTTTTTCAGAGAAATACATTATGTCAAAGTTTTATCTTACCAAGATGTTATCTATGTATGCTTCTAAAGGTTTTATAAAAATAGATTTTTCAGTTCAAAACATGCTTCTATAAATTAATCTAATGATAAAACCAATAGAAGTGGGCTATGTGGTTCCTTCATGAGAGGAAGTCCTAGTTCTACCACCAGTCTTGGAAGATAATCTAGTTGATCATGATCCTAAAAAACTCTAGAGGTTTATTTTAATGGTATACATTAAATAAGGTTATTTCAAATAGTTTTATTAAAGTAAAAGGAGTTTCTAAGACTATGGTCAACTATTATTGGGAATTTCATATCTAATACCCTCTATCATTCTAGGGTACTGGTGGCCCTCAGGATACTGAGGGTTGGATTAAATTCCATTTTAAAATATTTGATGTTGGGGAGATTACATTTTTTTAATGCTAAGGTTAGCTACTAACATAAAACATAGACTAACCACGAGTTTTTGGGGGTATCGTAAAAAGGATACTAGACATGAAGGTCATACATTGATAAAATTAAAATATTTTTTCTTCAAGGAATTTATCCAATATGAACTAAAGTTTGACCATGATCAAGAGTTCATGGATCTGTTGCCAATTTTGATGATGGTATCAACATACTCTTCTTTACCCATGAAGGGTCTTTTAATCTATTTTATCATCATATAGAATAAGGCACAAAAGTTTAAAAATATTGAAATTTTCCTCAAACTGGAGTTATGTTGTTAGTTCAATAGCATTGAAGTTACATCATATACATGGTTTCTTCATAAATCCCTGAAAATCAAGAAGGATTGGAGGAGGAGATAGTTATATGTCTTATTTAAAACTTCAGGGGAATTCCTTTTGATACTCACAATAGTAAAATGAGAAACTACGATCATTCAATCCAAAGAAACAATAGTCATCCCAATAAAAGTTTTTTTTCGGTAACATAGACTATTAGAAAATGAGGTCATCAATATTTGAATAACGGAATGTGTGTCCATTATCTATGAATTTTTCCAATGACTTAGATCAAGTGTTTTTGTTGTGGCATAATGTAGCATCTTCGAGATTTAATAGTTATAGAATTGCGTCCCATTATCACAAAAGTGAATAATAGATGGGAGTTATCAACCATGGGTCTGGATTAGGTTCTATGAGGCAGTTTCAGACATCAAAAACTTCAAGTACCTAGGTGAGTCAAATGCTATAGGGTAAATTTCAATGTTCAGATGTTGCTAGTATTTTTATAACAGATTAGGTTTTAGCTAACAGTGATAATGGAAAATATATTGTTCAAGGTAAGGCCTTCATTTCAAATATTCCTTCAACAACCTTATTTATATGTGTGCATAATATTGTTTTAAAAATTTTTAATTGTTAGTGACATTGACTTACTTTTCATATTATCTTCATAATTGTTATCACTTGAAATACCCATTTCAATGAAAATTGACCATCTTTATTTACATACTATAATTCCTATAATATTTTTTATTTAGGGACATATATGGAATTTCGTGATCATTTTGTTGAGTACCGTTTATGTAATCTTTCACATAGATATGTTCTCTATTTATTGGGCACACATCAACTACTATAAGATACATGCATCCATTACTATACCCAAAGGGGAAAAGCCTCAGTTAACTAGTTAATGTAATGTTGGTGCAAGAATAATGGGACTATAACTAACATATATTAGAGCTATTATGACATAGGTGACAGGAATGGCTCTTGCAATGGATTTAATAAAATCCATATTCTCTTTTCATGTAGCGGTAAACCTGTATGAGGATGTATTCCCAAATAATATCTTTATAATATTTCTCGATCGAGAAATTGGGATTGAGATTGACATTGTACTGGGATAACGTGGAATATTGATTCCCCCTTATTATATAACAATAATTGGGATGACAAAGATAAATTCATATAAAGAGGATTGGTAGGAAAAATTATTTATCACACATAGCACGTTAACTTAGGGTGCTCTGGTGTTTTTTTCCACAATGTAAACCCATAGTATATTTCTATATTTGGAATACATGAAGTTTCATCAAGTAATTGTGAAGAAAATATATCAATTACATAATATATATGGTTTCATTGATCATTTACATGGATCATAGTGGTTCTACAAGATTGATCTTCATTTGAGGTACTATTAGCCATGGTTCAATGATTTTGATATTCCCAAGATTTTCATTTAGTTGTAGTTATATGCTATATGAGATTCTTATCATTACTTATGAGTTGAAAAATTCTCTATCATTGTTCATGTATCGCATGAATAGTATTTGTCATTTATATCATGACTCATTTTTGTGTTGTTGTGGATGATATCCTGATATATTGTAATACATAATGTACACATTTTTTTATCCACAATATAGTATTAATCACTCATTTATAGAATCAATTATATGAAAAAGTGTTTAATTATCACTTATGAAATCAAGGGGTGTGTTTCCTTGGGCATTTGATTTATGCGGCTAGGGTATCAGTGCACCCAAAGATGGTGGAAGTGGTGATTCTTAGGATCACCCATAGAAGGTATTTTAGATTAATATTTTCCTCCACATGGAGGGAGACTATTGGTGTTTCAACATGGAAATATCCTTTCTAGATGTTTCAAAGTTCTAATTGATCAAAAAAGGAAATATTTTGAGTATTATGATCCATGTAAAAAATTATTCTATGTTATTAACAGGATATTGATGAATACCCTAGATCTAAACCTTATATAGCTTGGGGATGTATAAAATGTTTAATATGAATCCTAAGGTGTTTGGTTGGTAGCTATGTTTATGTTGAGGGACCAGGTAGTAGTATATGTGTCACATATGTTTTGACCCCAAAACTGAAACTACATGATGCATGACATATAGTTAGTAGTTTTGACCTACTCCCTAAATAATTGGTGGTACTACCTATTTAGTGAAAGGTTTTTCATCGACACAAACCACAATATCTTATATTATATCTTATATCAACTGGATTTCATCCTAAGGCTCTAGTGTTGGGTGGATTGTCTATTAATATTTTACATTGAGATGGATTATGATCCATGTGAAGATAATGTTGTTATGAATGTTCATAGATTGAAAATCCTATAGATGTAGAAGCATAGAGAATTGAATATAGAGGTGGAGTGGGATCTGATATGTCTGAATATAGAATGATTTGTGGATGAATCATATGATTTTGGTGTGATGACATCTGTGCATTTATAAATAACTTCATATTTATATGAATAAGTGAACAATAGCTAGAAGTCAAATCTAAACTATGTATTGTTGCATGATCATCTAGTGGGGTGACTAGTATTATATTCATTCTTGTGGGAGGAGATAATGAGAGATTCTCTTGCTTTGATATGGCCAGAACAACCAGGGTTGAAAAAATATTCCTTGATATATGATGATAGTTTTTTATCCCTGTATAAAGAGAGACATCACAGGTTTTGTTTCATTGGGAATTGCATATCAAAAGATTAAGGGTGTTTTTTAGCATCTTCCTGGTATTGTTTAACCACTTTGGTTTCCATTATGGGTGTCAGAAATATGATTATGGACCAAGGGAATGGGTTACCTATGTCCCAAAGGATTTTTGAAGTTGTTTGGATAATAGTTTTTTTTTCAAGAAAATTTACTCATTGATTTTTTATTTGAGAGGCCCTTTCAATAGCTAAGTTAGGGAAGATAAATATATGGGGTAGAATATGCTTTCATGGATATCCTATGTTTATCATATCTTAAAAATATGGTCATTTCATTTCATGGTTTTTAAATGATTTGTTGAAAGATTTGTGGGGTTAATTGAAACTATGTATTCCATATAATCAATAGAATGATGGAAAACTAAATTTAATGATTTAGATACTCAATGATATGACTTCATCATGAGTCTTAGACTTTGGTATAGTTAGTTATTATAACTTATCGTTGATATATTTCATATACAATAATATTTTCTAGGATTCAATTTACATGGAACATTTTGAAGTACTCTATGGTAGGATGTTCTTCTCACCATTGTGTTGGAATTGGATAGGTGAGGAAAAAATTATTAGGCTTTGTATGCATATGGGACCTCTATGATTTTTTAGTTTATCCTGAAATATTTTTTCACTACTCAATGAATATAGTGGTTTCATGCTAATTTCAATAGATAATCCCTCGAATTCACTATAGGCAACCAAATAATTCTAGATTTGACTCTAAGAATATGAAATCAAAAACTATGGAAGATGGGGATTATGAAAAAGTATTTTGTGGGACAGTTTGGGATCACCAAGAATATCTAATGTGAGGATTAAATACTATTAATTATTCCAAATAATCAATTCATGCATGATTTCTTCAAAATTTATTCGCTTTGGAGGCATGTGCTTGATCATGTGCATGTGATCAACTATGAGGAAGTTTGGATGGAATTTGGATCATTTTTATGGATAAACCAATGTGGATTATAGATAAGAGTTATAAAGTATTTAGAGGGAATATAATTATACATGTTTGTGTCGTATGGAAGATTCGGCATATTTGGGAGGATATATGGGGGTGAGATTCTGATGATCGGCAATAGTGTCCAAAACTATTTATGTTGGAATTCTAGATACACTTCTCAATGATTTGAACCCCTAGTGGAAGAAATTTTAATTTCTTAATTTTTTATTTAAAAACATTACCATTATTATTCCCTTAAGAGTATTCAGTGTTTTCCATGGTTGGTAATGGCATGTGAACATTTGAAGGGATTTTTTGTGTTTTGGAGACTTAATGCTTCCACATGGGCTATACCACAGCCATGTCTCATCCCATGGTGGTCCCTTGTGATAAAACTGTAGAAAAATAAACTATAAACCTAAAATAACAAGGAATATCCATGGGAATAAAGATATATCTTTCCTTCAGTGGACCAACACCTCATCGACATCACCATTCTCATTGTGAAAGATATGGTGAGGGAAAACAAACTAAAGTTTCAAAACACACTATAGGTGGTTTCCATGTATGAATTTCCAAGATCAGTGTGTTCAACGACACAATTTCCAGGTTGGAGGCCATGGATTCAATTCCATGTGTTTTGAAATGGATAAAACTACAACCATTATACATAGATAAAAAAATATAAGGGAAAATCAATTCTATCATTATGTGGGTTCTTAAAAGTGTCATTAATCCATTAAATATTCTTTTAATCAATTTAGACCATATCTTTAGTTATTTCATAAAATATAGACATCCATTCAAATAATATCGGTTGATTTTATTTTAACTTCCTTATGTCGAGGTTGCTCCCACAAATAATCTTTTTTGTCTCAAACCTCCTTTCTAAATATTGGAAGTAGATTCCAACCATTTAATATGAATGATATTCTTATTTAATTATAGAAACAATGTATCCTCACCCCATATAATTTTTTATCCATTCCATGAGTTTCAAATTTCTACTCCCCCAAATCGAACCAACTCCTACTGTTGATTGTGTCAAATGTTTTATAAGGGTTAACTATATATTAATATTTTTATTTCATGGTTATCATTTTTTGGAAATTGTGATATTATATTATAATCAGTTCTAATAACTCCATGAATGAATGTTTTTTTCCATTTAGTGTGTAAATATAGCTCAGGTGGAAAGACTCTTGATAAACAGTGATGTTGTCAACAACAAGATTGAGGTAGGATGATCTTTTTCAAGATAAGGTCATTTTTATGATTGTTATCATGGTTTGAAATTATTTGAAAATATTGCCAGGCACTTATTTATTCAAATCACATGTGTGTGAATATCCTTTGAGACAATGTTTGATGTTTGATCACATGTGTGTTCACTCATAGACTGTGAGACAAATGTTTGATATCAATCACTTGTTTGTGTTTTTAGTTTTCTTCAGATTAATCAATGTTAAGTTGTGTCTTTATGTGTCATTCCATGTTTTGTGGGATGTATGACCTTATAAGACTTGGTATTGGTAGAAAATGATAGGCTGGTCATCATGTCTTGGTTATACCATAGAGAGGGAGAGTGTTGACATGTTATGGTGATGATGATGGAATTAGGTACATGAAATGGGTTTGATAACCATGAGGCCTTACCCGAGGAAATTTTAGTATTGAAATATGGAATCGCTTGAGGGTCATAGATCATTGTTCTCAGCCATAATATTCCCCCTTATTCTTGAACTTCAAACTCATTCATGTTGGATTGTAGGTTGGGGCAACATTTCATTCTAGTATCCTAACTAAGAAGGGGATGTAGTCGGTTTACTAGGCTATCCACCCCCCTCTATATCATTCAAGGAATCTAGAATTCACACATACTTCATCGAATCAGTTCTGGATAAAGATCAACATAACTCTTTCAATCTTATTGACATGTCCTTGGAAGATGATAAACGTGTTTTCACTACTTCGACCACGGGGGCCTTCACATATTGGGACACTCGTCGCTCACAGGGTCTCTAGGAGCCTCCACCCAGATGGAATGATTTCTTGTGGTGTAAAATCAGGCCCAAAAATTTCAACATCTTACATTGGAGAATAACAAAATGATTTCCCAATAGGGGAGAACATCAAACGATGTGGGATCTCGTTAGCATCATGATGCTCATGTTTTATATGTTGCAAGGAGGAGAGTGTGGACCACCTATTCATTACCGGTGAATGGTTGTGTGATATTTGGAATTTCATTGGGGAGTTCACAGGTCGACACAACCCAAACATAGCTGACCTCTTATTTAATGGAATGCTACTTCCATATTTCGGAAGTCAAGGGTTTTGGAGAAGATGGCCCAAACCATGATCCATCGGGCTAGATGCTAGAGTATATTGTTGGCCCATAACATGTAAAGACATGATGGGATGATGGATAAGGACTATTCGATCATCATCATGACTAAATTTCTCTTCCATGATATGAATAATCATATCAGCAATGGAAACGAGGCTCCCTTTCTCTGAACTTTACAGGTAACACTACTAAAAATATGGCTTTTATCAGCGCGAAAAAAGTTGATTAACAGTGCTAAAAAAAGAAATACTAATCGAGGCAAGGATATAGTGGGTCCCTTTTATCCGCGCTCCAAAAAGAACTAATAAATTATTCTTTTATAGAGTTAAAAAATATCTGATAAAGACCCATTTATCAGTGCTTTTTTTAGCGCTGATAAAAGGAGATTTATCAGCGCTTTTAAAAAGCACTGATCAAAGTCAATAAAAAATATAAATATAAATAAAAAAGAATTATATAATGCGGGGGGAAGGGGAGATTTTAATAGTGCTTGAACCCCCCTACACTCTACTACATGTTTCCCTTCTCGTGCATCCCCACACACACGCACCCCTTTGCCTCCACCCGAACTCGAACACACGACCTCCCCCCTTTCACGGATGCACCTTTACCACTAATCCATTTCATTTTTTTCTATTTAATGACATAACTATTTATTTATATATATATATATAGTTATATGTATTCGTATATTGATATAGATTCATATTAATATGAATATATTTATTCATATATTATTATATATATATTCATTCGTATATTAAGATATATATATATATATATATATATATATTTAGTTATAATAATTTATCCGTATATTTATTTCTATATTAATATATAATTATAAGAATAATTTTAAATACATTTATGAAATATGTTTTATATGTGTGTTTATAAATAAATAAATACATACATACATATATACAACACACACACACACACATACACACACACACACACACAGACCCATATATATTTACAAAAAATAAAAATATATATGTGTATTTCAAAATCCATAGAATATTAAAACGACCGTAACATATAATCCAGAAGACCATTTCAACTCCACACTAGTAAAATTGAAGAAAATGAAACAATATTCGATATGATATGTGGTACAGGCCTAAAGGACATCTGGATTAGAAGTTATACTTGTTTGAATGTAATCAAATCAGGGTATCCCGACTAAAAACTCAGTTTTAGAGGCCTTCTAAGACTTTTTGGGCTAAAAACATGTGACATAAGTTGTGATTTAGTCTCTCGCACATAGAGCTCAACGTATGATTCGATTTTATATTCTTTAGAGCACAAACGGACACCCAGATAAAAAGTTATGGATGTTTTAAGTTTGAGTTACATTTTCAACTTATTTTAGATATTTTAATTTTTTTTATTTTTTGTGTCTTCAAATTTTTATTAAATGAAATTTAATCGATGATAATTAGAAAATTATTAATTAATAATATTTTTTAAAATATTTTAAACCCACTTTCACTAAATTTCTTATATATTAAATGTAATAGTCTATTTATACTTATCTAAACATAATTAAAAAAATATATTATATTTATATCAATATAAATATACTTATATGATGTTAATTTATTTTTCATGATTTTTTATAAAAAATAAAATTTATCACTGGTAGGAAATATCATTGATAAATCACCCCTTTATCAGCCCTACTAAAAGAATCACTGATAAAGGGTGGCCTTTATCAGCACTTTTTTAGCGCTGTTAAAAGTCCCCCTTTATCATCGCTTTTTTAGCGATAATTAAGGCACTCTTTATCAATGATTTTTTCAGTTCTGATAAAAGGGTAGCGCTTCCCTTTCACGTTTTTTAGTAGTGTAAGCTATCATTTTCCTCTTCATGTTAACAATAATGCTAGGGGTGAATGGGTTCGATGGACCCCTCTATCCAGAGGCCTAAAACTCAACACTGGTGCGTCATGAAACATGAGGATCCTTCGGGGTGGAGGGGTTGTGCGTGATTCCCAAGGGTTGATGCTTTTAGTATTCTTTTCCAGATTTGGAAAAGGTTCCTCCTTACAGGCTGCGGCCAATGAATTCCTTACGAGACTCCATATGTGCCACCCAAAAAATGTCCGGGTTGAAGATGTGGAAACTGATTCTGAGAATCTTCATGTTGTCCGGCATGGATTTTTTTCAATCTCTATTGTCCATCAACAACATCATCAGAATGTTCCAGGAATAGCTAAGTAATAGCATTAAGGTGAAACACTTGTGTAGAGAGGGGAACCAAGTCACAAATTATCTTTCTTCTTTGGAGGATTTGGGACCAAACCCAATCTTTCATTAGACAATAAGATCGCTGAAATCTAAGGATCTCAACCTAGTGAAAGGAGATTCAGTCAATATTCACTATTTCAGAATTCCTCAGGGAATTCTTTGATGAGTTTTTTTGGTTTGTATTTGGTTTTATCTCTTATTTTCTAAATAAAAATTCAATATGATGATTATTCGGATGATTACATTATTTTCAAACTCATGATAGTCTTGTTAAATGGAAGCCATATAACTGAACAAGAGACTCATTAGAATTGTGACTACAATGAATCATTATCCTTATGGATGATAAGAGTCATTGGATTTGTGGATATTGTGGGAGTCCTATGGTTACCTTGTGGTTGACTATACTTCATAAATTCTGTTATGATCATTTATCCATCATGGACTCATACAAGATATAAAAAGGACTTTTTGGTGGCTTTTCCAACACATGATCACTCAATAAATTATTATATATTTTTGTTAATATATTTTTTATTATCCTCAAATGTACTCTATTTCATGTTAAATCATGTTAAGGATGTATTGGTGGTGTCCTATTGGGTTTATACGGATACCAAACAAGGGAATCATGATGTGTGTGCATGCTTCGTGATCAGGGATAGGACAAAGGGAAAGCCCCATTAGTAAGGATCTAGGAGGTGAAGCATGTTTTTCAAATGTTGTTCCAGGAAAAACTCCAGAGTGACACCACAATTTTTTATTTACTTATGTATCATTATCATAGTCATGATTGGACTTCCACTTTTGGGATTCTTGGTTTATTATTCTTTATGTAGCGATATATTTTCCATGTTATTTTTTATAATGTCTCTTATTTTAATCTTTCATTTTATTTTTTATTATTTTTATAAATATTTTTAATGATAGTATTGGTATAGTGACGCCACTAATATTATTTGGTTACTCAATTCTAGTTGAAAATCACATTTATATAATTTGGAGTGCATGAGGCCATGTAGAACATCAGATTAGACCTGCTAATTCAAGATGATGTGTTATAACGTATCTATTAAAAAACTCAAATAGTGGAAAAGTTGTATACATATTTTTTACTCCTCGCTAATCATAATATATAATAAAACATCAATGATGACACTATTATCTCAACACAAAACAATCTTAATTTGAAATTATATATTTTTTACTAATTAATTAAATTATATTTTTTATGGAAAACAAAAAAATGTTAAAAATATATCACTTTTATTTAATTATTAGATCATATATTTTCATGATAGGTTTTCCATGAGATTATTGATTAATTATTGATTGTATTTAAAGATACATCCTCAAAATGTATGTCTAGAAATCATTAAAATGATATCTTTTTTATTATTTTGTAAATATAGAAAATTATTATAATTTTTTTTCATGTTGTTCATCCAATAAAAATTAATATTAATTTATTTTGACATTGAAACTAAATATTATTTTTGTTTAGTATTCTAGAATTTTTTAACATCACTTTTATATTTTGGCATATGTTTGAAAACATCAAACTAAACGTTATTTATAAAAGAATAAAGGCCATGATCTAGTGGGAAAGCACTACATTATTTCATTTAATTAAGAATCATTACAACACCCCAACCATAGTTACCCAGAGTTACTACCTTATTATATAACATTGGCATTATCACAAGTGATCATGTCTTGAAAGACCGATTAGTTTAGTAGTGATGGAAGTACTAGATACAAACATACATTTTAGATTACATTATGAAATAAAAAACAACAACATTGTGTCCCCTTAGAACACATTAATCTCCAATAAACTATCCCTACTAGTTAGTCATAATATACATCTTTTCATCCTAGGAAAAATAAAACATAGAAAGGGGTGAGATCTACTGCTCAGTAAGGATAACAATATAGCAGAAAGATTCCGAAATAATCATAAACATTTAAGGCAATGTATGAGACTAAAACACAAGACTTTTAAACATGTCTTCAGCATAATATCGAAAAGATAAATCAAATAATACCATTTACATATTCACATGAATATTATACTATCCAAATAATCACATATAATATCAATAGAAAATTTCATAATGATAGAATGCATAATGATAGACATCATAACCCCATAGTGAAGTCCTCGTGCCAAGAATAAAACTAAGATTTTGTCAAGGCCTTGTGGTAAGACACTAGTCTGTCTAATGAGACCTACTGATGCATTGAGGAGCTACAGAAGGCTCCACCCGTCACTTACTTAGTCCAATACATTTCTCATATGAAAAGGTTGAAACATAATATAAACATTCATATTAAAACTAGCATATGAAATTTTATCACTTTAACCATAAACCATGAATGGTATAAAAATAACACATCCTTAGTCAATAATATCACAAAGCCTTAAATACAATATAGATGATTGTATCATAATAAATCAACATCAAAAAGTGTAAAATACATCAAAGGATGTTGTCATAGATTAAATTAAAACTATTTGAGAGAAATATCACTTTTTGTTTTGAAATCATTAAAAACACACAATATTATAAAATAAAAAATTTATTTTTAAAACATTATTCTAATATTGTAATGGATGCTTCGAAGGTGATAGAATGGCATAAAATAGCCGCACTAGCATTATAAGTTAAAAAAACATTCTTACCATACTTTGTCGAAAAGGTCATAAAGTACCTTGTTTGGAAAATGACGAAAAGATCTCTTTTAGAACATTTTATAGAAAGTAAAATTAGGGTATAAATCACATTAACCCATATTCTAATAATGAGTAAAAATGTTTTGAAATACATTTTTAAGAAACATGGATGTGGATGATAAAGAGGTCCTAATAGATACTCAGGTATAAACAACCTCGGATAATGAAGAGATTATAGAATTAACCCTTAACTTGTACTTTTACTTGATAGAGGGTACATTAACCTCATGTATAATAGTTTTTTTTTCATTTTTATTAAATCATACAAGAACCACATACATTAATATTATATCATATATGATCTTATAATATTTATTTGTTAATAATATTTCAGTAGTATCATTGTTTGGGGGGTTAAATGATTTGTCTTCCTTTATATGTTTTGTTATGTAAGTCATGTTATTTATGGATAAGATTTATTTGATTCATATCCATAATGATATTATGTTCTTAAAAATTATTTTTAAACATTAAATAAAAATTATTCTGGAGTGATTACAATGGGGAATGAATCTCATCACGTACGTGGAGAGGGTATTCCGAAAATACACACGAGCGACAATATCATTATATCGATGGTGAAATAGTCTGTAATTGAATGGTGTATTATATATACATAATCATTATCATGTTATATTTATTATATAAATAAATTATACTCATTATTATACCCATCCAAATAATGAAGTGCTGAATAACAAACAACACCACGACATGGAGACGGTAAGCTGTACGTACACATGTATGGTGAATTTTTCAATCATAGGATGGATAGAATAATGAATATGGTTGTACCATATTTATAATAACATTAAAGTAAGTATAAGTTACTAGAATTATTATTTTGTTATGGAAACAACAAATAAAGAGGATGTTGAAGAAGAAATGAACTTTGAAATACGTGATGAAATTATTACCTCTTCTTCGGGGTTCCGTCTATTGATTTGATCAAAAGGGATACATAGGATGAATTCTGATCAAATTAAGGACACTAGGTTGAAGTGAGGTTAGTTTAGAGGATATTTTAATATGTTTTGTCCAAGTAAAATGGCTTTGGAGGTGTGTTTTTTAGAGAAGGGGATGTAACATTTTATAAGAGAGATGAGTGTCACTTTAGGAAAAGCTTGAAATATTAATTTATTATACATTAATATTTTCTTTATAATGGATCCAAATGGATTTATTTAGAGGATATGGTGGGGATGGGTTGAAAAAATTTCAACCAATAGGTTTTATAATGGTGTAGGTTACCATATTAACCTTATCTGTTAGATTTAACTCTAAGTTAAATAGTTTAACTTTTACAATGTCTTCTGATATTTTTATATTACGTGGTTAATAAATTTACTATAAAATTACAATCACACCTCAAGTGGTTCATTAATGACATATATATAATTATTTAATTCCTTTGGCCAATCCTTATATTTTTAGGAATATTATATAATTTAATATTATAGTATTTGTTCTAAAAACCCATTTATGTTCATTTTGATAGTATTTAGTATTTGGTTTTTGTGAATGTCATAAAAAATTTATCACTTTGAAAAAAAATTATTAAATAAAACCTAATATTTATATTAACCTATAATATACATGGATTAAAACAAAAGATTCAATTTACAATTATATTAATATTTATAATTTCAATTATTTTCATCCTTCAATAATAACGTAATTACTGCATCATCATTGAACCAAAAATAAATTTAATTATTTAATGTCTAAAAATTATAAATAAAATACCATTATGTATAAAATATTATTATCATTATAATTAATATTTATTATCTAATTTATCTTATGCATAACCCTATATTAAAAATGGTTCAGTTATTAAACGTTGAATTAAAAACTTGTAACTCTTCTATAAATAAATTAATAATAAATGTCCTAATTTAAACCAAGTGGATCAGAAGGATTATATTTTATTCCTAAGGATTATTATTTTCTAAATAAACCTATAAAATATAATTAGGACTTCTGTTAGGGTAATTATAATATCATTTTTATGTTTAATTATCATATTTACTTTTAACTATGGTAAATAAAATTCAAAAGTTACTATTCACAAAAAATTATTTTAATCCTATTGAACCACATTTTACTTACTTATGTTAACCATGTCTCTTGATTTTTTGAAATTCAATTCACAGAAGTGGTAAAATTACATTTTAGTCAAATTTTCAAATGTCCCTAGAATGTGGGTAAAAGACGTTAAAAGTTTAATAAACTTTATATATCTAATATTTTAATAAAATGACTCCAATGAATTACATTTAACATATATAGGGTTTAGGTATCTTATTTGACCTAAAATAAATCTAAAAAAATAACTAATTTTTTAAAAAACATTCAATTTTAAAAAACAATGCAGTGTTTTTTACTATTCATAAAAAATTGAATGTTTTCAGAAAAAAAACCAAACATTCCCCCTAAGAAATTTTTGATATTCCGAATCCAAAAATGAAGCCCATTTTGAAAAATAAAATTTATAAAATCACAAAATGTCGGTATTAATATTCATAACAACTAGTTTGATTAGTCGTGGTGTGCTTGAACTCGAAGTTGCGTACAATGCAAGCTATTACATTATTTAAAGAGAAACGTACTATAGAAACTTGGGGTGTTATATTCTTTCCTTCTTCAAATACTTTTTCCCACAAAATTTATAGAATACTAATGCATAAATATATTCGAGTGGTTCTTCATCATATATTCCTCGGGTTCCCACATTGTCTCTTACTTATTTTGGTTTCTCCATAGAACTTTTACCAGACGAGTCATCCGGTATCTCAACACTTGTTCTCTGGTATCGAGAATCTTGACAAGCTATACACAATAAGACAGATCAGGCTCAGTTCTATTTAATCATAGGTGAGTAAATGCATAGGGTCGGGCATGCATTTTTTTAATAGTGATATGTGGAACACATCATTAAATTTGGAGAGACTTAGAGTAATTTTCAAATGGTAACCTACAACACCAATTCGTTCAAGAGTTTTAAAATTTAGGATGTACCTGGGACTTAATTTACCCTTCTTAGTGAATTGTATAAAACCTTTCCATGGCGCTATATTCACGAAAACATGATCTCATGCTTGAAATTCCTAATCCTTCCTTTGGTTATCGGCATATATCTTTTTCCTACATTCAGATGCTTTGATGTGGGTTTTGATAATATTCACCTTTTCCATTGTTTCCTCAACATGTTTGAGGCCTACATGTTTTCTTTGTCCATCATCATCCCAACATGTTAGTGTGACACATCTCTTTACATATAACGCTTCATATGGTGCCATATGAATACTTGAATGGAAGTAATTGTTATAAAAAAATTCTACCAGAGGTAAATACTAATTCCACATACCTTGAATGTCATGTGAGGTGGATCTCAACATCCATCCATCCAACGACACTAAGGTCTAAAAATATTTTGGTAATTGATATGCCCTTCTTTAAAGGGAATAATGAGGAACCCCAATGACTTCATGGACATAGGAAAATCACACCTGAAGTAGAAAAAGATATACAACAAGATAAAAAACTATAGAACCCCCTCCCAAGCAGAAAAAAAAGATGAAGCACTCCCGCGATGCAAAACTAATCGGTAAGCAAGTGTCTTGTGTCAAAGCACAGGCCTGATCGGACGGCTGACACCATACCCTCTCAAACAAACAAATCTAAAAAGCACTGCAAAGGTAAACCACCAGCTCTGAATCCTCCTCTGGTACTGTTCCAAGGATCATGTCCTGATGCACATCTCCCCACCTTAGGATAGAACCAAAAAAAGTATACATTCAATGAAACCATCAAATACCTTAAGAGAGCCAAAACCCCTACAGAGTCAGGAAACAAACAAAAGGGTAGATCGAAGACGAAATATCCCACAGAAAACACCGAGACTGAAACTAGAAGAACCCCATCGCAACCCCAAGGCACCCTTGAATCACATCCGCAACAACCTGAAAAGGAGAAAAAACCAAGGATATGGAGCCAAATCTTCATCACCTTGGACTGTAAGATCCAACAACTTATAAAATAGAGAATCTCAGATGTGGGGAACCATGCAGGTCTGAGCCGGCAACGCTGATCTGGGCAGGAGCAGATCATATGAATTCGTAAAAGAACCCACTCTAGATTCCAAATCAGACCACAGAAGGTAGAAGGGACCAGCGGGAAGAATAGGGAAACCTCCGATAACAACACCTTCGAAAGAACACCAACATCACAGTGAAAACAATGCAAACAAATCAAAAACAACCCCACCCCCCCTCCGTCTAGCTTCGGTGTAGATGTCAACCTCTACTAGAACGTGTTAATATAATGTAGAATGCTAAAATCTGAATTCGAATCTAGAATCCAATGCCCACCCACAAAAAATTTGATTCCATGCCACCATAAGCCATTGATTCTAGTCGTTTCCATACCGAAGCCAGACAGCCATCGGGAGCCAACTCCAAGACCAAACCACCGGAGCAAGCAGAACATGCTGTCACTGAGCCAAGAAATGACCACTGAACCGTCGCTAGGTCTCGTTGTTTCCATGTCGAGAGAGCAAGAGCCACCCAAAGCCATACCAGGACCACACCAAAGTCGTCGACGATTCACCGCCTCCGAGATGAGATCCTAAAAAATCCATCACCGAGCCCCACCACCACCAAACGAGATCCAGAAAGTCCAATGTCAAGCTACCGAGCATGCTAGAGTAGGTGGGAGATAACACCCACGAAGAAACCCTATGTGCACTGTGGAAAAGGTATCTCACAGCTCAGAGCTCCTATCTCACTTCATAGCAGGATCATAACCTGTTTTATAAGGTTTTAATAGTACATTCTGATTGTCCATTAGTTTGAGGGTGGTAGGTAGGGCTCAAATTTACTTCAGTATCTAGGGACTTCTGGATACATTTCTATAATCATGATGTAAAATAGGGATCACGATCAGAAACAATCGAGGTACTCCCTGCTGCCTTAAAACCTCATTAATATATAGTCTTTCTGAACATTCATGTGGAAAATCTTCTCTTATAGCCATAAAATGTGATGAATTGAAAAGACAATCAACAATGACCCATATTACATCATTTCTTCTAGAATTACTTGGCAATACTAGGACAATTTACATCATAATATCATCCCATTTCCACTCAAGTATGGGAAGAGGTTGTATCACTCCACTAGGATGTTGTCCTCCGGCCTTCTCCTATTGACAACCCACACATCTTGAATCATAATAGGAAATCACCCTATTAATGTTATCCAACCAAAAATGTTCCTTCAAATATCTACACATGATTGTGCTACAAGGGTGTATAGAGATATTGGATCTATGAGCAACATCCAACAATTCCATTTTAAGATTAGGAATGTTCAGAACACAAAGTCTCTTCCCAAATTTAAAATTTTCATCTTCATATACAATGTCAATCAATCTCCCATCATTTACAGCTATAATTTTTTTTGAAACTCTTCATCATTAGTCTTAGAACTTATTATCCTTTCTAGTAAATATGGATTGGAAACTATTTGAAAATTTATCAATGTTTCACCTTCCATGATTATTCCCATATCCATCTTTACTAGATCCATGAACATAGATTTCCTTTCTACTATTATCTTGTTTAAAACAGCATGATATTTCTTCTCAAAGCATTTGACACCTTATTTACCTTCCTCAGGTGGTAGTGTATAACTAAATCATAATCCTTGTGTAGTTCAATCCATCTTCTTTTCCTCATGTTGAGTTCTTTCTGTGAGAAAAAATATACTTCAAACTCTTGTGATCGGTATATATCTCACATTTTTCACCCTAGAGATAGTTTCTCCATATCTTTAATGAAACGATTATAGAAAATAACTCAATATCATGAGTTGGATAGTTTTGTTCATGAATATTTAGGTGTCGTGTTGCATAGTTAATGAACCTATCATTCTGTATAATGACACAACCATGTCCTTTCTTTGAAGCATCACTATAAATTATAAAATCATCATTCCTTGATGTTTGATTCAAGATAAGATCATTGACTATTATTCCATTAATTTCTTCAAAACATTCTTCACACACTTTTTTCCAAACAAATTTTACCCCTTTAGATGTGAGATTGGTTATTTGTTATCCAATCGGGAAAAATTATGGGTGAAACGCCGATAATAACCAGCAAAACCAATAAAATGGTGTACCTCAGTTATACCCGTCGGTGTTGGCCATTCTTTTATTGCTCTTATCTTAGAAGGATAAACAGATATTCCATATTTGGAGACAATATGGCGATGAAAAGAGATATCTTGAAGCCAAAATTCACACTTTCTTAACATCCCATATAATTCATTTCTTCTTAGAGTCTTTTGGATAGTGAGAAAGTGGTTTTCATGATCTTCAATTTTTTTCGAGTAAACCAATATATCATCAATAAATACCACTAAAAAGTCATCAAGATATTCCTTGAAAACTCTATTCTTTAGATCCATGAAAATAGAGGGCACATTAGTCGGTCCAAAAGGAATTACTCAAAACATGTAATGCTCGTACCTGGATCGAAATGCTATTTTCCAAATGCCTTCCTTCTTCACACAAAAATTGATGATATCCAGATCGAAGGTAAATCTTTGA
Organism: Viscum album; assembly: GCA_963277665.1. Classification (NCBI taxonomy): domain Eukaryota; kingdom Viridiplantae; phylum Streptophyta; class Magnoliopsida; order Santalales; family Viscaceae; genus Viscum; species Viscum album. The sequence continues at coordinate 550,214,231 of OY728140.1, forward strand.
ATAATTTTGAGCTCTATGAAGATGATTAAATAAATCATCAATGTAAGGTAGGGGATACCCATTATTTATTTTTTAAATCATTGATCTCCCTATAGTCAATGCATAACCTCAAAGATCAATCTTTCTTCTAAACAAAAAGAATAGGGGCTACCCATGCAAAAACACTTCAGAAAATAAATCAGTTATTACTCAATTCCTCTAGTGGGTTTTTTAGTTCTAATAAATCTATATTAGCCATTCTATAAGGGGTATTTGATATGGGCCTTGACCCAAGAATTAAATTAATGGAAAACTCAATTTCTCATTCTAGAGGATGTCCATGTAAATCCTCTAGAAAAACATCAATGTATTCTTTCTCAATATGTACGTCCTATATTTGAACATTCTTTTCCCGAACCATAGTTATTTAAATATATTCCTCCCCAATAATTGAATTTACTAGAGCTACTATGGGTGTATCTAGATGAGAATTAGATGGTGACCTTTCTACTCTAATGATAAGGTACTCTTTATCATCATCAAAAATTATAACCTCTTTTTTATTGCAATAAATTTTTTCATCATGGTCTGAAAGACAATCCATAACGAGGATTATATCAAATTCAATCATGGGTATGATAATTATATTAGCAGATAAATCACATTTACATTCCCTAATGGTAACTAATTTACAAAACATTGTTGCAATGATACATCCCTTATTGGTTTTGACTGAAAACTCCCATGTTAAATCAAATTAGAAATATCTAATTTTCATTGAAAACTGAGAAGATATGAAACAATGTGATGATCCACAATCCAATAAAGAATTGGATAAATTTGATGAAACCATTAAATTACCAACCCTCGCATCATTCATAGGTTCAACATCTGCAGTAGTTATCGCATAATCTTGGCCTTTATATATTATACTTTTCTGAGATAAGTTTCCATGGGGCATATGACATTCAATTTCATAATGTACCATTTCTCTAAAATTGTATCTTTCAACATTAATAGCCTCTTTCTTTCCCTTCCAATCATGAGCTTGGTGGCCTTTTTTACCATACTTGTAATAGACTCCTATTCCCTTCAGGCAAGTACATGGGTGTTTCTTCCCACATTTACTGCAGGATGGAAATTAAACATTTCCCTTCTTACCCTTTTTTCCATTTCTAGTGTGTTCTGAAGATATCTTCTTCTCTTTATTTTCTTTAAATATGTAAGACTTAGAGAATTCCTTTTTTGTATTGATATCACATGAGACAATATCTTTGTACGATGAGAGGGATTATGAGACTAATGATTGACATAGAAATTGATTTAACCCATCAAATAAATGATCAATCTTACTCCTTCGGTTACGTATATAATCTGTATCATGCCTTTCTGACCTTGTAAAGTTTGCCTCATAATTTGTGAAATTATAATCTTTATTTTTCCTCAGACTTAGAAATTTCCTTTACATATCTGTCTGATGTTCACGAGGAAGGTATTTTTCTATGAAATTATCTTTAAACTCCATCCATTATATATTTGATACTTCATCATCTTAATTTGTGTTTTGATTCAATGACCACCATTGATCTTCATCTCCTATGAGGTGATAAACTACCATGAGAACGTTTTCCCTTCTGATACTTCCCAAAGCATGAAATACTTTCTCTACGGTACTTATCCATTGATCAGCTATAAATGGATTTATAGTTCCATTGAATGTTGGTGGTTGTTGCATCATGAAGCATTCTAACAGTGATCATCTGCATAGTTGATCGGGGTGCTACATTCGGGTAAGGTTAGTATTCATAACCTAAGTGAGTTTTCCTAGTATGGTAATAATTTTTTCAGCACTAGTTTCATCACAAGATCCACAATAATTAACATCATTGGGAGGGAAATCCCTATATGTAATATGATCGTTGATACAGTTTCCATTCCTTACACTTGGAGCCATTTCTACACAATGTCATCCACTAGATTAATTTATGAATAGCATTACATAATTACAATCTAGTAAAATATCTATTATAAATTGACCAGTTTATGAATATAATCCATAATCATAAAAAATGTTTTCTATGAGGAAATAATTAATCATAAATCATTTATAATGATTTGTTAAGAAAATTTGTATTCTCCTAATAATATCCCCCGGGAGTGTCATAACCAAGAGTGTACCAAGGCCCGTTGTCATGTACCATGAGACCCCGGGTCAAGCCCAAAACTCTTTGTTAGTGTTTTCACTCCTAGGTACATCTGTTCTAGAGCTTCCTCTACTAGATCATATCCATACAAAGTTTTTTTTCTTGGAAAATACACAAAATCTCTACATTACCCAAACTCTAGGAATTTCTTCAATACTAATCCTCAATTTCTATCTTAGGGTAATATTCTCTAAACCGAGTTTTTCTAAATCTTGTTTCTAATATTTGTACGAAACTTCATATGATACCAACTATAATACCCTAACACTAGTTACCTAGAGTTGGTGCATTGTTACATAACATTGTCATGAATACAAGTAATCATGTTTCTAATGACCGATTAGTTTAGTAGCCTTGTAAGCACTAGATACAAACATAAGTTGTACATAACATTCTGAAATGAAAAAACAACAACATTGTGTCTCCTTTGAACACATTCATCCCCTTTATACTCTCCCTACAGGTTAGTCATAATATACTTCTTCACATCTTGCGAAAAATAATACATAGAAAGGGGTGAGCTCAGCTGCTCAGTAAGGACAACAATATAGCAGGAACCATCATAAATAAGCATAAACATTAATGGAAATGTATAATACTAAAACACAATCCTTTAAAACATATCTTCATATTAATATGGAAAAGATAAATCAAATAATTCTATTTACATATTCACATAGAAATTCTACTGGTTGAATAATCATATGTAATTTCAATATCCAATTTCATAATGATGGAATGCATAATGTCAATAATCATAACCACATATTCAAGGCATCATGCTAGGATTAAAAATAAGATATTGTCGAGGGCTTGCTCCAAGAAACTAGTCTGTCTCATGAGACCTACTGATACATCAAGGAGCTGTTGCAGGCTCCACATGTCACTTACTAAGTCCAATGCGTTTCTCAAATGAAAAGGTTGAAACGTGACATAAGCATTTGTATTAAAAATAACATTAGAAATGTTAATAATTTAACCATAGACCATGAATGGTATAAAAATAACACATCCAAAGTCAAAAATATCACAAAACCTTCAATAGAATATATAATAGTGTATAATAATAAATCCATTTCATTCAAGTCTAAAATCCACTAATGGATGTTGACATAGATGAAATCAAAATGATTTGATAGAAATATCTCCTTCTATTTTGAAATCAGTTAAAGTCCACATATTTATAAAAGAAAATATTTATTTTGAAACTATTATTATAATCATGTAAGGGATGATTCTATGGAGTTATAATGGCAGAAAATATCCTCACCTGCCAAATAATTTTCAAAAAATATTCTTTCTGTAATTTGTTGAAAAAGACATAATGTACCTTGTTTAAAAAAATGGAAATATTCCCTTCAAGACATTTTATAGAAAATAAAAAAAGGGTATAAATGAAATTTACCCATAGTCTAGGAAATAATAAAAAAAATTGGAAATACATTTTTAAGAAACCTGGATGTGGATGATAATGAGGTCCCAATAGATACTCATGTATACACAACCACAGATAATAAAGAGATTGTAGAATTAACCCTGTTTGTGTACTTTTAATTTATTGATGGTACGTTAATCTATTGTATAATATTTAAATATTAATTATTAAATTATACAAGAACCACATACATAAATATAATATCATATATTATCTTCTAATATTTCTTTTTAATAATATTTTAGTAGTATCATTATTTCGGGTGTTAAATGATTCGTTTTCCTTTATATGTTTTATTACATAAGTCATATTTTTTGTGGATAGGATGTATTTTATTCATATCCAGAATGATACTTAGTTCTTAAAAATTATTTTTAATCAAAAAATGAAAATTATTCTGGAATGATTAATATGGGGAATGAATCTTATTACGTTTGTGGAGATGGTAATCCGTACGTACGCACGAGCGACAATATCATTCTATTAATGGTGAAATAATATATAATTGGATGGTATATCATATTTAAATAATCATTAAAATTTTATATTTTTTATTTGAAACTATTATAAAAATTATTAATCCTATCCAATCAATGAAGTGTTGAGTAACAAACTACACAATGACGTGGAGACGGTAAGTTGTACATACGTGCGTATGGTGACTTTGTCATTCATGGGATGGATGGAATAAGGAATATGGTCGAAACATACTTATAATGACACCAAAATATTTATATGATACTGGAGTTATTATTTTGGTATGGAATCAACAACGAAAGACGAAGTGGAAGAACAAAATAACATTTAAAGAGGTGATGAAATTATTACATCTTCTTCAGGTGATTCATTTTGATTTGATCAAAAGGGCTCCATAGATTGGATTCTGATCAATTTATGGCCACTAGGATGAAGTGAGAGTAGTTGGGAAGATATTTGATCAGGGGTTGGCTATGCCAAATGGCTTTAAAAGTGTGATTTTGAGAGATGGGGAAGTACCCTTTTATAAGAGAGGTGAGTGTCGCTTTAGGAAAAGTTTGAAATATTAATTTATTATACAATCATATTTTTTTTATAATGGCCCCAAAAATATTTATTTCGAGGTTACGGTGGGATTGGGTCGATATTCCCCCCCCAAAAAGGTGTTAGACAAGTTTAAGTCACCATATTAACTTTATCTTTTAGATTTAACTCTTAGTTAAATAGTTTAGTTTTTACAATGTCATCTTGTATTTTTATATTACATGGTTAATAAAATTAATATAAAATTCCAAGAGAACCCAAATTGGTTCATTAATAACATATATATATATCATTGTGTATGTCATTTTCCTATGAATTTTATTTTTAGAAATATTTTATCATTTAATAATATAGAATTTTTAAAAAGACTCATTTATGTCAATTTTGACACTATTTAGTATTTAGTTTTTGTCAAAGTCATAAAAACATTATCACTTAGAAGTAAATTTATTTAATAAACCCTAACATGTAATATTGACCTATAAAATTAATGGAATACATAAAAAGTCTCAATTTACAATTATATTAGTATTTATTATATCAATTATTTTAATCATTCAATAATAATGTAATTACTACATCATCATTGGGTCATAAATAAATTTAATTATTTAATGTCTAAAAATTATAAATAAAAAACAATTATGTATGAAATATTTTTATATTTATAATGAATATTTTTTTGAAGAATTTATCTTATGTATAACCAGATATTAAAAAAGGTTTAGTTTTTAAACTTTGAATTTAACACTTTTAACTCTTCCTTAAATAGATTATTAATAAATGTCCTAATCTAATCCAAGGCGACCAAAATGATCATATTTTATTCCTAACATTGATTTTTGGACAAAAATAACTTATCCAATAGGATTAGGATATGTTTTGGGGTAATTATAATATAATTTTTACCTTTAATTAGCCTATTTACTTTTAACCTTGGTAAATAAAATTCAAATGTTATTATTCCCAAAAAATTACTTTCATCCTATTGAACCACATTTTACTTACTAATGTCAACCGTGTCTCTCATATTTTTAAATTCAATTCACAAAAGTAGTAATATTACATTTTATGAAAATTTTCAAATGTGCCTATAATTTGGGTAAATGACGTTAAAAGTTTAATAAAAGTTTATATATCTAATATTATTATAAAATGACTCCAGTGATTTAAAATGAACATATATAATTAATATGTATCTATTTTTTCCTAAAAATAAATTTAAATAAAATAACTCATTATTTAAATAAAAATTTGGTTTTAAACAATAATGTAGTGTTCTTCAGTATTCATAAAAAAGTTAATATTTTCAAAAAAATACCAAAAAATTACCCTAAGATAATCTTGATATTATGAATACAAAAATGATGTCCATATTGAAAAATAAAATTTATAAAATTTCAAACATTGGGTATACCAATTCATAATGGCTAGTTAGATTGGTTGTTGTGTGCTAGACCTCAAAGTTGCGTACAACGCAAGTTATTGAATTATTCAAGGAGAAATGTACCATGGAAGAAAGGGGTGTTACAATCATGTTCACCACATTAAAATAATAATTGTTATCCAAAAATACATATAGATGCAGAAACATTTTAGATCATTTCCTTACATGAATGTTCTACTCCATTGTAATAGTAAATGGTCCTGTTTGTTTTTCTTTTACCATTTTTCATACATTTCTCTAACCAAGAAAAACATTCTTTTATTTCAAAAATCATTATAGCACCAAATGATTCACATGAATCATTAGTTAAACTAATTACCTTACAGTTCATCCTTGAATCAGATTCTTCCCATCATGTTGATCCTAGGTGTGCTAACATTCATTTTAGTGGAACTATTCCCACACTATAAATCCAATTAAAATCTACCTCTATATCAGGATACCTACTATAGCATCTATTCTATACTTTTATTATACTCAAGAAAATAATACATATGTTTTTCATGATAACATGTAGTATAATCCTATAAACATGATTTATACACCCGATTAATGAAAAATTTATCCTAAAAAACTCCATTAAACATTGTATCCAAGAGAAATTCTAGATAAACCTACACAACACTATTTTTATTCTTAATATATGTTATTATATATCTAATTAGTATTGAATGTTTAGGGTCTATATTGGTTAATTAAATGATCCATGTTCACTATCTAATGGATCCTTCATCCAAATTAAGGGTTTGTAACTCAAAAAGCATTCAAATATAGATCAATCCTATAAGACATGAGAATTTCAATTAGAGAAACATTGAGTTCAAGTATATCAATCACACAAGATGATGAAGAAACCCTATGAAGTTCAAATTAAAATATTATGAAGAACCCATTATTTTATAATATGAATCACTGAAACCATACAACATGATTAGTCTAAAAATAATATTGAGAATCATAGGAGATCATGGGATTTAATGATTATTTTGAAGTCAGATTCATGTGCTAGAGTTGAATCACTAAGATGAAGAAGATAGAGCATGATGCTGTTAAAAAGAGGATGATAAAGAAAAAGAGACTATTTATTCTCAAAAACATAGTATATATCATATTATATATTTTAGTATTATACCCTCTAATTAATATATGAAGGATCATATGGTGGATATACGAAGATGGACGATCACCACTAAAAAAGAGACCTATTTAGAGAAGATGAATATGGGATAATATTTGGATCTAAATGATTTCAAGAGAAAATTTCTTGGGTTAGCTTAACATAAGGGAGATAATAGTAAAATATAGGTGGAATTTAGAGGTCATCATGAATATTTTTAAATTTTCTACCAATATTTCCCTTTAGTTATTTGATTTAATATCTATAATGATTTTTATGAATTTTTATAGTAGTATTTATATTATTTTATGTACATTTATCTTTTCATTGTAATTATTTTATTGATGATCTGAGTCACGTTAAAATAATTATCAATAAAAATTCATTAAGCAGAAAATAATTATGTAACATCCAAATATTGTTTCAATTATGTTTTTATTTTAATTAATCTTTTTCAATATCTTGTGTTAGACGAAATAGTATGTTTTTTCACACAAAAATTTACTAATAAATTATAATATCCATTGAGTTAGTGGTCAATATTTGTACTAAATAAATTATATAAAATTTTATACATATATAAAAAAAATCATTTGTTGCGTATTTATTATAAATAATAAACAAATATTTTGAATGTAATTGTGATATTTTTCTACAAAGATATTTCTATGAACAAAAACATCTTTTACCATGAAAAAATAAATAAATCATTTATTTTTTATGATCTTAATGAAATTTATATATTATATATTCAATAAAATGATATGAAATTCAGTTAATATTTTCCAAATCATGCTATAAGAATTATCAAATTTTTATGCTTAAAATTTTATTTTTTCTAAAAAGTGTTATTGCCACATTTTTCACACATATGTTAAAATTATTTTCGTACACATGTATTAGTTTAATTTGATAAAATTATTTCCATATTCTTAATTAGTAGGTTCATATTTGGAAAATAAGCCACTTTTATTATTGTTCAATACGAATTTTAGCCGCGGTAATTTTTATCACCTCCGAAAAGGGTAAATAGAGTTAATATAGGATAAAATTAATTGATGAGGATATAAATATTTAGACTAATTGTTTTTTAGGAAGTTAATTACTCTCCTATAAAACTAGGTTCTAAATTGAGTTTTATGTACCAATTTTCCATTAAAAATTCCTATATAATATTTATAAAAAATAATGACATAAAGATTCACTATATTAGTTTTAAAAATATCTTATGTGTCCACACAGGTACAAAATAAATTTATGAATGATACTATGTGTCAATAATAGTTTTAGAAAAATTATTGTAATGATATTAATTTATTTTTTATTTCTAGAAATTTTATAATGGCGTAAAATTATTATGTAACATCAATGTATTGTTTCTCAAATAAATGAAAAAATATTTATAAAATAATTTTAAAAATAATAAAAATAATATTATTTGACATGGTTAATATAATAAACTAATTTTATACAGCTATATTAAATATAATTTAGGATTTGAAGAAATACATTTTTATTCCCCCTTTTCCCTAACTCATTTAAAGTAAAATTAAATTAATATTGTAAAAATGAAATTAATAATATTTTATATTAAAAATATATTCTTAAATGATATAAAATTTTCACAAAAAGTTAAATATTCTTAAAGAATAATGAGATATGGTTATAAAAATATAAAATATACCATCAATGTGTGTTTTCTATTTTAAAGTAATTTTCTTTACCCTTAAAGCATATAATACTTTAATATTTTTTGTAATTGTAAAAATGGTTAATAAAGGGTTCAAACAAAAAGATAAGGGTACAAATGTGATCCAAAATTTTCCAATTTTTATTATATTGGATTATTTAGAACCAAAATCAATTGATATTTAAAAATTTACAATTTGGATATATTTTTAGAAAAGATTAATTTATATTAATTTAATATTTTGAGAAGTTTCAAGAGTGCCCCTCCAATAAATTGTAAAATGACACCCCTATTTTATCTACATCACACCACATTAATACTTTTATGAAGAAAAAATCTACCATTATTTCGTATACACATACCTAAAAATAATTTAGAGTCTATGGGCTTTCCAAAATTCAAACCCTAGAACCTTAAAAGGGGATCTAAAACTGTCATTTGGAAGAATAATCAATCGCTGTAACCGACCACTTTCTTCTGAATTATTATTTTACCCAAATAAATATACTATATTATTCATATAATAATATATTATGTATAATTAATGTATCTAAATGTTATTATGATCATCAAATTTCTATTATTCACCCTTATATCGTCAAATGGGAAATAAAAGTATCCCTCGTGGATAGTGATACAATTCATTTTCCATCACTATATATCCCATAGAGTTATTATGATAGTTTTAATGTTTATATATAATATTTTTTAGATTATTATGATAATTTAACTTTAATATCATTTCTATCGTCTTACCTACCAATGCATTGAAAAACAATGACATCGTTCATGCATACATGTGGATTACCACCTCCGTGAAGGGATGTGATTTGTTTCTTATTTCAATTTTACATGGATAGTAATAATGTTTAATATAATGTGTATATTATAAATATATTATATAAAAATGAATCTATAAATGGGATTTAGTATTTACCTTTAATTTGTACCATCCATCTAAAAATTGAAAATTATGATCATTCGTATGTACGACATACCATCTCAATGAACGATTTAATTCATTTTTATGTCTCTACATATTTTGGAACAATTCTAATTATATAAATAATTAATATATATGATATTAAAATTATTTATATAATATCGATATATAATTATAAGAAATATAATCTTTTTATACATGAGGATAGAGTGGCTTCGAATCATGTGGAACTCAGGGTAAGGGATATTCATCTCACATTATTTTGGTGGGATAGATTCCATATAAAAAACATGTTTCTCTTTTGTGGTTTTTGTAATACAAAGTGTGTATTTTAATAATCTTATAATTAAATGTTTTTATATACATATACATATACGGTTAATTATTTCATGTAAATTATGATTTAATAGACACCAAAGTGATAATGGTTTTTTGTTATAACTTTTTTGTTTATGATTATATTTATGATGATTTTAGGGTCCTGAAAATTCCACCAAGGGAGGAAAATACAACAAAAATCACTTTTAGAAGGTAGAAATTACTCTTACATGTCTTTCAAGCTGAATGGACTCAAATTGAGTTGAAAATTATAGAAGAAACATGAAGTAATTCTTTGTTTTCAATGAATTTCAAGATTCCCACGTACCATCATGGGTAGGGTCTGCAGACTTCCTGGATCGTGAACCACCAGGTACGTGGAATGATCTGTGAGGAACTGTCCCATGGAGTGATGGCCAACGAACCTAGTAGATAGTGAACCACGTCACCTAAGGACTCATGCACATGAAGGCCATCTGTGTACCTTCCTACAAACTCATCAGTTCACGAATGAAGAAAATGGGAAGGGTTCTGTAAAACATGATCGCGAACCCTAGCATCCGCAATCCTTGGTTGACTGAATCTACTGCAGGTCAGGATATCTCCTCATGGGCCACCACAAATGGTTCCTCATGCACATAGATATGATTTCCCTGATGGTATATAAAAATATTGTAGAATTATTTGTAAAAGGACGGATGATGAAAGCTTGAAGGGGACTCAGAGGTTTTATGTAAGAACTTGGAGAATATTCCGGCTTCAGTATTGATTCATCGACAAAAGTCGAATTTCGAATCCTGCTCTTCATAGGTTAAATCATATGTGAACCATAAAAAGGTGGAACATAATAATAAAAAATACAATAGAAAACCTAAATTGTGGAACCACGAATGATATACTTCCTGAAAATGAACTTCTCATTAACGGCAATCCCCTAGGCACTCCTTAAATATTGGGCTCTACATAGTGTACCACCACACGGACTGAATTCGGCATCGTGTACTAAATCAGTACATAGATGAAACCCAAAGAGGTATTATGGGCCGTTTACCACCATGGTACGCAATGGTCTATACCCAAACCCACGTATTGAATTGGAATGCGGGCAACCCCTCTTCCTGCATACCACTACGGTATTCCGAGCCTCCCCCATCCGGCATAAGAAACCAGTACACCAAATTGGGTATTTTCGGGTAATATTCCATGCAGTTTCAACCTCACCCCTCTACTACCTTCTAGTCCTCCATAATCTCTCCATGATCTAGTCCTCCAGAATCAAGCCAAAGCCTCTTGCAAATTCACTACACCCGTATGATCAGACCATCGGGTGCATCAGCGCACCCCTTTGTATCTACATTCCCATTGTAAGAGGAATAACAATGGATCTCCCTACAATGGTTTAGAATTTGAGAATGTTTGTGGTTATACATCCCCATGGTAACCTTGAGTTTATCCATGGGATTCCAATGTGAACCTCCTCATTCTAGGGATTAAGGATGATCACTGATTTTTCCATTCAATGTAGAATAGTGACCAGTCGAAGGGGTTATGTTTTATTCTCCTTCAATGAGGAAGAAACTCCTCCCCTTTCCGAAAAAGTATTCTGGGGCCCTACCACTATGTTAAGGATCCAATCATCTGAGGAAAATCTGCATGACCTTTAATATCATTTCACATTAAAAGAATCATTGTTCTCCACCCTCTCCCACGGTCGCCCTACCTCATCTTCCATAGGCTCTCCCTCTCCCACCCACATGAGGGGAATCATGTGTCTGGTAAGATTTATCTCATCCTCTTTCTTATCACACTGAGAATGAATCATGTGTTATTAGAGGATTGTGATGATCACAACATCCAAAACAAATCTGAACTAGAAGAACTCTAATTCCTAGTCCAACTAGGATATGTCGGATGCCTTCCTGAAGGCCTGCGAACAATATGGTGCACACCCATAAATTTTCCACCCAATATTGTCTCCTTATAAGGGAATATTTCATGTCTAATCCCTCGGTGAATATAAACTACAATAACATTGATTTTTGGTCAAACCAGATTACATAGGATGCCTACTCAAAGGCCTGAGCTCAAATGGGTTCCCTCCCAAAAAGGGACCACCCAACCAAGTTTCCCAAGTGGGAACCCCCCATGCGTAAGCACCACCGAATTCATTACTATGTGGGTTCTGATTCCTCTTTTAAGGATACATATTAAATCAATATTATGGGTCTGTTCCCATCATCCAAGGACTATCCATCCCACCTGGATGATGATAAACTCCAGAGCGCCTTATTGTATGTCTCAGGTTAGTAGTACCTCTGTAGCGTCAAATATATACATGCCTAGAACAACCTTGAAATAAAAGGGTAGACTGTTTACACACTCTTCATAAATGAAGCAAGGATTCACAAATAAATGAAAATAAATTAAATATATAAGAGTCTCAGAACAGGAAATAATCATCCCTCAAAAGGGTGAGATGATCCTGAATTCCCATTCTCTCAAAAAATGGAGTTCTCAAGTGTCATTGGATAAATCATCAATCAATGAGTACCTTCCTTTTGAAATTATTTCCATGAATCATGGATACCTAGGATGTTGGGTGTTTCTAACTCCATGAATAAACTTGTTCGATACCATCTGCGGAAGTTATATCCGAGGAGAACTGATTTGACGAGTACTTGACCCCACACAATCACCTGATAGGATCAAATCACAATGGCATCTCATTCACAACATGTAAATGGTGAATTTCCCAATCCCCACATGTATAATACAACCTTTTCTTAAAGTATAATGACATAGAATTGCTCAAAACTAAAGAAATGGTGAACACCACTGGAAACCATCTCTGGAAAATAGAACGGGTGATGATCCTCATCAGAACATTTCACAATCACATAAATATGACAAATCAAATGCATAAAAAAAATGGTGAACCCAACATGAATCTTTAACTGAGGTGACGGTTCTACCCCAACAATAATAAAAAAAATATTTTTATGTCTAACCATTTTGTTTTCACCTATATACACAAAATTCAACACCATGAAGGTGGGAAAAATGGTGAACCCGATGTGAATAATTAACCCATGTGGTAGTCTTACCCTACTCAATCCCCTTATCCCCCATAAAAAATAGGATGAGGGGATGGGGGCCAAGTTGAATCATCAGATATGCATGTTTTTAAAAGAAATCTACTTTGATGAGGTTTTATGGTCTGTATGTCATAGTTGTATGTCACAGGTTCCTATAGATCAGCCATCGATTATAATGTCTCCCAATGACTAATGAATACACACAAATTAGTGATCCCACAGGTGGTTGAGGCCCCAACGAAGAGCCGGACCCCCTATCCTACCCAACATCTTCAACTCTAAATATCCAACATGCTGATCAGGGAGTACTACTGAAATGGTACTCTCCCCACAGAGGAGGTCATGAGACAAGCCCTCTAGTCTGTAAAGACTTTCCATCCTTCTCCTCAGCCAGCACTAGCTCCCAAACACAAGGGAGTCCATCTATTCTTCCCAAACCATTGTCGTAGAATGTCCCCAGAACGTGACAATGAGTACCTACCTTATCTTAGGGAGGTAGATGGAGTCAATTCTGACAACATCATCTCAACTGCATAGGGTTTCTACACATGGCCCTGCTCCAGAGAGCATCATCACTGACACCAGATGACAAGAGCCTTTTCCCACTAAAGTGGACCTTATACCGAGGGCACATGCTAATTCCAAAGAGTCTCGGGCCCCTCAGGCTGCCTCCAAGGGAAGAGAATATATAATCTGGAACATGATATCACCCTATTTTTAAGAATAAAATTTGTCGTACTAACGCGACCAAATTCAATGGCTAGACATTAGAATCTACCACTCCCCTCAATCCCACCATATAAATTGGGTGGCACAATACAAAAACATGAATGTTCTTGCTAGTTCTCGCTAGTCCTGTTGTGCATAAAGAGTGGAAAACTATTGTCAGACACAGATACATGCTCACACAAAACAAGACCATCATCCAAATTGGGTGGCAATCAGATACACATTGGATCAAATACCTGTTGATGTATTTCAATCCTTCCATCCAAATATGGTTGCAACCAGCAGTACACAGACACAAATAATTGATGTTTCATTTCAATCCACCATAAAAATTGGGTGGAAAGAAAATATAAGCAGAGTCAAATACTTGTGGCTGTATAAAAAATATCAGGAGACAAATAAAGCATAAAGAGAGCAGTTGAAAATCCCAACCTGTGAATATGAAGACCACCAATCCAATACGATGGAAAATAGAGAAGAAAATTGGTGGAAGACTCATTATTCTATCCTAACACAGGATAACATCCAGTATTTACTTGCAACTCATGGAGAACTAGAGCATGCACAAAAAATTACTCCAATATGGGAATGGGCCTTCATACTCATTCCTGCTAATGATTTATCCCATCACATCATTTAAATGATGGAAGATCAGTGGTCGATCCGATACCATATCATCCAAACTTTTCAAGAAATTATTGCATCGGTGGCAAAGACGAGAAACTGGACCCACAAACCAGATTCATCGAACGGAATGACTCACTCACAATATGTGTTGGTCACTCCAGAGTAGTTATGAATCCTTGCTCTAGTCCAAGAGGGTGAATGGAAATATCCTGCGATACATGGAAAACCGGATCGTGAACAATTACCCAATCAAACTGGGGGATGTCGGTCCAATGTTGCGTTCTTTCCATAGAATGCATATATTCCGGCCAAAACTCAAGATGCATGTCGGCATATCCCGACGCCATCACTAGACCCAACAAGACATGTACTAGTATATGCAGGCTGTTACCAATTGCCGATGGACTTGATTTCCCACAAGAGAGTGCTGAAAAATGAAATGCGCTAATGGAAATCAGAAAATAAAGAGCCCATAACTGATGAATCTCGGCTGGAAGAAGGGGTTTATAATGCCCTAAAATATATATCAATAAAGGTTCATAACCCTATCAGTACATTAACAAATTATGTATATGTTAATAATAGTTGTAAAGGTCCTCCCCGTAATATCTCTACTAGAAGCTCTGAAGGTCCTCTCAAGAGAACCCATGGGGGATCACTCCATGGGCTAGGAAAGATCAATCACGAGAGCCTATATCCTGATGCATGTTGGGGTTTCCATGCCCTCGACCTAAAGATCAGATTGGAAGTAAGTCCTCCACCTTCTGTCATCCACCCTGATGGTCCCCCCTAGGGTGTACACTACATATATGCTTCTCCCTACAACTAGACATCATGTAATGATGGTTGAACTCTCCATAATGACTGTCATTGAAAAGGACCTCCCCATAATTGATGTTTTTATTAAGTCCCCACCCCATAGTAACACCAAGAAATAAGAAGGACCTCCCCTCGTATAAGTACATCCAAAATTCCCTCCCAAGGATGTGCATTGTAGAAATTCTCGCTGAATCTAGGCATCAAGTCATGATGGTAGTCCTTGTCATGATGACGGTCATTACGAAGGCCCTCCATGCAATTTCAGTTTCTTTGAAGGTCCTCCCCTCATCAATATCAATTAGAAATAAGGTTATCCCCTCATTATAGCCTACCTTCAAGGTCCTTCCCATGATATACACTATAAAGGAATTTCCTGTTGTTGGACATCAAGTTAAAATTGTAGCCCTCACCATTGGAGTACCAATTGCGAAGTTCCTCCCTGTAATTAAAATTTATGCTAGCAAGAAGGTCATCCCCTTGCAAAAACAAATGAGAGAAAGTCTTCTTATGTTGAGGTGCTTCGAAAGTCATAGTTATATACACCAGGCACTCCGTCTATAACTAGTGGTATTCTTTCTCAACCGGAGGATGGACCGGGACCACACTCATCTTCTGAGCCATCCCCGTGCCATCCACAGATCAATAAGGATCCCAATAGCTTAGTTTCATGGAAGGAAATTTTTAAGAAGCAGTTGAGATGGCCATATCAATTAGAGGATCCATAGGAAGAATAAAAGGGGACTTGTTTCGAGTGAGAAGTCAACTAGTTTGGGATAATATACCAGGGATGTATTGGCCTACGTCCAATTCTCACTTCAAAATACCATCAGGGTTGTCTGGGAATGTATATGTGACATTAACCTCAATATATGGAAAACTCATTGTCATATGAAAGAAAAATTCCTACCCTAAGAATGGTATACAGAACATGTTAACATGATAGGGGGTCATTCACACTTAATCGACCTAGATTCCCTCCCACCTGCACGATAGCCACAATTAGAAAGGTGAAAAAAACCATGTACTAGAATTCCTCCATTCACTGCATAGGTTTGTGGCCTCATTGGAAACACCTCGAATAGAGTTCACATTCAATGATGGGTAGAACATGGTTCTCTACAATTCACCCCTATTCCCATCTAGAAGACCACATTTGAATTGACATCTTTCAATTTCAACAACCAAAGGTAGAAATCAATTGAAACCCCTATTCAAGATTGATGACATACTCAACAAAAAGAGGCCTGAATCTAGTCTCAAAATCGTTAGGAATGAAGATATCAACCCACCAAAAAGCTTCTAAGTCAGGAAAACAAAAACAATCATTAGTCTTACCACCTAAGGCAATCCAAACAAAAATAAGTGATTATTTATTCAAAATACCATAGACTCTGTGCATGACCAATTCCATACTCGGCTCACACACACACAGGATTACGTGACATCGAAAAGGAAACAATAGAAGCGGATACCGATGCAATGTCAGAACAACCATAGCCCATAGGGCTGGTGGGATTTTTAAATAAATGTGCCCCCATAAGACTAAAAAATATATGTCATAGCACATCAATGGAATAACGGGAATGACCCCAGCCTGCATTGCTGGGGGCATTTTTACCACAAGTCCCTACATAGATGATGTATTTCTTCCACCGCCTAGGAAGAACGATGGAAATAAGAGTCACCTTTTCCACCCCTCCTCATGATTTTCTCCCTATGAGACAAAGGAGCGTTACGAGGTCAGACTAGGGTTTCCTTCAGTTCCATTTTTTCTATAAAACATGATGAATACCATAGAATGGAATGATAAAATCTAACAAATGACACAAAAATCCTTCCTATCATTCTATAATGGGTACACCACCCCCAATGGGGTATGCCTCAAGGAAAGTGGTAAATTTCAACCCCACAGATCTCACAAGAAATGATGTAGATAGAGGGGACACCACAGAAGATGGTTCCCTCCCAGATTCATCACATACTAATCCTGATGGTGTGCATAACTGGAACAAGAGAGAGGTCCTAAATCTAGGTTCCCCTCTGTTAATCCGACAATATTGCTGACAAAAAACCCCAAAAAGGAGAAGAATAAATCCAATGTCATCAAAGTACCACATTATCCTCCCCTAGAAATTCATTCCTCACTCTCAAAGAATGGTTCTCCATGAAGGAGGAAGAAATTAAAGAGGTCAGAAGAATTAATGTCGTGCTGTATTGAGGGAGTTACCCTGCTAGATGTGTTCCTCCTACGGAATGTCACCAGGTGATCCCAGAAGAGGAGCCTTTTCCACAAGCACTCATCCTAGGAAATAAATTCGATGCTCGAAGGAATTTCTAATCTGGAAGCAGTAATAAAAACCTACTTAAAACCGGACCCAAAAGGACATAACTACTTCCCCCGCTGGGAAGGCAGCCAAAATATATTCAGGTAAACACACAAATGATACCCCCGGCTGGGTATCCACCCCAAATTGTAACATCACTTCCCCACCCAGTCATGGCCACTGGATTACCAGCCCAGGATCAATCCTGATAGGATATGCATCAAAGGATTTTGAACATCATCGAGCAACTAGCAGTTCAAGTTGAATCCATGGAGAGGAAGCGCCATCCAATCAACTAAAGCATAAATCATACCCCAAGTGGGTAAGAAATATTTTCCCCCAACAAACCTCATGAATTCTCGTACTCCCATTATAAAATGGCTTGGGGGACCTAGAAAAACATTTAATGAATTATGAATCTTATTGTGACCCCATGATGGGCACTATGGATGAAATAGAAGTAGTAAAACATAGGTCCTTCATAAAAACCTAGTAGGGTTCAGATTTTGTATGGTATAGTAGCCTACTAGCCAATTAAATCATAGGCTGGGAGGACCTCTTGTGATAGTTTTTCTTCCAGTTAAGTTCAATGCTTCCTAATATGACAGTAAGTGACTTCACGAATTTAATACAATGAGAGAACAAAAGTTTATCATACATCATTTCCAGATAGAAATTCCTAACGTATTCATAGAATTGGAATGTCCCTAGGATTAATTACTCTCTATGTACATCGATATCCTTCTGGATATATTGTCAACACTGCTTATCCTGGTGAAGTACACAAGTGGGTTTAGACATTTATCTTCCATTTCCCTATGAATGGAATAGTCTTTGCAACGATCCAATCTTAAGTCCCGAGTGGCCCCATCATCCCCTACGATAATAATGAGAAAATATAAAGTCACTTTTATCATGATTAATCCACCCCCGACACTAGCTCCAGCGTTAGGCCCCCACCGAACCGTGCACGACCCCATTGATGCAAAAACCCATCACATATTTCAAAAAATTAGATACGTGGTGCTAAAAAAATCAGTTCAATGAATAATGAAATAAATTTTACTCGTTCTGAGAAGACCAAATCTGCGGCTATTTCATAGTCTCCATTAATTGCATCTTGCTACAACTATTGGAGCCAAAGCGAGTAGATGAATTGCGTCTCTAATTCCATCCAAATTATTGTCCCTGACACCAAATACTAGGATATATCATCGAGGAATGTTTCATTTAAAAGGATCTACTACAAAAGATTTTAGCTTCCAGGAATGTCAAGATGGATTCTCTTCCATCACAAGTGGAATATATTTCCACCTCAGACTCAAGAGAGGAAAAGGAATAGAAACCATTCGACAGTTAGAAGGAGAAAAATTTTGACAATTGGATGACTCAGAATACCATCAACCGAGTCCATTGCATCCTCTAGTCACAGTTTAAACAACCAACTATGCCCCAAAAATATCCTAATACAACATATCCATACTCCTCTACCCTAGAGTCCTCTAAAGACCATAAGGGAAGAAAGTTGGAGGAAGAAGATTGGATGACAACAAAGGAAAAGTTAGTGTTGACAATTTTAGACATCATGCCAAAAAACATGGTAAAATATCCCCCCCAATGGTACAATGGGATCCACACCACCAAATGGTAATATAGGTGCCTCCCCACCAAACAGAACCATATAAAGGAGACAGCCAGACAAAAACATTTTCAGATTAAGAGCTAATCTTCGAGTCCATTAATGGCATTCAATTGATTTCCCCCTTATCAGATGGAGACTATAGACACCAACTTGCATTCCCTTTTTCTGATCAGAGAGCTAGATGAAGAAACTACAGAGGCCACAGGATTCTTGGTAGGAATGATCATGGTATGTGTAAAATTCATGGCCACACCATATGTCAATCCGTTAACATCGTGGAAACTCATGAAGGGAACCTTCAGTAGACACAACAATAACCAGAATGCTCCTCCACCCCCATCGGATGAAATATAGGTTCAATTGTATTGCATTATACATTAGGGGAAGAAAAAATATTAAATCACCCAAGAATGTAGGTAGACCAGATCGGCTAAACATGGAAAGGACCGCAGCACAACAGGCCCCGGTCACAGAAGCACAACTATATACGTCCAAATACCAATCCCCTAAAGTGTCTATGAAAGAGAAACAATAAGGTGGGAAGCACACACCTTTATATTAGAATTATGATTTTATAATTAATTTGTCTTCAGTAACAACAATGATGTCAATACTAGATTCATTAAGACTATCCTCAAGTCTTAGGGTGGCACTCATCAAATCCTTATTAAGTCCCTAGGAGTTCAAGGATGAAGTAGCAGCAGCCGAAGTCTATAAGAAAATATTCAATCCCAAATAAGGTCACACCATCATCTCCTATAAATACATGGATTAAAATGACATCATTCAAGGGAAAATAAAACCCTTATATGTGTCCGGCAATATAAATGGAATTGACGTCCGAAGGATTTTCATAGACAATGGATGTAAAGTCTTATTCCTCCCATTATGAATGCATCGTCGGCTAGGCTATGATGAAGACAGCTTAAAACCCTGCACTAAAACTCTTCTGGGATGTGACAGAAAAGAGTAGAAACTGTTGGGACAAATCAAGATTAAAACTCAGTTCAGATACCTCAAGCGAGATTCTGAGTTCCTGGTATTACGGAAAAGTACAACCTTAAACATTTTGTTAGGGTAGAATTCGCTGCATTAGCACATTAAAATTCCACCATCATACCATCTGTGTGTCAAATATTGCACTAATAGGTAAAACAAGACATTTCACATCGATAAATCCCCATTTGAGTCCTGTGAGTTTCATTATATCGACACAGGGTTCTATGAATTGGAAGAAAAACATCTTTCAACAAACAAAATATATTGTATTAATACACTGAATTAATTGGAAATATCTCCCTCTGATCCCCTACAAAAGCTTTGGAAAGAGTATGTCCTACAATCAACCATGTTGAATGCACAAGTGAAAATTTGGATGTAGACTCAATTTTATACATGATCTCAAATACTGCCACCAATTCCAAAGACAAGGAAG
Organism: Viscum album; assembly: GCA_963277665.1. Taxonomy (NCBI): domain Eukaryota; kingdom Viridiplantae; phylum Streptophyta; class Magnoliopsida; order Santalales; family Viscaceae; genus Viscum; species Viscum album. Next base: position 550,235,055 of record OY728140.1, read on the forward strand.
AGTGGGATGACTCCCATGATGTTAGGAAAATCCATATCAAAGATGATTCCAGCCCATCTAAGGGACCTCTAACTACCCCTGACTCACTCACTATGGAAAAAGAAAATTTATCTCTAATCATTGGAGAGTTCATCTCAAAACTCTTCTCTCCATTATAAGAGGAAGATGATTAAAATGATGAAGAAGAAGATGATGAAGAAGACCTTAATGATTCCCCTCCTGCATTCAATGATAGTGAATCCACCACAATCGATAAACATAAGGAGATAAACTCAGGAACTGAAGATGACTCGAGGCCCACTCTGATATATGTGGCTATGCCAATAAAGGAGCACGAGGCATGTACCTCTTTCTTAAAGAATAACAGAGATGTGTTTTCCTAGAATGACACCAAAATTCCAAGCCTCGATCATCGGGTATCCACTCATCATATGTGAATACCATAAGACCACCCGGGGTATAAGTATGAAGCCAGAAGGACCCACCTGACATATTCTATGAAAATTGATCATGAAGATGACAGGCTGATCAGAACTAACATTATACGAGAATTCTAGTTTACAATCTTGCTGGAAAACAAGGACCCTTTCAAAAATAAGAATGAAAAGATTAGAATCTTCATTAACTTTAGGGAACTTAATCAGAATTTCCAAAAAGATGATTCCCCAGTCTCGATCCCAAAATTGTTGGTCTATGCAGAAGATAGATATGAGGCTCAGCCTTTCATGTACGGATATTCTAGATACAACCAGATCGAGGTGGCCCGATGAGATGAAGAAGCTACTACTTTTAGATCCCCTCAGAGAGTGTTCTATTATAAAATGATTCCCTTTGGTCTAAAAAAGGTCTTCACCACATACCAGGTTTCCATACACCACATCATCAATCCCTTATTAGGAAAATTCATCAAGTGCTATATTGAATATCTGGTGGTTAAATCTTGACAGTGTTTAAACCACCTATCTGATCCCGAAACTGCATTCAGAAAATTGTGGAAACACAATTTAAAGATGAATCCCCTCAAATTCACCTTTGTCATTACCTCGGGAAAATTCATCGGCTTTGTTGTACGTCATCACGAAATCTATGTCGACCCCAATAAGAAAAAAATCCATCCATGGCATGTCCCCACCTCAAAACATCACCGATTTGGGAGGTTTTTAGGGGAACCTCACCTACATTTAGTGCTTCATAGCCAACCTAACATGTAAATTATTACCATTCACCTGGATCATGAAGAAAGGAGTTATGTATGAGTGGATAGTTATTGGAAATATTCATTTGAAAATCTCAAAAGATATCTCCTAAGCTCGCTAGTGCTGATGCCACCAGTTAAGGGGAGACCACTCATTCTGTATGTAACCGCCCTAGAATGGTCATTAGGAGGCTTCCTCATGTAGAAGAATGATACCACCAATGAGAACACAATCTATTACCTTAGTAGAACAATTATTGATGCTGAAACATGATATTAAAATATTGAAAAGAACTACCTATCCCTAATCTTAGCGATTTAGAAACTTAGGAAATACCTGTACCACCATTAGGTCCAAATGGTCACCCACTGCAACCCACTCAAATATATCCCCAATTGTCCCATTCTAAATGGACACATATCATGTTGGGCGGTCATTCTAAAATATTTTGACATACAGTATGTGCCCTAGAATTCCATAAAAGGCCAGGCATTATAATATTTTCTGTTAGAGAACCCCTTGGAGGAAACAATATCATTGTATGCTGAACATCCAGATGAAGATGTGTTTTCCATCTAAGAGGACCCCCAGACATTGGAAATTTACTTCGATCATGCCTCCAGAAGTCTGATAGGGAAAAATGTAAGATCCCAATCTCAAAAAAGTGGGGATGGAAGTTATACTTGTATCCCACAAAAAGGTTATCATTCTTTAATCTTTCTTGAATTTTGAATGGTGTACAAATAATGAAGTAGAATATCAGGCCCTCATTGCAGTTCGGGAACTGGCACTTCATGTGCTAGACAAACACCTAAAAATAAAGGGTAATTTAGAGCGAGTCGTCAAAAAGGTCAGTGGTGACTATGACATTAAGAAAGAAGAATTGGTCTCCTTAATGAACCATATTCGAGAATATATGGAAAATTCCCATCAGAACCAATGTTTACTTATGTCCCCTGGTCTGAAAATTCTCAAGACAGTGCTTTGGAAAATATAGCTACAACCTTGGTTGTTCCAGACTGGGAAGAAACAATTATTATCATTACCCACCATTGGATGGTATTTCAGTTAATCTAAACAAATACAGAGGAAATCAATGAAATTAGTCCCATTTATGATCCTTACAGTCATAGCACCGATTGGATGACACCCATTTCAAATTACCTTTAGAAGGGTGAATTCCAACCAAATAGGGATGAAAGGGAGAATATCTGATCAAGGGTTGTCAACTTTGTCTTGTACAATGGGGTAAAAAAAGATAAAATTATCTCTAAACAACGCCATGATGTAGTCCTTATCAGGTGTATTTATGGAGGAGAAATAGTTGTCGTCATGAATGAAGTTCACGCCAGAGCTTGTGGATCACATCAATTAGAAACCAAGCACTCTCACCAAATCCGAAGGATTGGGTATTATTTTCCCAAAATGATATCATATTTTCATTTATTCTCTAAGAAGTTACATTCCTCCCATGTTCAGTCCAATTTCATACACTAACCCCAAAAGTTACTTCATAGAGATAAGTACTCCTGACCATTTCCCCCCCGGGGGATGGATGTTGTGGGACAATATCCTCCAACTACATCGAGAGAGTTCATGATTATACTCACAGTGATAGAAATATTTTCCAAATGTATTGCAGCCATACCCATTAATGAAGTATAGTAAAAAAACATCATTATCTTTTTGAAGGCCAACAACATTACCAGATTCAGTGTCCCTCGTACAATTCTGATGAACAACAACACCAACTATTTATTTACAATTTTGGAAAAGATATTCTAGGAGTATAGAATAAATTCCAACTAGTCATCCTGCTACCATGCGATGGCCAATGGGTATATAGAGTCTTTTAAAAAAACTATGTCCAACGTACTCCAGAAGATGGTTGATAAGGATAATAAATCATGGCCACACAAGACCCTTTAGGGATCATGGGCTTACTATTCCATGACCTTCACCGCCACCCAAGAAACCCCATACTCACTATTATATGAGAAATAGGAGGTTTTTCCTATCAAAATTCAAGTTTCATCACTTAGTGTGGCCATTTCCTATCAATTGTCCAAGGAAGAGAAATCACAGAGATAGTTTCATGAGTTAGAGAATCTTGATAAAAAAATGATGCACACTTTACACCATTTGGAAATCATCTAAAACTAGATTTCACGAGCCTTCACCAAAAAGGTTCTCCCTTAATCATTCCTCGAAGGATAAATGGATTTAGTCCTTAGAACACTGATGATACTCGAAAAGAAGCCCCCAAAGCCTAAACCAATTTAGGAACGACCATATGTCATACCTAGGGTCTATTTCAAAGGAGCATACACTCTGATATTGATGGATGGACAACTCATCATGGGTCAGAAAAATGAAAAATTTATGAAGAAGTATTTTGCATTATTGAAATTAAGGCATTTTCCAAACTCTAAGACCTTAAACTATTAGTAACAATACCATGATGTCGTGGACCAATTATCTAGGACCCTAAACTATGAGTTTTTTTCTAGACCAGTATGATGATAAAATGTATGGTATTATCCCTGTTCCAAACTCTATAACCTTAAACTATGAGTAGTAATAGCACAGTGAAGTCATGGTTCCAACTCTATGACCATATTCTATGAGTTATTGTCCTTTCCACAAGACATTAAACTGTAATAAAGTCATCCATGAAATATGACATTAATCTGTGACTCATGTCATCATTGTAATATGTTAAACTACAAGAAAAAATCATCATAATCACATGAAAAAATACTACCTAATCTCTCAAACAACTACATACAGCATCATTACTGCCCTCTCAGGATATGACGTGACACCTCAATCCTAGATCTTTTCCCAGCCCCCACCCAAAAAAAATTCCCCCATCATATCCTCTACCTCCCAACACTAGGGTGAGAACCCCTCACCACTCCTTTTTTATCACATCGAGTATAACTCAGGAAAGCTTAGGATAAATGGTAATGAATCTATTACCGAAACTTGTTATAGAGAAATATGGTAGACCTGGAACCCATAGAAAATGAAAAAAAAATCCCTCACATGTACTCACACATGTCTGAGCCATATTTGTACTAGGAACATTCAGAACTATGTATGGATTGATTTCTACCATTACAGGATATGTAGTGAGGCCCATATTTAGAATACCAGCAAATCTATCATAAAAAAATTCCCTCACATGTCCTTACACATGGACCGATCCAAATTGGTATAGGTAAGGTTTAGAACATCGTGCGGCTTGATTCCTGCTATTGTAGGACTCGTAGTGATGCACAGATTTGGCATCTCGGCCCAACCACCATAAAAATACCACTTTCCCCGTGCATATGTCTGAATTGTATGGGGATTCCATGAAAGTTCCTAATCACTTGAAAATAAACTACAAAATTTTTCAAGAGTTATGTGTGGAAAATTCCTCGGTGTTATGAGACCCTACACATGTCACCCACTCTTGAGCAGTCAAATGATCGTGTTTCTCCCTATACATATGAGTCACACCAATGAAGAAGCTCCAGTAGTTCACAGTTAATCATGGTCTGGGGATTATTTACATTTTTAGGCACATATTTCTTGTTTTTTATAATCCATATTCCGAGAAAATATAGATCCCCATAATCATTCAAGGTCATCTGATATGAAATGCTAGTGTCCTAAAAACAACTTTGTTTGAAAACACACAACATGCCCTGGTGACTCTACATATGTTTCCCACAAAAATATACATCAATCATAGGAAAGTTTCCCTAGGAGATTCCTCTCCCATATCTGTATGCCCAATGGTTTCCAGGACCCTTGAAATCATTCTTGATTTAAGTTCCCCCCGGAATAATGGTTTACACATTCTATCATCACTCACATCTATGGAATATGAGGGCATCCTGATTGTGATTAATCCAAAACTATTAAATATTTTTATGAAAGAATAATTGTCCTCACTACATGAATCAAAACTGAATAACATCACATCATCAACACATGACATTAAACCGAAAGGCTAAAATCATTCTTGTTGTATGAATTTAAACTGCATAATAATGGTTTAAGCCTAAGGTTCCCTCTAATGTTGATTTTTTTATTCTTAGGAAATGACACACAATCCTCATAATCTCATGTTTCTCACACCAAGCATAGATCTCGTTAGCTTAGGGATCTTAGAAAGAGATCCACGGGGAAATTATGGAAAAACAGTCCACGAATTTGGTCCTAGTAGCAGAATACTAAAAGGGATGTAATTGTTCACTTCCCCAAGAGGATCCCCACATCCTGGCCATGTGATGTTATGTGACCAGGTACCCCAATGATGGGATGAACTCCTCACCCAATGTGTGAGCTAGATATACATAAGGGATACCTAATTCCATGAGTAAATAGCAGCCCATATGTTTTCAATATGACTGGATACACTCATTCCACACCTTAAACTCCATGCTCCTTGTGATCTTGAATCCCAATAATTATTCATGTCTATCATATATGGAAGGCCAGTTTCCCATGAAAACCTTTTTTTTTATTATGAACATTTTGCCTTGGAGGATCTGAATTTTTTCCCACAAAAAAAGTCCATCAATCAAAGGAAAATTCATCCCTAGGAGATTCCTTTCCACTCTTATTATGCCCAATGGATTACAAGCCTCATTCCATCCCTCCTAATTCAAGGGCCCTCAGAGTCATGGTTTACATTTTCTTCCCTCCACACATCCAGGAAATATCAGAACATGTGGGGCTGATTCATCTATATTCCCTTTTGAGGTTTCTAAAGATACCCTATCTATATTCATAAAGTTGATCCGGATACAATAGAAAGTGTCCACTCATTTCCGGGTTTCCCCCGAAGATGTTCCATTAAAATTATCCTTTTCATGTTCATTTTCACTCCTTTTCAAAGGTAATATACCATATTTAGAAATTTACCAATATCTATAATCCATCACAGCCATCGGAGATGGAAGGATAGTGTCATTCTGACAAATTTGATTAAATATGAAAATCATGACCTGATGGATCTACATATGTTACCCACAAAAATGTATATTAATCAAAGGAAAATTCATTATATGGAGAGTAATTTTTTGTTTCTGTACACTTGGACGACATTAATGTCCTATCACCCCCCCAAATTTTAAAAAATTATGGATAATTGCTAACATACCTTCCTCTTTCTAAATTCCCCTGAAATAAAAAAGACTTCTAACTGAACTGATCGTTCACCAGATCCCCCCCATGCATGTAAGAACCATGTGGGTATAATTTATTATAAAATGATGATATGAATATCCCTAATATTTTCTAACACCATTTCCCAAACCAACAACCCACTGTGGCTCCCAAAATAAATATAAATTCAAATAGATGAAAATCCTACCAAGGCCATGGGATATGGAAGTCCAGTGTCCTACATACAAATTTGATTGGCTATGAGAAACATTCCCCAATGGTTCTTCATATGTTTCCTATAGAACTACCATTAACAAAAGGAAAATTCATCCCATGGAGAGTCCTCTTTTACTTCCATATGCCTAAAACGGCTTCCAAGCCACATGAATATACAACATTCACATGTTTAGGGTCATGAAAAATATATAATCAATGTATGAAGGATATTACATCATTCTTAGAGGACGATCCTGAATTACGGCCCTTCCATGTTAATTTTTTTAAAATGTGTTCGACAAAAACAACATCAATTAGTTTGATTTAAAGAACTATGCACTTCCTGAAAAATAAAGATGGCATACATGCCGTAAGGGAAAATCCATCAATGGAACCTCTGGGTAAAGGAAAAATATTGGTTCGTTAATAAACATTGATCCATCAGAATAGGCATAAATCTTGTTAGGTCAAAAATCCACAAAGGTTGGCCTATGAAAAAGTCATGTTAGAAGTATATATTCACTCAGAAGTATATATTCACTCAGAATTAATTAAACATAAGATAGAGGAGATGGTTGGAATTAATCAAGGATTATTATTTCACAATTAATTACCATCTAAGAAAGGAAAATAAAGTGGTTGATACTTTGATCCGAAAAATTAATTCTTCATTAACCACACAATGTTTGGAATGAGATCCTTCGGTTTTTTATTTGATGAAATTTGGCATAGTGGTCTTTGGTGCATGAAATTGATCTTTTTTGTTTTAGGTGTCAGTGAAATCATCTCTATTAGATAGAATTAAGAAATTGAAAAAGGAAGACAGTGAGTTTCAAAAATATGTAGATTTGGTTCAGAAGGGTATGTTCCCTAATATTAAAATTGATAATGATTGTGTTTTGAGGTTTGGGAAGAGATTATGTGTGACTTGTGATTCAAATTTGAGTAATGAGTTGATATGTGAAGCTCATAGTTCTTCTTTTTCAATTCATCCTAGATGTACTATGATGTACAAAGATCTTTGGGAGTATTACTGGTGAGGTGGAATGAAAAGAGATATTTCTGATTTTAGAGTGAAGTGTTTGACTTTTTAATAGGTTAAAGAAGAGCGGTAGATACCAAAAGGGATGCTTTACTCTTTACCGGTGCCTAATTGAAAATAGGAAAATATATCCATGGAAATTATTGTGGGATTACCAAAGACATCTCGAGGAAATAAAGTAAACTAGGTTATTGGAGATTGATTGACTAAAAATGTTCATTTCCATCCTATTCGAGATACTTTATCTATAGATCAACTTTAATGGTTGTATATTAAAGATATAGTCAGGTTTTATGGTGTTCCCCTCTCCATTGTATCTGATCATGATCCTAGGTTTATTTCTAACATTTGGAAAGGACTTCAGAAGACATTGGGTACTGAATTAAATTTTAGTACATATTTTCATCCTCATTCAGATAGGAAGTCAGAATGAAAAATTCAGACCTTGGAGGATATGTTACGTGCCTGCTTGATGGACTACCAGGGATGTTGGGACCAACATATTTCTTTGGATGAATTTTATTATAAAAATAGTTTTCATTCTACTATATATGTGGCTCCATTAGAGGAATTATATGGGAAGCAGTGTAGAACTCCATTTTTTGGATGAATTCGTTGAAAGGAAAATGATGGGACTAGAATTTGTAGAAGATATGGAAGAAAAAGTTCAGTTGATTTAGAAGCACATGAGAACATCTTAGAGTAGGCAGAAAATTTATGCGGATAATCAGTGGAAGGATCTTTATTTTGAGGTAGGTGATCATGTCTTTCTCAAAGTTTCTCCATGGAAAAGTGTGATGTGTTTTGGTCAGAAGGGAATTTTGATTCCGAGCTTCATTGGACCTTATGAAATCCTGGATAATGATGGATCAGTTGTATACAATGTAGATTTACCTCTATGTTTTTCCTAGGTAATCAATTTTTTTCATGTTTCAATGTTGAGAAAGTATATTCCGGATCCATCTCATGTTTAGAACCCATAGGTAGTTAAGTTGGAAAAGAATCTCTCATACGAGGAACAACCAGTCTAGATTCTTGACCGAAGAGAGAAAGTGTTGGAGAATAAAGTAATTCATTAGGAAAAGGTTTTATGGGAAAAAACATATGGTTGAAGATGCACCATGGGAATCTAAAAATTCTACAAGGGATAAATACAACGAATTATTTTATAACTGAATAGAATTGTGGGGATGCAATTCCCAAAAGGGGGGAAGGATGTAATATCCCAGGTAAATAAAGAATATAACATTTTCATTTTTATTAATATTTTTTAATTAAATATTACTTTTACTTTCAAATGGGATTCTATATTCGATGACATACATGATATGAAACAACTGGTTTCTTTGAAATCCTACATTGCTCACAACATTGGGTCATACGAAAAAATAATAATAAAATATTATTTTAAATAGTTGTTAATGCCTTTCAGTTTTATTAGTTGGAATGGACAGAACTAACTATAATATGGATATACATGTTTGTTAAATGTTTCTGCTTTTATCCAATAAATATTTTAGGATTAAAATAATAAAGAATCAAATTTTAAGCATAAATACTCTAATATTCATTAAAAGGTCGATTTACCGCATTTTGATGGAAAACCCTCCTTAAATCTAGTTTTGGTCATTTTTATATGTTCTATTTGACAAAATAAAATTCTTATTTATAATTGGGACATCAATATTTACTTTGTATAAATTTTTAGTATTTTTTCCGATAAAATTCAATTTTTAATCAATAGTGAAAAATACGGTATTTTAATTCAAAACTACCTTTTAATCTAATTTATTTATATGGATATATTATCTTTTTAATAGGTTTTAAAGTGTAATTATACTATTTTATTAAAATTTAATCCAATTTTGGACATTTGATGTTATTTGACTTTGATATTGTACATAAATAAGTTTCAATCTTTTGATAGTTATTATTTCTTAAAAAATACACATTCTATTTTGATAGTGGGAATTAATTTCAAATTAATTTATGCTACTTATGTGTTTTAAATTTTGAAAAATGGAGTCCATATTTGGATTATGGAGGTACAAATTGTGTAAATAAGTAACTTCTATTTTTAGACATTATGAATATTCACTTTAGTAAAATTTTTATTTACCATGGTTAAAGGGTAAATTTGGTAAATAATGGTAACAAAATATTATTATAATAATATAAAATTAACATAACATGTGTCTTAATTCTATTGGTTGATACATTTCTGACTATGGAAATCCTTGGGGCAATTTTGGGCCCCTTGGAGCCACTGGGGAGTGATAATGACACTTTATATTAATTAATTTAATGTAAAGAAAAAAATGACATAAACATATATATATTTAGTAAATGAATTATTACATGGGGTTATATAAGATTTCTATTAGACTATAAATTTTCATTTAAATGTTAAAAATATTTCCTAAATCATAAATTTTGTTTTATAATTTTTAGACATCAAATAAATAAAAATATTTGTGACACAATAATGTTGCAGTGTTTACCACATTAATAAATGAGTTAAATAAATAATATTATAAGGATTAAAAAAATATCCCAAACCTATACAATTATTATTAGATGATTTTATTTCGAATTGGAGTCATCTTATCTTTTCCTTTAATGATTTTTGGAACTTTATAAACTGAAAATCATTTTATAATAAAATAATAATTTTAAAATTTCCTAAAGATCCAGTCATCTCCCTTATAAAAGCCCTCACTTCTAACCCATTCCTCACACATCTCAAGCCCTTTGGCTCATCCAACCTCTGCCCAATTAATTTCACTATGTCCCTCTCCTCCTCCTATAAGCCTTTCCGCAGGAATAAGTCCATTCAATTAAATCGTTTGGTTCAAACCAAAGAGAGATACCTGATTTAAAGGTAACGTATTCTCTTAAGTTCTTTTGATTTATTTTACTTCTCAAACCTCATAAAATCTTTTTATTAATTTACATTATAATAAAATTAGTGTCCTCAATATACCATATTGTTTTTATGAGAAGGATTATAAATATACTTATACACACTTCCATATAATGATAATACAACATACTATTTCTATGGGTGGTGAACTACTTCCTCACGAAATGACGATTGTTCAATCTTCTAATACCACCACTTATGGTGGCCATTAAAATGGAACTGTGTTTATATGTGATATATTTTATATTTATATTGTTTCTATTCTTCTTTATTTTTCATTTATAGAATACATTTATGGTTTCTATAGTGGGTAAATACAATAATTTTATTTTGAGGAAGTGCGGACTACCACCCCCTCAAAGTGATATGACACGTTCATTCCATACGTGGAACATATAAATGATTCAGTTACTGAAATTTAATATGATATTATACTTTAATTATAATATACCTATGTTTCATTATGTTTTTATTCCATTAAATATGAAATAGAAATGAAAGTAGTGTTCATGCGTACGTACAGATTATCATCTCCATGAATGGTGCACTTCATTTATTAACTACAAATGATATGTACTATAATAAATACATATATATATTAGATTTATATGATATCTAAGTCATGAATATAATTCTAGGGATAATTTAATTTCGACCACATGGACAATTTATATTTATAACAAGTTAATTTCTAACTAATGTTATGATCATCGAAAAAATGTCTGATGTGAACTCAAATAATTAAATAATTTTTATTGTAATGTAATAATTGATATAATAGGAATAATAAAAATTAAAATGGTTCTTAAGAAAGTATAAATTATCTTTATTTTATTATTTAGGATATTAATGAATGATCGAGTCAAGTCAGACACGAGGTAAGGGACTTCGTCTTAATCTTATTTTCATTGAGGCATATTTTTTTTATACATGACATACTTTTATATTGTCTATAAACACCTTTTAATTTTTCATTTCATTCAAAGGAAACTTTTTTGATGAGGACTTTTAATAAATGACAAAAAAAAGATTTTTCTTTTTAATGTAAGCGGTGAAAATGACCTTTTCCAATGTCGTGGGTATTATTTGATCTATGGCTTCCTTAACAAGCCTTAATGTTTTTAAAAGGAAAATAAATTCCATATACTCTTTTATATATTTTGGTATTGAAAATGGTTTTGATAATGTATTTATTATTTCAATATATTTAAATGATATATTTTTATTAAAATATTGAAATGTTATCTTTCTTTTATGTTTGTTTTATATTTTATGAATATGTTATGCTTCTTGGGCATTTCATACATATACGAGTGGTTCTGTGATAAGAATAGGGTGGGTGAGACTGAGTGTGACACCCCAAGCTTCTACGGTACACTTCCCTTTGAATAATGCAATAGTGTGTGTTTTATGCAACATCGAGTTCTAACACACAGCACAACCGATCAAACTAGCCATTATGAATAGTAATACCTACTTTTTGAAATTTTATCTCTCAAAATGGACTTCATTTTTGGATTCGGAGTATCAAATTTAGCCTAAGGTGAAATTTTGGTACTTTTCGGATAACTATAACATTTGATGAATAGTGAAAATTACTAAATTTTAATTAAAAACAACTTTTTTAATCAAAATAATTAATAATGATAAATTATGAATAAGAGTGGTTTTAAGGTATATTTAGAATATATTTTTACCATTTAATACAATGTTGGTCGTTGGACATAATTTCACAATTAAATACAACATAAACAAGTATCAATATTTTGATAGTTATTATATCTTAAAAACACGATTTTTGTTTTGACAGCGGGAATTAATTTTAAATTAATTTCTGCCACTTCTGTGTTTTGAATTTGGAAAAATGGATTCCATATTTGGAATCAGGATGTTCAAATTATATAAATAGGCAACTTTTATTTTTAGAGATTTTGAATAATTACTTCGGTAAATATTTTATTTACCATGGTCATAGGGTAAATTCGGTAAATAAGGGTTTAAAAAATAATATTATAATAATAAAAATTACCCTAAAACGTGTCCTAACCTTATTGGTTGATACATGTCCGACCATGGTCATCTTTGGGTCGATTGTGGGACCCCATGGTGCCACTAGTAAGTGATAGGGACGCTTTATTTTAATTAAGTTAAAATGAATACAAAAATTACACAAGCATATATCTTTTAGAAAAACAATTTTCACATAGGGTTATATATTTTTTATTTTAGACTATAAATATTAAATAGAAAGCTAAAACTATTTCATACATAATTAATATTTTATTTATAATTTTTAGACATTAAATAATTTAATTTATTTATGAAAAAATGATGATGCAGTAATTACCATAATAGTGAAAAATTAAAATAATTGATATTATAAATATCCAAATAAATACAATTTTAGGCTTTTAATGAATAACAAAAATTTTCATGGATTATATGTCATATTAGGATTGATTTAATAGACTTTTTTTGAACTAATCATTCTGTTATTATTTTCACAAAAATCAATTATTGAATAGTGTCAAAATTGACATAAAAGAGTTTTTAAAACAAATAGTATATTATTAATTTATATTAAATTCCTAAAAATCTACGGTTCAGACAAGGGACTTATATCATGATAGGTGTATCATTAATGGACCACTTGGGGGGTCGTTTGTATGTATATAATAAGTTTATTAACCATATAATATAAAAGTACAAAGAGACATTGTAAAAGTGAAACTAATTAACTAAGAGTCAATACTTAAAGATAAGGTTAGTATAATGACCCAAACCTGTCTAAATTCTATTGGTTGGGTGGTTTTCGACCTATCCCCACCTTAACAGTTAAATAATCCACTTTGGAGCTATTATAAACCGAATATGAATTTATTAAAAAATAATATTTCTGGCTTTTCCAAAGGTGCCCCTCACCCCTCTTATAAAAGGGAACTCTCCCTTCTCATTAACTCACACCTTCAAAGCATTTGGCTCGGCCAAACTCTACCCAAATACTCTCTCAACTTCCCCCACTTTATCTTATAGGCCTTACTTTAGTCAGAAATCCATCTTAAGGAGCCATTTTGATCAAATCAAATGGAAGAACCCAAAGAAGAGGTAATGAATTCACCACCATTTTTCAAGTTTCTTTCTTCCTCCACTTCTTCTTTCTTTGTTATTACCATTATAAAATAATAACTCCATTGTATTATATATACTGTAATGTTATTATAAATATGGTACAACCATATTCAGTATTCTATCCATCCTTTGAATAACATGCCACCATACGTGCGTACGTACGACTTACCGTCTCTACGTCGTGGTGTAATTGTTATTCAATAAATTTTTATTTGGATGGGTATAATAATGATGTGTAATTCAAGTAAATAATTAATTTAACATGATAATGATTCTATATATATGATATACCATACAATTATATCTTATTTTAATATCAAAAGAATGATATTGTCGCTCGTGCGTACATATAGACTACCGTCTCCACGAACATGATGAGATTCATTCTCCATCGTATCCATTCAAGTATAATTCTCATTTGATGATTAATAATAATATCTAAGGACGTGTATCATTCTGGATATGATTATGATACAAACTATCCATGACAAACATTACTTACGCAACAAAACATATAAAAGAAAAAGAGCAAGTTAACACCCAAAACAAGGATAATACTAAGATATTATTAACAAATCAATGTTAAAAGATCATATATGATATCATATTAATGTATATGATTATTTTATAATTTAATAACTATTATTTCACTATTATACAGGAGTTTAACCTACCCCAACCAAGGAAAAGTACAAGTTAAGGATTTATTTCGCAATCTCTTCATTATTCGAGGTTGTTAATACGTAATAATCTACTGGGACTTCTTTATCATCCACATCCATGTTTCTTAAAATTGTATTTCAAACCATTTTTACTATTTACTAGAATATGGTTTAAATTTATTTATACCCTTTTTTGACTTTTTATAAGTGGTTTATAAAGGAATCTTTCCGTCGTTTTCCAAACAAGGGGCTTTTTAACCTTTTCTACAAAATTAAGGTAAGAATGTTTTTTAACTTCTACGGCGGGTGTGGCTATTTTTCATAAAATCCTCCTTTACAAGATTATAAGAATATTTTCAAAGAAAATTTTCTTTTTATAAATGTATGTCTCTTGAATGATTTCAAAATAGAAAGAGATATTTCTCTAAAAAAAATTTTGATTTCATCTACGTCAACATCCTTTGATGGATTTTACGCTTATTTGAAGTTGATTTATTATTATAAAAAACTTTTATATTGTGTTGGAGGAAATGTGATATGTTTGACTGTGGATGTGTTATTTTTATACCATTCATGGTTTATAGATGAAGTATTTACATTTCGTATGCTAGTTTTAATACGAATGTTTAGGTTATGTTTAAACCATTTCATATGGGAATGCATTGGACTTAATATGTGACGGGTGGAGCCCTCTATAGCTCCTCGATGCATCGGTAGGTCTCTTGAGACAAACGAGTGTCTTGGCACAAGGCCTTGACAAAAAATTATTTGTAGTCTTGGCACGAGGCCTTGGCTATGTGGTTATGATAGTCTGGAATTATGCATTCCATCATTATGAAAGTTGTTATTGATATTGCATGTGATTATTCGATTAGTAGAATATCAATGTGAATAAGTAAATGGAATTATTTCATTTTATTTTTTCCATAATATGTTGAAGTTCAAGTTTAAAAGGATTTTGTTTTAGTTATACATTGCCTTAAATGTTTATTCTTATTTATGAAAGTTTCCACTATATTGTTATCCTTACTGGGCATTTGAGCTCACCCCTTTTCTATGTTTTATTTTTTGCAGGATGTGAAGAAGTAAATTATGAATGACCTGAAGGGATATTATGAGGGGATAATAGTGTGGACTGTGGAGACAATATGTTGTTGTAGTAGTTTTTCACTTTATGATGTAATGTAAATCTTTATCAATATATCTAGTGCTTCCAAGGCTACTAAACCAATCGGTCTTTCGAGATTTGATCTTTCTTCTGATCATGCCAATGTTATGTAATAATGAACCGACTCTCGGTAACTGGGGTCAGAGCATTACAGTTGGTATCAATGGAAGTTTAGTACAAACCTTGGAATCTAGATTTAGATAAACTCTGATTAGAGCACATAGACCTAAGATGGAATTTGAGGATTAGTATAGAAGAACATCCTAGAATTTTGGTATTGTAGAGATTTTGTGAGTTTTCCGAGCAATAAACCCCTGTCTGGATACGAGTAGGTAGAGGCGGCTCTGGCACAGATATACCAAGGGGTAAAACCCGAAAACACTGCTTTGAGCTAGACTCGAACGGGAACTGGTGCATGCCAACGGGCCTTGATGCACACTTGGTTACGACACTCCCGTGGGATATACTTAGGATAACTTTAATTTTCTTTAAAAATCATTATGATGGGCTTATGAGTATATACTTCCTCAAAGAAAACATTTTTATGATTATGGATTATATCCATAAATAGTTCAATTTATGTTAAGTGTTGTATAATTATGGAATTTTGTATTTTGATTCATAAACTGTTCAAGTTTATGCCATTTTTTAGAAATGGAGCCTAGTGGAAAAAATGGAAACCGTATCAATGCATGCACTCTATGTAGGGATTTCCCTCCTGCTCAAGATAATTATAGTGGAGCCAGTGATGCAACTGGTGCTGATCAGCTAATCACCATACTGGGACAACTCACTCAGGTTATGAATAATAACCTTACCCGTATGGAGCACCCTGATCCGCAGCGTGGAGGATCAATGTTAGATCGATTCATGAGGCAACAACCAACAACGTTCAATGGGAGTACAAATCCCTTAGTAGCTGAGCAATGGATAAATTCCATAGAGAAAATATTTCAGGATTTGGGGAGTAGTGAAAGGGAAAAAGTTAACATGGCAGTTTACCGGCTCACTGGAGATACTGATCAATGGTGGTCATTGATTCAAAACACAAAGGAAGATGATAAAGTATCAAATATGGAATGGAGGGAGTTCAAAGATCTGTTTTTATAAAAATACTTTCCTCGTGACCATCGAGCAGATATGGAAAGGAAATTTCTGAGTCTGAGACAAAAGGAGGATGAGAATGTAACAAATATGAGGTTAACTTTACATGGTTAGCAAGGTATGCTGGAGATTATATACGTAACCCAAGAAGTAATATTGATCGTTCCTTTGATGGGTTAAAACGATTTCTCTGTCGAGCATTAGTCTCACAATCCTTCTCGTCCTACAAAGACATTGTCTCATGTGCTATCAAAATAGAAAAGTAATTCTCTATGTTTTATGACTTTAAAGAATAGCAAGAGAAGAAGAGATCTGCTAATCAATCTGGGAATGGAAATAAAGGGAAGCAGGGAAAGTTTGAATATCCATCCTGTGGTAAATGTGCGAAGAAACACCCCGGTACTTGCTTGAAGGGAATGAGTGTCTGTTAAAAGTGTGGTGAGAAAGGCCACCAATCTCGTGAATGCAAAGGGAAGAAGGAAGCTACCAATGTTCAATGCTACAATTGCAAGGAGATAGGACATTATGCAAATGAATGTCCTAATTGTCAGGGGAACATACCTTAGAAAAGGCCAAGGGACCAAGGCCAGGCTTTTTCTATCACTACTGTTGAGGTAGAAGCTCCAAAAGATGTGGTGGCAGGTAATTTAATGGTTTTCCTCAAGTTTAGCAAATGCTTCATTTGATTCTAGATCGTCGCATTGTTTCATATCTTCCTAGTTTTCTATGAAAATTAGATATTTCCAATTTGATTTAAAAAGGGAATTTTTAGGTAAAACTCATAAGGGAAGTATCATTGCAATAATGTTTTTTGAATCAGTCCCCATTAGACCACATAAATGTTCTTTATCTGCTGATCTCATCATCATACCTATGATTGAGTTTGATATAATCCTCGGTATGGATTGGCTTTTGGACTATGATGCGAAGATTTATTGTAAGAATAAGGAGGTTATGTTTTTTGATGACGATGATAAGGAACACCTTATCTTTAGAGCAGAATCGTCACCACCTAATTCTTATCTAGATCCACCCCCAGTATCTCATCTAAATTCAATTATTGGGGAGGAAGAGAATGAAATGACTGTGGGTGATGAAAGGAATGTTCAAATAGAGGATGTACCTGTTGTGAAAGAATATGTAGATGTATTTCCGGAAGATTTACCTGGACATCCTCCAAAACGAGAAGTTGAGTTTTCCATTGATTTAATTCCAAGATCAAGGCCTATATCGAAGACCCCTTATAGAATGGACACTGTGGAATTAGTCGAACTAATGAAACAACTAGAGGAATTGTGTAATAAGGGATTTATTCGCCCTAGTGTTTCTCCATGGGGAGCCCCTGTTCTTTTTGTTAAAAAGAAAGATGGATCTATGAGGTTATGTGTCAACTATAGGGAGATTAATTCCATAACAATAAAGAACCAGTATCCCCTACCTCGCATTGATGATTTATTTGACCAACTGAATGGAGCTCAACACTTTTAAAAGATTGGACTTCGATCTGGATACCATCAGTTGTGTGTAAAGAAGGAAGACATTCCAAAGACAGCATTTCGAACCAAGTATGAGCATTACGAGTTTACTGTAAAGCCCGTTGTATTGACTAATGCACCCTCTGTATTCATGGATCTGATGAATAGATTTTTCAAGGAATATCTTGATGAATTTGTGGTGGTATTTATTGATGATATCTTGGTATACTCTAAAAGCTATGAGGATCATGAAAGTCACTTGCACATTATCCTGAAGACTCTGAGAAGTAATTAATTATATGGGAAGTTTAGAAAGTGTGAATTCTGGATTTATGAGATTTCTTTTCTTGGACATATTGTCTCCAAGGATGGAATCTCTGTTGATCCTTCTAAGACCAAGGCAATCCAAGAATGGCCAGAACCTACGAGTATAACTGAGGTGCGCAGTTTTATTGGTTTGGCAGGTTATTATCGATGTTTTATCCAGAATTTTGCCCGATTGGCTATCCCATTAACAAAGCTCACACGTAAAGGGGTTAAATTTGTTTGGACAAAATAGTGTGAAGAATGTTACGAAGAACTGAAGAGAAGATTATTCAATGCTCCTATGTTTAATCTACCATCGGGGAATGATGGTTTCATTATTTATAGTGATGCATCGAAGAAAGGACTTGGTTGTGCCCTTATGAAGAATGAAGGGTTATTGCCTATGCATCATGACTGTTGAAAATTAATGAGAAAAACTATCCTACTTATGATATTGAGTTAGCAGCTATGATCATTGCTTTAAAGATATGGAGGCACTACCTCTATGGTGAAAAATGTGATATTTATACTGATCACAAGAGTTTGAAGTATATTTTCTCACAAAAATAACTCAACATGAGGCAAAGGAGATGGATTGAATTACTCAAGGATTGTGATTGTACGATACAATACCACCCGGGGAAAGCAAACAGGGTGGCAGATGCTTTGAGCAGAAAATATCATGGAGTTTTTAATAAGACGAGAATTGGAAGGGATCTAATTTTCATGGATCTAGTGAAGATGGACATGGGAATAACCAGGGAAGGTGAAACATCAATGCTTTTTCAAATGGTTTCCAAACCATCTTTACTAGAAAGGATTAAGAGTTCTCAGACCGATGATGAAAAATTTCAAATGAAGATTAAAGCTGTGAATGATGGGAGATAGAGAGACTTTGTGTATGAAGAAGGAATTTTGAAATTCGGGAAGAGGCTTTGTGTTCCCGATATACTTGATCTAAAAAGGGAATTGATGGAAGATGCTTATAGTTCCAATTTCTCTATACACCCTGGGAGCACCAAAATGTATAGAGATTTGAAGGAACATTTTTGGTGGGACAACATGAAGAGGGATATTGCTGATTTTGTGTCAAGATGTATGGTTTGTCAATAAGTGAAAGCCGGAAGGCAACAACCTAGAGGAGTCATGCAACCTCTTCCCATAACGGAGTGGAAATGGGACAATATTACGATGGACTTTGTCATGGGGCTACCAAAGACTCCTAGAAGGAATGATGCAATATGGGTAATTGTTGATCGTCTTACCAAGTTAGCACATTTTTTGCTATAAGAGAAGATCTACCACTGGAACTTCTAGCAAGACTATATATTGATGATGTTGTGATACTTCATGGAGTACCCCTATCGATTGTTTTTTATCGTGATCCACACTTTACTTCAAGATTCTGGAAAAGTCTTCAGAAATCCCTGGATACTAAACTTCATTTGAGCACTGCCTACCACCCTCATACGGATGGACAATCAGAATGAACTATTCAAACCTTAGAAGACATGTTGAGATCCTGCTCACTTGACTTTCAGGGTATGTGGGATCAGTATTTACCTCTGGTCGAATTTTCTTATAACAATAGCTTCTATTCGAGTATTCAGATGGCACCATATGAAGCGTTATACGGAAAGAGATGTCTCACACCAACATGTTGGGATGACGTTGGTGAAAGAAAACTTGTAGGTCCAGAACTGGTAGAGGAAACAATGGAAAAGGTGAAGGTAATCCAAAATCACATCAAAGCAGCTCAAAGTAGGCAAAAGAGCTATGCCGATAATCGAAGGAAGGATTTGGAATATCAAGTAGGTGATCATGTTTTCCTGAAGATATCTCCATGGAAGGGAGTCATACGTTTTGGTAAGAAAGTTAAATTGAGTCCCAGGTACATCAGACCTTTCGAAATTCTAGAACGAATTGGGGCTGTAGCTTACCGATTAACAATGCCACCGAGTCTCTCCAAAGTTCATGATGTGTTCCACGTATCTCTATTGAAGAAATACATGCCTGACCCAATGCATGTACTCACCTATGAGGAATTAGAACTGGAACCTGATCTGTCTTATTGTGAAGAGCAATCAGGATTCTTGATATAAGAGAACATGCACTGAGAAACCGGACGACTCATCTGGTAAAAGTCTTGTGGAGAAACCATAAGATGGAAGATGCAACGTGGGATCCCGGGGAACATATGATGAAGAACCACCTGAGTCTTTTCATGCGGTAGTATTCTAGAAATTTCTAGGACAAAATTATTTGAAGTAGGGGAGAATGTAACACCCCAAGCTTTTACGGTACGCTTCCCTTTGAATAATGCAATAGCGTGTGTTGTACGCAACATCGAGTTATAACACACCCCACAACTAATCAAACTAGCCGTGGTGAATAGTAATACCTACTTTTTGAAATTTTATCTCTCAAAATGGACTTCATTTTTGGATTTGGAGTATCTAATTTAGCCTAAGGTGAAATTTTGGTACTTTTCGGATAACTTTAATATTTTTATGAATAGTGAAAATTACTAAATTTTAATTAAAAACAACTTTTTTAATCAAAATATTTAATAAAGATAAATTATGAATTTGAGTGGTTTTAAGGTATATTTAGAATATATTTTTACCATTTAATACAATTTTAGTCATTGGACATAATTTTACAATTAAACTGAACATAAACAAGTATCAATCTTTTGATAGTTATCATATCTTAAAAACACGCTTTTTGTTTTGACAGCGGGAATTAATTTTAAATTAATTTCCGAAACTTCTGTGTTTTGAATTTGGAAAAATGGATTCCATATTTGGAATCAGGATGTTCAAATTGTGTAAATAGGTATCTTTTATTTTTATAAATTTTGAATAATTACTTTGGTAAATATTTTATTTACCATGGTTAAAGGGTAAATCCGGTAAATAAGGGTTAAAAAAATAATATAATAATAATAAAAATTACCCTAAAACATGTCCTAACCTTATTGGTTGATACATGTCCGACCATGGGAATCTTTGGGTCGATTTTGAGACCCCATGGCACCACTTGTAAGTGATAGGGACACTTTATTTTAATTATGTTAAAATGAATACAAAAATGACACAAGCATATATCTTTTAGAAAAACAATTTTTACATAGGGTTATATATGTTGTAATTTCGACTATAAATATTAAATAGAAAGCTAAAACTATTTCCCACATAATTAACATTTTATTTATAATTTTTAGACATTAAATAATTTAATTTATTTATGACACAATGATGATGCAGTAATTACCATAATTGTGAAAAAATAAAATAATTGATATTATAAATAACCAAATAAATACAATGTGAGGATTTTAATGAATTACACTAATTTTATAGGATAATATGACATATTAGGATTGATTTAATCGACTTTTTTCGAACTAATAATTCTATTATGATTTTCAAAAAATCAATTATTGAATAGTTTCAAAATTGACATAAAAGAGTTTTTAAAACAAATAGTATATAATTAATTGATATTAAATTCCTAAAAATCTAAGGTTCTGCCATGAGACTTATATCATGATAGTTGTATCATTAATGGACCACTTGGGGGTCGTTTTTATGTATATAGTATGTTTATTAACCATATAATATAAAAATACAAAGAGACATTGTAAAAGTGAAACTAATTAACTAAGAGTTAATACTTAAAGATAAGGTTAGTATAATGACCCAAACCTGTCTAAATTCTATTGGTTGGGTGGTTTTGGACCTATCCCCACCTTAACATTTAAATAATCTACTTTGGATCCATTAGAAACCGAATATGAATTTATTATAAAATAATATTTCTAGCTTTTCCAAAGGTGCCCCTCACCCCTCTTATAAATGGGAACTCTCCCTTCTCATTAACTCACCCCTTCAAAGCATTTTGGTTCGGAAAACCACTGCCCAAATACTCTCTCAACTTCTCTCACTTCATCCTAGAGGCCTTCCTTTAGTCAGAAATCCATGTTAAGGAGACCTTTTGATCAAATCAAAAGGAAGAACCCAAAGAAGAGGTAATGATTTCACCACACGTTTTCAAGTTCATTTCTTCTTCCACTTCTTCTTTATTTGTTATTACCATTATAAAATAATAACTCTAGTATCTTATATATACTGTAATGTTATTATAAATATGGTACAACCATATTCAGTATTCTATCCATCCTTTGAATAACATGTCACCATACATGCGTACGTACGGCTTACCGTCTCCACGTCGTGGTGTAATTGTTATTCAATAAAGTATTATTTAGATGGGTATAATAATGATTTTTAATTCATGTAAATAATTAATGTAACATTATAATGATTCTGTATATATGATATACCATCCAATTATATATTATTTTAATATCAAAAGAATGATATTGTCGCTCGTGCGTACGTACGGACTACCGTCTCCACGAACGCGATGAGATTCATTCTCCATTATATCCATTCAAGTATAATTATCATTTGATGATTATTAATAGTATCTAAGGAGTTTATATCATTCTGGATATGATTAAGATACAACCTATCCATGACAAAAATGACTTATGCAACAAAACATATAAAAGAAAACGAGTAAGTTAACACCCAAAATAATGATAATACTAAGATATTATTAACAAATCAATGTTAGAAGATCATATACGATATCATATTAATGGATATGATTATTGTATAATTTAATAACAATTATTTCACCATTATACAGGAGGTTAACCTACCCCATCAAAGGAAAAGTACAAGGTAAGGGTTTATTTCGCAATCTCTTCATTATCTGAGGTTGTTTATACGTAATAATCTACTGGGACTTCATTATCATCCACATCCATATTTCTTAAAAATGTATTTCAAAACATTTTTAATATTTACTAGAATATGGTTTAAAGTCATTTATACCCTTGTATGACTTTTTATAAGAGGTTTATAAAGAAATATTTCCGTCGTTTTCCAAACATGTGTCTTTTTAACCTTTTCGACAAAATTAAGATCGGAATGTTTTTTTAAACTTATATGGCGGGTGTGGCTATTTGTCGTCAAATATTCCCTTACAATCTTATAAGAATATTTTCCAAGAAAATGTTTTTTTTATAAATGTATGACTCTTGAATGGTTTCAATATAGAAAGAGATATTTCTCTAAATAGAATTTTCATTTCATCTATGTCAACATCTTCTGATGGATTTTACGCTTATTTGAATTTGATTTATTATGATAAAAAACTTTTATATTATATTGAAGGTAATGTGATATGTTTGACTGTGGATGTGTTATTTTTATACCATTCACGGTTTATGGATGAAGTATTTACATTTCTTATGCTAGTTTTCATATAAATGTTTATGTTATGTTTAAACCTTTTCATATGGGAATGAATTGGACTTAATATGTGACGGGTGGAGCCCGCTATAGGTCCTCGATGAATTGGTAGGTCTCATGAGACAAACTAGTGTCTTGGAAAAAGGCCTTGACAAAATAGTATTTGTAGTCTTGGAACAAGGCCTTGGCTATGTGGTTATGATATTCTGGCATTATGCATTCCATCATTATGAAAGTGGTTATCGATATTGCATGTGATTATTCGATTAGTAGAATATCCATGTGCATATGTAAATTGCATTATTTCATTTTATTTTTTCCATACTATGTTGAAGTTCAAGTTTAAAAGGCGTTTGTTTTAGTTATACATTGCCTTAAATGTTTATTCTTATTAATGAAAGTTTCCGCTATATTGTTATCCTTACTGGGCATTTGAGCTCACCCCTTTTCTATGTTTTATTTTTCCAAGGATGTCAAGAATTAAATTATGAATGACCAGCAGGGATATTATGAGGGGATAATAGTGTGGACTATGGAGAAAATATGTTTTTGTAGTAGTTTTTCACATTATGTTGTAATTTAAAACTTTATGAATATATCTAGTGCCTCCAATGCTACTAAACCAATCGGTCTTTCGATATTTGATCTTTCTTGTGATCATGCCAATGTTATGTAATAATTCACCGACTCTGGGTAACTGGGGTTGCGGAGTTACACTGAGATAGCTCTCCAATGCATTGTGTAACCTGACGGAGGTAAATATGAATTTTTCTCCTAAGAGATTTAGGGAATATATTGTGATGGGTATTCCAAATGTAACTCCCTATTTAACTGTGAAAGCTACAATGTATGTATGTTATGGATGCCACAAGTTAACCATTATGATTTATGATTTCTATGAGTTATTTGAAAATCAAATGATTTCATGAGGTATGATCTTATTCTCGGTATGTATTTATGGACTAATGTTATATTTCTTTATCTTATAACCCTTACTGAGATTTTTATGATCATTCCACATTTTTTTTGAAATGTTTTTCATTGGACTTGAAGATGAATATGGTGAAGGATGGGATAAAGAAAAAGTCATGGTATCTAAAACATGGAACTAAACATGAATCATATTTTTCAAGAGTTTTTATTATATAAAATATTGAAAACTGAGTAGAAGTTTCAACATTGTAATTTTTTGAGATGTAATAGTTATGACCTAATTCTCTAAATCTCTAAAACTGAAAAGATCCTCAATGTGAATTATTCATTTAATTTAAGATTAGGTAGTGTTTAAGGCTGGGTCCATATATTTTCTATGATTAGGTATATGACACAATTCTATGTATTATTTCAAAGTTATGATCTCATGAAAAAAGACATTAGATTTAAAAATTATTCATGTCTTATGGACTACCATGATTTATTCCCAAACTCAAGATTTTTATTTTTTATATATAGGGTATTGTTCTCAAATATTATGATCATGTTTTCATACCCTTATGATCATTTTATTCTTGCATATATTCTTTTTCCCCCTTACTGAGAATCTAATATCCCCGTTTCTTTTGATTCTTTTCCCTGGGATAGGAAGAATGGTTTTAATAGTAAAATATATAAAAAGAGTACTATTTTGAATATCTTTGTGGGTGATATTGATGATCATTCTACAAATTTAATTTTGTAGTGAGTAGTCTCCAACGAAACTATAACTTTACAACCCTAAGCAGTGTTTTTGCGATATTTAATGAATATTCATAAAAAATGTTGAAATACCCAAATATTTGAATCATGGGTCACTAATCGGGGATTATAATAAAACCAAGTATTTTTGTTACATTATAACCAATGATGATGGTAATGTTATAACTAAGGATTGGTGTGACCTATTTATCTATCCAATTAATTGGGTAAAGATTAATATCTCTTAAGATAATAAATATTGAAATGGTGATTGATCCCAATTCAATAAGGAATTTTTCCACTATGATAGTCTTGAGAGTGAACCTTGACTACTACGATAGTTTGGGGAGTTACCCCATTCCACTATGATAGTCATCAAAATGATATTTTTCAATTATGTAAATGAGTTTATTCTCTTATGTTCATGCCACAATGTTATGTATCATGAAAATGTCATGATATAAGGGATTATATTTTTTAATTCCTTCACAATTCATATTTTACAAACTTCCATGATTTATGACATGACTAATGATTATGATTTATGATAGGTAAGGTTTTATTTTTATATGTTATTCTCATGTACAAAGACTCTTATTTTCATATTATGATCATGTTTGTAGTGATATCTCCCATTCATAACCGTACTAAGCATCAAGGCTCACCCTTTCTTATGTTCATTTTCAATAGGTTATGGAGAAAGGTAAAAATAATGGTATTTCTAAAAAGGGTGCTAGTTATGAAGAACGTAGTTGGATAGGGTATAGATCTTTTAAGAAATATTTATTTATGATCCCTCGTATCCAAAGGCACTATACTTATAAAAATATGTAATGGATCATTTGGTAATTTAATGAATATTCAACTATTAAAATGGGATATAAATGTTGGAAAAGTATGAGTATTTATTGTTGGTATTTGATCATGGTTTAGTTTACCATTAAGAAATAGGATGGAAAAACTGTAGTGAGAATCATGAGGATATTTCTATGTATTGGATACCATAATAATGTTTTAGTAAATATCACAGATGACCATGGTCAAACCTAAGGTGTCAATGATTAAAGAGAATGAGTACTGATTGAGAAATCCGTTAAATTATTTATCACTCAAAACAAAAATATCTGTTGGTGATGATAAACATTTTTGTTTTACTAAGGGGTTGAATATAACACAATGAATATGGGGTGGTTTTATATATTCTCAAATATCGAAGTATTTTAGTTGATATTAGTTTTATATATTTATTTATATCAAGAATAGTTTTAATCAATAATAATTCATATCCCAAATGATATGATGTTGAATTAATAGTGAAGACCCCAAATAGTAATTTATTTTATTACATCTCAATTCTATGATTCATCACTAGTTTATGTTCATGGTAATAGGGTTCTTAAAAATATTTTTACACTCCCTACATTTGATATCGATGTTATCTTAGTCATGAATTTGATTTAATTACAAAATTGCCACATTAATTAGTGAGGATGGGATATCAGGTTTGATAATGTGAATCAACATATTATTATCAATCAGTATAATGGTAAATTTATGTTTTTGACAGAAATTACATCCATAATATGGTTTATTGTTCCTATTTAAGAGGTGAGTTTATCTTATATAGTTGGGGATAAACTCAAAATAGAATATAATCATACTGTTAAGGATTTTGTAGATGAACATCCAAAATAATTCCATGTTCTTATAATGAATCTTGATGTTGATTTGTTGATAAAGATCATTTTGTGTTATATATCTATTTCAAATATTACATATATAATTGCCCCGATTAAGTTATAATAAATTAATAATCAACTCCTTGATAGTATATTAAATTGATTAATTATACCAAATACATCACCATGGGGTGAACTAGTTCTTTTTCAAAAAGATATTTGTATCAATGTGACTTTTTATTGATTATAGATTAAATAATAATATCACATTCCAGAATAAGTATCATTAACACCATATTAATCGGTTTTCGTTTAATTGTGAGGACCTAAATAATATTTTAAGATTGATATTTTTTCTTGATATCAATGATTGAGGGTCAGTAAGGAGGATATACATAGAATATCATTCCATATACGGTATTGAAATTATGAATTAATAGCGATTCCACTTGGTCTTACTAATATCACTTCTATATTAAGGGATTTAATTAGTATTTTCATTAGATATTACCATGATTATCTTCTGGTAATATTTAAGGATGATATTATTATGTATATTCAAAAAGAAAGGAATATAATGAATATCACTTTATAATTATACTGAAGACCCTAAAGAAGAAGAATCATTAGGAAAATCCTTCCAAGTGTGAATTTTTTCTTCAAAAGTATCATTATTGGGTCTTATAATTTCAAGTGAGTGAATATCAATAGATCCTTCAATGGTAGAAATTACTGAACAGTAGTCTAGGAAAATAAATATGATTGAGATATATAGTTTTCATGGTTTGGATTGATATTATAGGTTCTTAATGGGGAAATTATCATGAATTCCTAACCCTCTCAGCAAGTTAACATGAAAGGGAGATATGTTCCTTTGAAAAAATAAACATGATGAAAATTTCAAGGAAATGAATAGAAGGTAAATCAGGGCACCCATACGTAAATTACCCTATAGTGTAGAAGTGTTATTAATCTATGGTTATGTATCTAATAATTTATCGGGATGTGATCTGAGGTATAATGAAATTGAGATAGCTTTTGAATCACTCTAATTGAAGTTTCATGATAAAAAAAATTGAATTCATGATTTAGTATTAGCTACGGTAATTTTTTCATTAAATATATGGAGGATATATATATATTGATAAAGTGGTAATATATATACTGATCGTTATGCTTCGATTTATATTTCCACATATAATGATTTAAATATGTATTAGAGAATATGGTGGTATCTTATTAAAGATTATGATTACTCAATACATTACCACCCTAGTAAAGGGATCAAGGTTTCATATTCATAGAGTCGAAAAGGCTATTCTAGCATATCAATGATTAGGATTATGAAATATTTCATATATATAGATTTTAGAAGGATAGATAATGAAATATTGAAGGAATGGGAATGATATTATCATTCTTAAATATGTGTTAACCATCTATTAAAGCGAAGATTAAGGCGGTGTAGAAGGAACATATAAAGATATATCAGACGATGATACATGTTTCCAAATATAACCTTCATTATGATGGAATAATAAGGTTTAAAAATGATTGATGTCTTCAATATATACCATATTTTAATGAGGAGTTGTTGGATAAATCACACAATTCACTATTCCCAATTCATCTTTGAAGTGAAATGATGTATAGATATCTGAAAGAGTATTTTTGGTGAAAACAAATAAATGGTGATATTCATAAGTCAATATTACGGTTCATGGTATGTCATCTTGATATGTCTGAGATATGTAAATCAAAGGGTATTCTACAACCATTTTCAATTCTATAATGTAAATAGAAAAACATCACCATATACTTTTTTGTGTCAATCTCCCCCAAAACACATAAATAGAATAATACTAAATGGTATTTAGTTGATTTCCAAAAAAATATGTCACACATAATTAATGATATTGATGATTATCTATACATCATCTTGAACCAATTTAAATAATTGATGAGCTAAGGTCGGACAAACTACCATATTCTGTTACATCTAGTCGGGATAGGAGGATTACCGCGATGTTCATAAGACATCTTTAGTTTGAAATAAATACAAAGATTATTCTGTTTACAATGTATTATCCCCATATAGTTATTTATTAACAGATAAATATACCAAACCATTTAGGATATTCATATATATTTTTCATTAGATTTCAAAGGTGGTTGGGATGAACACCTTCCTCTAGTCGTGTTTTCTTATAAAAATAGCTTTCACTCAAGAATTGTAATTGTTACGTATGAATCCATCTATTGAAGGAAGTGTAAAAATCAATTGTTCTATGCTGAAGATTTATAATTAATGCTTTTGGGAACTTAACTAGCTATGTTAATGGAATAGAAGGTTATATCCACTCAACAACAAATCATGGAAGATCATAGTAAATAGAAAATCTATACTAAAAAAATAAACAAGATCTAGAATTCAAGGTTGGTGAGAATGTTTTTATATTAAATTAAACAAGGAATAATTTTATGATATTTATAATGAATAAAAATTTGATCCCTATGTATGTTTTCTCTTTCATGATTCTTGATTATGTATGGAAATTAGATTATCAATTTTTGATTCCACTAATGCTATTTCTATTTCACAATGTGCTCTATGTATATCTCCTTAGGAATCACAAACTTGATCCATAAAATTTACTAAACTCAGAGTTCATTCCCCATACATGATCTTTCTGATTAGAAATAACCACTTGATGTCTTGGATCATAGAGATAAAGTTAAATGGAATAATAATAATTACCTAGAGAATGTTTACCTGGTAAATGATACATTTGAATAAGCTACATAGTTACTAGAGGATGTAATGAAAAACAAAATCCCCATTTGTTTTAATACAAGTGTTATATTTTGAGGATGAATATCCTTTTAAAAGGGTGAAATGTAACACCCTAATATTTTAGGAAATAGTTTACTTCCAATTATCTTGATTTCATAAACATCTTGTGTTATTAGCAATATAGAGATTTAAATAACCTTCATATATAATGAATATATAATTATGTGGCAGTTACATGATAACCAAAGGATATTTTGGAATGAAAATTACTAACTAAATTATGCAAAATGAATGGTTTATACATGCATAAAATAAATTAACCAGTTATCCATTAATTAAAACTAAAAATTAAATCATTTGAAAGTAATAAAATATTACTTTAGAAATGTATTTCCATGCACAAAAACACGTATTATACAAATAAATAAATTAAATTTTTTTCTTGATTATTTTAGATAAATTAATATATTATATATTCAACAAAATGTTTTAACATTAATTTAATAGTTTTTTAATCATTGGATAAGAATAATTCTTATTATGTGTATAAAATTTATTTTCTTAAAAGTGGTTATCATGGAATTTTCTTTGATTATTTTTAAATTAATTTTATACATTCATATGAATTTAATTTAATAAAGTATATTCCCTTATTTGACTGATGAATTTAATATTTTGAAAATTAGACCTTTTTTGGTAAATATAATACGTAAGAGTGGTTAAATTTATTAACTCATTAATGGGTATATCAGGATAATCATGGTTGAAATTATGTTATAAGGACATAAACTTTCATAGAAATTCTTCTTGGGTGACTTTAATTCAAAAATTAGAACCATAGTTTCGAAAATATTTTTATGGGATCTTTTCCTTGAAAAAACATTATATAATATTTATAGAAATGAATGTTATAAAATGGAACTCTCTTAGTTTTACATATATATTATTATCTAAATTGGAAAAAAGGATGTTATAAACAAATATAAGTGTCTAATTTGATATTAAAGAAAAATTTCATTATATAGATTTATTTTTATTTGTTTAGTTGTTATATAATGTTCTCAAATTCTTGTGCAACATCGATGATGTATTTCTATAACTAATAAAAAAATAAAATGTAATTAAATATATGAAAATCAATATAATTTGAGGGATTTTATCTATACCACCATTTATTAAGATCTATATGATATATTAGGTTGTTTTTAAATCATTATAAGTGACTTCACCCTATATATTGATGCATTTAAAGTCAAATTAAATGAATACTGTTAAAATATAATAAAAATATTCTATTAAATGTTAAAAAATTCATAAAAATATTATATTTTGTCAAATGAATTTTATATGGTTATAAACATCATCCATTGTCCATTTATTGGTCTTTTAGAATTTATATTAATGTTATTAACCCATATGTCGTAGAAAACATTAATATTATAATAATTTACGAAAGTGTTAATAAAGGGTTAAAAATAGATAAGGGTAATAATGTGATCTATACATGTCCAACTTTTCTTTTCTGGGATTATATATACTCATACTCATTTTAGATTCAAATATTATCACTTTTGATCCATTCTAACATAAAAATTAGTTTATATTAATTTATTATTTTAAAAAATTACAAGAGTGTCACTCCCATCATTTATAAAAGGGAACCCTCCTTTATCTTCTTCAAACCACATTAAGACCTATAGATTTACTGAAATATGAATGTAATATCCAAAAAACCTATCAACATTATTGAGCTTATTTTCTTCCCAAAATACCAACAATGACATCCATAAGAGGATATCTATAGGTGGAATTTCAAAAAAGAGTCAAATGTCTCAACTGATTACTTTATTTTTAATTCATATTTTCATCATATAAATCTATTATATTATTCATAAATTAATAAAATTAGCATCATAAATATATATAAATTATATTTATATTCTTAAATGTCCTTTATTAAACTTCTTTCAATGAAATGGGATGTGAATGTATAACTCTTGCGTATGTATGACTTACCTTATCCACATAATGATACAATTAATTTTCCATTACCATGTGTAATAGATAGATATTATGAAGGGTTTAATATCTATTTATGATATTTATGAGATACTTATTCCTATTTAATGAAATATCATATATACCTTCTTACCAACCAAACTTTTGGAAAATAATAATGTTATTCATTCATATGTGTGTTTTACCACCATCACGAAGTGATGTGATTTTTTTATTTAAATTTTAAAAAGTTGTTAATAAATATGGATTTAATAAATATATATTATATACTTGATATTATAATGATTATTTATAGATGATTTAATTTTTTCATTTTTTGTACCATCAATTGAAAATTAAAACATTATTCATGCATACGTACGACCTAACATATCAATGAAAATTTTAATTCATTTTTCAATCTATAATTTTTCAAGATTATAATTATATATATAATGAATATATATGATACTGTAATAATTTAACATATTATTATATTTAATAATAACAAATCTGTATTTATTATTAAGGAGGATCAAGTTCCTTTGAATAAAGTGGAACTCAAGGTAATAGATTTTCATCTGACTTGTAATTTTTTGGGGCACATGCCATTGACACCACTTGTTTTATTTGGCTCATATACTACCCATAAATTTATCAAAGTATTATACTAAATAAATTATGGGATATATAAACCCATATAATATATTTTCTTTCATTTGTAATATGATTCAAAAGATATGAATGTTGAAAGCGTTTTAAGTTACTAATGTATTATTTATCAGGGTTGTTTATTGTTATGTTTTTGATGATGGGATATTATGATCTATATCACAAGAAACTATGATTTTTTATATTTTTATGGTTATTTGTTGATGATTTATTTTTTCCTTTAATTTTACTCATCTAATGTACTCAGTATGCAGAAAATGTATTTTTAATGCAAAACGTCTTTATTTCTCTCTTCTGTTGAAAAAAAACTTTCTTCAATATCCATGATTTCTAAAAATTATTTAAAAAAGGTTTCACTATTATAATATGATTGATTGAAGTTATTTTTTCTAGGTTTTAATTTTTAAATTGGTTTAAAAGGAATCTTCTTTTGCTTTTACATGTGTGGTAATTTTTAGGTTTTTCTAATAAAATGTGAAAAGAATGTTTTTATTTTACTTAAAACGTTTGGAAAAAATTTCATACCATCATGAAAACTAATATTTTTGGAGATACCATTGAATTTATCAATGTTATTTTCCCATAATATTTTTAATTATTATGAATTTTATATGTATTAAAAATATTATTTACATGTGAAAAGGTCATTTTTGTAATGAAATGTTTCGAGTTATATTTCGAAATAATTTCTCATATGAGATTACATAATTGATGTTAATTATGATTTATTGGGGATATGATACAGTTATAAAATTCATAATCTTTATCTTGACGATTAATTATTATTTCTGTGAGATGGTTATGTATCCCATTTATTATCCATTGGTTATGATATAGTGAGATACTAAGCTATTTATGAAACCCATTTTCGTTACATGGGTTATTATGTGATGATATGATGAATGTTTTATGATATATTTTTCAGGGATATGTATGATTTTAATTATTTGATAACAGGTATATAACAACCAAGGATTATGGTTATGTTATTTCCAAAGGGTGGTAGTTGTATTATAACCTTTTAAAATGGTAACTTTATAAACAAGTTTGGTGGTTACATCTTTAAAAATGATGGTGGTTATGTTATTACCAAGGATGGTGTCCAAAATATAAAAAAGTTTGGATGGGATATATATCCCCCTCCAATTCATTGGGTAAGTAGAGTTATGTAAGGAAATAAATATGACTTGAACGGGGAGTGAAACTAGTTCAGTAAGGGCCTTTGTCTACTATTAAAGTATTAGGAGGGAACATTGACTTCTATGATAGATTTGGGAGAGAAACTATTTCACTATGATAGTCTTTTAAATAATAATTTACTACTAAATAAATGATTTTATATGCTAATGTGAATTCTAGAAGATTATGGCTCTTGAAAATTTTATTCCCTTATAGATCATTTTCATATACTCCTTAATGATTAATGTCTTATGAAATTCTATGATTTATTCCATGAATCATGATTTTAATCTATGATATGAAAGGTATTTTTTTAAAAATTCATTCTAATGTAATAATACCCTTATGTTATTATTATCAAATGATCAATGATAACTTTCTTTTTAATCTATACATAGCATTTGAGCTCACCCATTATAATGTTTAAGTTCCCTATGTTATGGTGAATGCTACTAATAATGTTATTTCTAAGAAGGGTTATAGTTATAAATAACTTTTTGGGAAATCATTTGGAACTTTTATGAAGTAGTTATTTATGGGTCTAAATTTCAAAATGAAGAATACCTATATGTTTCTAGCATGAATTGTTTTGTTATGTGCTGAATATGAATCTTTTAAGATTTTATATCTATTTTTGAAAATTATGGTTCGTTAAGAATTATAATTTAGTGAAGTAATAATGATTTAAACTAGATCCATGAGATAGGATTTAAACACAAGAAATGAAAAAAAAAATTATTATAATTATACTAGTACACACTACTCCATCAATGTTTAGGGATTCGTTCTCTAAATTATGGATTTCTATTAAACCATTAAGACAAACAAACTATAGAGTCCGGAATGTCCATTAGTCCTATAATTTTTAAATTTTTTATTTTTTAGGTGTTTTGGATATGTTTTTATATTGTCCATATGTTTGGTGAAATATTTTAGATTAAATATCAATGAGAAGTGAAGAATACACCATGACCAGGGTTATTATGTCATGATCTACTAGATTTAGGAGAATAGTTGTTATGGTCTAGTAGGTTTCACATTGTTTTTTGATGTTTATACTTGTGCTATCATGTTGCACATTTTTTTGGGTCATGAGGATTCTTTTTTTCTCAGGATACATGTGGCTATATTATTTTGTTTTGGTTTTAAAGATTATAACTTTGAGAGTTTTGTTACATTGTAGTGGTCTTGAATGTAATTATCTTATGTGGATTGGATTGGGATTTTCGATCCATGTTCTTGGTTTGGAAGTCTTGGAACCAAGAGGTTATGTGTTGTATTTTTTGATAATCATAGATGCATGATGGTGATTGATGGTTATGATGGTTGTGTGTTTTAAATAATTAATGTGAAGGATTTTTTGATAATATCTTGGGTTGGATTACCAGAATGACACCACTAAAAATAATGAAGGCAAATTTATATCCTTATATATTAAGGACATGGGTTTTAAAATTTTTATTTTGGATTTGAAGTGTTTTTAGGCAGTTTTTATATATTTAAAGAAGGCAGATATGAATTCAATTCTAATGGTTTAGAGTTGAAAATATCTCAAATAATTAGAAATGTAAAAATATGTAAGGATATTTAGAAATAAAATAGTTCCTACATGTATGGGAAACCCAAATTTTGAGATAAATTAGTAATGTAACTTTATGTAAGGGTATGTAAAAATAGAACAACACTTTATGTAAGGGTATCCCTAATTATGAAAATTATTTTAAAGGATTCCACTATTTAAGGGGTTTCATTATATGTTTGGATTTATATATATGATAAATATGATATTGAGGAAATATAATAATAAAATTAATTTAGCTAATAAATTTATATTTAATAATTGTGTGATTATACATTTTATAATATAAGTTGTACATGTGTTGTCACAAATCATATATAAGATATTATGGAGATTATATAAGGTTTTTTAAATGGAGAGAAATTTTAAAAGTGTTGAGTCATATTTATGATACAAAATGACACTCAGAGTGATATGTAATGGATTTGAAATGATATGTAATGTTATAAGGTGAATCTAAGTTCATATGTAAGGGTAATCTATGATATGTAAGAAACATTTGTGGGTATTTTATGCGTACGTTACCGATGAACATGATCTGTAAGATATAATCCTTTCTACTAAATAGAGATGTTATTATATAAAGAAAACACATTATGTACTGATGATACATAAGGGAAAATCTTTATATATAAGATTTATTATTTTCACATGATGAAATATGACATTAGAATAAACTGTTTCTTTTGGATATTTTTCTAGAAGAGTCAATTGTTTTATGAATCTACATGATATATGGTAATTAAATAATGGAAATACTTTGATGAAATAATAAGGGCCAAGGATTTTATTCTATATGTTTTATAGAAAAAAATAATTATTGTTTCATGAATCACCCAAACATAGTGAAGTAAAAGTGGTAATTGAAGAAAAATGATAATGGAACTGATGAGCCATGTCACAGTGGGTGGTTCCCAACCACATATTTTGAATATTTAAAGGATATGAATAATATTTATGTTCAATAACACCATTAAATATTTGGTGGTTATTGAAAAAACTTCATCTAATTTAATGGATATAAATTGTGTACATTTATTTGATTACGTTCATAAATATGAATTTGAAGATGAGTTTGTATAATGATGTAATTTTTTTGGTTTTTTATTTTAAATTAAAAAACATAGTTGGAAATGGGGGGAGATGAATTGAATAAAAATCAAAAAGATCCTAATAGAATAAAAAAAGATAGAAGATGATGAAGATGAAATAGGAAGGGATAGTTTTTAGAATTTTATAAGGATTATTAATTAATGTGGTTCCCATGTTTTTCATTATTTTAATCTAAAATATATGGGTTCTGTTATTACTGGTTGAGTATTGAGTGGAGAACTAGATTAAAGGATTTTTAGTTATCATACATGCATCTGGATTGTTGGAGTAAGGATGTATGAATAAATTGAGGATAATTCCTACAATAGAATTATTTAATATTGTGATTTTTAAGCTTTTTTTGGAATAAATGGTTTCTATTATATTTATATGGTGTTGAATATATCAAGGATTAGAACATGGGAGTATTAAATGGTATATATTTTACAATATTGTCTAATATTATTATGCTGTTCAAATTAGGTATTAATAATAATCCTAGGGTAACCATTTTTACAAAAAACATAGAAGAGGCCAACAAGTATATTCATTGATATATCCTTTAGTAGTGAATGGATTTGTAAAAGAGATTTACCCATTGGAGTCAATAAGATATTAACAAATACCTTATATGAGTAGTGATCCCTGGTGAGTAATTATTTCACCAAAATATTGTATCTATAGTAATTGTTAGTTTATTGTTGATTTATGTTATACTAGTAAAATATTATGTTTATTAACCAATGATTTAACCCCATTTAGGTGAACCATTTATAATCCATGTATCCCTTCATTTTTTATATTCTGTAAATGTTCATGATAGTTGGTGTTGATTTATTCAATAAATAGATAGATTAAACAATTTCATATATATAATGGAAAAATATCCAAAAGAAAAGGCCTGAAGTGAAGGAGATAAACTTTTTTAACACCATAATTCACACACCCTATCAATGTGTCTCAGGTTAAAACTAGTGGTATCAGAGTCCAAAGTAATTTCTTGGTGATTTTTTTCATAAAAATAATGATTGATAAAGAATGTGGAGAATAAAATGTGAGGTACCCTGTTTGACCATTCAAATTATCATGTATATAAGAATATAATTAGATCATATTAACTATTTCATGGGAATCATATTTACCTAAGATAATTTTTTGTAATACATATAATTGATTCTATTTAAAATTATACTAATAAAGTAGATATTAAATTGAAAAATAAAAATGAAAACGATCCAACAAACTAACTTGGATAATTTTCAAATAAATTATACATGAATTTGATAAGTAAAAAGACATACAAACGAAATCAGGACATGATTCTTAATTTTTATAAATGTCATTGAAAAGTATAAGAGGTAATTCTATACGTTTTTATAAATATATTCAATTATTTAATGATGAGTTCATGGGAAAATATTGATTATTTCTTGAACCATATTATATAATTTGTTAGGGGAATACATGCAATTGGTTGTGAGTTTAAATGTGTTGATATAGGAAGGAAAATCATATTAATACAATAACCAACTTAGAATCAAAATTTGCAAAAAATTGAAGAAGAAATTATTAGGGAAATACCTGACAACAATCAGTGAAAAAAACTAGTTTCAAGTGAAATTTGGGTGAATATGAAATTTTCTTTAGATCATTAATCTAAATAAATATAATTTTCTTATAAGAAGGAAATTTAAGAGAATAAATTTGGATAATATGTTTTTGATGATTTAAAAACTATTTTTGAAAGGTAGTTTATAATAGATAATAGAATATTTAAATTTAATTGCCTTTACATTTTTTATTATTGAAATGTTGGTGACAATATTTTTTGGGGTAAAAAATATTTTATGGGGTAGATGTTGAGTTTTAATTAAAATAAAAACTAATAAAATATTTCTCCCCAAGAATGAAATTTATGTATAATAATGTAAAATGGAAAAATATTTAGAGAATACTGATAATAAGAATAGATGCTATTGATACCATGGCAGATCATTTTTAAGGTGTTTAAACATAGCTAATATTAGATTTATAATATTCTATGATCAATACAATATATATATATATCAAAATATGATGTAGAGATGGATGAATAAACATTGGGAGTTATTAATCATAATGTGGAACTTGAAGGGTCTTAGAGGGATTATGATTTTCATAGAAAGAAGAATATGAAGTGATGAGGATTTTTGAATGAATCATCATGTTATGTTCAAGAACATGAGTAAATATTTGATTACCTTGAGAAATTATTTGTATGATATGAAAATTATCAAATGAAACCTAAATAAAAATATGTCTATAATACAAAGATTCATTAACACACTAAGATCATTGAAGACCTTAATATTTACATCAAGGAGATAACTAATGAGATTAAAATACTCGAGGAGGAAGTTGTATATTTTTAAGGAATACTAAGTTTAAAAAAAATTATATAGCCTAATAAATAATATATTGATTGTAATTTTATAAAATAAATCATTAAAATAAAGGGTTAATTGTGTAAAAAACTCTTATGGTAGTTTTGAGCACTCAAAAACCTGTCTATGAGGGTAGTATTGCTCATGTATTTTCTACTGAATTATCAAAGATTAAGATTTAAAATTTTAAGAGTAAAGGGATATATTTTATAAAATAATGTTCTAATTATTTTGGAATTTGTTATTTAATAAGGATTTATATAATATCAACTTATATATGGAGAGATGAAAGTAAAAAAAATTCCCTCTAATGAAGGGTCAATTTTGTGGCTACCTTTTCCACATGATATCTTATTTAATTGAGGAAAATAGTTATTTTAAAGTATAAGAAATTGGAATTCATCAAAGGAAAATAGAAAATTTTAATTTATATTAGAATTGAAATTATATATATATATAAATTAATTTTCACTAAATTTTGGGATAAATCTCATGATTTTAGGAAAACAACATGATACCATTTCTTTAAAAGTCAATTAATAATTAATTAATGTCAATCTAATAAAATACCCTTGGGAAATAGATTTTATCTATTCTAAGAATATTAGTATAACTTAATTTATTTTATGGATCAAAATAAGTATATATTTATAAATATTATCACTCATTTAGAGTTTTTATGGAAGGATAATATGATTAAGATGAAGGTAAAATATATATTATTGTGATGTGTTTAAATGATATGAATAATAGTATTTAGTCGATTATAGAGAGAATGTTATCATCTCAAAATATGGGTAACATGAATCCACTCAAAATGGGAATGTATGATGTGATATGATGGTTCAACTAGAAAATGTTAGAGATATAAAAAAAGGCATGGTAAAACCAGTTTAACCATATATTAATTTAATATTAATAATTTTTTTCTATATTAATGGTCACTAACACCATTTTTAGTGTGTTATAATTATATAACTTGGGATTGGATGTTAAATTCAATGAAAGTGGATAATATATTAATAGAATGATTGGAAACAGTTGTATGGTTTATTTCAAAACCAATGTGAACTTTTAACAATTGAACACAATGTATAATACTTATCTCTTAACGATAGAATAAAATTATAACATCCTGAGATTCTAAAATATCAATATCATATTTGATAGCATGTATGAAATGAAACACCTAGAGTTTATGGGAATGTAACATCACAATAATGTAAGAAAAAATTATTTTTATATAAAATAAATCTCTTAGATAGAATGTTTTACATGAAACAGTGAGTTTAAATGAAATGTTTTGTACTATTAAAATTTTATTATTTCAAATGATGTGATCTTATAAGAATAGGAATGGTGGGTATGAAAACTACCAAATAAATTATTAAAATTATATGCTTTACAAATTTATAATATAAATAATGTTGGTATCTATTTATTATAGATATAATTAGAACTATTTGGAAGAAATATAATTGTTTCTAAATAACATTATTTTTTCTAAAAGACGGTTTAGTTTTTCTTTCCAGAACAATTTTAAAATAAATTGTTTAAAATTTATGAATGGATTTTGAAAAATGGATTATATATTTAGAATAATTATAATTTATATTATCTAATATGTTCATAATAAATTATTTCCATAATTAATAATATAAATTGAATGAATTTTCCACCACGGATAAGGTAAAAACTGATTTACGAAGGGGTTAAAATAAAATGATAAGTGTTAAAATGACAAATAAACATACCAAAAATACATTTAATGAACATATTTAGACCATAAAAAGTATAATTATTAATAATAATACATTTTTGGAATTTGAAAAATAGTTGTACACCTTTTCCTATTCAAAAATTACATATGTGCCTCTCACATAAACTTATAAAAGGCCACTCACTCTCTGATATTATTTACACATCCAAACCCTTTTGGGCCATCCAATAATTATCCAAATAACTTCCCAACATAAATCAACTCACCCTATAATCCTTATTTTTTTACAAACACAACCTCATCTTGATTTTGGTAAAAAACCATTGGAGGTTATCGGAAGAAGATGCAACATTCTTCAAAGAGTGTTTTTTTATTATTTCTTACTCCAATTTTTTAATGAATATTAAAACATTATGATTTATTAAACTCCATATATGACATATAAATAATTTTTTATGTTTATTTAATTACCCACAACCTCCCCGACATCCATCAAATTTATTACAAAATCATTATTTATGTGCACGACGTCTACCACCTCACAAACGGATGTAAATCATTTTTTTCATTACCACCTCTGATGGTTAGGTATGATGATATATACCAAGTATATATATATATATTATTAATTTCATAATTATACCTATGTATTAATTATTCCTTATATAACATTGTTTACCTTCCATTATTTAGGGGATACAATAATATCGCTTATTGGTACAGCAGACAACCACCTCACAAAGTGATGTGATTCTTCTTCCACCATCATTTTACAAGGAAGGTTATTAGGATACAATTAATGATTAAATTTTATATAAATTACATAAATATAATAATAATGACATATTTATAATTATTAAAATCAAAATATGTCATTTTATTTCTTACCTTCACAATCACTTAATGATTATAACCTCATTGGTGTGTGTGTGTGTGGACAATTGAATTCACGAAGTGATGTGACTATCTTATTATCCCCAAACATCCTGGATGATATATATATATATTTGATTAATTTATATGGTATTTAGGATATTATTATAATTATATAATGGCAAAATATTACTTAACTCGTTTCCATAATGATCTTTAAAAAATAGAAACACCACTTATGTGTACGTGCAACCTTCCATCTACAAGATTGTAATGTAGTTAATTTTTGAAAATAATAAATCATTATTTGGTTTAAATCTTTAAATTATGTATAAATATTAAAATTATTTTAGAATTTTTAATATAGATATGTAGAAATAATGATCTCTTCATCAAATAGTCAACCAACCAAATTCATTTTTGTAACATAAGTAAAATATAGTCAAAACATCAAATGTAAACATAATTGATTAAGTAATTTTATATAAGATGATAATAAGTAAAAAAAGGAATAATAAAAATTAAAATATTTATTAAGTGAATATATATTTAAAAGAATATTATTATTTATGATTACAGGGGATATACTTGACAACTCGGACTCAAGGTAAGGGTTTCTGATCTCACATTTTATTATGCGAGACATATTCCATATTCACCAATTCATTATTCTCTACTATGTATATTACTCCCTTTTGGTTGTTATATCATGAATTAATTTATCTTCATGGTGTTTAATGTTTCATTTAATGTTGTTTATTTCATTAGTGTTATTAATCAAATTTTACCAAATTGTAAAGGTTTTATTTCAAAATCTCATCATTATTCGAGATTGTTTATGTTTACGTATCTTTTGTGGAAATTATTTGATATTTCTATCATGAAAAAAATTATTTTATTGACAACTATTTTTTCATGAACTTTTGAAGAAATAATATTTATTAACCCTTTTCAACATAAAATGATTGAGAAAAGATTTTTTGAAAAATACCACTTTTGTGTTACTTTTGTCAGAAATCCTTTTTCACCAAAATCCACGTTTTATAAATCATATATAATTTTTTTTATAATTTAAATATTGATTTATTAATTACTTTTCAATAATTTTTTATTTTTCCATAAAAATTATAATGTGAATATTTTAGCAATATAAAATATAGTTCCCATTTCTCTTTTAAAAAAATGTGAAAGGAAGATTTGTTTTATCATGTACGACATGAACATAAATTACCACCACTATGAACACTCAATGTTTTCAATATTATTTTACAACATTTGAAGGTTATTTTCAAATAAAAGTATTTTCAGTTATTTTTTTATTTTTTTAATGTTTATTTTCCAAATTAAAAGATTATTTTCCTAAAAAATATATTTAAGAATAATTTTTGATATTTATATTCATCAATGACATCGAAACTCAATTATACTTATGGTCCAGTATAGATATGTTATATTGATATCATATTTAGTATTAAATAGATTTTTTATGCTCTATTTTAATGGGTATGTACTATTTTGATACAATTCATATTAATTTGGATTGTTTATAATTATGCTTGTTGAGTAGGGTAATTATTTACATTTCATATGGGAATTTTTAAATAAAAATGGTTTTGTTGATTATGTTTCATCCCTTTCATTTGTGGAATTCATTATAATTATCATTTGACATGTAGGGCCCATTATATCACTTAATGCATCGGTAGGTCTCAGAAATCACAGTATACTGGGTTTTGGCTTAGGCCATACCCATTTAAAAATATGTATTGGAACAATTCCATTATGCTATTGGTTTTAATAACACAAGGCCGGAATGGTATGTTTTAGATTTACAACATTTTAAATTCCATATTTATGAAATATGTTATTTATATTTATTAATATAATTCCACTTTTTATAATATCTATGTATTTTAATCATGTTCAAGTGATTATTTATATGGAATTATTTTATCATCATTTATTCATTCCATATTATGATCAAATTATTATTTATATGTAATATGTTTTAGTTATTTACCTCTCAAATTTTGATTATTCCATATTTATTCATAGCTTACACTATACAATTACCTTTATATAGTATCTGAGCTCACCCCTTTATTTTTTCCCCAGGATACAAGGAAGTATTTTTTTATTGATATATAGTGGTAAGAAAATTGAAATAATGGAATTGTAAAAAAATCATATGTGTATTTTATGTTTTGAAATGTATTTTTAATTCAAGAATCTTTCCAATTTTCCAAGAATACATATCTATTCATTTCTCTGTGATACAATTCCATGTATCGTATCTTAATATAAGAAATTATAAATTGGTCGTGGGATTTTAGTGTTGGGGATACTATAGTATGTATTAAAGAAAGTGTAATCTAAAACATGGGATATAGTCCAAGAAAAACATATATTAGGGAACATACCCCTATAAAATAAATTGAGTATAAGTATATAAGAATATACTAACAATTTTAAAGGAAGATATTATGTT
The DNA here is from genome assembly GCA_963277665.1 of Viscum album. NCBI lineage: Eukaryota > Viridiplantae > Streptophyta > Magnoliopsida > Santalales > Viscaceae > Viscum > Viscum album. Next base: position 550,278,937 of record OY728140.1, read on the forward strand.
TTTTTCATAGAAATACAATGTTCTAAAGATACAAAAAGTAAACATTGTTCTAGCATAGAGGTACCTAGGGGTAATAACTCGAAAAAAGGGAACATTGGGATTCACCCGATCATCACATGGTGTATGAAAATGTGCATTACTCCACACTTGGTTTGACATTTACCCGTGATATTTTTATGATTAATCTAATTATCTTTACAAACCATTATGAATTATTTAAAAATAATGATATACTAAAAGAATCCAAGTTTCGAATTATGAGATTTTATATGCATAATTTTTTCAATTTATTTTTTGTATTTCACTAGTTTTGGAATTATACATTATTCTTCATAATTATATAATGTATTGTGGTGTATTCCATCATTTAGAAATATAACCTAACAGAAGGAATGTGAACTGCCTGAATGCACTAAATACAAAGAGTATGAATGATCATTTCATTGATGTGATCAAGAAAATATTTTAAAGGGAACTATTCTCCCAAACCTTACCATGATACAAGGACATAATATCATATGCCAAAAATATATGGAATTAATTTTCAATGTAAAATTTCATTGAAAGTAATCAGCAAAAGAAAATTATGGAAGATAAAATACATATAAAGGGAGGAAAGGAAAGACGAATTTCCCGAATGTGATAATTGTGAAAATAAACATGAATTTACTTACTTAAAGGGAATGGGAGTGTGATAAAACTATAGAGAGAAAGGACACCATCTTCAGGGTTATAATGGAAATAAAATGGATACTTTTTTTAATGCTTCAACTACAATATGATATGGCACTCTGTAAACAAATTCCTCTATCATCGAAGGAATATACCTCAAATGTAGCTAATTGGTCAGTGTAAAATTTATGTTGTAACCAAAAATATTGTGTAATTATTAATTTTCTTGTTTTTGGAATCAATAATTTTGCCATCTGAGTATTTTTTCAATAATATCCTAGTTATATGAATTATGAGATGAATAAGGATTTTATTTTAGTACTTTTTTAATAATGACTTGAAAGTGTATATTTAATTTTTCTAATAACCATGGAAAATGATTTAGTGTAAATTTTAACTTCTTCAAAACCACATGATTGAGGGAAAGACAATCCCTAATATGTTTCTAATGTTATGTTAATGATTTTTGGAGAATGATATAATGGATATTGAATAGTAAATTGAATATTATTAAATACCTTGGAACTGGTTAATGATTTGTTGGAAAAGTTATTTAGGCTATCATTGATGGCGATAACAATATTATTGGATTTATATAATAAATCCAACATTCTATATTTTATTTATTGAACAAATAAGAATATATTTTTTCTATAAGGTTATATGGAAATTTTTTATTAAAATGTTTTAGGATAATTCATGATGAAGGTATTCACATGTTCATTATTTGATGATTAAGAGAAACATCATGTAGTATAAGGCCCCAGCCTTAAACCTTACATAATCTTGAGTTATTAAAAGATTACACATTGAGGATCTTTTCGGGTTTAGAGTTTTAGAGAATTAGATCATAAAACTTGCATTACATTCCACATATAAAAAAAGTGGTTACATAAAGATAGTATTCTTCATTCCCATCAACAGAAACACATTTAAAATAAAACATGGATTATTTCTTGACACATCCTTAACTCTATCATCTTATCATGTACCTTTCCCTTGACCTGTGAAAAACATTTCAAAAACTTGGGATGAGCATAAAAACTCAGTATGGGTTATATAAAAAAAACATGGAAAGGAAACATGAGTTCATATATACATAAGAATGAAATCATACTTTACCCATAAAACATAGGCACATTAACATACCTCATAAAATCATGAATAAATCATAGAAATCATAAGACATAAAGGTAACTTGAGGCATTCATAACATTCTTACGTAGGGAGTAACCCTCTTGGTTACGTTTGGAATACCCATCACAGTATATTCCCTAACAATCTCCTCGGAGAAACCTTAACGTTTCACTCCTTCGCGTTACCCAAAGCATTGGAGAGCTATAACGGGCTCACCCGCCCTTAGTTTATCACGGAACCACCCGTCTTCATAATAATGCCCAAGAACCATAACATAATCACATCACATAAAACATGCATAAAGGAAACATAAAATTTCCACATTTCAATCACGAGATATCAATACAACACATTGATATAAAAACATTATGAAAACCATTTTCAATACTAAAATAAAAGAAAAGTAAAACATGGTATTTATTTTTCTTTTAAAAAGAAGGTATGGCTTGTAGAGGAAGCCGAAACTCAAATAACGGTCACGACGGCGGAGAAGTCGTTGTCGACAAAAACATTCCCTTTTGTCGTTTAGTAAATGATTCGTATAAAAAAGATTCCTTTTGAATAAACGTAAAAGTCAAAGGGTTTTATACACTGTATAAAAGAAAGTTGTGTATAAAATAAAATATACCTCAATGAAAGGAGATTGAGACGAAGTCCCATACCTCGTATCCGACTTGACCCAACCATTCTTTAATCTCCTGAATAATAAACTTGAGTTAATCTATACTTGCTTATGAATCTTTTTCAAGTTCATTATTCCTTTTATACCATGTTATGAACATCATGTAATCAGTTAAGTTAAAAATGTTCATTTTGTCGGTATTTGGTTCTTAAGTCAAAAATAGACTTCTTACATTACATGTTGTTAATTTGGTCAAAGGTTCATTATATCCAGAATGGTATTCATGATTTAGATATCATATATGTCATATATATCCAGTACATACATTCATTTATAATATTACATAATCATTTAGAGGTAAGAAATGAAATGCACCGTTCATGGAGACGGTAAGCCGTACGTACGCATGAACGCTACTTCCATTTCTATTTCATATTTTCTGGAATGGAATCATAATGATATAAGATTATATTATAATTCCAGTATAATAACATATATAATATCATTAACTTTTTCCTTTACACATCCCACATATGGTATTAACGAATCAAATCACTTTCAGGGGGCGGTAGTCCGCACTTCCTAAAATGAAGATATCGTGTTTACCCATAATGGAAACCATAAAGGTATGCCAAAAATGAAAAAAACAGAAGCTTAAGGAAAACATAAACATATTATATATCATATATAAAAAATAGTGACATCATAATGGCCACCTTTGAAGGTGTTAAATGAGTGTTGAACAATCATCGTTTCGGGAGGCAGAATTTCGCCATCCACGGAAACCGTATGTTCTTTAACCATTTGATGTAGTTGTGTGAGAGTGTAGCTCAAATAAATATTATAACAACATCCTAGTATATTGATGATACTGTTGTTGTTACAAAAGAAGTAAATAAAAAGAGTTTAGGGGGTTGTAGAAGCAAAATAAAACAAATGAACATTAGAGAATGCATTACCTTTAAAAGTGTAACTCCTTTTGATTTGAGCCTAAAGGCTTCCTTTGAAAGGATTCTTCCCAAAGGTAATCCTATAGGATTAGGATAGGGATGTGGAGAGAGTAATGGGCAGGGGTTGGCTGAGCCAAAGGCTTGAGAAGTGTGTGAAATGAGGTAGAGGTGGGGGCCTTTTATAAGAGGAGAGGAGCGGCACTTTTGGAAAGTAAAGAAATATTACTTTATTTGAAAATGTGTTTCGGTTTCAAAAGGTCCCACATTGATATAATTCGTGGATAAGTTGATAAGGGTTCTAAATCCACTCATCCAATTGGTTTTGGACATGTGTAGTTCATATATTTTATATTATCTTTCCATTTTATTTAAATCATCAAATAATGATGTCATCACTGCATCATTATTATGTCATAAATAATTTAATTTATTTAATGTCTAAAAATCATAAAAAAATACTATCATGTAGGAAATCTTTTTATCTTTCCAATGATTATTTATAATAAAAAATCTGATCTTTATAACCCCATGTAAAAATTGTTTTCGTAAAACATCTCTTGTTTGTGTCATTTTTACTTTAACATTTAATAAAAAGTTATATATGTCATTTCCCAACCAAAGTGGATCAATGGGGTCCCCAAGTTGACCCATGGCTTTTCTTGGTCGGTCATGATACAACCAATAGGTTTAGGACAAGTGTCATGGTGTTTTCACATTCTTATAATATCATTTTTACCTTAAACTACACTAATTACCTCTAATCGCGATTAAAAACTTAATAAGTTACTATTCACCAAAAAAAATTATTTTTATCCCATTGAACCACATTTTAATTCTTAATGACAACCATGTATGTCTGATTTTTTAAATTCAAAACACATAAGTGGTAAAATTTCATTTAAACGAAAAATCAGCTTTAATAAGTACCACTTAGTGGTTTCACTATTCATCAAAAATTGAAGTTTTTCAGAAAAATCCCAAAAATTCACCCTAAGCTATATTTGATATTCCGAATTCAAAAATGAAGTCCGTTTTACAAAATTCAAAACATATTAGTCACATTAATTAATTTAATAATTAATTCCCGTTGTCATAGCAAATAGCGTGTTTTTATAAAACAATAAGTATCAAAAGATTGACACTAGTTTAAGTCTGATTTCAATGTGAAATTAATTCCAACGACCACTATTGGATTTAATGGTAAAAATATTTTCTAATTTCACTTTAAAACTAATTCAAAATATTATCTAATCATATAAATAAATTAGATTAAAAAGAGGTTTTGAATTAAAACACAACATTCTACACTATTCATTAAAAAAAATGAACTTTATCGGAAAAATACCAAAAAATTACACAAAGTAAAATTTGATGTCCCGATTCTTAATAAGAGTTTTATTTGGTCCAAAAGAATGTTTAAGAGTGAAAAAAACTATATTTAATGACGGTTCTCCATCAAAAGGTGATAAGTGAACCTTTAGTGAAAACTAGAGCATATACGCCTAAAATTGAATTCTTTCCATATTTTAAGCCTTTATCTTTTATTGTACAAATTTAAAAATATTTAAGAACATATATAATCATATTTTAGTTATTTCTATCCATTCCCGCCATTACAACGGCTACATGTTAACTATCATTTAAAATAATATTATTTTATTATTAGAGTGCAACGTAAGATTCCCAAGAAACTCGTTGTTGCATGTTGGGTACGCCATCGAGCATAGCGTCCCCTTTAAAGTCATATTAATATTTTATTCACAAATATGGATAAATATGAAAATGTCATATTCCTTATTTACCTGGGGTGTTACATCCTTCCCCCCTTTTGGAAATTGCGTCCTCGCAATTTTAAAATTGCACTTGGAATCATCCTTGAACGTCCCACATCGGAACAAGAGTCGGTAAAACAATCTCTTTAAAATAAAGAAAGATAAGCATAGAGGTCACCCGAGTTAACCCATACTAGGATTACAAGTATGAAAACATGGACATGGATGAGAAAACATAGGTTCATGTTCTCATGGAGAGTGATAAAAAACATGTTTAGGAGAAAGTTAACCATGAGAAAATCACAAACTTGTGATGGGTTAAACGGTATTCGATTCCCCAGTAAGAAAAGTTAATAGACAACATTTTTGTTTTAAGTTACTTTTTATTGAGGAATTTATTCATAAGGAAACATAATCACTTATCATGTTGACTTTCAACTTTTATTAGATTCCTTAATCAAACTCATATTTTCTCCAGAAGTCGAGTATTTAGGAAGACTTGTTCACATTAAGAGTACTATAATCAACTTTTAGAAAATCACCTAATCCACAAAAGAGAACTATATACTTCCCATGTCATTAGACTTTAACCAAAACCAAAACCAAAAAGGTTAGTACAAGATCAGATAATCCAGAAAAGGATAACCCCTTATAAAAAGAAAATCTATTCTTAATCTCCAAAATTTTTCCAACAAAACCTAAAGTTCAACGAGGACCATCCGATAAACAATTTGTCCATAAAACTTTTCAAAGTAAACCAATATAAGATTGAAACCCAAATATTTTAAGGATTTAGTCGCATAGTCTTCCAAGATAAATCATTAGATTTATCTCCAAACAATATCAGTTGCTCCTAAAGTCTCGTTTTGAAAAGTAATTAACCTAATCACATATCCTCCATGATAGGTTAATCATTTTCATAAATAACCCAAAATCAACTTAATCTTAATTCATAAAATCGTATAACTAGAATGAATCAGTCAAACTAACCAGGGACTTCACGTAGTCCAGTGGTAGGCGATAAATACTAGTCGCACATTGGTTGTGGGTTCGATTCCCGCAGCTTTGTCCGACGTGACGGGATGTCACACGGTCTACGTGTTGTCCTTTTTCCAAAACTATATAATTCTTAAAACATTCCCCAAAATGAGATAAAATCTTCAAGAATAATCATAACATATTTTAACCTCAAGTTTATCTCATGCCCTTCATTTTCCATCCTATCATAGAGTAACCCATAATTACCTAAAAAGTAAGGATCATATAAACCCTAATGGTTACCTTAATAATTATTACCTGATTTTTCACATCAAGTTGTCCATATCGTACATGATGCATTAGAGAACTCACCAAGGTTGAAGTGTTTGATCATGAATCCTTGATAGTTGGTTTAGAACAGCCATGAGATTTCTCATTGAATACCCCATTTCATCGAGTCATTTAATCAGAGAACCACCACAGTTTCCTTCAAACCAATTGTCACTTTGGTGCCTGGTAGATCCATCCATTCACTAAAAACAGAAATGTCAGTGTGAGTATATCAACAAAACCATCATGTACTAATGAGGAAGGTAAACACTAAGATACAATTACCCATTCACTTTATCTAAAACTAGGACTCTTTCTGAAATCCTAACCATTATGGTAATGTAACTTATGCTTAAAGAATACCCTAGCCTCTAAATTTATCTAAACCGACCTCTGATACCAACTATAAGGCCCAAGCCTTAAAACCTTACTTAATCTTGAGTTATTACAAGATTACACATTGAAGATCTTTTCAGGTTTAGAGTTTTAGAGAATTAGATCATAAAACTTGCATTACATTCCACATATAAACAAAGTGTTTACATAAAGATAGTATTCTTCATTCCCATAAATGGAAACACATTTAAAATAAAACATGGATTATTTCTTGACACATCCTTGACTCTATCATCTTATCATGTACCTTTCCCTTGACATTTGAAAAACATTTCGAAAACATGGGATGAGCATAAAAACTTAGTATGGGTTATATAAAAAAAACATGGAAAGGAAACATGAGTTCATATATACATAAGAATGAAATCATACTTTACCCATAAAACATAGGAACTTTAACATACCTCATAAAATCATGAATAAATCATAGAAATCATAATACATAAAGGTAACTTGAGGCATTCATAACATTCTTACGTAGGGAGTAACCCTCTTGATTACGTTTGGAATACCTATCACAGTATATTCCCTAAAAATCTCTTCGGAGAAACCTTAACGTTTCACTCCTTCTCGTTACCCAATGCATTGGAGAGCTATAACGGGCTCACCCGCCCTTATTTTATCACGGAACCACCCATCTTCATAATAATGCCCAAGAACCATAACATAATCATATCACATAAAACATGCATAAAGGAAACATAAAATTTCCACATTTCAATCACGAGATATCAATACAACACATTGATATAAAAACATTATGAAAACCATTTTCAATACTAAAATAAAAGAAAAGCAAAACATGGTATTTATTTTTCTTTTAAAAAGAAGGTATGGATTGTAGAGGAAGCCGAAACTCAAATAACGGTCACGACGGCGGAGAAGTCGTTGTCGACAAAAACATTCCCTTTTGTCGTTTAGTAAATGATTCGTATAAAAAAGATTCCTTTTGAATAAATGTAAAAGTCAAAGGGGTTTATACACTGTATAAAAGAAAGTTGTGTATAAAATAAAATATGCCTCAATGAAAGGAGATTGAGACGAAGTCCCATACCTCGTATCCGACTTGACCCGACCGTTCTTTAATCTCCTGAATAATAAACTTGAGTTAATCTCTACTTTCTTATGAATCTTTTTCAAGTTAATTATTCCTTTTATACCATGTTATGAACATCATGTAATCAGTTAAGTTAATAATGTTCATTTTGTCGGTATTTGGTTCTTAAGTCAAAAATAGACTTCTTACATTACATGTTGTTAATTTGGTCAAAGGTTCATTATATCCAGAATTGTATTCATGATTTAGATATCATATATGTCATATATATCCTGTACATACATTCATTTATAATATTACATAATCATTTAGAGGTAAGAAATGAAATGCACCGTTCATGGAGACGGTAAGCCGTACGTACGCATGAACGCTACTTCCATTTCTATTTCATATTTTCTGGAATGGAATCATAATGATATAAGAGTATATTATAATTCCAGTATAATAACATATATAATATCATTAACTTTATCCTTTACACATCCCACATATGGTATTAACGAATCAAATCACTTTCAGGGGGCGGTAGTCCGCACTTCCGAAAATGAAGATATCGTGTTTACCCATAATGGAAACCATAAAGGAATGCCAAAAATGAAAAAAAAAGCTTAAGGAAAACATAAACATATTATATATCATATATAAAAAATAGTGACATCATAATGGCCACCTTTGAAGGTGTTAAATGAGTGTTGAACAATCATCATTTCGGGAGGCAGAATTTCGCCATCCACGGAAACCGTATGTTCTTTAACCATTTGATGTAGTTGTGTGAGAGTGTTGCTCAAATAAATATTATAACAACATCCTAGTATATTGATGATACTGGTTTTGTTACAAAAGAAGTAAATAAAAAGAGTTTAGCGGGTTGGAGAAGCAAAATAAAACAAATGAACATTAGTGAATGAATTACCTTTAAAAGTGTAACTCCTTTTGATTTGAGCCTAAAGGCTTCCTTTGAAAGGATTCTGCCCAAAGGGAATCCTCTAGGATGAGGAGAGGGATGTGTAGAGAGTAAATGGGCAGGGGTTGGACGAGCCAAAGGCTTAGGAAGTGTGTGAAATGAGGTAGAGGTGGGGGCCTTTTATAAGAGGAGAGGAGGGGCACTTTTGGAAAGTAAAGAAATATTACTTTATTTGAAAATGTGTTTCGGTTTTAAAAGGTCCCACATTGATATAATTCGTGGATAAGGTGATAAGGGTTCGAAATCCACTCATCCAATTGGTTTTGTACATGTTTAGTTCATAGATTATATATTATCTTTCCATTTTATTTAAATCGTCAAATAATGATGTCATCACTACATCATTATTATGTCATAAATAATTTAATTTATTTTATTTCTAAAAATCATAAAACAAAATACTATGATGTAGGAAATCGTTTTATCTTTCCAATGACTATTTATAATCAAAAATCTGATCTTTATAACCCCATGTAAAAATTGTTTTCGTAAAACATCTCTTGTTTGTGTCATTTTTACTTTAACATTTAATAAAAAGTTATTTATGTCATTTCCCAACCAAAGTGGATCAATGGGGTCCCCAAGTTGACCCATGGCTTGTCTTGGTCGGCCATGATACAACCAATAGGTGTAGGACAAGTGTCATGGTGTTTTCACATTCTTATAATATCATTTTTACCTTAAACTACACTAATTACCTCTAATCGCGATTAAAAACTTAATAAGTTACTATTCACCAAAAAAAAATTATTTTTATCCCATTGAACCACATTTTACTTCTTAATGACAACCATGTATGTCGGATTTTTGAAATTAAAAACACATAAGTGGTAATATTTCATTTAAACGAAAAATCAGCTTTAATAAGTACCACTTAGTGGTTTCACTATTCATCAAAAATTGAAGTTTTTCAGAAAAATCCCAAAAATTCACCCTAAGCTATATTTGATATTCCGAATTCAAAAATGAAGTCCGTTTTAAATAATTCAAAACATATTAGTCAGATTAATTAATTTAATAATTAATTCCCGCTGTCATAGCAAATAGCGTGTTTTTATAAAACAATAAGTATCAAAAGATTGACAGTAGTTTAAGTCTGATTTCAAAGTGAAATTAATTCCAACGACCACTATTGGATTTAATGGTAAAAATATTTTCTAATTTCACTTTAAAACTAATTCAAAATATTATCTAATCATATAAATAAATTAGATTAAAAAGAGGTTTTGAATTAAAACACAACATTCTACACTATTCATTAAAAAAATGAACTTTATCGGAAAAATACCAAAAAATTACACAAAGTAAAATTTGATGTCCCGATTCTTAATAAGAGTTTTATTTGGTCCAAAAGAATGTTTAAGAGTGAAAAAAACTATATTTAATGACGTTTCTCCATCAAAAGGTGATAAGTGAACCTTTAGTAAAAACTAGAGCATATACGCCTAAAATTGAATTCTTTCCATATTTTAAGCCTTTATCTTTTATTGTACAAATGTAAAAATATTTAAGAACATATATAATCATATTTTAGTTATTTCTATCCATTCCCGCCATTACAACGACTACATGTTAACTATCATTTAAAATAATATTATTTTATTATTAGAGTGCAACGTAAGATTCCCAAGAAACTCGTTGTTGCGTGTTGGGTACGCCATCGAGCATAGCATCCCCTTTAAAGTCATATTAATATTTTATTCACAAATATGGATAAATATGAAAATGTCATATTCCTTATTTACCTGGGGTGTTACATCCTTCCCCCCTTTTGGAAAGTTGCGTCCTCGCAATTTTAAAATTGCACTTGGAAACATCCTTGAACGTCCCACATCGGAACAAGAGTCGGTAAAACAATCTCTTTAAAATAAAGAATGATAAGCACAGTGGTCACCCGAGTTAACCCATACTAGGATTCCAAGTATGAAAACATGGACATGGAGGAGAAAACATAGGTTCATGTTCTCATGGAGAGTGATAGAAAACATGTTTAGGAGAAAGTTAACCATGGGAAAATCACAAACTTGTGATGGGTTAAACGGTATTCGATTCCCCAGTAGGAAAAGTTAATAGACAACATTTTTGTTTTAAGTTACTTTTTATTGAGGAATTTATTCATAAGGAAACATAATCACTTATCATGTTGACTTTCAACTTTTATTATATTCCTTAATCAAACTCATATTTTCTCCAGAAGGTGAGTATTTAGGAAGACTTGTTCACATTAAGAGTACTATAATCAACTTTTAGAAAATCACCTAATCCACAAAAGAGAACTATATACTTCCCATGTCATTAGACATTAACCAAAACCAAAACCAAAAAGGTTAGTACAAGATCAGATAATCCAGAAATGGATAACCCCATATAAAAAGAAAATCTATTCTTAATCTCCAAAATTTGTCCAACAAAACCCAAAGTTCAACGAGGACCATCCGATAAACAATTTGTCCATAAAATTTTTCAAAGTAAACCAATATAAGATTGAAACACAAATATTTGAAGGATTTAGTCGCATAGTATTCAAAGATAAATCATAACATTTATCTCCAAACAATATCAGTTTCTCCTAAAGTCTCGTTTTGAAAAGTAATTAACCTAATCACATATCCTCCATGATAGGTTAATCATTTTCATAAATAACCCAAAATCAACTTACTCTTAATTCATAAAATCGTATAACTATAATGAATCAGTCAAACTAACCAGGGACTTCACGTAGTCCAGTGGTAGGCGATAAATACTAGTCGCACATTGGTTGTGGGTTCGATTCCCGCAGCTTTGTCTGACGCGACGAGATGTCACACGGTCTACGTGTTGTCCTTTTTCCAAAACTATATAATTCTGAAAACATTCCACAAAATGAGATAAAATCTTCAAGAATAATCATAACATATTTTAACCTCAAGTTTATCTCATGCCCTTCATTTTCCATCCTATCATAGAGTAACCCATAATTACATAAAAAGTAAGGATCATATAAACCCTAATGGTTACCTTAATAATTATTACCTGAATTTTCACATCAAGTTGTCCAACTCGTACATGATGCATTAGAGAACTCACCAAGGTTGAAGTGGTTGATCATGAATCCTTGATAGTTGGTTTAGAACAGCCATGAGATTCCTCATTGAATACCCCATTTCATCGAGTCATTTAATCAGAGAACCACCACAGTTTCCTTCAAACCAATTTTCACTTTGGTGCCTGCTAGATCCATCCTTTCACTAAAAACAGAAATGTCAGTGTGAGTATATCAACAAAACCATCATGTACTAATGAGTAAGGTAAACACTAAGATACAATTACTCATTCACTTTATCTAAAACTAGGACTCTTTCTGAAATCCTAACCATTATGGTAATGTCACTTATGCTTAAAGAATACCCTAGCCTCTAAAGTTATCTAAACCGACCTCTGATACCAACTATAAGGCCCCAGCCTTAAAACCTTACTTAATCTTGAGTTATTACAAGATTACACATTGAGGATCTTTTAAGGTTTAGAGTCTTAGAGAATTAGATCATAAAACTTGCATTACATTCCACTTATAAACAAAGAGGTTATATAAAGATAGTATTCTTCATTCCCATCAATGGAAACACATTTAAAATAAAACATGGATTATTTCTTGACACATCCTTGACTCTATCATCTTATCATGTACCTTTCCCTTGACCTGTGAAAAACATTTCAAAAACTTGGGATGAGCATAAAAACTCAGTATGGGTTATATAAAAAAAACATGGAAAGGAAACATGAGTTCATATATACATAAGAATGAAATCATACTTTACCCATAAAACATAGGCACTTTAACATACCTCATAAAATCATGAATAAATCATAAAAATCATAAGACATAAAGGTAACTTGAGGCATTCATAACATTCTTACGTAGGGAGTAACCCTCTTGGTTACGTTTGGAATACCCATCACAGTATATTCCCTAAAAATCTCTTCGGAGAAACCTTAACGTTTCACTCCTTCACGTTACCCAATGCATTGGAGAGCTATAACGGGCTCACCCGCCCTTAGTTTATCACGGAACCACCCGTCTTTATAATAATGCCCAAGAACCATAACATAATCATATCACATAAAACATGCATAAAGGAAACATAAAATTTCCACATTTCAATCACGAGATATCAATACAACACATTGATATAAAAACATTATGAAAACCATTTTCAATACTAAAATAAAATAAAAGTAAAACATGGTATTTATTTTTCTTTTAAAAAGAAGGTATGGCTTGTAGAGGAAGCCGAAACTCAAATAACGGTCACGACGGCGGAGAAGTCGTTGTCGACAAAAACATTCCCTTTTGTAGTTTAGTAAATGCTTCGTATAAAAAAGATTCCTTTTGAATAAACGTAAAAGTCAAAGGGGTTTATACACTGTATAAAAGAAAGTTGTGTATAAAATAAAATATGCCTCAATGAAAGGAGATTGAGACGAAGTCCCATACCTCGTATCCGACTTGACCCGACCGTTCTTTAATCTCCTGAATAATAAACGTGAGTTAATATATACTTGCTTATGAATCTTCTTCACATTCATTATTCCTTTTATACCATGTTATGAACATCATGTAATCAGTTAAGTTAATAATGTTCATTTTGTCGGTATTTGGTTCTTAAGTCAAAAATAGACTTCTTACATTCCATGTTGTTAATTTGGTCAAAGGTTAATTATATCCGGAATGGATTCATGATGTAGATATCATATATGTCATATATATCCAGTACATACATTCATTTATAATATTACATAATCATTTAGAGGTAAGAAATGAAATGCACCGTTCATGGAGACGGTAAGCCGTACGTACGCATGAACGCTACTTCCATTTCTATTTCATATTTTCTGGAATGGAATCATAATGATATAAGAGTATATTATAATTCAAGTATAATAACATATATAATATCATTAACTTTATCCTTTACACATCCCACATATGGTATTAACGAATCAAATCACTTTCAGGGGGCGGTAGTCCGCACTTCCTAAAATGAAGATATCGTGTTTACCCATAATGGAAACCATAAAGGTATGCCAAAAATGAAAAAAACAGAAGCTTAATGAAAACATAAACATATTATATATCATATATAAAAAATAGTGACATCATAATGGCCACCTTTGAAGGTGTTAAATGAGTGTTGAACAATCATCGTTTCGGGAGGCAGAATTTCTCCATCCACGGAAACCGTATGTTCTTTAACCATTTGATGTAGTTGTGTGAGAGTGTAGCTCAAATAAATATTATAACAACATCCTAGTATATTGATGATACTGGTTTTGTTACAAAAGAAGTAAATAAAAAGAGTTTAGGGGGTTGGAGAAGCAAAATAAAACAAATGAACATTAGAGAATGAATTACCTTTAAAAGTGTAACTCCTTTTGATTTGAGCCTAAAGGCTTCCTTTGAAAGGATTCTGCCCAAAGGGAATCCTATAGGATGAGGAGAGGGATGTGGAGAGAGTAAATGGGGAGGGGTTGGCCGAGCCAAAGGCTTGAGAAGTGTGTGAAATGAGGTAGAGGTGTGGGCCTTTTATAAGAGGAGAGGAGGGGCACTTTTGGAAAGTAAAGAAATATTACTTTATTTGAAAATGTGTTTCGGTTTCAAAAGGTCCCACATTGATATAATTCATGGATAAGGTGATAAGGGTTCTAAATACACTCATTCAATTGGTTTTGGACATGTTTAGTTCATATATTTTATATTATCTTTCCATTTTATTTAAATCATCAAATAATGATGTCATCACTGCATCATTATTATGTCATAAATAATTTAATTTATTTAATGTCTAAATATCATAAAAAAATACTATGATGTAGTAAATCTTTTTATATTTCCAATAACTATTTATAATAAAAAATCTGATCTTTATAACCCCATGTAAAAATTGTTTTCGTAAAACATCTCTTGTTTGTGTCATTTTTACTTTAACATTTAATAAAAACTTATTTATGTCATTTCCCATCCAAAGTGGATCAATGGGGTCCCCAAGTTGTCCCATGGATTGTCTTGGTCGGCCATGATACAACCAATAGGTTTAGGACAAGTTTCATGGTGTTTTCACATTCTTATAATATCATTTTTACCTTAAACTACACTAATTACCTCTAATCGTGATTAAAAAGTTAATAAGTTACTATTCACCAAAAAAAATTATTTTTATCCCATTGAACCACATTTTACTTCTTAATGACAACCATGTATGTTGGATTTTTGAAATTCAAAACACATAAGTGGTAAAATTTCATTTAAACAAAAAATCATCTTTAATAAGTACCACTTAGTGGTTTCACTATTCATCAAAAATTGAAGTTTTTCAGAAAAATCCAAAAAATTCACCCTAAGCTATATTTGATATTCCAAATTCAAAAATGAAGTACGTTTTACAAAATTCAAAACATATTAGTCACATTAATTAATTTAATAATTAATTCCCGCTGTCATAGCAAATAGCGTGTTTTTATAAAACAATAAGTATCAAAAGATTGACACTAGTTTAAGTCTGATTTCAAAGTGAAATTAATTCCAACGACCACTATTGGATTTAATGGTAAAAATATTTTCTAATTTCACTTTAAAACTAATTCAAAATATTATCTAATCATATAAATAAATTAGATTAAAAAGAGGTTTTGAATTAAAACACAACATTCTACACTATTCATTAAAAAAATGAACTTTATCGGAAAAATACAAATAAATTACACAAAGTAAAATTTGATGTCCCGATTCTTAATAAGAGTTTTATTTGGTCCAAAAGAATGTTTAAGAGTGAACAAAACTATATTTAATGACGGTTCTCCATCAAAAGGTGATAAGTGAACCTTTAGTGAAAACTAGAGCATATACGCCTAAAATTGAATTCTTTCCTTATTTTAAGCCTTTATCTTTTATTGTACAAATGTAAAAATATTTAAGAACATATATAATCATATTTTAGTTATTTCTATCCATTCCCGCCACTACAACGGCTACATGTTAACTATCATTTAAAATAATATTATTTTATTATTAGAGTGCAACGTAAGATTCCCAAGAAACTCGTTGTTGCGTGTTGGGTACGCCATCGAGCATAGCGTCCCCTTTAAAGTCATATTAATATTTTATTCACAAATATGGATAAATATGAAAATGTCATATTCCTTATTTACCTGGGGTGTTACATGTAGTTTGGGGGATTAATGATAAGTTAATTTTCATAATATAGTGATCTCCTTCAAAATTTATTGGATATTAATATTCTATAAGGGTTATAATGTTAACCATTGATGAAATTGTTTATAATGAACATAAATTGTGGTTTTATATACTGATTTATTACTTCACCAAATGATGGTTTGTGAATATTGGATAAAAAATACTAACTATTTTTTAATAATAAACATATATGAAAGAATGACTTATCATTCTATTGTGGATTTTAGGATCCATAAAATTTGAATTCTTTCACTTATAGCATAAAAAAATTTATATTTATTACATTCATGGATTTAGTGGTGAATTTGAAGTAGATCAATGAAAAACTAATAATTGAATTATTTTCTATGAAATAGAGATATAAAAAGTACATATATTTTCATATATCCTCGGTCTAGATAATTATGTAATTCCAAAACCCTTGGAAAAGGATATTGAAAAAAAATCTGTCATAATACCTTAATTTATATCAAACCGATGGTCATCTAAATCATCACCGATTTATAGTTTTGTGATGTTTGAATTTCAATTGATCATTCAGTTTATTTTAATCAATTATTTCTATCACTCTCTATAGATATATTTACTTTTCTTGCATTTCCATATATTCACATGTCAGCAATGTTCCATAAATAGAACATAGTTATCTATTATTCTATATGACCTTTTTAGTTATATTCTATTTTACATGGAGATTGTTTTATTAACCCTTATCAGGCTTTGGGATTTCAATAAGGATAAATTAAAATGATAAATACGTTATTATTGAGATCAATATTAAATTGTGAGGATGAAATTTTTTATGAGGGTGAATGTAGCACCATGAGATTTTAAAATATAAAAATCTTATTTAATATCATGTATGATATAGAAAAAAATAATATAAGGGAATATAACATCCTAATAATATTTCATATACTTATTTTTAAACATATTAAATCTCATTGATAGGTTGTGTTCATGAAACAGCAAGTTTAAACAATATGAGACGTACTATTAAAATATTATTATTTAAAATGATAGTTATCTCCTAGCCATTAGAAAGTAGTAAATGAATAGTAACAACTAAATTAATAAAATTATATGATTTACACATGTATAATAAATAAAATGGAAAAAAATTGATTAGAGATAACATTATAACATCTTGAAAGAAAAATAAATGTTTTTAGAAAAACTATATTCTTCTAAAAGGCGGTTTAGTCGTACTTTAATCGAGTAATTTATAATTAATTTTTACCATTTTTAAAAAATATATTATATAAATTTAATTCTTTTTTATTTCATTTTTTCAAAATTATCTTTCTTTAATTTCTTTTATATTTTTCTAAAATAATTCATTTTTAATGAATAATTGAAAAATATTGAATTTTAATAAAAAATAGGCTTTTGAATAAATTATTTATAAAGATAAATTATTTTTAAATTAATTATACTTCATAATTAGTTCAATTATATAAATATTAATATAATTTATGTTATTGTAATAATTTTTATATTGAAATTTAATATAAAAAATCTATAACCTTTTGATCATTTTCTTTTTGAAAACCACCTTTTTTGTCACATTTGTAGGAATAATATTACATAAATTGTTATCACATTTTCCTTAGTGAAATTGGAAAATTTGATTAAATATTTGGAGTCATAATAATTTTTATTATATGATATATTCATCTTAATTTTCACAATAATGAAAATAAAAAAGTAATATTTATTATCAATATTAAGATAAAAATTGATTTACTAGTGGTTAAACTAAAAGGAGATTGTTTTAACGACCTAAAATCATTTATAAAAACATTTTATATCCATAAATAGTACTTTTCATGTTTACGTATTACAAATTACCAATTATGGACCCTTTTATAATGTGATAAATTGGGGCAGACATTTTAAAAAACATACAATTGTGTCACTCACCACACTTATAATAGGCCACCCCCTCTCCTCTATTATTCAAAATAGAATTAATTTTGGTTCCGAAAAAACCTATTTAAAATAGTCAAAATTCCATTCCCTCATCATAAAATCCATATTTTGTGCAGAAATCGAACATAGGAAGCCATTTTGTGAATACCTAAGGAGGACACTCGAAGAATAGGTAACATTCTTCAATGAGCATTTTTATTTTATTTCAACCTCTGTATCATTAAATTATTATTAAAAAATAATAATGTAATAAAAATTGTATATTATATATAATGATATTTATTTATGCTATGGTAATGAACTATAAATATACACACTTCTATCAAATGGTTCATGAAAACATCGTTTGTGTGTATAAAATAGTAGCACCTCGTGGACTGATGCTATTTTTATCCATTACCACCACTCATGGTAGGTACTGATGATGGGATATGAAAAATATATATGATATTATAACATAATTATACCTTTGGATTGATTATATAATATTACCCCTTTTAATTTCCATCATATAGGGGATCTGATAAGGTTACCCCTGTGTATGTTGGAATACCTCTTGGTGAAGCGATGTGATTCTTCTTTCACTATAACTTTACATGGAATGTGATATGGGTAATTTTAATTATTATATGTGATATAAATCAAAAATTTTATATATCCATGAAATATTTATCATTTTAAAAATAAAATATAGCATTCTATATCTTACCATTTCACTAACATAACGATGATACCATCGTTCGTGTATATGCATGCTACCGACATCCCAATGCAATGTGACTATCTTTTGATAACCACGCCACATGAATGATATATATAATCTTATTGAAATAATTAATATTTTATTTTTTATATGATAATCATTTTTTAAATTTTAATATTACTTAGCATTTTTCTATAATGACCTTTGAAAAATTTAAATTTTATTCATGTGTTTGTTCGACCTACTATCTCGATGATAATAATGTAGATCATTTTTCAAAAACAAACATCATAATTGGTTTTAATGTTATAAATTATTTATAAATAATTTAATTATGTAATTATTATTAATCTGGATATGTTGATATAATATCTTATTATACCAATAGACAACCTACTGAATAAATTTTTGAAACATAGGTTAATTATCATCAAAACACGGGACATAAAAATAATCAATTCAGCAATCATATATAACATGTTAAAAATTAAAAAAGAAACAATAAACAAGAAAAATATTATTAAACAATTAAATTATTAACATAAGTATATTATTCTGGAATATAAAGAACATACGTCACGAGTCAGACTTGTGGTCAGAGTTTCTTGTCCCACTTTTACTTATGTGATACATACACCATATTCAACACTTATTTATTTTGTGTGGTCTATATATTTCCCATTTTTATATAATTAATTAATTTATATTATTTCTATTAAAATATTAATTGAAATTTATTTCTTTCAAATTGTTTTTATTCAAATGTTACCAAATTTGGTAAGGGTTTACTTTGAAATCTTATCATTATTTGAGATTGTTTATATTTACCTCTCTTATGGGGGAATTATTAGATGTTTAAATCATGAAATAAATATATTTTATCCTTCTACATTTATTCATGAAAATTTAAATAAATAATATCATTTTACAATATATGTTATATTAAATTATATTCAATGTTATTTAATAAAATATATCTTTATTTCTCTCTTCGATTGGAAGTTCTTTTTCATAAAAACCAATATTTTTTAAAAATGTTTTCAATTTTATTTTATCATTTTAAAAATAATTTGATAAATAATGTTTTAACTATTTTTAAATTTGATAAAATGATTTAATGGAAATCTATCTTTCATTTTCAAAATAATGGAGCCATATTGTTAAGAGTGTAAAATTAGATGTTTAGTTTTTACATGAATTTCTGCAGTATAGTAGGATCCGTAGGTCGTCTCTTAATGAAGACATAGATCATTAATTTTAAATGAATTATTTTATTTTTAAATGAATTATTTTATTTTTAAAATGAACTTTTAATTATATTTTACAGAACATTTGGGTTTTTCTTAAATAGAAATTGAAAGTATTTTACAATGTGAGAGAAATTGTTATAGAAAACTTGATCAACTCGGGTGAGTATCCCTTATTTCTCAATCTGTCACCTCTCTCAAAGGAAATGGATTTTATCATTAATTAATTGAATTATAAAAACAAAAAATAGTATTTTATATGAGTTCTCACTAGTTTTCCACCTCTGATTTGATCAATAATTGATATTGATTAATAGTAACTGCTTAAATTTTAAAAAAATATATCGTGGTAAAAAATGAACTCAATCAAGGAATCACATCAAAAACCTGATGAGATTCTTATATTTTTTTTCAAAGATATAACATTATAGAATAATAGAACATAAATATACATGGTTTTGAGATTAAGGATATTACCAATTGAAATAACCCATTCACACACTCATGAAAGGGAATGGGTGAGAAAAGAGACGAACACACTCAAATAATCATAACATCTAGGTGATGCTTGGAAGTATGAGGATTCTTGTTCTGTTGATTTTTATTTGATAACACAATAATAAAAAAAGTTATAAATGAATAAAAATAGACTACAAACCTGAAAATTTAGTCACCTTCCAATGATTATAAGCACGAGGATCAAGGTTACAACAAACCCACCCCCAATTGATCCCTAAGATGTTTAGAAATACATGATGTAAAATAGGAAGAAAACAGATAGAGAAAGCTCCACAATTCAACTCCCCATTACCCCTTGTGTTTTCAAACATACCATTTATCTATGAAGTGATTTTATAGAGAAATTTAGAAATTTTGATCATGGAAAACATCAATTATCTTGGGGTGTAGAGGAGCTGTTCATAATAGATTTTCAACCATGTTCATTAAACGGGTTGACTGATGAAAACATTAACAATTTTCATAAAATTATGTGAAGCAGTATTATTTTGAGTATAATTACAATGGAGTTATAATCAGTACAATTTAATTTTTAAGCCCCTATTTATGGCCCAATACAGATGGGACTTCTAATCTGGCATGCCCATAATTTCTTCACATTAAGGGGCACGTTTGGGCCTCCCAATCGTTGAATTTTGGTCCATGGTCTTATAGAGAAATGCAACCCCATAATTTTTTTTATCATACATCAATTTTAATACTAATTAAATGCACTTATTTTCCATAGTAAATATTGATGTCCATAAGTGTGCTCGGGCTCATTCATAGTTTTTTCCACATTGCATGGATTTTATCATCGGTTCTTCAAGTCAGCTAATCCTATAATGTAAAACATTAAAACATGTAAATTTTCACTATTAGAAATTGATATTCAAAAATTTAATTTATCAATCATGAAGTTATATTTTTTATTATAATTGAAATTTCAATACAAAATTGGTTTAGAATATATTTTAAATGGTGAAAATGAAAAGTGGATTGCTATGTGATCACCCCCCACAAATAATCATTTTCACTCTTCAAAAAAGTCACTTTTCTAAAATAAATGATGAATGTAGATATTCCCAACATCAATAAAATTTGACATTCAATGAAATTTTACTTCTTTAATTCAATTTTCTCAAAGCACCAACTATACCACGAACTTGTTCATAATGATCTTGGAAAAATATGTCTCCTAAACTGTATGAGAGAAAAATTCAAAGAGATGCATGATACCAATACGAGAGAGTCATTAAAAATTCAACCATGACACTAACTCTCCATGTTTGTGTTGGAAAACGATTTCCTGATATTTTGTCCACTTTCTATTGAGTAAAAATAGGTTATTTAAAACAATATTTTTACCTGATTCGTTCCATCGAACCTTCCCTATGTCCTTTGAAATAAAATTTCAAGACCCAATCACTTTAGAATTATGATAAGATAAAACATAATCTCCTAGAATAGATATCACGATATGTTTCTCATTTTATCACACTCTTCATTATTAATTATTATTTTTATTTTCTATTTTTTTTAATTTTTGTTTTTAGGGCATAAAATTTTCAAACAACATGTACACATGAATATGTCAATATAGTAATGTAATGAAACTAATTTGGTAAGGAAAAAATATATGAAATAATCATTTACTAAAGGTGATAAATATTTACCTAGAATTTATTTACCTTATATTATGTATGATATATTCAAACATCAATGTTGGGTGCAATAATGTGTGGAGATATTGGTGACATAATTTTCCCATAAATTACTCACATAAAGGGTATCATTCATCCAAATGATTTAATATATATTCAACCATTTATATCATCAAAAAAGATACAATTTACTAAAAATTACACCCCAATGTTAAATCCATGCAAAAATTCGCATTCCATAATTGAGATAATTTTCTTGTAAATGTTAAACCAATATAGAAATTGGAATTTTGACATGACCTTTCTAGAATTTTCATGATTTTATGATAATAATTATAGGGAAATGAAACGTAAAAATAATATTCATAAAGTAAACAATTGAAGAAAGAAGAAAGGTGACGGGAATCCCAATGAACTCAAAAAGGTGGTAAAAGTAAAAATACTATTAAATAATATAAAAACAGAAGATAGAAGAAATAAAATATATATCCTAATGAACCCAGTAATGAACCCCCGACCACATTCTAGAGTGTAAAATTTCCTCACTGTAATAAAAGATAATGTGTTAAAGAAGGATAAAACATGGTGTGTTTTATTGGTATTCTGATTCTTGAAGGTGTATTTACTTCACCCGGTGATTTGGAAAATCCTCATAAAAGTGTTTAAGTATGTACCATTTTATGGTAATACTTTGGCCACTCTAACCACGGAAGACCTATATTGTACTAGAAGGGTAACCATTTGTAAAAGTGTGTGGACTATCCCATTAGGAATGATTCTTACCTAGGTAGAGATTTATCCTACAATTGTACATAATGACCTTTTCACTAATATGAAACATACATTGTTGAATAATATAATCATGGATAGATTTTTTCTTCCCTTTATAGATTCATAAGTTCACATATGAATCATTCAAAATTTCATCAAACTCATGATTCTAAAACTCCCTTTGCTCACCTATATCTAAGTGATTCATAATACATTGTTCAATAGCCTAATATTCATAGTTATGTACCTCCATTGCGAGGATAAAATAATTTCCAAAAACAATAATATACGGTTTAATTTTGATTAGGGTTTTCAAATCTATACGGTACGCCCATATAAGACATCCAAGTCTGAATTTAAATCATTCCTATTAGGTTGCACTGTTTTTTCCAAGATTAATCTAACTTCGTAAATTTAGTTATTTTCTTATTCATTTGTTTGGGGGTGATATGAAGTGGATACTATATGAAAATTTAAATAATTACTAAGAATGCTTTTCAGGTTACTATTTCAAGCAACGTGATCTATGATCACTATTTTTGATTCATGGAAAACCAACCCTACTGAAAATTTGGGACCTACAAAAATAAAAAACCACCCATGAGTCATTGGTCCAGGTAATATTTTCCTCAGCCCATTTAGATATATATTCACTAAATAATAATACTTATTTAGAGAATAATGAATTTTCAAAGGGCCCCATGAAGTCAATTCCCCATACATCGAAGATCTCACAGAATAACATGGTTTTAGGGGGAATTTTAATACTCTTGGAAATATTCCCTATGAGTTTACATTAAGTACATGACCTAAATAACTAGTTGGAATCTATACTAAATTATTATCAATAATGCCAAGAGTCAAGGACCTTCTGAGAAATACATTCAGAGACAAAGTGCCCCGCATAATCCAATTTTTAGAAAAAGCTCCAAATCGAGGTGAACTCATGGTCAAGGACACACCAATGAACAACATGGTCACTAAAAACTCTCCACATGTAAGGTTCATCCAAAATTTACCATCATCAATCACTATTATTTCTCTAGGATTATTAAGTGTTGAAATTAGTGGGTACCATATATGCTGCTAGAAAATTCACAATGTCTACATACCATGTGGTAAGGTACACAACATAACGATTGTTCCCATGAAGAAATAATTATACAATAGGGATGGAGGAGTGAATATGATGTTATAATGATGGGGAAATACTACTAACATGTTCATATATCACATTTTCCACTCCTATATTACCTTGAATCTCATGTTCAAACTCTTGGAGGGGGATTATACATCATATGAGGTGGGCCTTAGCTTCAGCTATCTTAAGAAGAAATCAAAGGAAAACATGGGTGGAAAATAAAATTATTTTGGACCCAAAAAGATATAAATATAAATTTTCCAAGGAAAACACAATATAAAGATGTTATTTTTTAGTTGTTGTGTACTTTTACAAGGACGGGTCAAGGGTACATGAGGCATATGTAATGGAATTAGGTTATGTCTCTCCAATTTTTAATAAAACTACCAAACTGAAAAGTTAAAGGCACGACACATAAGTTTGAAGGGGATATCCCACCATGATGTTTGGATGATGGGAGGTGATATGAGACCCTTTTTATGAATTTAATGCATCATCGTAATTTAAAAAAACAGAATCCTTTTAAACCAATTCAAAGAAAGAAATTATGATCATACTAAAATATATAATGAAATAGTTGTAAAAACCAACATTGCTAGAGAACGATCACTAATAAAACAAATTTTGATGTGTAAGGGATGAAATTAATTTAATTTTTCAGTTATTTAATTTAATTATTTAATTTTATATAACCTTCCCAAGAACTATCCGCTGCTCAACCATGAAATTGAATTTCTAATAAATTAATATGAGAGATTTTTCCATGTAATAGTGGTGAATAGAAACTATGTATATAAAAATGTAATTATAGGAAGATATTAAACCATGAAATCATCCATAAAACATCTATAAAAAATCATGGAATAGAGGAAAATACAAATCATACATCATTAAAAAATAAAAGGAGTATTAGAAAGATCAAAAGGCATTATTATTAATGAAAATATTCCAAATGGGCAGGTAAATGTTTTATTTTGTTATTACAGAAGGGCTATATGGATTTGAAAAAAAATTCCCACATATTTATAATGTAAAAAATATTGGGATTTACTAGCTAGTATTTCTAATATTTGGTCAATGAAATGTATAGGAATGTTGTCCTTTCACTTGACTTGATTTAATCAGTGGTAGTGAACAAAAACTCAAAAACTTTTTTGAAGACAATTTGGAACCATTTCATTACATTAATTTTATAAAAATATTATTCCATTTTTCTCAAAAATTTAACAAGGCTTACCTAATTACTATTTATATAGGATTGATGACCACTACAGTAATTAATTTATCATCTTCCTGTTTTACCACTCGAGGAAAGTGGGATTAAATTGGAATTGAGGTTGGATTATGGGCTAATAATCATCATAAAAAAAATATATGGTATAAAAATATTAATGGTCTAATCCTATGAATATCTTCTAATTTCTATCTTGTCACCTTTTTACCCTCTCTTAGAAGGTCACGTGGTTTTGATTCCTACTATAGAGAGAGGTTATTGGAAATAATAATGGGAAATTGGTCAATAACATAAATATAGACATATTTTAATTTATATTGATGTTGTTTTATTTCCAACAAAAGTTTTTTTTGGATTGATGGAGGGGATTTAGGGGGATTAAGGTCTATGAAATGTTCTATCTACACTTTCTTTTTCTCTAAAGAAAGGGAATCAATGAAAATGAGATTTTCAGAATTATTAAAGGTCATGGGTACCTCATAAGGGGCACATCCATCAATTAAAAAACAAGCTTTACAATTTTATGAACATAGAAAACACTCAAAACATCAATAAAAAATCAATAAATCCATGTGTGGAGAATAAGAAAATGAATCTGAGTATGGGTTGATGATAAAATTTTGTCTGCACGTGTTTCATTAGAGATAAATTCCATCCAATAGACATGATGAGTGGATTGTTGATCAAAAGGGTGTTTTATGGATTCAATGATATTAAAACATACATTTTCTCCTCCAAAATCCATGGACAACATACCATTGTGATCATTTATTTTCATCTTTTCTCATTTATGGAATGGACTAACATGTTTGATGGGATCATGTCCTTGGTTTCATATATATTCCATCTCAATAATGTAGATTTATGCATAGAAGAGGAGACCCCTCACCCTTTTGATGATATCCTCAATCAATTTTGATGGGTGTATTGTTCTATGATTGGTACGTTTCATATAAATTTCCATTGGATTAAGCCCTTCAAATTACAGATAAGTATACACTGATTTAGGCCTCACATTAATTGAAACATATAAATATAGTGTTGCATGAGAAACGAAGGTCTCCCATATGGTGCAAGGTATCATTGAAGTTCCTTCATCTATTAATTTGGTTGAAATTTATGGTTGTTCAAGGCCAAGACGTTTCCTCTATGTTGGACACTTTCATTCCCCTTCAGTTATCATCTAATGGGTGAAATGTTCTTTATGAAAATTAGCAAAATGAGTATTTTTATTAGCTTCATAAAAAGAGGAATGTAACTTTTACCTTTCTAAATGTATCCATTGTTTCTATATCAATTCCATAATCAATATTTTTATTATGTTTGGATAGTTTTTTAGGGAAAATAAAATGAATTTATTGTTTTGAGTAATCCCCAATGATAATTTTTTTACCATTTTTTTCAATTATTCATTATTTGAATCTTTTGAGGTCAGGTTAATAAAGTTTTCAAGAGGGGGTCATACCTATTCTATATAATAACTAGAAGAAGAAACATCAGTACTAATAAAAATTGTTAATGAAAAAATAATATCATTTTCATTTGGATTAGAAATGGGTTGGGATGGTAGTTTTCTAGATCTTTGTATCATTAGATCACAAATGGTGTTTTCCTATTGTCCCACTAGATTTAGTAGTACATGAATAGCTGAGTTTGTGGCATATTGGAACTATAGGTTCAAGATTTCCATTTTTTCACCATGTCCTCAATTAATTGTTCAAATTTCTGAGGTGGAGGATTTCTTCAAGAAGTTAATGGATAAGAAGGTTTCATATATTGGACTTGTTAATACTAGTTCTGTTTAGGGTATCTCAAGTTCCCACCTAGTTGGTACTATGTTGTGCTTACCACCCAGATATTGGATTTGTCCTCGATGTTTCTTTCATTAAGGGAGGTTGTTATTGGAATGGTTTCCCATAGAATACTACTATACAATATTCAGATGAATCTTGAAGTTGTGGGCACTTGTCATAAAAATGAGTGTTATCAGAAAAAATATCACAATATAATGGAATGGGAGGGGAGTGTGAATTACCTTGTTCATTAGCTAATTTCCTTAGAAGGGTATTCATCTCATCAATTTTAATATGTACCTTTTGTTTTATGCATGAATGACTTACCTCATGAACTCATCAAGTGGGTTTAATTTCATGTACCAAATTTTTGTGAATTTTGAGCCCTATTTCATGTTATGTAATGAGTGGTCTCAGGAGTTTTATGAACAAGGGAAACACCAGCAACAACATCTATCATTCCCTGATCTATGGGGAAAATTCTCCCATAGATGTATTGAATTATCCATTTTTCAATTATTTAGTGGGGGGGGAACATGAAAAAAGTATTTTCAATCAATCCCAATATTCATGACGGGTCTCTCCTTGTGATTTTATGTTTCCAAACATTTCATTCCAAAATGTTTCAATTAGGTAGGAATGAAAAAAAAATTCTATAAAATGTTTTTTGAAGTAATTCCAACCTCGAATTGCGGTAGGCATATGATATATTCTATTATTAGCTACACCATTGAGGCAGAAAGGTAAATACCAACACATAATGATGTCCTCAGACAAATATATGGCTTTCATATTGGAGAACACTATGTGAAACTCTATGAAATGTTTGTGATGGTACACACTAAGAGGACCATGTAATTTTTAAAGTATTTGGATAAGTCCCAATATCATATCAATGTAGGATACATCCTCATTATGTAGGATTTACATTGGTTGGTACTCCATATCACGGTTGATTAGTTGTTTTACGTTCTAGTTATTTTTATCCACGCTTTCTTGGGTTTTACTTTTTTCATTGTTAAATTTATTTATGACTAATTTAGGTTTTACATGGGGTTCATTAATATTACTTGAGTATCAGACTCAAGATGACACAATTTGTGAGTGATGTGTTATATCAATTTCTAGGTCAATTGGAACCAATTTTTCTTTGTCAGATCTTATCATGCAATAATGTTTTGCGGTTTTTTTCTCTTTCTTAAATTTTTTTATGGAAGATGAATAAAATAAAATCACTTATGAAAAATTAAAGGAAAATAGAAAAGATAAGGTTATGAAATATATTTAGACAGAGATAGAGAGAGGAAGAGATATTGAATGAGAGAGAAGAAGAAACATACAAAAACAAACAAAAGATAAGAAAAAAATCATAAGGGAAGGGGATATTGAATGGGGTAATAAATAAAAGGGAAAATAAAGAAATAATATAATGAAAGAAAAATTATTGATCTTGGAGACCTCAGAATGGAGCTAAAATTAGATAGCATTGATGAACGAATCAAATTAAATTTTTAGTCTTTACTAGCATTTCTACGTTATAGGAGGTACCATAGGTTGTGTCCCAATAGAGCTTTAGATAAGTAATTTAAAAATAAGTTTTTGATTTCAAAAATAAAAGGGGAATAAAATTATAGAAAAATTTGGGTTTGTTTATTTGAAAATATAAATTGATACTATATTAATATGTGAGAGAAACTGGTTCGAGAAATCGTGATCATCTAGAGTGTGTGTCCTTTGATGCTAAATTTGTCACCTCTCTTAAGAGAAATTAGAAGGATAATTGATTACTTGATTCATACACACTGAAACCAATATAGTATGTGATTTCATACTAGGTTGCAACCTAGTATTTTATCGATCAATGATATTGATTACCGATGGATCCACAAAATCAATAACATTATATCTATTTAAAAAATTAACTCAATCAATGAATAACATCAAAAATGTGCTGAGATCACTAGAATTATATCAATGATATAATTTTACACATTAAAAGAAAATTAATATTCATGGGTTCAAGCTTCTAGACTTTATCAACATACATGACCCATTCACACACACATGAAATATATAGGGTGAGAAAAGAGATAAACACACTCAAATCATCCCAAGATCTAGGTTATGAATAGAAGAATGAGAATTATTGTTCCTTTAATTTGTATTTGATCATACCATAATTAAATAATTAAAATTTTATTAATATATAAAAATGGAATACAAAACAGGAAATTCAATACCCTTCTAATTATTGTAATCATGCAGCTCAGGATTACAACAAAGAATACCCCCCCTGAAAATGATCATTAAGATTCTTAGAAATACTAGACAGTGAAGAGGGGGAAAATGGAAGGTGAAAGATATTAAATTAAACTCCCATTTACCAGTAGTTTGGAAATTATTTACTAGAAAAAATGGACTGATTTTAATTTGAATGTTTTAAATTTGGATCCTGTAAATGTTAATATTTTATGGGTGTCGGTGATCTATTCATCAAATATTTCCCAACAAGTTGATTCAGAGTGTTGAAAAACTAAAATGTGTTTAAATTTCCTAAAATTTGGTGATAATTTTTTTATTTGAGTTATGAATACATTGGATGTGGAATTATTTCAATTTCAGTTATGAGTCTCGAGTTAATCCCAAAATATAGAAGGGCGGTCCAATATTTCCCTCCTAGAGTTTATTCACATTGTAGGACTCTTTTGGGCATCCAAATGGGTGATTTGGGAACCATTGTCTTCTATATAAATGTTTTCCATAGATTTTGGAAATCTCCAACAAAATATTATACATATTGGATGCATATATTATCCCCAATAAATATTTATGTTCACAAATGTGCTCGGGACCTCATTTAGTTTGTCTTATTTTTCTTGAATTTTGACATGGGATCTCCAAATTTCCTCCTCCTACAATATAAACATTAAAACAAGTAAAATTTACCTATTAAGAAATGATAAAATTAAATTAATCAATCAAATATGAAGTGTAATTTATTATTATAATTGTAATTTTTCATACAAAGCTAGTTTTAAGAGTGGTGTAAGGGTGTATACAAATAGTGAATCGTTATTTGATCACAATGGGTATTTGGATTTGGTTGAGAATATAAAAGGAATGTTTTTTTTAATTTTTATGGATTAAATAGAATTTTCATCCATCATAGACCCTGTGGGATTTGAAAGTTATTTAAAAATATTTCATGTTTATTTTCATATGTTTTTTGAATTTTCATAAAAGGTAATTTTAAAATGGTTGAGTTTATTTTCTTAAAAATGTTTTAAAGGGTCTTTTTTTGTATTTATATTTTCCAATGACACTAACCCATAATTGTAGGTATATTTTACTACGGTAATGTTATATTGATAGTATATTTATTCTCTCTATGGATGGTAAATTATTAGTTTGACTGGGAATGTACCAATTTTATACCATTCATATTACTCTGGATAGTTTATCAATATTCTTATTAACTTGGGTAATTGTTAACATATTATATTCTAGTTTCTCAATAAAACATTTTATGTTGATTATGTTTCACCTCTTTTATAGGGGAATGAATTGGATAATGCAAGTGGCATGCAGGGATTGATATAGCATCTTGATGCATTGGTGGGTATCATTAGGAAAATTAGATTAGGTTTTGGACTAGGCCTTTCCCATTTATTTAAATGTCTTTCCATAAGGGATCAATGGTATTATATTTATTTTAATAAGGCCTCGATGATATGTTATATATTTCAATCATTATCCATTCCATAATTATGAAGTTTTTTATATTCCATGTGATTATTCTATTTAGTAGAATATCTATTGTTAATATTCATTCTCATGTTATTATTTATGTGTAATTATTTGATAGTCATTTATTAATTCCATATTATTCTAGTGTTTTTTATTAAATGAACATTCTTTTATTTATATACAACGGTATATTGATTATGAATTATTTATTCATAACTTCTGTTATACACATACCCATACTAATCATATGGGATCACCCCTTTCCTATATTTTATTTTCACTATGATGACCTAGAGGGAATTTCTAGTGGGAATTACTGAATGAGTGCCAACCAACATAGGTTTTTATTACATTGGGAGCAACTATTGGGACACTATCCTTTGATCTCTTCCTCCCAACCTAGAGAATACTGATTCCTTCTATGGTGCAGATGATGATAAAAATGTCTCCAACATTATGGGATGGTGTTTATCTAGTTATTCATTAGACATGAATATGTAGATATACCCATATTGTTGGGGTTGAGGTGATTTGGAATTTTCGTTGATGTCTCACATCCCTTTTCAGGGTATAATTATTTTTTAGATGGTAATTGATATATAAATACCCCAGACCTATGGGTTAGGGATTATTTGGGATTATTGCTCAAACATGTAGAATTTTTATAGGAACTGATGACATGAATGGGTGGACGTAGTGATAAATCTTCTCTTGGTCAAGGGAGTCAAGTCCATTCTTGGACTACCACTATTGTAGCTGCTACTACATTCTTCGTGTTGCAGCACAGTTGTGTATATGTGAGAGCTGGTTCCGATGGCAGCCCATGATGAGAATTGTTCCTCACAGGTAGTTGTCCAAATGATTTCATATTCTACCTCTGGGTTCTTAACATCTTTATATTATCTTGAGGGTCCCATTTTTATGTCTTGTTGGATATCCTTTCTCCCTATCATGTATTTATAGGAATTTTAGGAGAGGGGGAATTCTCTTGTATTTACTAACAAGCCCGAGCATTTCATGGTCCCCCGAACCTCACTGAAGCCTA
Organism: Viscum album; assembly: GCA_963277665.1. Classification (NCBI taxonomy): domain Eukaryota; kingdom Viridiplantae; phylum Streptophyta; class Magnoliopsida; order Santalales; family Viscaceae; genus Viscum; species Viscum album. Next base: position 550,310,821 of record OY728140.1, read on the forward strand.
TAACATTGCAGGATTTCATTTCTAGGGGGCACTGCTATTCCCAGATATCAGTGAACTATAATTATATATATTTTACCATTCCTCTAATTAATATGCCTAATGTGGCATTAGAGATAAGTGTCATAGTTCCATGATGTAATGGCGGTAAGCATATTAGAAATTTTCACTGTTCTTTTCTGGTTTTGGATCTCGGGCCCTAGATATAGAAGCTAGGCCGAGCTAGAAATAGTGTATCCTGATGGTCTGAAGGTGAAACTCATATCCTGATAAGGGATATTTTGATCCTTTAGTCACTGATGATTAGCCCACATATTATGTCGTAGATAAATAATTCACTCCTTTTATATCTCATTAGGAATCTCTTAGATGGATGTAGCGAGTGGCCAGAACATGATGGGAAGGTTTTATCTTGATAACTCACACCATATTTCAATGTTAGCCTCTTCTTAATCAGATATACAAAGCTTTACATGGTTAGATCATAGAATATGGCTCTGATGGTCTCATTCTAATAGGATTGGAGGGGTGTTGGATGAGGATTGAGAACTATATATGGTTTAACATGGTTTTTCAAGAACCTATCTATATGAAGGTGTCATTGTTTGGTTCACCTCTCTATATAGTGGTGTTTGGATAAGGTTGGACTATCTTCCCATGGGAGATATCACATTGGGCAGGTTAACCACAATGGATGCTAGGAGTATAGTCTCTACAATCCATCTCCACATTACCGTGAAAAAGGACTATAGTAGTAATGAACGTATTTTTTTCCACTTCAATAGAATAGTCGAAGGACCCCGTGGTGTTGAGATTATGTCTTGAAAACCATCAAGGACACTAGAATTGAGAAGACTAGAAATAATAATCTTGTTCTGCGTTGTGGTCAGAGTTTGATGACTTGCCTTTTGTGGTTGTGCAGGGATATGGGCCTGCTATACGGTGGTTGCTGGAACATGTATATAACTACCTAGTACAGTTGTGATATGACCTCACTAATGGGGATCTATCAGGATATGACAATAATATTCCTCATTTTCAACAGGTATGTGAGCATGTCCAAAGGCATGTACCACCCTCACATCATGATCCTCGGTTAATACGGTTGTACGGGCCCAATCATGAATCATTGGGGTATATCACTAGTCTTTGTGGGTAAGAGTATGATCATGACCTAAAGTGTGTGTCACTCTCACGTGGTCAGCCCTGGTTGGATCATGAATATATGCCTGGCCTGAATCTGAATTCCTTGCTGGAATACATTGATAGACCTCTGGAATGGGAGAAGGAATATATGCTTTATCATGGATTTCCTTAGAATGATGCTGGCTCAATCACTCATTGGAGGAAGTAAGAATATGTTTCTTTCTTCTGTGATCAACTAGAGTATGCCAAGAAGATTCCTTGGTAGGAATATGACCCTTTCTCGAGGCATGTGCCACTCTCACCCAGATAGCCTCGGTCAGAATAAGGATATGGGCTGGATCCTAGGCCTCCAGATTATGTTGCTAGAATTTGTTGACATGCATGTTCCATTTTCCTGAGGCATGCACTACTCTCACATGGTTATCCCCAGTTGGAATGGGATTGTGATCCCTATCCAATGCCTCACCATTCATCAAGGTATACCGGTAATCCCCACAGTTAGCAACAGGATTGTGTGCTCGCTCTGGTATAACCACTCGATCATGATGATCATAGTATTGATTCATCCTGGCTATAGAGATAAGAGTATTTATTTTTCCCATAATCTACAACACTGCATGAATTTGATGGAAAAGTTCTTTAGGTTTTTCTAAAATGAAATTGAATTTTCGAAAAGTGTGTTTGGGGATATAAACCCTCACCTTTTTCATCTCCATGACCTATTGAAAGATATCTTCTATTAGAGTAGGGATGTGTTCCCACTTATTTCATCCATGTTCTATCTATATATGCTAATAGGCTTCATGCATGGGGGTAGGAGTTATGAGCCTCCTCCATGTTTTCTATGAAAATATTCATATATAATCATTCTGAGAAAACATGGATTTTAGCTTGCTAGGTGGTCCCTACCAGAGATTCATGGCATGTGATGTTAGTAGAAGTGGGGGATTATCCCTTTGCTGGAAATCATGATTATTATTTCTTTGATGAGTCTTCCTCAGAAAAGCATTTGAATGGGTGTCTGATGTGGCTGTATTTTGAATATGACCATCAACAGGCGGCTAATAGGTTTCATTATGATGATGCCAGTCAAAGGGATTGGATAGTGCCCTCCATGGTGGTGCCTAAACTATGGGGAACCTAGATCTGATTCCCTGATCCACCATCAACATGTACAAAGGGTGGTGGTTGTTACACTCCATGTATAATCTCCCAATGCTATTGGTAATGGACATGTGGGCCACCGGCTTAGCGGCCACTATTGTTGAGTGATTTGGAATCACCAGATTACATGCGTATATAATATTGTTATCATCTTCCATATTCTGGATTGTATCATATTGGTGGTACTCCCAAATATTATTTCCCACTTCCTAATGCACATCTATTTGGTAGGAGAGACCACTTTACGAACTGTGGGGGTTGTGGTAGTGTATTAATTCCAAAACGAGTGCCAGAAGATTAATATAGTCTCTCAAATCAGGGATCTATAATCATGCAGAATAAAAAAGAACAAGGCCTCCAATAATTTCTATATCATAGGAATAAAAATTCTTAATAAGATACACATTGTTAACAAAATTTTATTGTATTCCCTTTCAGTAAATTCTTATTGTGTGGACTTGTCAACACAATGATAGACTTATAAGAATCTGTGTTAATGATGTTGTTATTATTTTTGTATATGGTTTAAAAATGAAAGGGTCATATGTGGTTCACATTGAGAATATCAATGTTGTTTTTGTATAAGGGGAAACCAACACGACTTGAATTATTTTAACCCAATTGTCTTTTATTATAGGTATTCTTGTCAGATTTATCATTTTATATTATGTATGGGGACCAACGTAATGGTCTGATGGATTATAACCCAGTCATTTTTTATTGCAGTTATTAATTATGGGATAACCATTTTTGTTTTGTCAGGATTTTGTGGTGTTGAATGGATTCCACTCATTGCGTTACCATCGTCACATTTCCCTGAAACTCCCAATGGTTCCCCCCGTCTTTAGATGGGTATGGACCTGATTTGTAAAGGTAGGTGGTTGTCTTGGTTTTTAGGCCCAGTAACTATTGGGGACTCACATTTCTCGAGATGATGGGTGGTCAGGCTCATCACACCCTTTCTATGGGGAATTATTTACTACTCTGAGACTCTATTATAGATGTTAGACATGTTCATGAATATCTTCCTAATCTCAATTCATGACTAGTTACCCTAATAAAATGGTTGTGGGTTAACTCTCTTTTATGTGTGATATATTGCAATCTATTTTGGGAATCCATCTTTATGTATTTGAGTTTCTTCATCATTTTTGTGTAATGGGTGGTCACTTATATGACAAAACCATATGAACATGTGTTTCCAGCTATGATTTCTTTTAAAGAGGTGATTTATATTCCGATGATGGGATTGATCCATTATGAGGAGTCATATGTATCTTGGTTATTAATATAATCAAAAGAATCATATTTCAGTTGATCTATGTAGTTTAGCATCATGTGATAAGGAGTGATATGGGGGTGTTGTAGCACCAAATATTTGAGCTCTAGTTTGGAAGAGATGACCTACGTATCCTGGTTATGTCAAGACTTATAATCATTATAGTTTGGTTGATGCTGGGGTATACACACTGGGGCTACCCTGGTTGATGGTTATTTTATTCCTAATAAGGTGTTTGATGTGTCCCTCTAATACCACATAATCCATGCTCTTTGTGAGAGACAATGGGATTTCCTGACCAAGCACATGGAATAGGGATATGGGACTTGTGTTTTGGGGTAGTCCTTGGAGTGTTTGATATGGAGCTCATGCCTTTAAGTAGGTGTCTTATGTATCCAGGTTATTGTAGGAATCAGAGTCCCCATAGTTCACATGGAGATGTTGGGTCTTACTCACTAAGGATTCCCTAGTGAGTAGGTGTTCAACAATTAATGTGGTCTTCATGGAATCCCCATAATCCCACACGATCAATGCTCATTGATAGAAACAAGGGGGAGTGAATTATTAGCCTCATAGATTATGAATATGGGTTTTATATATTGGGGAAGTCATTGGGGTGTTTGATGTGGTGATCTAGAATTTAAGGAGGCATCCTACATATCCCACTTATGGAGGGAATCAGTGTCCTCATAGTTCTCTTAGAGATGTTGGTGATTACAAACTGAGGCTTCCTGGGTGAATATGCCATCTTATCTTGCAATTATCACATGATCTCATTGTAATAACTTGGAGGCCATCTCATGTCCAAGCACAACACAAGTGAGGGTGTCATGAGAGTTATGTTAGTGTGATTTGGGGGTTGTCGTGTGTCTTGGATGAATACTTGAGGGGACATCGTGGGACCAAGATGACATATCTAGAGGGTGTCACATGTCTTGGATGACACCTTTGGGGGGAATCCCATGAACAAGTCAACATGTCTAGAGAGTGTATAATATCTTGGATGACACCTCAGGGGAGTCATGATACTGGGCCTATATGTCCATAGGGTTCACTGTGAGAGATGGATTTTCATTTCCATATCTATTGATGAGACTCGGCTGACATGAGTAGGCATCGTTATATGAGTCATGGATTGCATCATGAGTTCATTTCTAGTCTAGGGTGAGGAACTAATGAAGGTTCAAATGATCCAAGTGGTCTTCTGTGAAGTGTCCATGCGACTTGTCCTGACATGTACGGTGTGTTCTTCAAATAATATATGACATGTAGAGTGGATGTCATGTGGTTTGGGTGGCATGACTTGACACAGTCACGTATTCTTAATTGAATCATGTGAAGCATGTGGAGGTCTGAAATCATGTCTTTTTCTCAGGTTTTCCACTTTGAATTCTAGTTGTTTCCCTTGAGTTTCAAGTGCCTTGGTTTGGTTCAGTGTTAGTTTTTTTTTGGTTCTCACGTGATCTAGATGACATGCCACATGGTTTTCATACGTCTTACCAGAATCTCTCTTCTTGATCTGTTATTGATCACATGGAGGGATTTATTCCTAGAAAATTACTAATCTAGTGGTAAACTGGTGTATTACCTATCATAATTTTGACTGGTTGAGTGATCAGATTTGTCAATAAGCCCGGAGTTTGAGCACCAAAATTTGTAGCAACAATTCGGGTCCAAACATCTACCATTCAACCAACCAATTGATGAACTAACCAACCAAAACCTTTTTCAGAGTTTGAGTATGTATTTTATAGGTTTTTCCATATTTATACTCTCTGGTTTGTGGGGGGAATCTGGGAAGATTATAGGATAGATTCGACGTGGTCTCTAGAATTACATGGTTTGGTGAGTCTCTGTGGTGGACCACGTGAAAGGTGCCACTTGATTTTCACCAGATGCAAGTCCATCTGTATTTTAAGGGATTATAGAAAAATATTTAGTACATGCACATCTAATGACTTACATTTCTTCTTTTCAACATGTCCACGTGTCTTCTTGAGATCCAAATGACTATTTTAAGTAATCCCCATGTCCTTGGATGGCTTGTCTCAAGGTCTCACGAGACCATGTGGGGGTGTGATGGGTGGATCGCATGCCCTTCGGTGACTGAAAATCCTACTCACCTCCTCCTTTCCTATCTAATTAGTTTTATGTGACAATGTATGGGAGTCACACGAGATTGTACGTATGTTATTGAGGGTATATCTTCTATTTTTTTGGAGATTTGTCGCATATCCAGTATGGTTCATATGGTGAACGAGCATTTTGTGGAAAAGTCCTCCAGTTAAAGGAATTATACTAGCTGATGTGGGCATGTCAGTGATATCTTGTAGTGCAGTGCAGGTCGTTAGGGAAATTCCACATGTCATTCATTAACTGTAGACCCCTCTCACTTCCCCTTTTTCTATCTCAGGTTGTTAGGGGCATGCCACATGTCTTTCGATGATCGTAGACCCCTCTCGCTCCCCCTTTTTCTATCTGTTTTTTTACTTCAAAACGTTCTTGGGGATATGTTGGATTTCATTATAAATTTCTAGGTTTTATGCCCAATTTTTGGGATATTTTTTTCTTGAACAATATGGGGAATATGGATATCATGAGAGAATATAGGGGAAAAGTATGTCTGTCTATCATTATAAAATTTTGGAGTTGTCTAGACACATGTGTGGGATTCCAAGAAGCATGGATGATAAGGTAATGGGGAATCATAAGGAGAGGCAGTCATGAAACAGAGGTCTCATGGTGTCTGGGAAATCACTCTATGGGTGTGTCACATGTCCTTCACCAACAATGATCCCCTGTCGCCTCCACCTATTTATCTCCTTCATTCTTTATGACGAAGTATCGAAGGACTCGTGATATGTATTTCATATCATCTAGGTTTTTTTTCTTCTTAATTATGATTTAATGCATGGTCTATGTGACCACCAGGGGTTTCTTCCTTAAAAAATTGCTTCCCTTTATTTTCGATGGATTCTAGAATGTTTTTGCAGGTATGTTCCAATGAAAACCCATGCGGCCTGGGGGATGCTCATCTAGCTATCACTATTCACCCACTGGTGAATAAGGGTGATCATTATGGAGGGCTCCTTGGGATATTTTTTTAGGTTATGATCCATGAGTAGAGACTTTTTCTGACCTTGAAATGGTCACACAATCGCAATTCATTATCCTTCCTCTTCTTAGTTACTCTGTTGGGGAAAAATATCCACATTAAGATGCTTATTTATTTGTGGTTTCTCTGATGCTTAATCGGAGGGTTTCAACATAAACATAAGACTTATTTCAGTTCATTACATATACATGGAGGATACTTCACTACTCACTGATTAGTATAGGTATATTTCCCATGATGTGATAGAGGGTCTTCATGTTTGATGGATCCGGGTGCGTCAAGCACTCCATCATCCGCCCATGCTGCCTCCAATCACTATTATATCATACCTCCACCAAGTTAGATTATATGACTTTACAATATCTGAGTTCACCTTTTTTATCATCACATACTTGATGACCTCCATAAGAGAAGGATATTGGGGGAACACACATTCCACCTACCCTAGGGAGATATGACCAACACCCTTAAGGATGTGGTTGTCCTGCTCAGTCCTCCTATCTAGAGGGATTCAATTATTGGACCAACCCACAGAGACTATCCTGATTTTATATATAGATATATAGCCATCAACATTTTAACAGATGATGCTTCAATATATGGTGGATTTTTATCTAGGAATGGGCTTAAGATACACTTTTCACAATTACCTGATGTTACTAATCAGAAGACGGGGATGCGCCATGCCCGTGCATATATCTTACGGCTAATTGGAGGGACAATATGCACTTATCATCGTTGTATTCATGCTCACATGATGTATCTAGGGATATTGGAGGATTTTGATCAGGACAAGAAATATAGCTAGCGATCTTTATTCTTGTCTTACTCTTCCAGAGGAAAACGCGTGACATGCCTCTTAGATTGCATGGATCTTAGGGGATGTTTCTTCCTTATTTAGATGTGTAAATGATAGAACATCTCTCTCCTTTTCCATGATGATTCTAGTCATGAGATTCATATAGGTTTATTTCTTGATGCTCCACAGGGTTGTGTGGTTTGACCACACATCTCTATTAGTTTTTCATGCTAGTAGGAGTTATTGAATTTAGTTTCTTATTATGTATCACATTCGATGTACTATGTTTCAGGTGGATTCATGATCACCAATTCATTAGTTCTTGAAGAAATTGTTGGATTGTATATTGTCACATGTTAGTTAGTATACTACCCACTTAGGTCTGTATATTCAATATTTCATTCACTAACTATTTTCATAATATCATCATTTTTGGTTTTTAGTTAAAACTCTTTTGAAAAATATCACATGAATTTTTAGATTATATGGATACCATACTCGAATTTATTTCACTAGTATCCATCATACTCCGCTTATTTCCTTCTTGATAATATGGTTTTAATGAATCTCATTTAATTTCATATTATTTAGTTGCAATAATATGATAGAGTCAGGAACCAGTTTGGATTTTTTCAACGTTTTATATTTCCACTAATAATGTTACTAGACCTTCATTCCGTGAAGTTGATAGGGTAGTAGGATGTTGAATGGTGTTGATGAAATGTAGAGTATCTTTACCTCTAGGTAATATGGAAAATGCTTCATATCGAAGGTGTGTGTATGATGATATTCCATTTATAACATCAAGTTGGGTATGATCCATGGTATAAACTAAAGTCTATACTGTATCTTACTCCATAAATGAGAGGTATTATGGACCTAGTATGTAAATAACATTCCATGATTTTTTATTGTACTATTTTATAATTCATTTTCAATATCTTTATAGCATACTCAACTACATTAGATTATGCACATGTCTCATCTAGAGGAGGAGGAGGTTGATAGCCCAACAATGATCCATGATGCAGTGAAGGGGGAGATGTCAACTTATCATTCCATTTATAGTAGTATCCTCTATCTTCCACCATATTGAGATGACATTCCTGGATATAGATTGGATTTCCTTACCAGGAAGCACCTCCAACAGCTTCTAATGTTGAGAATCAATGACAACAATGACATAAGACTTCTTTGTGATTCCTGTGAGGCCTCACATGTTCCACAAGTAGAGGTCAACCCTCTAGTAGTCCAACCTCAACTGATTGGAGATGTGAAACTGGAGGCATGAGATCCATATGTGTTGGTAGGATATCCATAGTTTTCTTGGGGTATAGATTATCCAATCTTCCAATAGGGGTTGTTTACCATTACTCTTCCTTTCTTGTCAGATACTTCATGGCCTATATGGTTCCCCTAGGAGATGATGGTAGGTCCTTCTACTCACCTAGTGAGATATGTATTAGGTGCAGAGGATGACATCCAGTTGACTCATAATTCCATTGAGACACAAGTATAGCATTTGAAAATCGAGGTTCCCGTACCTAATGATTCATATCTCTAGGAAATCATATTACACCCTAACATATAGGTCAGTGATCTCAATATGGTTATATCATTCCAACACCATAATGTGGCATGATACCTCACCATATTGAGTGACTGTACTCATTCATGTATATTTGTTTCTATTTAATTAATAAAATTTGGTTTTCTATGAACCATTTTTACATGTTTATCAAATGTTTCAATTCAAATTCATATTTTATTTCCATTATATATTTTACAAGATTTAAAATTACACTTCTTGAAATATAGGGAAAAAACTAAATTTCATGTATTTAACATTAATATAGTATAAAATTAAAAAAATAAAAACAATCCAAACAAAACATAAATTATAGCCTATGCATCTAAAATGTTGTTTAATATAATAATAATTTCATATATAAAATAAATTATTGAAAATGGAAGGAATGTAAAAAATATATAACTTTAATTTTCATGGTCTAAAACAACAATATATTATTCCAATAAAATTACTTTTTATTAAAATATTTCAGAAATGCTTATTATTTTGCATTATTTTTATATGTGCAGTAACTGTGTTAAATATCATATAATTTGTATTTATAATGTATAAGATATATAATTTAAATGACACCAACTTTAATCATTATTATGTTTAATATAGGTGAATTTATAAAAATATAACATATAAATTATAATTATAGTATAAGGGATATTTGAAAATGTGACTCAACATATAAAACATAATTGAAAAAAAACATAATCATAAAAATATTATGTTAAGGCTAATTTTCATGTCATATAATTTATTTCTTAAAAATATAAAAAGTTCACGTTCAAATATTATTGACATAATTCTAATCAAAATAAAATAAATAGGGTATATATATCATAATATAATGAAAATATTTTTAAATGTCTAAACATGTATAGTTGCAATGTGTTTATTTTTTATTTTTTATCAAAGGAATTGCGGCCTCTTCCGCCTTTCTGCAATAATTTTTAAAAAAAATAACAAATACATATTATTTTTTAAAAAAAAAATCATAAAAAAATTGACCTCATAAATCATCCATCTCATCATTTTTTCGTCATTATCAAACTACAATGCAACGGATTCCCTATAACACAAAACATCTTTCGCTAAACCCATTACCACAACCAACTTTTGGTGATCTATGATACAGTAAACATAGTATGGTGAAACCATCAACATTAACCCAAACTCTTTATTTTCAATGAAAAAACCATTCCCTTAGACAATTTCCTCTGTCCGTACCAATATAGGTGAAAACAATGCAAGGATATAAATGTAGCTTCATTTTCTTTAACCTTACACTATATGGGATACATATCAATAAACAGACCACAGTGCTACCCTCCATCATCAGTAAAATCTCTAAGGTAATCAATGATAAAAATTATAGACTATAATATATAAATATTTTTATTTAATGTTGTGCCCTGAGATCTTTTTGATCAGCCATCCCAGTTCAATGATGCATCAGTGGTGACAATGGTGTATCAGGTGTGTAATAAAGAAAGTATATGAGCACAATATGAAAGATAGAGTTTCACATTTTGTCCACAATACTTATAAGAGAGGTGTTCCCATATCGAAAAATATTTTTCATCCAATGCATAATAATATATCCCATGGACACATACTGATATAAAATTCTGAAGGGGGTTGGAAGAACTAGACCACTATCGTGTGTGTCCCTACACCAGTGAAGCCTACCTCCCAACACTACACAGACACTACTTCACTATGATAGTATATATTTTCCCACTATGAGAAGCATTTACAACCAATTCCTATTTCCCATGCTAATGACAATTCTATCCCATCTATTTGGTCGAATGCCCAATGGGGTAACCAATTAGTTTTCACTATAGTTTAGGTATAGAATAGGTGGTCACTAATGTTTTTTATAACTTCTCTTCAATTCATTTTCAATTTCATCACCCATGTACAACACAAAAATCTCATATGAAATATCCTTACAATAAATTATAAATATTTAATCTTATTTTATTTCCTTTTGAAAATTCACTTTCAAATATTAATTTCCCGAAATTCGATTAAAAACAATAATTTTTTTGAAAAATAATTCATTTTAATTATAAATTAAATGAAATTAAATTCAAAATTTTCAATTATAAAATAATATATCAGTTTACAAAGTAAGCGCTATATTTTCCCAAAAAAATTATCCAATTTATCAAAAAATTAGAAATTTTAGTATCAAATTATTCAATTAAAAAATGAAATAAAAAATATAATCTAATACAAATTAAAAAACTACATTTTAAAACTAATAGATTCAATTACAAAATAAACTACACATCTTATTTGAAAATTATAAATTCAGAATATAAATTTCGAATTAACTTATCGCAGATGTGAAATTTCGAAATAATTTATTAAAATTTGTTATTTGATATTCAAATTAATAAAAAAAATTGACTATCCCTTTTTGAAGTAAACTATCAATTTAAATGTAATAAATATACTTTAAATAATAAATAATTATTTTTCAATGTAAATTTTGAAATTACTATGCAATTTTATAATAACTAATAATTGTGAATTATGAATTCGCTATATGAAATATGAATTATATATATAAATTTACATAACACCATGTTGACTATCTATTTTTCAAAATAAAATATTCACCTACAATGTTAAATTTTTTATTTATGTTAATAATTCAAAATTCTTTATGTAGATTGAAAGATTAGTTTGTAAATTAAATTAGTATGTTAATTCAAATTTTATTGTCTCAATTTATAATTTATTATATAAAACATTATAACTATGAATTCTAATTTATAATTAAGTATGTTAATTATCAACTCATCATGTGAATTGTTGTTTCATAGTGTGAGTTTCGTATATATTTTGTGAATTATTGATTCACTGTGTGACACTTGTGTAATATCAATATTTTTCATTAAAAATATGTTTTTCTATATAGATTTAAATTTAACACAATTGGGTATCTATTTACAAATATTAATTTCCATTTAATAACTAAACATTTAAATTAATTTTTCAAAATCATAATTTAATATATAAATCTTGAAATTACATTATTATCTCAAAATTAATTATTTGATAAATATTAATTCTGAATTCACTGAGTGCTAATTCAAAAACTAAATTTCTAATTTATTAGAAAAACCAAACTGAGATACATTACACCACAAATTTAGAATTTACATTTTATTTTTTTAATTCAATGAAATATTTAATATAATTTTTTAAATACTGAATATAATCTATTAGTTCTGAATGTGTAATGTTTATATACATTGTGAATTTATTGTGTAAATATGTTATTTAATGTGTTAATTCTTATATCATTTTCAAAAAAATAATTTGTGTTAACTCAAATTTCATTGTTGGAATTTAGAACTCACATTAATTCTAATTTCAATGTGTTAATTATGAATTTAATGTGTAAATTATTAAATCACATAGTAAAATATGAATGTATAGTTCTAATTCATAATTACATCTATTTATTTTTAATAAAAATAAAATATAAACAATAAACATTCCAAAGTATATTGAATATTTAATTCCGTGAAAATGGTTAATTTTTATTGAAAATTTACATTAATGAAACTTATACATTTTTAAAGAAAACTATTCATTAAAATTTTCCATTTTTTAAAACACATTTATTTTAATAAATTAAAACAAATTACTGAAATTCCTATAAAATTTACAATGTACAAATTTGTTGAGTGAATTTTCTGTTTAAATTGTTAATTGACTATTAGCAACAAAATTTTCTATTTATGAAAATTGTCCCACTAATAAGCATGCTAAAATTTATAGGTTCAAAATAGAAAAATTGTTTACATATAATGTTTCCAAAATTTAAAATTTATATCAATGTTATATTTCCATTGTAAATTCATCGACATCACAATTTAGAATAAATTTGGACTGTTAATGAAATTTCTCAATAGATGTTTTTTTCTTCCCATTTAAAGAACCAAGGACACAAAAACGTTACTTCATAAAGAATTTAATATTATAATAACATCAAACCATTACATACATATCTTTCTAATCTATGAAGATGAAAAGAAATCAAATGGAATATTATTGCTGATTTGTGGTGAATGAGAGAAATAATTATTGGACTGACATGTAAACACTACAATACAATTGACATAAGGATGATAGAAAAACTAAACAAATTTCTTCAAACTCATGTAAGGTGTAGAATAGGTATCTATATTTGAAAATATATATATAGAAATTTAAAATATTAATTGTAGATAATGGAGGTGAACTGAATACCTAGAGAAACCACACATGTGTTGATTTAAGATAATGTTGGAAATGGGCTGGAAAAATGTAGGGTAACATAGAAAGGAGATATGTGTTAAGTGGATATTGAGGTTTAAAAAAACTCAAATCAGTTGATTAATAAGGAGAATATGGTAGTGGTTTTGAAATTTCATGGAAACTAACTGATCAAAACACTACTATAAATATGTTGGAAAAATATTCTTCATGGAATAATTTAAACACATATCCCTTCAATGGAATATTTGTTTTAGATTATTGTGATGAAATTACAATCATGTTGCAACATATTAAACGTCTATAGAGAAGATATTATTTAGTGGCCTAGGATTTTATACATAAATATCACATATTTTTATATGAATATTCATCAATTTTCACAAACACATGAAAAAGGTCCTTAATAGATTATTTTATTCGGATATTATTAACACAATCATCTTATTTCATGAATGAACATGAAAATGTAACACAAATGTCTTAGAGAATATTTATCCTCTTATTCATACATTACATAATCCATTCTTCATTACCTAGGGATATAAGCATAAGAATGGGTGAGCAAAAATTCTTATTATGGGTAAACAAACGAGATATCAATTAATGATCATATGAAATAATAATAAAATCTTAATGGTCTGTGTAATGAAATATAATTTTTGAATGATATTTTATTCTTGAGAAAATTTTTGTTATATTATTTTCTACAAAAAAATCAATATATATTTAATGATTAAGTGTTAATAAAAGGAAATGTAACCATTAGGATTCAACAATTATGGCCATAATTCCAATATGACAGATCGTTAACATGACTGTTGTAAACAATACTATTGGAAATAATTTTAACATTATAAGTAGTGTTTATAAGTAAAAACTACAAAGGTTAATTAATGCATAAAGGAGAATTGATTACCTCAATAAGTAGAATATTTTCATAATAGTCTCGTTTGTTAAAACACTGGAGGGAGGTAGTGACATTGTGGTTCTCCTTTTACTAAGACCATGTTGAGTTTAATCAAGTGAGGCTTGAATGAAATTGCATACGGGAGAGGTTCAAGTAAGTGGAAATTTCCAAATAGGTTATGTTAGTCGATCTGCACTGTGAAATTAACACTATCACAAAACTTAATATTAGTTCATAAGTAGGTGTTATAAAGTGTTATGTTTACCTGACTTAGTAACATAATTTTTTTTCATTCTATAAATAAAATTATTATTCCATCCATTTTAAGAATACTTTTTCTCTAATGTGATTAATCATGATAAATTCATTTTTATACTTCTATTATAATTTCCATAAAATATTTAAATTTATATAATATAATAATGTATTATGAATTGAACTTAATTTAATAAAATAGTATGATAAATACACTTTTTTTTTTAAAATAAAAATGATAAAATAATTTTAAAATTGTTAATTGTCAGAAATTTTACAATGTAGTTTCAAGCCATTATTATTATTCATAAATAAGGATTTTTATAATTAAATGTTAAAATTATCATATTTATATAATTATTAGGATAAAATAAATATAATTTTTAAAATCAGTATGTCCAAATTAGTTTAAGGAAAATTTATTTTAATTTTATAAAATATTATGTTTTTTAATGGACAATAAAATACAGTTTTAGGTTTTTGATATGTTTAATGACTTCATAATTTATTTTATAATGATGTAATAATTTATTAAACAAACTAAATGGCTTAAAATATTTTAGTTTATTAATATAAAGTATTTTAATGTAATTTAATCAATTTAATAACCTATAATTTACTTCTTAAATCTAAAATAAGAACTTTAACATTAAAAACATTTTTGTGTGGAAACATTTATTTTTCTTGAAAAAAGAAGTAATTTAAAACTATGATTGACGATTTAGGATTAAAATAACATAAAATATATCCCAAATATCAAAAACAAAGGGCAAAAAACTAGGGTAAAGGATATGTTTTTTCATTTTCCACCACCTAAATTTCCGAGGCCAATATTTGGAAATTATTAAATAAATCATCCATTTCTACAAAGAATATCCACCTATATAACGATTTCAATTCACAAAAAATCCATCCTCAATAAATATATGGACGAATTATCTCCCAAGGAGTCCCCCAAATGTCTCCTCAAGCCCCTAAGGTCCAAATAATCTTGTTTTTTCTGTAACTATTAAAGGTAAGGGAATTATCTTTCTTTTCTTTTTTGATTGATGAACCGGTTTTTTTATATGTATTTTAAATGTTATGGTTACTCTCTTATATTAACCTATATATAATACCATTTATTTTAAGTGATAATTTATTAGTTGTATAACCTTTTCCCCTTTTTTACCCTTTTCTAATACCACGTTTTATACCTCTTATATTGTCAAATTTACTTCTCAATTTTTTTATATTCTCCTTAATAAATTTCGTTTTATTTTCTTATTATGATTCCAAAGAATAACAATTTTATAATTTTATTCTTATAATTGTAAAAATTATTTACATCATTCTTTTTATTAAGATATATAAAACCTTCACTCATTTTTCATGGATTGAGAATGACATAATATTTATGTATTAAGCACTTTTGAAACACCAATATTGTGATATGAAACCTATTTATTTTATTATCAATGGGTTATTTTTGGAATATATTTTATGATATTTGTGGCTAAAATTAATTAAAATATATGTATAGTGTGCCTTCATAGTGCCCAAATTAATTGTTTAACTAATTAAATCTCTAGAGATGATATTTTTTACAATTCCTTGCGTAATGACCATTGTAATATTTATTATTCCCTGATGAAAAACCATGATGGTATTCTTACAAATGTATCATTTAAATATTATATCCACATATACATGTTATGAATAATTTTATATTTACTATATTACTCTTGTTAAATTGATCATTACATAGTGATATTCCTCTTTTTCTTGTTGATATTGCTGAAGATCACGTATAACTTATTTCCCTTGCTTTACCATACTGGGCCTTATGATCTCCCTTTTCTTTAATATGGGTACTCAGGTTATGAGATGCATAAAATGTATATATGATGAACCAATTATGAATATCATCAATTATATTATAATAAGTTTTTAATTTTTCAAGTATTATGTTCTAGATTTCCATGATACTATACATTAAATGATCCTCTGTTTTATACCATGTATTGGAAATTTCATGCAATAAAAAAACAGGATTCCATAGTGGGAGTCAATGGATAGTATAGTTATTTATTGAAATTACTATTTTAAAACATTAGTAATAATCCAAAGAAAATTTTTAAATGTATGAAAATATCCTGGTATTTTGGTGAACTATTAATTAATTGGTTTCTGAGCAAAGAAAATGTGTCAGGATACGAACAAGTATAAGTGGCTATAGTACTGATATATCCAAGGGTAAAACTAGAAGAACCATATTTGATCTAGACATACATAGTAATAGGTTCATGAGAAGGGGATTTATTTCAGTACTATTTTTACACAACCAGAGGATATTTTTTGGTTAGTCGCAGTCTTTTTATGAACAACTATAAATGATTTTTAGAAAAATTATTTGTTATTTAAGAATAAAAAATTTAAGCTTGACGTTTTAAGATATAAAATTCCATTATAATTACAGGAAATAGGTTTTATAGTATGTTTTTATTACTTTATAAAATGAATTTAAATATGGGGAATCGGGTAAACAATGAGCACAACAGACCATGCATTGACGACACTATAATGGAAATCAAAATTGAAAACATCATGAGAATGATTAATCAACTAAAGTGAGTTATAAAAAATATCCAAATCACAATAATATAATGGATTCAACATGATGTGAAAAAATTTATATTGATTCATTTGTGTGTCAACAACCACCTTTTTATGTGGATCTACAAACCCATTAATTGTTGAAATATGGATAATCACTATAGAAAAGATCTAATTTGTACTCAATTATTCAGAATAAGAAAAAGTAACCATATATGTGTACCACATAGAGGGAGAAACTGATCACTGGTGGAAAATAATTAAAAACATAATTCTAAGAAGGTAGAATGATTCTATTAAGTTGGAAGAATTTACAGGAATCATATTCTATAAATATTTCCCCATTCTATGTGAACAAAATTGGTAAGGAATTCATAGAGATGAAGACGAAGGAAGATGTATCGGTTGGAATAAATGACATGAATTTTACAATAATTTCTCTTTACATACATATATTTATAAAGGATCCTATTTTAAATATTGATATATCTTTTGGTGGACAAAAACCACATCTGTAGATGAATCTATCCAATCAATAAAAATAATAGTTATGAGGAGATGGTGCAATGTGTTATGAAGGTTGAACATAGTTCTAAGAGATACATTAGTAGCACAAATTGAAAGAAAATAAGTTTACTTTTGATAAGAACTTATAGATGAAATTTGATCATGGATGCATAGTAAATAATGTTCAACTTATGACATGAAACAAATGTGTAAAGAAGAAATCAGGGAACTACTTTCTCAGAAGTGGAAAATGTTACATGTATAGAAGATATTTCCATATTTCACGGAACTATCGTAGTCAAGTGAATACTCAACATTATGAAACTACTGATAAATGGAAGATTGTGTAGACCCATCCTAATATAAAATTATATAAGTGTGGATTTCTAGGGTACTCTTCCAATCACTATCCAAATTAGAAGGTAATAGAGTGTAATCAGCATCAGCCTCATAGTAGGACAAGGGAGAAAGGTCAATAATTTTATATATAAAATGATTAAGTAGAGGTTTAAAACTATGTCGTTCTATATACTCCAATTATTCTATCAAAGATAGAAAGTAATTTTTTTTATTTTGGTTCCAACATCCAAATAATTTTTTCATTTTATGAGTAAAACACTTTTTAGATTATTGGGAACCTCACAGATTATTGGATTCCAATTCAAAAAACAAAAAGACCACAACTGGGAAACAACTCCCAGTCAACAATTTAAAAACTCAAATGAAGTAGGAGACATCATTACCATGGAAAACATGACCCTTGAGCTACACACCCTGGTGCACTAAATCACCAGTAAACATCATCCTCACCAATCCAAGCACTGGTGAGGACTCATATGAAGATCATTGAAACCACTGTGAAGATTCATTAGAATAAAAAAATAGAAATTTAGAAGGAACCACATCAACTAGAAACCATTGTGGTCATATTGGAGAAATAAACCAGCATAATAACACCCATCCCACAAGGATCACTATCGCAGTAACACCAAATCCATGACAAAATCCAAAATACCAGACAAACAAAGACACCAAATGTAGGACCAAATCCAAAATCATAGTTGTATTTAATGGAAAACAAATAATTATTTTCAAAGGATAGATATCACGACCTGATCATTGTTAAGAAGAACCTCCCATGTCCTTCTTTATGGAGATGATCAGTGATGAGGAAAAAGAAAATTAAATTATATGAATTCAAAATATCCTCATCATTCAGGATTACATAGATATATTTTTAAAGGGTCACCTAGACCTCCCCCTGAAAGAGAGGTATAGTTCTCCATTGAACTCATACCTATATCCTAGTTGATATTAATGACCCTATATTGAATGGAAAATCTGAAGCTAGAGTAATTAAAATAAATATATTCATGATCTTATGGAGAAGGTGTTAATCTGAAAAATTGTATATCCTTGGGTATAACATGTTCTATTTATGAATGGGAAGGATGGATCAATGTGGTTATGAATTGATTGTTATAAATTCATGGAATTATAGTTAAGAATATGTACCCTCTCACAAGAAATGGTGATTTATTTGACCAGTATTGTGGGTCTTAATTAGTCTTCAAGATTGATCATTGATCTAGTTATCATTAATTTAGGGTGAAGAAATAATATATTCAAATGATTACCTTCTGATCAACATACAGTCATAATGATTTTCTTTTTATTCCCCTTATCTTGACTGATGTTCATATTATATTTATGGATTTTATGGATAGAGTCTTTATGGATTTACTTGATAAATTTTTGGTAGTTTTTATTATAGATTTTTTTATATAGTCTCAATGTCTCAAGGAGTATGGGTATCATGTTATACATATATTGAAAACTATGAGAAATGATATGCTTTTTGAAATGCTCATAAAATGGGAATTTTCATCATAAAAAGTATCTTTCATGGGGAATATTTTAACCAGTGATGGAATCTCAGTTGACCCTATCAAGACATATGATATGGTGGAGTGGCCTCATCTAATAATAGTAACTTAGATTTATATTTTCCTTGGTTTAGTAGTATATTAGAAGAGTATTGTGAGAAAAAAATTCATGAATTTAAAATCCACTATCCATGTTAACTTGAAAGAATGATAATTTCATCTATAGAAAGGAGTGTGAAGAATGTTTCTATGTTATAAATAATATATTGGTTATTGTACATGTGTTAATTATAACATCTATCAAAGAAGGATTCCTTATTTTTTACGATGCATCTTAGAAATAGATTAGGTTCATACTCATGAGAAATGACATGGTGATTTCTTAAGAATATCAACAGTTAAAGTCTCATGAGAAGTGTTATCAAACCCATGACCTAGAGCTAACTACAATTATTTTTTTCTGAAGATATGGAGGCACTCTCTTTATTGAGGGAAATATGATATATACAAGGATCACCAATGTTTTAAGTACATTTTCATATAAAAGGAATTGAACATGTGACAAAGTAGATGTTTATAAATTCTTAAACACTATGAATGTTAAATTTGTTATCCCCTTGTAAGAGAAAAAGATATTACTGATGCATTATTAAGGAATCACCATGTAGTGCTAGAAATGAGGATGATTCATGGAGATCATTTTATAAAAAAAACTAGTAAAACTAGACAATTTAATTATAAGGGACTGTCCATAATGAACACTACCACAAATTAATTCTCAACAATAATTACTAGAAAAGATAAAAAAACCTCAAAGAGAATATTGTTTATTATAAAAGAAGAGGAAGACTATTATGAAGGAGATGTTTCATGATTTCAATATTGATCATGAAGGTGTAAAGAAATTTACTACAAGAATATGTGTTCCATTTATTCATAAGATAAAGAATGAACTGATGGATAAAGCCAATATCTCTATATTCTTAATATATACTAGATGCACAAAAATATAATGGGACCACCATGATCGTTATTGGTGGGATAACATGAAAATGGATATTTCCAACTACACTACGAGGTGTTTGGTTTGTCGACAAGTGATGGTGGAGAAACAACTTCCTAAAGGGTTATTTTGACCAAAACCCATAATAATATGGAAGTGGCACAATATCACAATGGTCTTTGTTAGTTTTCTCCCATGAACATCCAAAGGAAAAAATATAATATGGGTTATAGTGGACCAAGACACCAGGACTATAAATATAATTGGTTTTCAAGATGATTTATCTCCTGAACCCCATTACATCAATTATTTAATGGATGTGGCGAGGTTTCTATTTGTTACACATTATATCATTTTTAATCATGATCAAATGTTTACATAAAATTTATTGAGAATACTTAATCATGATTTGAGTACTGAATTGAATTTCAGTATTACATGTCACCCCAAATTGATGGGAAATTTGAAAGGACTATTAAAACACTCAAGGAAATGATGAGTACATGATCAATTGAATTTAAATGTGGATGAGATCAACACTTCCATTAAAATTAGTTCTCATAAAATGAAATGTTCATTCGAGTATTAAAATGGCACCCTATGAATATTCACCTGGGAAGTGAAGCAGAAGTTACACCTATTTGGATGATTTTGGTTAGAGAAAGATTATTGGGTGTGATCACGTGAAAGAGATGAAAAAATGGTTCATGCCATCCAATAACACATAAAGGATTCTCAGAGTTGGAAGAATATCTATATTGAGAACCATCCAAGGTATTTGGAGATTGATGTTGGCAAACAAATCCTTTGAATATCACCATTGAAGATATTCATGTTGTTTGGGAAGAAAGAGATTTGTAGCCTCAGGTACATTGGTCCATATGAAATACTTGTTCATATAGGAGAAGTGTCATGTTGGATAGTACTTCAACTAGATCTGTCTCTAGATCATGTTGTATTTCAAGTATCTCTATTGAGGATGTAAATAACTAACCCTTCACATGTATTGAATGTAAATTTCGTACAACTAGAACATGAAATATCATATAAGGAAAATCTAGTGAAGATATTTTACCATAGAGACAACATTATATGAAAAAAGAATACCCACCCTGTCAATGTGTTGTGGATGAACTATAAATATTATGAAGTGACCTGGGAACCAGAGGATAAAATTATATAGAACTACCCAAAACTTTCCTCGATTGAGATAATGAGTTGAAATTTTAGGGATGCAATTTCGTATGTGTGGAAGAATGTAGCAACACAGAATTTTTATTGATATTTTTTTCGTGAGAAAATGTTTGAAATATTTTTTTATATTAAAAAAATTTAACTATAAATCCTTAATAAAGAATTTATTATAAAGGGAAATGTAACCATCATTATTAGACTATTATATGGCCATTTTTTAAACATTACCATTAGTTAATATATCTATTTGAAACTATACTCTTGGAAATAATTTTATCATTGTAATGAGTGTTTATAATTAAAAATCAAAAATGATAATTAATGAAGAAAGGAGAAGTGTTCACCTTATTCAATAGAATAATTCTATATGAATACCATTTTTCAGAGCATGGGAGGGAGGTACGGTCACAAGGGTCCACCATTTACCAAGCCCAAATCGACCTTCAACATGTGAAGCTTGGATGAAATTGCCTATGGGAGACATTCAATTAGTCGAAATTACCACTCGGGTGATATAGTTGAGTTGGCTCATGAATATATCGCCATCACACACATTAAAAATAGGTCATACATGGATGGAATAAAGGTTTACATGTCAAGAAATTTGTTACATAAATTTTATTTTAATTTTATAAACAAAATTTACATCCCTTTAATTCTGTTTTAAGAAAAATATTTCTTAAATGAGATAAATTTTGATAAATTAACTTTCTGTACCCAAATTGTACAAGAATAAAAAGATAAAATAATTATAATATAGTATGTTATTATGAATGAAATTTATTTTATTGAAATAGCGTGATAAAAATATTTTTATTTAAATATAAATGATAAAATAATTTTAAAATATTTATGAGTTAAAAAATTTTCTATGCATTTTCAACCAGTAAATATTTTTAATAAATAAGAAATTTATATTTATAATTGAAAATTATCATATTTAAAGAATTATTATGATAAAATAGTGCTGTTTTTTGAAATTATCACATCGAAATTAGGTTATTCTGAATTTATGATAATTTTATAAAATATATTGTTTTCCCATGAATTGTAAAAAATAGAATTAGGTTTTAGTTTTGTTTAATGACTACATAATTATTTCATAATGATGTAATAATTAATTAAACACAACCCAAGATCTAAAATATATTATTATGTTAATTTAATGTATTTTAATATATTTTAATCAGTCTCTAAACCAATAATATACTTTAAAAAGTTGATAATGGAAACATTGACAATAAAAAAGATTAATTTTGTGAATAAATTACTTTTCCATGCCAAAAGAATTAATATAAAATTATTGAATATTTTGGATTAAAATAACAAAATATAATTCCCAATGTTCATAAACCATGTGAAAAAACCCACCAGAAGCCCCATGGTTTTTCATTTACCATAACCTATATTTCCAAGCTCTGTATTTGGAAATTATTAAATAAATCCTCCATTCTTTATATAAATAAATGACCATTTTTTCATTTTAATTCACTAAAAATCCATCTTATAAGAATATATAGTAGTTTTACCTCCCGAGGATCCCTCCATGGTTTAATAAAACCCCCATGGTCCCAATCATCATGTTTTAGGAGTAACTCTTAAAGTTAAGGGAATTATCCTTCATTTATTTTCTATTTAAGAAACTCATTTCGTATATGTCTTCAAAATTTAATTGTAAATATATTATATTAACCATTATATCATACCCTTTCATCCAATTTATGTAATATAAATGGGATAACTTTTTCCACACTCTTTTCCCCCTTTTTTAAACCCATGTTTAATACCCATTTTGATGTAGAATTTACTTCACAAAATTTCACTCTTATCCTCAAGAGACGCCCTTTTATATTCTTTATATGAATAACCAAGCCTAATTCTTTTCCATGTTTATTAACATAGATTTATAATTGATTTTTTTATTTTGGTATTAACATAAAATAAATCTACATTGCTTTTCTATGGGTTTAATATGACACAATATTCATGTTTTAAGAACATTTGGAACTACCTGATTTTTATATAAAAATCATTTATTTTATTCCACATGGGTTATTTATGAAATGTTTTATTATTATCTAAGTGTATCAATTTAATTAATACATATTAAGGGTGTTATTTTATATCACTCCAATTTATTGGGTAATGAATTTAATCTCTAGATATGACATGTTTTACAATACCGTGGTGAATAACATTAGTAATTGTCATGACACCTCTCTGAAAAACATTGGTGATACTATTAAGAATGATTCATTTAGATGATTTATCCACAAAATGTTATTAATAATGTTATATTTTTGATATTACTCAGGTTCCCGTGATCATTTTATAATGAGTTTCATCATTTTCTTATTGATAATTCAAAAGATCACATGTTAACGGTTTCCCTTTCTATCACTTACTAGTCATAATGCTCATCCATTAAATTGATGTCTGTACCCAAGTTATGAGGTAAAATAAATGTATTTTTGATGAACCAATGAAGAATAATTTCATGTTTATTAGAATAATATTTCAATTTTTCATATATCATGTTCATGATATCGAAGTAACTAAACATTAAAATATCCTTTATTTTGTAGCACGTAATGAAAATTTTACGCTATTCAAATTTGGCATTCCAAAGTATCTGATCATAAAACAATTATGTTGTTAATACCCAAATTTTCATAGATCATAAATATGATTCATGTCATTAAAATTTATCATTTTAGAAAACCCTTCCCAAAAGGGTGAGAAATCATCATAAATCAATCATTAACCATATGCTCATTTCATAATAATTTATTACCATTATAAATATTGAAAAACCATTTCATATTTCAATGTAAAATTTTATGGTAATAAATATAAAGGATTTGGACATATCACATGTTTCCCATTAGAGATTATGATCCACCTATTTTATATAGTGGATCAGAACACACCTGTTTATCAAAGTGGATCAAGACCATTGATTTGTTTCAATTGTTATCACATGATATATAATGCATTACCCAATACATTGAATGGAGATATAGGTCAAATCCATAACATAATGAATATCATGAATTTGTATGCGAAAATATCATAAAACGTTAATCAAATTATAAACTAAAAAATAAATGGGGTTCATAAACAATAAATATAACATAACCAAGAGAAAATGAATATGTTTCATAATCATATCATAATTTCATCAAATCATACTCATGGAAAAAAGGATTTTTCATATACATTTCATCTATGTATAACCCATGGATGAGAAATGGGCTTCAAAAAAATATTTTCACCCTAAACATAATTCAACTAGAAAATAAATAAATTGTGTATCATTAGGTCATGTCCCCATTTAATATTAATTTACAAAAAAGGATTTAATATTATTTTGAAAATGATTTTTAGTGGAAAGTCACCTAGAAAGTCTCCTGATTAAAATAGTCATTCTTTGACTATCAAAATTTTCAAAATAAAAAATTTTTAAAAATCCTGCGGAATCCATTTTCTTTGAAAATTATATTGAATTTATATAATTAATTTTTCACACTAATATTTTTTATTATATCAGGAAGTTCTGTTAATGTTTTCCATGTTAAAACAATGATTCCTTTCAAATTTTTAGTAAAATTCAAACATGGCTTGTTTTGTAAATTAATATAGAGATTCATTTCAAAAAAAAATTTAAAATAAAAACATTGGTAATATTATATTCATAAATCATTTTGAGAGTGTTAAAAATATATTCAGATTTTTATAAAAACTTTTTTTGGATGAAAAATGGTGTTCAGTCGATGAGATAAATAATGATGATTTTTCATAAAATCATTATATAGAACTTATAAGTACATAAAAAAGGAAATAAAGGGAAAAAATTCATTCTCTACTACTTACTATATGGGAATAAATAAAATGATTTCCTTTAGAGAGAGATCAAAATATTTTTTTCATTGGAAGAGTAATCATGAGTAATCCCAATAAATGATGAGATTTCAATATAAAACTTTTACAACTTTGGTACCTTTGATTCGTAAGACCCATGAAATAATATTATTAAACATAACTTTTAATATCATGATAATAAATAAATTCATTATATTATATAAAAACGGGGTTATATACACCTCATTAAGAACTATAGGTGCATAACATAGCATATGCCTCATTGAAGGGAGATTGAGAAAAAATCCATTAGTATAAGTCTCAAATTCCTCCATACAAGTTAGAATATCCTGGGTAATAAATATAAGTTTATTATAAATCTTGTAAATAATATTAAATATATATATATATATCATATAATATATTATTAACATACAAACTTTTATTATGTGTTTATCAAAAATTCCCTGTTAAAATCTCATTTGGGTAATAACTCCAATGTTTTCCATGAATGTTTTGATTTGGTATTTTTTCATATTATAATTATCATGGTTCTATAATATCTATAATTATATCCATTATTTAAATATAATATATATTTAATATATAATAATTTAGAGTAATAAATAAATGTGAATGATACAAAATGAAATACAGAGTTTATGGAGATAGTTGGTCATATATACGCATGAACAATTTTCCCTTTTTATTAATAGATGAAATAAAAGAAATGTAAATATTAAAATATAATTAAAAAATAATTTTTATTCAATATATATAACATTGTATTCTTCCAAAATTCCCAAATTACCTTTCATGTAAAGCATATGTAAAGAACAAATCAAATCACTTCACGAGACAGTGGTTCATCGTACACACAAGCGACATTATCGTAGTCCCAGAAAAATATATAATAAGAATTAACATGTTATATAATGAATCTTGAAGAATAATAATATCATAAATATCCTATATAATTAAGAAATCCATCTTTATATCTATCTGTTGTAGGTACTGATAGAAAACGAATAACATCGATTCACGAAGTGGTAGTCCATCGAACATATGAATGATGATTTTAAAAACCATTTGATAGAAGTGGAGAAAGATTTTTGTTATCATAATAACATAAAAACATATATCTATATGGTATGTAATTATTTTGTTACATAATTATGGATTAATAATATTTTAATGAGGTAGATGATGAAATAAAATATAATTCTTGGTTAAGGACATTACCTCTTTTTGAGACATCTTTTGGTGTGAACCAAAAGGATTATTAGTGGGATTTATGACCAGAATAAGGATTATTTTAGGACATAATATAATTTTGGAATTTATTTTGGTGTTATTGAGACAATCCAATTTCTTTTGGATGTTTCAGTAGTAGGTTTGATGCAGTGGCCTTTTATATGTGAGGTGAGTGGCACACTTTTAATTTTGAACATAATTTGGGTCATTTGTAACCCTTGTCTTGTTAGTTTAACCATCAGTAAAACCATTGTTTACCTTATCCATAAAAAATAGTTTTTATCTGTTTATAATTTTTAGTATGGTAGAAAATTATTCAGAAATTATTGTATAACAAAAATTATGATTATTCCAAATATGTAATAAATATTTCTAAATTTATTTCTCATTAGTGGAAAATTTAATTTAAAATTAATCTCTTAGAGGTGACAAGAAAGAGGTTTTCCAAAGAGAAAATGTTCAAAATTTTAAAAGGTTTCTATATCAAAATTCAATATAAAATATATTATAATAACAGATATTAGATTAATATATATATATATATATAATTGAACTAATTTATCCAATAAAATAATATTAAAACTATTTATATTTTTTAACTCTAAATTAAATGATAATTCTAAATAAAAGCTAGTATTTTCCCAATTCATCGAAAAATTTAACTTATTAGAAAATTATAAAAAATTTACCCTTATAAAATTTTCACATGATTATTTCAAAAACAAATATATTTATTTCAGACAAAATTTATAAAAGTTCGAAAAATTAATTTTCAAATATGTTCACATACGGTGAAAAAACAACATTCTTTGGAAAAATCAGTTTTTAATCGTTAATGTGGATTTATTCATATTTCATATTTATAAAACCTATAATATAAATGTTAATAATAATATTGAATATATAGTATAAAAATTTAAGTAAAATCTCTCAAAAGGAGTTATTTATTTAATTTATTGATATTAAACATATTTGTTCACATAAAAGTATTTTTTATGAAAAATATTACATTTATTTTCAAATCATTTTTATTTTCATTTCTAATTTATTTGTCACCAAGGAATTAATTATGAATACATATATAAACCATATAATA
This sequence comes from Viscum album, assembly GCA_963277665.1. Taxonomy (NCBI): domain Eukaryota; kingdom Viridiplantae; phylum Streptophyta; class Magnoliopsida; order Santalales; family Viscaceae; genus Viscum; species Viscum album. The sequence goes on from OY728140.1 coordinate 550,338,742, forward strand.
TCATAATTTATTTAACCTAATCCATACATTCTATTACAATGTCTAGTTTATAATTATAATAATATATAATAATATTTCAATAAAATCTCACTTTTTGTTTAAACTAGTTGTTGTGTGTAACACATACTAAACCTCATGTTGTATGTAACTAAAGCTAATTGTAGTGTTACTCGTATTGAAAAAATCATAGTTTCTCATGTAAAACAAGATGAATCTAGTTTTTTCTGTAATAAAAAATATCGAAAATGTTGAATTTATTAGAAAACAATACTTCTCAAAAGCTCATGGTGTTACATTTTACCCCCATTAAATTAATTTCTATCTTCGAATTCAAGACAATAGTACCAAAAATTAATGATTATTGTATATCAATAAATTACCAGGCTCCCAAAAATATTCTTCAAGCTACTGGTTTTTTCGTAAAACACTAATAAGGTGAGTGTCCTTGTTTCATAAAACATTTATTGTATGAATTAAAATCTCAACCAATTGTTCCTTATTGGAAGTATATTACTCCAGATGTATAACCAATGAGGTTAATCCATGTTAAGGATCTGGTATGTACATCCTCAATAAACATATATGGGACATATCATTAATCTGAGAGCGGTTTATTTGAAGCTCTATATGATATGCTATGGCCTAGATACAATTAATAATTTCAATGCAACCAATATATATATGGATTATTTTCCTTTTATTTATTCTAAATTGAAATTCGTTGAAAGACCTTTTCACCAACATAAAATTCTAGTTTGACTAAAAATTGCATTTATTTAAAAGAACTTTTTTAGAAAAGTGGTAAACCACATAATATAATTCTAAGGGATCATTGAAAAAAGAAATAAGTCTTAAAATTCTAAATTATAATGATGATTATTATAATAAATTATTAGACTTGTTTTTCATTCCCTTATATGATGCTAAAGGAATATAAATTTCTCTTCCATCTCATCATCTTCTTTAAATCCTAATATATATTTTTTCAATTTCATTCTAGTATTTATGAGTTCTACACTTATTTCCAAAAGGGGATTGAAAGGGATCCATCTGAATTCTTGAGTGAAATATATTATTTCTTGAAAACAAAACTAGAGGAAGGTGATGATCCCAACCACCATTAAAATCCACAAAAAATTAATTATCATTCCCTATATAGTTTTAATTATTCTACCAAATTTACCATTTGTTTGATAATAAAACGTTTTGATGAAACTGATCTTTGTATCAAGATAATGTCTCGGACTTCACCAAAACATCGAGGTAAACTTCAGATCTGGATTAGATACTATTAAATTTGGTACTCCATGAAACCTTACTAATTTTATAATTTATATTCTAGAATAGGGATCCAAATGATATGTCTTCTATGATAGCAATAAAGTGTTTTGAATTCATAAGGTGATCTACTAGAACCCAAAATTTCATCAACATCAATGATAAGATAACTCGAAAAGGTCACATGTACCGTTAAATAAAATTGGCAATAAAAGATATACTATTTCTCGGAGTGAGTATATCAAGGTTAGGTGAATTGACCACCCAATTAAAATTTATTTAAGCTAGATTTATTTGAAATTCCATGATTTAATATAAATCCAACTTAAGAAATATTGTAGATCATTATAAGTTGAAATATTTCAAAAGGTTTCTTAATAGTTGATTACTTCTCTGGTAATTAATATAAAATATTTCATAGTCATTTAAAAACAATATTCTTAATTAAAATATAATTAAAAAAATAAGGAATAACTATCAATGTATTAGTGTTTACTTAATTAAAATAGTTACAGTTTTAAAAGCAGAAATACTGTAAAGAGAAACATAGAGAATAAATTTGAAACAAGAGGTTATGTATCAAGCTAAGACTTACTCCTCTCCACTTTGGTATAACATTTCATCAAGTAGTTTCTATAAAATAAACTATTTTATCCAAAATCTAGATTAGGTTTTATAATAGTTTACAATTTTCCCGGTCACACATGACATCATCCACTATTATCCATAGGAGTAATAACAAAAAAGTCACAGAGGGACAACTAATAGTATTATTAATTAGATATAGGTATAAGAAGATAAAAGATAGGATATCATGTATAATCTAGTTTAAAATAGGATTCACTGTATGTGTATATAAAATAGAGTATAGGGAGAAATTATCAATTTTAAAAATAAAAAAATGGGAAATCTTAGAGTATAGAGTTTAGATATTCTCGATCTTTTGATGTTTATATTTCCACTATAGATTTTATTTAAAGTGATTCTTAGGTTGGGTTATCTAGAAAACATCATAAAAACATATTTTCCTAGACTCTTTTTCATGACTATAGGAAAGTATCTATTGAGAATAATTGTTGGATTCCCCAGTTGAGTCTTTCTCAGGATCTAGTGGTTTAGTTATTTTTCTCTATAAGTAGGTTCAGTAACCTTGAGCTCTTGTATTTCTTACCATATTCTTCGCATGTCTATTTCACCTTTTTTTCATGAGTTTGTCTACTACTACTCTTAACAAAATCAATAAGAAAAAAATCCATGTGCATCTGGATGTCCTGATTCCTTGTACAACACATCAATACCCCATTCAATTTGTTCTGCCGTGTATTCATGAGACAATAATTAAAATAACATTAAGCATAAACTTTAGTAATATAGTCAATATAAAAGTTTAGATGAATGAGAGTATGTAAAGAAAACAGTAGTGGAGTCTTAGTTTTGTAGTGTCTCATATTGATAGTGCCTTATTCTAATGGTGTCTCATCCTGATGGTATGACACTATTAGTGTCATAGACATAGCTAAACTTTCATTTCATTGGTAGTGAATCCTATAATGGTAGGTTAGGCTGGTAGTATGTCAATATATTCTAAAGAAATATTCCAGTAGTTTGTGGATGGTGGTGTCTCCTATTGTAGTGTGTTATTTGATGGTGTCTTAGACTGTGTCAAAATGCTATCTTAGCAGTGACATGTTTGGCGGTGTGTCAGCTTGGCATTGACTTAACTTCAATGGTGACTAGTGGTGACTCATACTTATACAATTTCATCACTTATCTCAAAATATGATATACATATAGAGAATGTGAAAGATTTTATTAATATTAGAATCATGATTTTGGGATCATTAATTCAAGGAGATCAACAATATCCCCTTTTTTTTTATCACAAATCATTAAATCAAAGGTATCAGATATAAACAACATGATTTTAAATATAAGATCAATAATACAAAGAATGGATTATCATTCAATGTATGTGAAGATGGTATCAAAGATAATGAATAAAAAAGGAAATATAATTAAAATTTATTAAAGGGAAAATAAGACTAAAATTAGATAGTATCAAAGATGAATCGGTTAAATAAAAATTGAAAAGAAACATAACTGAAATAAGAATAAAGAGATAAGAAATCAATGACATACAATTATTATCCCTCCCTTTTTTGGATTATTATAAAGGTAAATATTTTCAGAATAAAATAGTGAATGAAGTAATAAAATATAATGTTTATAGAAAGACTCAGGAATAAAGTGGATCAAAGGTAATGTGTAAAGTTTCAAACCAAATGTTATTAAAAAAATTAGTCCTGTTAAAACAGAAAATATAAGTTCAACAACATCCTCAACATTGGAATGAGGATCCATTGGTGCTTTCCATTTCCCTTGTATTTATATAGATTAGAGGTAGAAGAATTAGAAGGTGTGGGAGGAAAATCAATTAGAACACTTGATGCAAGTCCATTGATAGCTTGAGGAGGGTGATCCATGAAAATAATAACTATCAAAAGCTATCTCAATTCTTGTGCACATGAAATAGATAAAGGATGAAATAGGGTAGGTAAAGGTGCATGAGGATCCCTGGTAACTCTAGGTCTGATGGATAGTTATGGAGTAATATGAATGGATTCATGAGAAACAACTATTATTCCATGAACATGAATAAATGATTTCATCTAGTTTATAAAATACACAATAAACTAGCCATCAAATTTTATGGCATTAAAGATGTCACCATTTTCTTCCATAAAATGACCCAATGGTGGAGGCATATCGTTCAGTTGTATAACCTATTCCTTGAAAGCCTGTGTAACTATTGGAAATATTAATTTGTATACCAAAACATGGTGTTTTCATATATGGCATGATTTTTATAAATCCAAAAGAGATAATAATTTATGGCTATTGTAATTATATCTCTATAAACATCCATATATTTATCATACTTCCTGATCATCATGTCTTAATTCTCATTTACTTTTACAAATTTCATCCAAATTTATATTAGAATCAAAATTTCTCTATTTGATGGTCCACTGGACAAAACTGCTTCATCCTCTTAACCACTATTTGAATTTGGTGAACATTAAATGTAGGAGATGTTGTGGAGGTATCTAAATAGGTATCCTCTCGACATTTAAGAATACCATCCATAGAGGTGGAAAATGTGTATTTAATTTTTTTTATCAATGACATTACATATATCATATCAACAATTATTCCCTTATTTTCCATCTCAAACTTCTATATTTGATGCATCATCTTAAGTTGTCGGTGTTGAATCTACAACTAGAACAAATATCAAGAATTATTCTATTAATTTTTTTCTTAGAATAGGAGACTGGTTGCAAAACATATTAATGAATACTGAAATTGTCTTTTCAATAATGGAATTCAAGTCACTTCTTATAACTATATCAGATAGAATAGTAGTACGAGATAGAGTAGTTGGGTTAAGAGTATGATGTCTCATCAATTAAAAATTTTCCAACAGCCAGTCAAGATCACCTTGAGCTATCAAAGATCCCATAGGATCTCATTATTGTATATTATCATTCCCACCATCCCCTAGTGGACTCATTTATTTTCATAAGAATTTATCCCACTCTTAAAACATGGTATCTACCCATCATTTTAAAGTCTCATAAAAAACAAGTAGATAAGCAAGAGTTACCACAACTTTAGCTATTATTACACCTGTCTCAATATGATGGGTAGAAACAATTTGTTTACTAAAATCATGTACCTCATCCATTTGAAAATAATCTTTCAGAACACTTGAGCATTAAATTTAAAATTTATAGCCACAAACATGTTTTACTTCAACATGAATGTCAACTGGGGGCTCATTAGAATCCAAAACTACTAATCGTACATCACTTTATTTCTTAAAAGAAAGAATATCCTTTTTATCATTCATGGACACATAGAGTTCCATAGTAGTTATAAAACCAATATACTCAACTATTATAGAATTAGAAATCATCTGACTGGTGGAAATATAGCATCCCTTAACTCTATCAACTATTAGAACTTTATGAATGATTTCCACATATGGGGATTCTCTGCCTCACCAAATGAATCTTTTTCTTCAAGATCTAAGTCCACATATTTAGAAATATCTAGTTTCTTTGAATATTTACTAAGTTATGGATGAAGATTTGGAGGCATCTCTATATCGTTCCTTCTAATTTCTCAAGGTGAACCACTAGGTTCAGAATACATATCAGCATCACTTCCATTCACATCCATATCATCTCCATATTCATTTTCAGGTTTATGTTCCACATCCTTATAGTCATATTCTCAATTATCATATTTTGAATAGATTTTAAATTTATCCTCACCAGAAACATATGCTACATCTTCATCACTATTAAAAAATTATTTTTTTGGTAGTCCCTTACATGGACTAGGAGATCCATATGTAATAGGTGGTGATTGAGGTGAAAAGTCTGGATCACTACCACATAAATTGTTGTTTTTTCAACTTATTCATTTATAATAGATTCCTATTCCTCATAAAAGTATTATATAAACTAATCAGGCTCAATACTAGGATGAAAAACATCCCTTGGTCTGGTAGGATGGTCCACTAGGATAAATTCTACATATAAATAATCAACATCTCTAACCCAATGCCTATTATAGGGGTTCCAACAAATTTTCACTGTTGAATATATTGATTTTGAGATACAAAAACCTCCACAGTCTATAATAGTTTCTTCATTCGTAGAAACTATTCCATTAACCTTTAACATTTCAAAAATCATTACTGGATAGATCAAAGAGTTAGATCTCAAAGTTAGATTTATCATCTTATACATATGAAACATAAATTACATTCAAAGATTGATTCATTAACCAAGATAAATAATAAAATGAAAGTACACATATCGGTATCTAAAGGTGTAAAAATCACATTTATAAGGGCATAGTATGTGTTGTATAAACTTGAACAACAGCATACACCCCCAACCAACTCTAAAGAGATATGAATTCTTATTAACTCATTACCAGTCAGTTTTTGAAGAGAATATTCATTTAAAAAACATTAATTATCCTCAGTAATAGATCCTTGACAATCATCATAAATTATATCCGGAGTTACACATATACATTCAACCCAATGTTTTGAATAAAACACAATTGTTTGGCTATCTACTCTTTCTCTCTTTAAGTATTCCTCATCAATATCTAAACCAAACAGAACATACTGTTAAAATAGGTGAAAAAATCTATGATATAAATGTATTTCATTTAAGGTGAAGCAATCAAGAAATCCTTGGTTCTATATAACATTCCACACAAGAAACTTATTAGAAACTATCCACTTTGATTCTACCTCCCTTTCAGCTACAATGATTATGTTTGTAATATTAGGGTCAATAGGTGGAACCACAGCTATAAAATTGAGTTTTTTCTTCTACTTATTAGCTAATCATGACTCACCTAGAGAAGGATTAGAATGGAACTTCCTTCTTCTCACATTGATCTGTTCAGATTGACTGTTCGATTGATAAGAGAAATGATGCATGATTAAAGGGTGGGAGAATTGAGGTAGCTTGAGGCTTCATAGTGTATTGGAAATTGGTTGATATTCTTTTTAATATCATTTGGGATTGGGGTATATTGAAAAATTAAAAATTATATATTATTAAGAAAACAAAATTAGAGTCTGTGAAAATATATGTATCAGGTTATGAAATAAAAAACTAGAAGAAATAAAACCAGTGGTTTAACATGAGGAATAGAAAAATTCATAAAATCTTGAAACAACCAACGATGTGTAAATCACAATGGTGTGTCACCCAACGGTGTGTTACCCAACAGTTTTCCACCAAACGGTGTGCAACCTAAAGGCATGTCACTCAAAAATAATCATAACCAAATTTAATAATTCATTACTCATTCTTTATATAGATTATACACTTATAATTTAATGTCATAGTAAACTTATCATTTAACTGATGTTTTGTGCCAATAACCTCAGAATGACATCACCTTTTTTAAAATGGTATCCCATATTTGACATCTAATATCAATTTGAATTCATTATGAATGTAAAACTGGGTTCTTTGAAATTTTAATAGAACTTTTGTTGTCACAATTTATGGGGACCTATCAGAATTGATGTCCATAGTCTATTAGAGTGTGTTTCATCCACAAAATATGTCCACAAAAATGACCAACAACTATGTATTAATATTAAATAGTAGATAATGAAACTAAATTATGTTTTATTTCTACACAATGAATCTAGATAATTTCCTTAAAAAGGAAATGTTCTATAAGTTCTTTTTTTCTAACTTGCATCCACCAAAATAAGCATTATAAAAACACACTAAATAAAATTCTTATACTCTAGTGTAAAATAATCCTAAATATTTGTATGATTGAGTTATTTGAAATTTATTTTAACAACATTTAAGTGTTACTCGTTAAGAATTTCTTTAAAGAAAGTACACATACCAGCACTAAACATTATATCTGGTTGGCATGAAATTGGATTGATAAGTTTTTTAATCATACCTTTATAACTAGTTAGATCCACTGGTTTCTCATCATCATCAAGATCAAACATACATGTAGTATTCAAATTAGTATCAATAATCTTAGTGTTGTACATGTTAAATAATTTTAAAATAATTTCATTATTTACTTTGATTCAAAATAATTCTTTCTTTTTTTTGGAAAATAAAAAATCTAATAGATAATTTTATTTCACCCATTAAACTCATTTCAAATTAATTTTCAATAATTTTTTTAAAAAACACTACTCAGGGAATTTTTTTCAACATCCAAACATAATATCATTAACATATATTTATACTACAAAAAACATATTCTGAAATTATTTTTATGAAAATAGTAGGATCAGATAATACTTTAAAATTATTTTGAAATAATAATATTACTGAGCCCATCATACCATGCTATAAGAGCCTCTTTTAAACCAAATAAATCTTTAGTCAACTTAGAATATTGATTTGGAAAATGTGGATTTTTAAAACTGGTGGGTTGTTCAGAAAATACATCTTAAATTATAATCCGATTTAAGAAATCACTATTGAAATCGATTTGATAATGATTAAAATATAGATGTGATGCATAATAAAGAAGGATTACTTTGGACTCATTTCTGTATATAGAAGAATAGCATTCATCATAGTCTATCCCTTCTTTCTAACAATAACCTTGTACTACAAGTCAAGCGTTATTTCTAACAATTCTGACTTACTCATCAACCTTTTTTATAATCACCCACATAGTTCTAATAGTCATGGTTTCCTTGGGTCTATCTAAATGTTCCCAAACTTTGTTTCTTTAAAACTAATTTCATTATTCATGCATGGATATTACCTAGAATTCATCATTAAGTGCATCATTAATGTTATTTGGTTCAATATGAGATAATAAATCTTGATGTTCATCCTAATTTCTAATAGAATATCTAGTTTGTGTTCCTCTATTTAGGTCTCCTAAAATGAAATATAATGTATTGTACTTAATGGTTCAAATAGTTCAAGAAGTGGATAGGCTAGTGACTTCAGATTCTAGAGATTCACATTCAGCATGTTCAAGAAATTCTTTACAACTTGATGATTCTTCATACAATTTGATTGTATAATCTAATGTTTTATAATTTATTTTTATAGAAGGCAAATGAACCTCAAAATAATTATTTTAGAAATAATGTTCATGGTCACTTATTAGGGTCTTAATTCTAAATCCACTTATATTTAATATAGAATTAACATTATTTTTTTAGTATGTTAAATATTAAGTTTTTTTAGAAAATAAACCCAAGTATACCTATAGAAAAAATCATAAAAAAACTAAACATAGTTATTACTATTTAATTTAGAAACTCTAGAATGTCCAAATAAATAAATGTGACCCAACCATTTACTTTGAGAAGTTTAATATAATTTTACTTAATTTAAAAGAAAAGTTTTTTTATTTCCCTTTTTGACATTGGTTATAAACATTATCAGTTTGGAACTCAAGTATAGGTAGATCCCTAACTGACCATTTTCTTGGAATCTTTTTTTTTGTGATTGGATGTTGTAATGACCTAGAATCCAATGAATTGTCTAGGTCTGTAAGTAAAAGGAACACAAACAATAGAAATTTGGAGAAACTAACAAATTTACATACACAACATAGATATAATAATTTCTCAGAGCAGTAAAAACAAAAATATTTTTTTAATAATAAACATTTCTTGAATAATTTTCAAATATATCATAAAATAAATCATCACATAATAGATAAATACTAATCATAATATTTTTTAAACCTTCAATATTCAAATATTTAGAAAGTAAAAATGAATTTTTGGTACTGATTTGGCTTCGGCTGATAATTTTTCCAATAGCATTACCAACATTGGTGACATGGACCGAATAAACCATAATAAGGATCTAAAATAATTAATAATATCCTATTATAGGCCTAAAAAGCAATGTCTAGGTACCATATATGTGTAAAGGTGGTATTCACTCAATTTTCTTATGAAACAATATTTAAACTAGAAATTCCTTTTTCACCGAAATCTACATTGGTCTAGAAATGTTTGTAATAAAGTCATTGGGAACCAATATTTTATTAATGTGTTTCATATAATCAGATTGAAAAAATTTATAAATAAAAAATCAATTAGGACCATAATAAAAATAGTTTTCAGAGGAACTCTTGGGTTTGGATTTACACATAAAAGTAATCTTTGATATTTTCCTCTGTGCAGGTTGATTTTCATTTCGAGTGACATACTAAGGTGTAACATGGAAACCTAAAAGCTTAGTAAGCATTTATGCAAAATTAGTATTCTTTTATAAGTCCAAATTTAATATTTCATTTGATAGTTTTAGGTTATTATTTTCCTTTTGGAGCTGAACATTTTTTTCTCTTTTTCAATGGATAGCTCATATTTTCTGTTGGCACATAGAGCATGATGTCTTTTGAGAATTTTTATACTTCTCCTTTAGTGTATTAATGTTATCTTCTATCATGATGAAATATTCAAATAATTATTAATTTGACATATTTTCATCATCCTAATGTTAATTTTTTTAATCATCATAATAATACACAAGAATAATATTAGAAATGGTTGGTAAATAAGGTAACTCAATAATTTTAGTCATAAAGAACATGTTTTCTACATAGGTTTCTCCTCATGTGAATAATATGAATAACTAGAGTTATATTCCAAATCACTCCATGTTTCTTTCATAGATTTTTCTTATCTTCTATCATTTTCCTAATATTTATTTTAATACTTATTCTGTAGATAGTCTGATTTTATATGTGCTTTCCTTTTACACTCAAAGTAGACAACTTCTTTTGAATCATCATCTTTCTCCCATCCATTCTTCCATTTTCTACAATTTCTATACTGTACATTATATTATTATATTATAAAGTCCTATTTTTTTCAACAAAACTTATTAAACCATCTAATTAGTTTATCTATTTCCTCATCACTACCAAGAGGGAATTCATTATCACTTGAACTAACCATGTGAGATTTATCCTTTTTTCATTCTCTTTATGTTTAGATACAATAGTCTTGAAGGCTTCTGTTCTTATTTTATAATAATAATATTCATCCTTGGTTACCATTATATCCTCTTAATACAAAATATTCCTTCAAATCATCTTCTTGAAAAAAATATTACTTATTCACATGAATCTTCAATTAATACTTATGTGCCTCTTCATCATTCAGATAGACATCTTATCAATCTCATAATATATTCCTTATCATATACTGGTTTTCCATGTGAGCTCATGGTATTCAAAATAACATTGAAACTGAGATACATGTAAGAAATAGTTTCATCTGTCTTCATTTTAAAATTATCATATTTGATTGTATAAGTATTAATCCACCTTTCATTGAAATTTGAAGTTCCCTCATGGGAAACAAACAAGATATCCCAAATATAATAAGTAGTTTTAAATACAAAAATTATGATAGATTATTCATCTCATAGATAATATCACAGGGAATTCATTTATTTATAACCATTTTGTAAGAAAACATTGTTGCATCATCCCAAGTACTTCAATATGTATATGGTATAACAAATTCCTCTGTTATATCATACCAAATATCAATATTGATACTTTCTATATTCATTATCATCATAATTTTCAACAGATCATAATTGTTTCCATTACTAAAGGGAGTTCTATTTAATGTATAAGCATCTTAATTGTTATCCCTTTAAAAGATTAAATTTAAAAACAACATAAATTTATGATCATTTAATATTAACTAAAATCATAGTTAAAATGATTTAAAATCATCAATAACGAAGAAAGAAATAACTCTAATATAAAATTTATTTGAGAGTGAGTATCTTAGGAGGGGTGAATTTAGTACCCAACAAAAATTTATATTTATGATTGATTAATTTCTAAAAACCCAATATTTTTTAAAATGGACCAAATAAGAAATATAGAATATCAATATAAGTTGTAATCATTCAATAGTTTATTAAATATTGATTAGTTAATTTTCAAGTAATATAAAATATTACCTAGTCCATTTAAATATAGTTACATCATTAAATACTTATATTTCCACTAATAAATATTAACTATCAATGTATTAGTTTTTTTGACTAAAACAGTTTCCGTTTTAAAAGAGAAAATACAATAAATAGAATAAATTTCAAATAAAAAGGTTAAATCACAAGCTAAGACATAATCCTCTCCACTTGGTGATAAAATAAAACCAAGATGGTTTCCTAAAATATACATGTTGATCCACAACCTTTATCTATTTTTATAATAGTAAACAATTGTCAAGGTCACAGATGACCTCTTCTACCATTATCCGTGGGAGTAATATTAAACATGTCACACAGGGACCTCTACCACTATTATTCATGGGATTATAGTGGCAAGAAGAGTAAAGAGAAGATAATAATTATATTCCAATTTAACACATGAGACTGTGTGTGTATATATGAAACAAAGTATCACACACACTCTTCAATATGTAAAAATAAAAAAAAATGTTCTGAAGAATAAAAAATAGAGATGCTCAGTCTATTGAAGTGTAGCATGTGACTATTAATTTTATTTTCAGTGAAGATTGTGTTGTTTCTATTGAAGACATCATAATAATAGTGTTTTATATACTATTTTTCTATATTGGAGGAATGAATATGAATAGAATGAGCTTCGACTTCCTCAGTGGGGTGTTTCTTAGGATGATGTAGTTTAGTTCTTCAAATCTATATGTCTATTGAGTAAGCACGAGCTCCTATATTGATATATGTATGCTTCACTCATTTATTGAATCTATTTTTCAAGGGGGTGTCTACTTCCATTATTAATATTATCAATAAGATGAATATACACATGCATTCAGATATTCTTTTTCTTCGTACAACATGCCTGACAACCTCTTCAACGACTTCTATCGGGAATTTAAAAGAAAATAATTAAAATAAACTTATGAATTATATTCAATAATTTATACATTACAATAGATTAAATTAAACAGAGTAAGTAAATAAAATAGTGGTGATGGCCTTGTCTGATGATGTCTCATGCTGAAAATGATTTATGCTAACAGTGTATCATCTTAACGGTATGTAATTGGTGGTGTCTTAGACATAGCCAAAATTCCACTTTGCTTAAATTGAGTCCTCTAATTGTAGGTTATTCTAGTAGTATCTCAAAAAATTCCATATTTATGTTCTGGTGGTGTGTAGATGAAATTGTCTCCTCTAGTGGTGTTTTGTCTTACATTTTCTATAACTTTATCAAAATTTTATCTTAGCGGTGACATTTATCGAGGTGTGTATGCTTGGTGGGGACTTAACCTTAATGGTGATTGATAATGACTCATACTTAGGAAATTTCATAAACTATCATAGAATATGATATAATTATAGAAAATATGAAATTCAATTGTGTTATTATTATCATGTTTTTGTGATCATTAAAATAAGGAGGTCAATATTTAAAAAACACAAGGGTTGTATTTCCCAAACTTTCATATAAAATATCATTAATCTTGATAAACTACTACCGCATAAAACATAAAAATGTGTGTTAATGTAATTGAACATATGATTATACTTAAAATAATAAACCAATTATGGTATCTATAACTCTTATATTAACATAACATGGATACATATAAAAATCCAAAAGATAATTCACTATTTATTCCCTATATAATTTTTTATCATATATAAAAACATTTTCAATAGAAGCATGGGTTCATAATTGTACTGATATAATATCAAATGTGATTTCATTATTCTAGAATCCGTGTTGAGGTTTATAATCAAATATAATTTCACTAAATGACAAAAAAAATTATTTATATAGGTCTTATTCATAAAAAATCATACATGGGGTTCCTATTTATTTAGTAGAGGATAAGTGTTCCCTAATTATCATGATTAAATTTATCCATTTTTATTTCATATGATTTCCCTTGGTCCTTTTTCATCAGAGGTTTTTGTGGCTTATAATACACATTATTATCTTGATTGGAGAATTCTTTCAAAATTATTACCAAACTCCTTGCACATGAAGCACATGAATGTGGGTGGTGAATTACTTGGAATACTCTCCTCCAAAATTTCATCAACAAGACCATTAATCGTATTTATAAATTAATTATCTTTATGACCAGCCCTTACACATTTAAATATATTACTAGATCTATTCATTAAATTACCATGATTGTTATTCCCACATTTATGTCATACCAAAGGATAGAATTTCGTTCCTCCATTTCAATTTTCAAGGGAATTGATTTTCCTTTTCCTATCAAAATAAAAAAGAATGGTGTAAATTTCAAAATTTCATTTCTACCTTCAATTTACATTGAATGACTTCTTCGTAGGTACTAAAGAATCTTGTTGACAAGGCATTTAAATGACTTCATTTTAGAACACAAAATTATTAATAAATTTTTCTTTCAAGGATAATCATTCAACCATAAGTGTTCATTTTATGTCTTGTAAAATAAGCTTCATAGGAACCAATAAATTCATCATCCTTTTTCTTAAGATTATGGAATTAATTCTTGAATAATTTTCATATAATATGAATGATTTACATAATGAGAAATATCCCCTTAAACGCTTTCGATCCCATAGATTAAAATTCTTCTTTTTTCCTCATGTTCCTAATAATATTGCACCACTAATCTGATTTTCCTTCCAAATTATAAATAGAAAAAAAATTAATTTTTCATTCTTTGTATACTGAAGAATAAATAATATGTGTTAATTATTAGTTTTCTTTTCCATAGTAAGTATTATATTTTAAAAACCACTATATGATTGTGGACATTGCCTAATAAAAGACAAAACGGAATAACATTCACTGATTTTATCTTTAGAATGTTCAGTATGGTTCATAGTTTGAGAAAATTGTGTGAGCATTGCGAAAGGATTTTACATTCCTTCTCCATTAATGTTTTGTTTCACATAAGGATGAACAATTCATTGACTGTATCACTGAGCATTAAAATAGTACATTCTGGGTCCATCCATTGACTAAAACCAACAATCATATCATGAGAAATACTAATCATAATGGGAAACTACATAATAATAAAAAATGATTTATAGGATGTCTAAATCAAGAAACCTTATTTTCAATATATGAAACTCTTGTATTTACCTGTGTAATTACTTTTCATTGTTTAAATTATTTATGTTGGATCATAAGGAGATTCTGAATTTCTAAAGAAAACCACCAGGAGTGCCAAACAATGTGTAAAGTAAGTATTGTTTCTGTGCACCATGTGATGATCAATACTAGTTCCATACTAGCTTTTGATATTTATTACCCATAGGTACCTTCATTCCAGATCCACATTCATTTTTATTATCTAGACACATATGTATTTTCTTGGATACCCCTCACTCTATCCTTTACAATAATTCTAGGATATTTTCCAATACGTCGAATTAACCTTATAATTATCCATAGATATATCCCCAAATTTATCTATAGGAATATAATTAGTCATATCCCTAGGGATATCACTGATGATTCTTAATCCAAATATAAAAATATTGACTAAAATATTCCTCTAATAAAAACTATACCACCCCACGATTTAATACATATATATCACATCTATTTTATGAATATTCAATACATTTCATAAAAACATGCCTAAGGATAGTAATATTTTAGTGTCTTTGGACACTAAAAACACAACCATTTTTTTATATTAAGGATCTTCAACGTCTTCAATAAAAATATTCAAACATGGTATACATTTTAGGAATTCATTTCATAAACCATTCTTCGTAACTAAGGTAAGGAAAGATAAGAATGGGTGATAAAAGATACTTAGTAATTGTAAACAAATGAGATGTCAATCAATTATAAAATGGAATCATAAGATACGAATAACGGTATGTGATCATGATCATATCATCAGAAGTTCATACACATTCTATCATAGATCATCAACATGATTCATGCAATAAAACCTTATCCTTTCCAAATAAATGGCCTATAAGAGTGATAAATCATCATTAATCAATCATTAATCATAATATAATCTCAAAAAAGTGTGGAATCAACATGAATATTGAAATATCATTTCAAATATCAAGGAAAACTACTCATATCATCAATATAAAGAATCAGGACTTATCACTGGTTTTTGATTATGGATCAGGATGCACCCGTTTTCAAAAGTGGATTTGGATCCACCTATTTCCCAAAGTGTATCAAGGACATCGACCAGTTTCTAATTGTTTTCTAATGAGATATAAAGAATTACCCAGTTCATTGGAGTCAAATATAGGTCTTACAGGTCACATAATAATGGTTATACATATGTGAGATAGAAGACCATAAAATAATCATCATACTAGAAGACATGAAAATAAACTGGTTTCATAAACATTCATCAATAAATATCCTGTAGAAAAAATAGGTTTCATAAACATTTCCTTATTTGAAAAATTCCCAACCAATGGAAAAGAGGTGGGTTTCATAATTATTTTATGATGGTATAACCTATGGAAGAGAAACTATTTGAATAAACATTTTCAAACAATAAAATTAATCCATCCAATGAAATAATAAAGTAGGAATCATTGGATAATATAAAAATTAAATATTAAGTAACTTCAAAGGAATTCGTCTTAGAAAAAGAAATATTTAGAAAGAAAAATCACTTGGAACATTTATTCGTGGAAATATCCTTTTTTTAAATAAACCATTTTAAAATTAAAAAATAATAAAATGTTCTGGAAATTATTTAATTTGGAAATTAATTTCCAGAAAATATAATGGAATCATAAAAGAAAAATGGTAATGAATTTGATAAATATTGTTCATGCTGACCAAATTGAATCTAAGATTTTGTTCCCATTTGGTAAAATTCCATCAAGCCTTATTTTGGAAGATGAAAGGGATATTTCTTTTAAAAAAATTGAAAAAAGCAAAACATGGGTTCAAATTTTTTAATAAATAATTTTTAAAATGTTAATATTAATTTTTAAAATATTTTTAAAAAATATGGTTTTGAATGAAAAAGGGTTTTCGACTGAAAAGTGAAATAAATATTATTCTTCATAAAAACATTATTTTAACTCATTAGTATATAAATAGTGTAAAATGAAGGTAAAACATGTCTTATCTATAAATAACAATAATATAAATAAATATTTTAGTTTCTTGAGAGATAGAACATGTAATTTCATCATTAAAGCATAAATGTGAGAAATCCTGATAAACGACGAGATTATAACATAAAACCATAACCACATTAGTAACATTGAATCATAAGAACCTTGAAATAATAACGTTAAATGAAACTTATAATACCATGGGAATAAATAAATTCCAGACATTATAGGGAAATTTGTCTTGATATAAACCCCATAAAAGATGATTGGTTCATACCATAACATATTTCTCAAATATGGAAAAGTGTGGAAGAAATCCCTTACCGTAAGTCTCGACATCATTCAAACACATTAAAACTTACTATATAATTAATATAAGTTTCTTATAAATATATTAAATAATTGCATTTATACATATATTACAATATATTATATAATTATGACCTTTTATTACCCATTTATTAATAATTTTGTATTAAAATCATGTTTTGGTTAATAAATTTGTTGCTTCTCATGTATAATGAGATTTTTTATTTTTTTTCCTCTTATATTGATTATGGTTCCATAATATCTAGAATGTTAACCATGATATAAATAAAATATATATTCATTATATTTTTGTGTACAGTAATCCATAAATTTTAGATATAGAAAATGAAATACACCATTCTTGAAGAAGGTTGGTCGTATGTACGCATGAACATAGTTTCCATTATCTCAAATGATGAAATAAAATAAAGGTCAATAACATAATAATTTTTAAGATTCATTTTTATTTCATATATTTCACCCATTTTTATTTAATCCTATCCTTGTTACCTTCCATTTAAATTGAAGGTGATGAACGAATCGCATTGCTTTGTGAGGTGGTAGTCTTCTACACACATGAGCGACATTATCATATTTCCATGGAATGGAAGGTAAGAAATCATGATTGATTTCATGATTAAAGAATCATAATAATATCATAAAAATACTATATAAATAGTAAATTCATCATTATATCCATTAGTGAGATGTGTGTGATGTAAAATTAATAACATCAACTTGTGAGGTTGTAGTCTAACTTACACATGAATTTTTATTTCCAAAACAATTTGGATAAATAGGTGAATTATTTATTTTATTACATTAACATAATATCATATAAGAGTTTTTAAAGTATTGAGTTTATTATATAGTATTGGTTTAATATGAATTTAAGGAGGTGGAGGGAGAAATAAAATAAAAGTTTCGTTGGGGACATTACCTCTTATTCGAACAACTTATTTCATTTTTCACCAAAAGGATTCATAGGAATGATTTATAACCAAAATAATGATTTTATGATGATATTATGGAATTGAGAAATTTATTTTATTAGGTTTTGGCCAAACCAAATGGTTTTGGATGTCTGAGTAAGGGAGGATAGAGGGTAACCTTTTAAATTGAACTGATTTTCAGAATAGTATTTTTTGAAAAGAAAAATGTGAAACCACATATAACACATCCCTAAGAGATAAAAAATAGTCTCTTCACGTTCATTAAATATATATAGTCTAAATATTGACATAAAATGGTTTTTATAGATGTTTTGGTTCATTTTTAACCGTTCTCATTTTAGTTTAACTCCGATAAACCCAATTTTTATTTGGTTTTACTATTCATTATGATCAAAAATTTAATATAACATATTAGATAATATAAATTTCTTTGATTAAAAATATGGAATCCATTTTTAAAAATTCATCAAATCTAAGATTAAAATTTTAATTTAAATTAATCCACAGACACAATAAGAAAGTGATTTTCCGAAGAGAAAATGTTCAATAAATTTAATAGTTTTTATATAGATATTCTATAAAAAATTTATTCTAATGACCTAAATTGGGTCTATAGATATATATTTGAACAAATTTTATATTTAAAACTATATTAATGTTTTTAAGAAGTCTTAAATGAAGTGAAAATTCTTAATAAAATACTATATTTTTCAATATTCATCAAAATCATTATCATATAAGATAATTCGTAAAAATTAATCCTAAGGTAAATTTGACATTATTATTTAAAAAATTAATTCATTTATTTCAAATAAATTTTTTAAAAATATAAAAAATAAATTTTAGAAGTTATGTGCAATACCCAAAAAAACAACTTTTTAAAAAAATATAGTTTTAAGAGTAAATTGGTTCAGTTCTTCCCACTTATCCAGAAAACACAAAACATAAATATTTAAACTTTTATTTAATATATTGTAAATAAATATTATTTAAATAATTCCACTATTGATATTTATTTAACATGTTGAGATAAAACATGTTTTGCGCATAAAAGTGTTTAATTGAAAATGAAACCCTTTATTTTTCAAATATTTTTTAATTTCATTTATCATTAATTAGTCACCAAATAATTCATTATATATATATATATATGAATAAACCATATATTTTTGAATTTCAGTTTATACTACTCATAACTTACAATCAAATGGTATGTTTATTATAAAGATTTTATTAATAATATTTTAGTTGTACATTATATTTCATTTAAACTCAAGGTTAAGTGTAATACATGATAAACTACATGTTATGCATAGCACAAGATAAACTCATCATTAGGATTAATTCAAGATAAACTCAATGATACTTGTAATTAATGATAAAGTCAATGTTTCATGTAAGACTACATTTGAAAAATATTAAATTCATTTAAAAATAATATTCAGAAAATCTACGGGTGTTAAGAATTTATTCATTAAATATATAGGTTTGTAATCCACACATGTGATCTTATTACAAAATATAGGCTCCAATCATCACATAATTTTTGTCTCACACACGTGTCACTACTCATTAAATGAAAAAAATTGGATGCTTTTGTTCCTAAGTGTTTGATGCTTTATAAAATATTGTTTCTCTTTATAGACATACAAAAACATTATACATGTTTTCATAGGAATATATTAAAAATATGATCCTAGAATGTCCAGTTGGAGTTAATATTATTTTAATTGGATTCAGAAAAATATCATGGAATACTGGAATTACTATTATTAAATATTATTTATCATAATAATCTCCATGAGTCAATATACTGAAACTTAATTCGTTATTGTAAAATATATATTTTGATAAGTGTCAAGATATAAAAACATAGAACATTATCTCTTTTATCATTCAAAATAATATTTTATTTCATATACATGATTTTCCACATAGAATGTCTGTTAAATTAAATGTAATTAATAAATCCAAAAAAATAAATTTCAATTAATTTTTAATGAATACAATTTGAAACAAAAAATTTACAAACAATATATACGAATTATAATATCTGAGAAATATAAAATAATTAAAAATTATATTTTTTATATTATAACATTATTCATTAATTAAATTATGTACATTATAAAAAATCAATTTGATGATGTTTTTGCAAAATATTATTATTGTATAATATTATTCTACTATATTTGTAATAATTAAAAATTGGTTACATTACTCAACCATAAAATGATTTAGTTATAATTTATAAATACCATCATATTGATGATATGTAGTATCTTACATATCACTATCCTTGGACTAGTAATTAAATCACAATGACTATTTTTTCAATGATCATCCTTTTAAAAGATATGAAATTATAATACATTATATACAATATTGCGTAAATGGTATTTTGAATGATAATTGGATGCACCTTTCTTTTTTTGTTACCACCTAAATATAACCCCATAGTTTCGTATCCCTATAAAGTAGTAGTATTAGCATGTGAAACCTCTTGGGAATTTTTATTATGATGTGTTTAAGTGAGTATTAAACACACTAAAATATAATTTTGTTTGTTTGTAGAGAATGGTCTTAGTCTAATAAGTTACCATTTAGATTTGTGAATAGGGAAAATAATTTTAAGGATTCTCTACGAAATACATCTTGTAGTTATTGGATATTCTAGGCAAGATAGGCATATGGGATGATGGGTCATGATTATTTCAAATTTTAAGAAATCCAAAACCTAAATAGGGTGCAATGGAAAATTCTATGTTTTAGTTATAGCGCTCGTAACCTAGAAGATGAAATACGGAGTAATATGAGAGTACAAAACTCCTATGAAATAGACATAAAATAATACTTGGTACAACACATTCCAGTAAGGAAAATCATTATTTTCAATATCTTACATAAATTGAATTCATTAAATAAGATTTTTTATATAATATATGTTTTTAGATTGATGGCATCAGGAAATATTTCTTAGGGTTTAATGACCCACACCATTATGTTTTAGTGAACCGATATGAGGATAGGGTTCATGTTATCTTATTGGTAGTGGATAATTTTGATTTTTATATTATATCAATGATATAAATTTCTAAAAGTATTTAAGATGTTTAAACAGAGGTATTAAAGGTGGTTTGGTAATATAAAATTATAATGGAAGAAATTAGTTATTAGTAGGACCACCAAAACACAATGGGATTCAGTAGGACCACAATGGACTTCAAGTGGTATCCCACCAGATGTGGGGTGGAATAAGTAGTGTGGTTATCCCATTGCCTATGTGATTGTGATCCCAGTGGCCTCTACTACAGTGTGGTGGGAGAATTATAACTCTCAGTTCCCCTATATAGTTTTTAAATGGGGAAATAAATGGATTTTAGCCCATTATTATTTTGAATGCAACTCATAGGTCTCTTCTCTAGTAGGCCACATATAGGGGGAAGTCAAACCACCCTTATCTCTCTCTCTTCATTCCTTCTATATTTTGATCCAAGTGTCGTGAAGTTGTTGTTTTCATCTTTTTGAGGTATTATCTATATCCCACAAATCATTACATCATTCCATCTCTTCTATTATGATGTTATAACTCTTATCTTTGGATTTTAATAACAATACCATTGGATTTTTGGAATAATTTAATCATTTGAATGGGATTTTATTTTTGGTGTCTATAAGGGTTTTATAATGGAGGTATTACTTATGTCAATAAACATTTTATTTATGTGTTTATCCTTGTGAAATATTTTTTATATTGTTTTTAAATTTCATTTAATTTATAATTTATTTATTTTTTAAATATGGTTTTCCATACAACATAACCACATGTGTACATTGTGAGTGGACCACACCCAATTTCCAATAGTTGTATCATTATTACTACACCAATGTGTGTATTATGAAATCTATGCTAAATTTTGGGGGGATGATTTTATATTAACCCAATATTTTTACACATATTATTACACTACATATAATCATAAATATCCAACAAGTAAAACTCTAAATATCATGGGTCCTACTTTCATTGGATTTCTATGTTCACAATACATCAAATTAAACTAAAACATGAAATCAACAATTTATTCTTCATAACGAGCACCTAAATCCAATTGAGATCATAAAGCATCATCAGTAAACATAAGGAATTCATAAATAATGGGGTGATATAAAAACCCTAGTAAGGGAATAAATAAGATATGGAAACATAATGTGTGAGTAAATTTAATAACATAATATCATAAAGTATAAGACTCGTCAATAATCACATGAAAGAATAAAATAAATGACATAGTATTATAATATCATAGTAAAATAAGAAATGTGGTTGAAATGAAAAAAATTCAATAAATATTTTTTATGGATATATATCATGAAAATTTCATTTGGTTAACAATGCCTGATATCATATAAGGTTTCTCCTTAATAACATATATGATGTCCCATGGGACTATAACATTACCCAATTAATTAGAGTGATATTTGAGAACACATATCATTAAACTATCATGATATATGTGTTCCCATAAAATTAGATTAATCATAATTTATAAACATAATAATTACTCATGGATTGAAAATGGGTTTCATAATCATTCCTTATATCCAAATAAAAGAAGATTTCATAATGATGAATTTGAGAAATTAATAAAAGGAAACTATTAAACTATCCAAGGAATAAAGGAGAATAGTAGAATATATGTGATATATATATATAACTAATAATCAATCCAAAAATTTAAATTGAGTGAATGTGAGTTACAGATGGAATGGTCATAACCGAGAGAAAATTGTAGTTTAGAGAGATTCCTTACCTTGAGCCTGATTAATCGCATGTGTTCTATATCAGCATGAATAATAAACTCTTATTAATTTTTTTACATTAATCAAAAAAATTCAGTTACATTATTCCTTTTATTTTACTTATTATAATTTTATATTCAATTTTTAATTCATTTATATTCAAGTCAATCATTTTTAGGATGTTCAACACATATATCCCAAATCACTTTAGAATGTGGACTAGGTCCAAAGGGATTATTAATTCCTAATATACATAAAAATAATAATTAAATAATTATATTTTTTATACATAAATAATACTTCTAAATATAACTTTGAAGGATGGTTATGAAAAATGAACTACATTACAACCATAGACATGATATGTCATACGTATGCATGAATGAAGATTCCATTTTATAACGATCATGATGGAAATAATGTAGCTGTTATTTTATCTTTGTATAAGGATAATTATTTCATAAATATAATATTATTTCACTAAATACACTTACATATACCATCCAAGTGATGTGGTAATAAAAAATTAATCACAATTCTTTGTGTAGAGGTAGTCTGTTGTACACATTAATGATGTTATCATTTTCAATGGATTGTATGGTAATAAATTATTATATTAAATTTAATGAATGAATAATCTGTGATGAATATTATATATTAAAATTAAATCCATCATAGTAAATTTCAATGAAATTTGAGGATAGAAAATGAATAACATCAGTTTGTGAGGTGATAGACTACCATACACACCAATGATGGTTTCATTTCCCATTTGAGTGAAGTGTAGATAAATTTACATTATTAAATTAACTTAATAACATATTATTATATGGTATAAAATTATTTTAATATATTTCAATTATAGATTAATATTTTAATGATGTGGAAGAATATATTAAACAGAGATGATCAGTTTAGAATGTTACATCTTCTTCGGACAACCTCTTTAGAAATATTCCTAAAAACATCCGAGATTATTTTTTTGAACAAAACACTGATTATAAATTTTTTGGATGGAATTAAATAATTTTTTTTAATGGTTTATTTCAAACCAATGGGTATTTTAATTTTATATAGAAGAGGATAGGGGCGGGGGTGGGGGGGGGGGGGGTTCTTTTATAAGGGAGGAGGAATCATATTTTTTTAAATACACAAAACTATACAATAATTGGGATGTCACTCTAAAGATAAGATCGTGAAAATTTTAAAAATAAAGGATTTTTTTGATATATAAGTCCTAGGTAAACCTCTACAACTTAAAAATAAATATATATTAAACAATTTTATATTCTATACCTCTATGGTTACTCGCATTTATCAATTCAATTTTTGGCAATGACAACTATTTTTTAATTGTTTCTAAAATTAATTATAATAAAAAATTTATGTTGAAATTATTATGTATTATTAATTATAATTATTGGAAATATTAAATCCATTTTATAAAATTCATTTAAAATAATTATAAAAACTAATTAAAAATAATACATGCAAGCACGATCGAAAGAATTTTTCCAAAAAATGAATTTTTCAAGGAAAAGATGATATCATCATAATTGAATGAAAAATAATCCTAATTTATTAAATTTAAATTAACATTTATAAATATATATTCTATATTTTTTCTAATAATTCATCATTATTAGATATTTTAATTAATTTAGAAGAAAAAAACTTATACACATTTAAACTGTTTTCATAAAAATTTGTTTTTAAGCATAATGATAAATTTATAATAAAATGAAATATAAATATGAAAAAATGAAACTAATTGAAGAGAATATAACTGAATAAAAAATATTTTTCTTTTAAATCATATTTAAAATAATAATATTTTTTTAAATTACTTAATTTATTAAAAATAAAGAATAGTTTTACCAAAAATCGGTAGTTATCACTATTTACTAAAAAATCAATATTTTCTAAAAAAATCAGAACATTTCACCATATGATAATACTAATATGTTGATATAAAATATTATATAAATTTAATAGAATAAAAATTATAAAATTTTAATAAATAAATTATAATATTTTCACATAAATGCAGCAAATTGTTTTTAAAGGAATATAATTTTGAAGAATAAAATGTCCCTTAAAAATAGAGTTATTAAGTTGTGTGAATATCTCAATAAATTTATATCAATTAATTACTTAATATGTATTTCATAAATTACTTGATACTATTCATATATGAAAATTTAACGGCTAGGTTATTTCAGTTTTAAACAATCCTGGTTCATTTAGGCTCAATGTTTCATGTCACATGGGCTATCAAGTATAATGTTCCATTAAAAAATAGAGGAGTTGTAGATTTAAAATGGATAGTTAATTAAATTATGTATATTTTTATGGGATAGGGACATATTGGATCTAAAAGTGGTTTCTATGGGATTTTATTTATAAAGGGGAGTAATGTATGTTGTATATATCAATTATGAATCCACTATCATCATCATTTGGATTATATTATTTCTATGTGATTACTATTATTATTATTCTTTCACGAATATATGTATTTTCATCACTCCATAAATGGGGTTATTTGACCACTATAGTAGTAGACAAGAACTATATATTATGTAAACCATTTTATTGGTGGACCCTTGGTAGAATGACAACTGATAACCCATTTATGGATTTTTACGTGGATGTGAGTTGATTTTTATCTCAGTTTTAAATGGTGATGGTTCTTGGAATGGAAATTCCAAAGGTAATTTTTTTTTAAAATTAATTGTTTTTAAATGGGGTTTTAGTAAAATTAGTGGTTTTGAAATGTATTTATTGTTTAAAATGGATTATCAAATTGATATTTCTAGTATGTTATTTTTGTGAGTTTATCATGGTTATATTTATGAATTTTAAACTAGACCCTAGTGCATGTAATTTTTTTTATATGAAATATTAAATTATTTTAAAGAAAAAAATTCATGAGATTTTTAGAGAAAGATAATGAGGCATTATTTTAAAAAATTATTTGGATTTTTTGTCCTTCTGTTGTGGACTCCCTTTTCTCTAATATTAATTTTTGTGGTTTTAATTTTTTTTGATCACTTTCAACATGAAAACATTGTAATCATACGAGAAAAAATTAGTTAGGTTTTGGGACTGATGGTTTTGATGGAGATACCTTAAATATTTCTTTTTAATTTTTATAGTAACCTTGATATGCCCTTTGAGATGAAATTAACAATCAATCTCTGGAGTAACCATGAATTCCTTAAGTATGTCATGGGGTACAGGATGATGTTGACCAAGTGATCACATATGCAATGTGATTTGGTCATGATATAACCTTCAAAAAATATGGAATTCATAGATAGTGATCATTTGTTGTATTATTTGCTAATAATTTTCATAGGGGTGATTGTTGATGTTATTGATGATTTATAGGACTCCGTTGGTATTTTGAGAGTTTCATCTTTATTGAACCTTATTGGTTGGAGATGGAGATAACATGTTGATGTTTAATTTAGTTACTAATGAAAAAATTCATGGGAAGTTGTCCTAGAATCACAATAACCCCCAACATAGATTTACTAGTGGATTATGAGATTAAGTGAGACCATATATTTGTTTTATATATGATACTGGTGTGTTCTTACATAGTGATATAAGATTATTCTTTTACATGGTAGACTAATTGCGAAAATTTATATTGTGGTAGTGATTCTTGATTTATAGGCCTATTAACCATGATATGTACCTAATGGAAGTTAAAATATTTATTAAACTCAAGGTTTGTTATTTAAATTTATGACCACTACTATTTTTTCACGTGAGGTTTTGAATTTTTTGGATTTTCCCTATTAGAATAAAAATTCCTCTAGTTGTTATATTTCACATGGTTTTTAAAATATAGATCTATGGATAAAAAAAATCATGGATGGTTGGTGGAGGTAACTTGAGAGATATAGATAATTTAATTTTATCATTATTCATACAACCTTCTCTATGGATCTACATCAGGTAATACCATAGTCAAAACACACACATTTGATAATTATTATTTTGGATTCATTAAATAAGGGATTTGTATGTATTGATCACACATTTTGATGTGTTAAATTTATAATGATATGTTCCAATATATACATGGTAAAATAACATAGTTGGAAACTAAATACCTCAAGTGTAACACCAGAATATTATTATGAAATATTTATCTTTAAATAATCATAATTCTTCAACACCTTTTATTGCATGTAAGTATGAGTTTAAATGAACCATGATATACTATTTATATAAAATATTCCTGAAATTTGATGAAATTAATATAAATAACAAATTTATGAAATAAAAAAAGATTTCTATTTCAATATGAATTTACAGGTTAGTGCATAAAAAATAATCTAACAACTTTACTAAAATCACAGTATACTTCAAAAATATGTTTTCTTCATAAATGTGTTTTTATTGTTTTTATTAATTATTAAAAGCTATAAAAAAGTAATTAATTTAATTTTTAAATTTAGCATGTTAAAAATTATCTTAAAATTATTATTTTTGTGAAAACATATTTTTTTTAATAATAATGAAAATAAAGAATTATATTTAAAACATTAATTTATATTAAAGGAATAACATTTTAAAATTAAGATTTTGATTAGTTTTAAACTATAATTAGTTAATTTTAATTTAATATAATTATATTATGGGTTTTTAAAATGATTTTATATATGGATTTGTTATAAAAACATTTTATGTTTTAATAAGGCATTTAATGAAAAAAAATATTTATGGAGTTTTACTAGTTTTATTTTTAAATTAAATTATTAAATTTATGTGTTTTCAATTTTCAAAGATGGATTCCAAAACTAAATTCGTAATGTGTGAATTTATTTACTGGGTCTCTTTTATTTTTGACTAATATGAATAATTACCATGGTAAAGTTTGTTACCACAGCAAACGGTAAATTGGGTAATTTATGTTAAAAATAAAATGTTAATGACTAAATAATGACTCCAACAAATGTAAAAATTGTAATTGATAAGTATAATCGACCCCTAAATCATAATTATCAAAATTAAGTTTTTTAATGGATATTGTTCCATGAAAATGACTAATTTAATATTTAAATCAAAGGGAGACACAAAATGTCACTTTCTATGTCTTAAACATCCCCTATGTGTCCACATGGGAAAAAGGTATGGTATTAATGAATATAGAGGTTAATGTTTAAATTAATAAACATATGGTCATTATATAAATTTATTTTTGACTTTATGGGCCATAGAGTCGAGATTATGACATTTATAATATTTTTTTAATGAAAATTATTAATGTCACATTCATGTTTTAAATACTATTTCATTTTAATACAGATTAACCCAAAGGATATATTCTATTATGAATATTATTCAAAATATTTAAAATTTATATTCATTCTGGTGTTTTGTTTTTAATTTTTAGTGAGAAAATAATTATATTAAATAACTACACAATTCTTTTGCAATAATTATTTTATAAAATGAAATATAAAATTAATGTTATTAAAAATATAAAAATAAATTTATTTTGAAATAATTAGTGTGATAAAAAAAATTATAGATTACCCTGACATATTATAGATATAATAAATTATTTTTTTAAATTTAACTTGTAATATTGATACATTTTAAAAATCAAAATAATTAAAAGCGTCAAAATTGACACTAACTAAAATTTATCAAAATAATATTTTATTAAATTCTAAAAATATAATAACATATATTTAAAAATAAAAATTAATTATAATATGTTATAAAATTTTATAAATTATTTATTACTATTCTAATTTAAACCAAATAAGTAAAACTTGCAACCTTTTAATATCAAAAATTTTGTTACATTCTTTAGAATAAAAATAGGTTAACTAAGGGTTAATCCTAATTAAAAGGTTTACATAATTACAAAAACATTTCTAATATTTATTATATCCTGATATTAAAACCATATATTATCATATATTTTAATACATGGAATTTTGGAGGTATTTGAAGTGGTATTTAATTTATTACAAATTAATATTATTGAAAATTCTAAAAGTTCCCCTCGCCGCAACTATAAAAGAGAACCTCCTTCTTCATTTATTCACATCACATTGAGCCTTAAATCAAGAGAATCCCCAAAAATTTCACTTAAAAAAATCCTTATACGTGTTATAGGGGTTTTGGTGTTCAAAAAATACAAACTCTAGTGTCCCTAATAGGAGATCTAAAAGATGATTTTCGAAGAAGATGTAATTTTCTTTACCGACTCTTTGCATATTATATCTTTTCCTACTTATTTTTTATGTGTTATTTCCTTTATAATGTAATAAATTTATAATAATTTATATTTTTAATTATTATTATTATTATTAATCTATATTCCACCTTTTATCCATCGTATGAATAAAAGCATTATATGTTCGTACGTATGACTTACCATATCTACATTGTGGTGTAATCCATTTTTTATCACCACTTTATTTAGATGGGTATAATAAATGGAATAATACATATATATATATATATATATATTTACAAGATTATATTTATTCTTGTGAAAATATGTACCATCCACTTGTTTAGCATTTCAACATTAAGGGAATGTTACCATCGTTTGTGCGTAAGTATGACCTACTGTCTCCATGATGCAAAGCGATTCATATTCCGTTTTAGCCATTCAAGAATGATTATATAAATTTTTATATTGAATAAATATGATATATATGACATCAATATAATTATAGAAATAATTTAACTATATCCTATTTATAAGAACCAAGTCTTATGCGACAAAATATGCATTGGAGAATTAAGCAGTGAATGCTCGAAAGAAGAGTAATAACAAAATTTTATTAACAAATGGTAGATAAGATGATATAAAGGGTACATATATGATATCATAAATATGAATATGGTTCTGAATAAGTTAATAATAATATTTAATCCATTATGTAGGTGTTCTAGATAGGTGTAATAGAAATCAGGCCTCAAGTAATTGTTAATTGCATAATCTCATTATTATTTGGGATTCTTTATATGTAATTATATGCTAAGGAATATTTATATTCCATGTAAAATATTCATAGAAATGTTTTACCAGATTTTTTTACTATTCTTATGCAATTTATTAAAGAAATTTTTACTTATTTCTGAATTTTTACTATGTTGTTCTAAAGTAATGTTTTGGTTTTTTTCAAACAAATTACTTTATTACTTTTTTGGAAAAAGTTTGTGAGGATTTTTTTTAACTTTTAAGGGTTGAATGGACTTTTTCCACATTAATTATTCCTTAATACCTTGAATATTCCATTACATGTTTACAAGGTTAATTTTAAATAACTTATTTCTTTTAAAATTTAATATTAAAAAACAATGTCTTCAAAACAAAAAAAAAAGAAAAATTTACACAAGAAATATTTTAAATGATCTTTAAAAATTATTTTCCATATAATATAAAATTATTTTATGTTTCTCATTCATTACTATGGATAATTCAAAATGACAATATCCCTATTTTTTACTATGGTTTAATTAATGTTATGATGTAATGATATTTATAAAACCCATTTCCATTCAACTCATTATTTTATAATTGAATGATATTTATGAAACCCATTTAATTCCTTGGGTTATGATATAATGAATGATTTATGTTCATGTAGAACAAATATTCATGGTTTTTATTATATGATGGGTGGTAAATATATATTCCTCTAACTCATTGGTTGATAATTTATATCTAATGATATAGACAGGACTAGAACAGGTCGTAAACTCAGTTCAGTAATACAGGGTTGGAACAAGGAGTGAACTCAATTCAGAAAGGGACTTTTTATTATTATTATGGTCATGATAATTATCCTTGAATAAATTGTAAATTATTTCCAATTATTATGTGTATTTAAAAATTCCATGTCCTATGTTATGATCTCATGGGATATGTTGTTTGATTATTTATGAACTTTTATGATTCATCCCATGACATGATATCATAATCTTTTTCATGATGGCTATAATATTCACATGTTTTTCTAATGTTATTTTCTCCTATGATTATGATATTAATGAAATAGCCTTTGTTTACCATTAATGATCATCTAATATCATGCATTGTTATGTTTATTTTCTATAGTATATGAAGGAATGAACTGTGTAAGATGAATAAAAAAGGGTTCTAGTTTTGAATAATAAATAGGATATGATGTTGATGTTTATAAATCAGTTTCTTATGTTTCCATGTTTCAAAATAGACTAAAACTATATGATTCTAGCATGGTTTTTTGATTTCATGTAATGAATATTCTTCTATTTATATGTAATATAATTGTATGAAAATTATGATCCTTTATATTTGGTATGAGAGAAAGGTTTAGTTAATCTATTGAAACTAGGAAGATAAAAACATAGTAAGAATCATGAGGATATGTTCGGGTAAAGGATATATTCTTACAATTTTCTTGAAGTTCAAAAAAACCTAGGATAAGACCTTAGGTTTTGTGAATTTAAATTTTATAAATAATTTTCCTTGATTGTTTATTTTTTCCACTATGATTATTTTTTTCACACTATTCTTTTTTTGTTTTAGTCAATTTATATATCTCGAAGGAACCATGTTAATACTGAATGTGATAGAAAATGCAGATATTTTCCTCCTGAGTAATCAAATGTTATTAGATATGGAAGGAAAAAACATTTTTCTATTCTTAAAAAAGTTTCTAAAAATATGAATCATGAAAGACATCGAAATGAGAAAAGTAGTGAAAAAAATTCTATTGAGCCCTTAATGAGGGAGTGAACACCTTATTTAAGTTGGTATTTTTATTCACTTGTGGATGAACAAAGGATCAGTACCATTGAAAATATATTTTCAGTTCTCTAATGTTCGGAACATGATAAATTCATCTTAGAAGTCTATCTTTTGAAAGGGGAAGTAGATAAATGGTGTAATCTCATAAAGAACATAAGGAAATGATATGAAATTAATTCCATGGTATGGGAAAAGTTCAAGAACTTGTTTTTCAAAACGTATTTTACTTGTATTCTTTGAAAAAATATTGACAAGTTGTTCCTTCAACATAAGTAAAAGGATAATGAATATTTAGGTACCAAGGATGTAAAGTTTACAAGACTTGTATGGTATGATTCTTGAATTTTCATCCAACTATAGAGTTAGTTTGATCAATTTTGCAGTGGTTTAAAATGAATCCTCAAAATATTGTTCTACATAAAGGAAATCAGTATCTATGGGGAAATAATTTGGTGTTCTCTCATGGATGATATGATGATTGTATTCACACTTAAATCTTATCAGTCTGATAAAATTAGAGGAATTTAATTTAAGGAAAAATAAAAAAACCAAAGTGAAACGAATGTGATATTTTCTTTATATTAATTTTATGGAATGAAACATGGAGGAATTTTTCTTAAGAAGACTAGTAAATGTTTTATGTGCAGGAATGAGGTCCAGCAGGAAATTGATTACCTAAATAATGGAAAAAATATAGATAATGATGTGAATAGAGAAAAGGCTCTACAAAATTACCAACCCACACATCAATTCTTCAAGTGCAAGGAAAATGGCCATTATGCAAACTAATTTCCAAATACTATGGTTATCAATGCTTATTAATATCAACAAACTCTTATAACCAAAGATAATAGAAAATCACATGTGAACACTACAAGTGATGTGGAGTATGAAACTGAAGTGGTGAAAGGCACACTTACCATCCACTCTAAAGTAGAAAATATTTTATTTTATTTTGGATCCACCTAGACTTTAATTTATAAAGAAATTTATAAGGGTATCTATATATTGAATCTACAAGGAGATGGTATGTTTTCTATGAAACTTTTTTTTGGAACAACAGACACATCACACTTTATTTATTATTCTACAATTGGTGTTTGTGGGAAATTTATTCATGAAAATCATGTGATACTTTATTTATTTTAATTCTATGTGATTAATGTCATGACTTTTATTTCTATATATGTTAATCATATCCATTACTAAGAAATGGAATTATCATTTTATATTCTGAATTAATCTATGACTATCTATCAATAAAAGACTTAATTATAACTTCTGGTGAGAATCCCTTATATCTCGTGGGACTTAATTACTATGAAATAATTCCATATATCTTAGATGGTTGGGTATAAACTCAATATTAAGGATAAACCTATTTTATGGGAGTTTTTTTGATGTCTTTAAAAATTAATTGGATGATATTCTACCAAATTGTGAGGTTCAGTTTTCAGTAGAACTTATACCGGGTGATATGCATATTTCAAATACTACTTATAGAATGGACCCAATTGAGTTTAAGAAATTGAAGAAGTGTTATTACTAATAGGGGCCTATATACCCTGAGAGGGGGGTGAATCAGGGTATGGATATTCTTTTTCAAAGTTCTTCCTACCCCACTGGATCTTGACTTCTTTATTACAAGGGTCACTTTGTTTGCTCTTGTGTGTAAAATATGATAACTTTTTACTTATTTATCTAATCATGATGCTTTGAATGCAATTCCGGGAAGAAAACAGGTAGAGACAATGATTTTTACTTGGTTCACCCTCACTGGGCTACGTCCAAGGAGCATACACTGACAAGTTTCCGGTCGTACCAAATTCCACTATTCTTCACTAGATGTGGATACAATGTTCGGGATAGATCACTTATATGTCAGGGCTCAATTTATTTACAATGTTTAGGGTCAGCTAACTACTTTACCAAGGGTCACTCACTGTTTCTCTCTCTCTGGCTCACTGCCGGTGGAGTGTATCACCTTCTTCCTCTTCCTTTGATCACTGCTCTGGAAGGAATCCACTCAAAGTTTACAGACCTCTAGGTATCTTCATTTGAATGAAGGAATGCATCATTTATTTATGTAGATGCTATTTTGAAGCCCAAATTTCACCCATAGATGAATCTATCTCTGTACATAAGGTATTGGGAAAACTTCCATCTTCTACGCAGCCTGAAAATCACTGCTGTAAATAAACCTTACTTGGCGCGCAAGTCAATATCAGCGTGCATGTATCGGCGCGCAAGTCACAATTAGCGTGAAAGTCTTCCTCAACCACTTGTGTGACTCAATCTTGTGCAACTCCAACCCTGCGTGACTCACTTCCTTCCTCACCTAAACCCCCTCAGGCGCGAAACTAACACTTGGCGCGCAACTTCCAACACTGGCGTGCAAGTCCCACTTGCGCGACCCACCACCACTTGCGCGACCACCACACCAGCGCGACCACCACACCAGTGCGACGGGAGCTCTGAATCATAAAAGTGTTGAACTCAGGTGTAGAATGAGGAGGTTTGGTCCAGTATTTATAGGCAAATTGACCACCCTGCGCGACGGCGCGCAGGTCTCCCTTCGGCGCGCAAGTCTTGGCGCACATGTCTCTACCCCTGCAAGTCACTTGCGCGACCTAATTCCAAACTTGAGCGAACCTCTTTCCTTTGACATATTTTGATCTTCTGGTCTTGAAAACTCACATCCATGCATGTTCTCAAGCTTCCAAGGCATCGGCGTGCAAGTCTCTTTCACGGCGCGCAAGTCACTTGCGTGACACCACCAATACTTGCGCGACACTTTTCCCTTTTCCATATTTTGATAATCTGATCTTGAAAAACATATGGCGTGAAAGTTTCCAATCCTTCAAGTACACGACATGCAAGTCCCTTTTCCAAAAACCACTTTTCTTAATATGATGATTTTCAGGACCAAAAATTTGGCAAACATTGGAAAACGGCGCCACCTTATATCTGTTCTTTTGTACCACCTCCAGATCATCCATTCCTTTTGTCAATGTTCCTAAGTCAAACATGGATCATTGACCTCAGATCTTGAACTAGACATTACATCATGAAATCCTCTTTGTTATCAAATTTGTATGTCATTGTTTTTCTTTGTCAGCAATCACCACTCAGATGTCCACTTTGTCAACAAACATAATCACCTAAAAAATGCTTCAATGATACCTTGAGGTATTTTTTCCCAACAAGAAGAAACTCAAAGAGATCCTTTATAAGGGAATAATATTCCATCATTCGTCACTATGGGTTGATAATGTTCTATTTTTTAGAGAAATATGGATCAACGACACTCTACATTGATTATTTGTAATTTAACAAGAACACAATCATGAAAAATTATTTTATCCCTCATATGGATGACTTATTTGATCATATACATAGAGACCAATAATTTTCGATGATTCATATTTGTTCTAGATATCATAAATTATGGGTGAAGAAGGAGGATATATCCAAGCTGACATTATGAATAGGGTATGGAAATTATGAATTTTAAGCAATTCCTTTTCGTCTTACTAATTCGTGAGCTATATTCGGGTATTTAACGAATAGAGCCTTTAGAGACTATATAGATCATTTTGTGCTAGTATTTTTAAATGATATTCTAGTATATTAACATAGTATGTAAGAACAAGAAGATCAATTGAGTATTGTACTAAATCCCCTCATAAAGGAGAATCTCTTTTAAAAAATTACCATGTGTGAATTATGGATTAAGAATCTTTCATATTTGGGTCACTAAATCACAAGAGAGGCGATATCTGTGGATCCAAAAAGATGTAAATTATTGAATTATATCCTAGAAAATCAATGGAAATTTATATCTCAAGTTTAATTGGTTTCTATAGATATTATCGATGTTTTTGAATGATTTCAGATAATTATCTAATCCCCTAACCATGTTGACTCAAACAAGATTTAAATTCATATGGTTGGAGGAATTCGTAGAGAATTTGAATGTGTTAAAAAGATGGTTAGTTAGTGAACCTATTCTCACACTACCCTATAGTGTATAATTTTTTTCATATATAATGATGCATCAAAGAAGGTTCAAGGATGTGTTTTCATGAAAACTGATATGATGATTGATCATTCCACATGACAATTGAAAATCCATGAGAAAAATTATCCAACTCATGATTTGGAGTTATTTACGATGATTTTTTGCATTAAATATGTGGAGGAATTCTATTTATGGATAAAGGAGTGGAAAATATACTGATCCAAAAAGTTTCAATAATATTTTCACTCAAAAGGAGATGAATAGGCACCAAATGAGTTTATTGGAGTTGACTATAGATTACGAGTTCTAAATAAATTACTTCTATGGGAAAGTAAACAATGTGTAAAATGATTTCAGGTGAAAGGACCATGCTAACCTATCTATGGTGTGGATAAAATATATCCAATATTTATGGATTTGAAAAGGATGGATATAGAAATCATAATGTAAGGTGAGAAATATTATCCGGAAAAAATGAATGTTCAACCATCTATACAAGTTAGGAAGGATAAGGAACATAAGGAAGATGTTTTTCTACAACATAATGTGAGAACTTTTCTTGGGTTAAAACATTATTGTAATGGAATAATAAGTTTCAGGAATCGGGTTTTAAATCATCCCATACCAGAATTAAAATAGTTTTTGGATGAGGATTATAGTTTAACATTAATTATTCATTCTGGAACCAAAAATATGTTTATGGGATAGAAAGAGTATTTTAGTAGGATGAAATGAAGAGAGATAATTCATTCTATTATTATTAGGGGTTTTTTTGTTATACATTTATGGTTGATAGGTAGATGTCAAATGGGATGTCACAACCATTAACCATACTAGAATTAAAATGGTAAAATTTCTATGGAATTTGTCAACAGACTTCCAAAAACATGTAAAGTCCATAATTCTATATGGTTTATAGATTATAACCCTAGAATTTTGGGACACTTAATTTCTATATGAGAATATTTATATCCTTATCAACTCTCTAAAATATAAATTAAGGAAGTAGTGAGATTTCATGTAGTACTACTTTACATTGTATCTGATTACAACTTAAGGTTTACCTTGAAGTTATGGAGTATTCTTCAGAGGGCTTTGGAAATAGAGTTACTTTTCAGAAATTATTATCATCCCCATAAATAAGGTCAACCTATGTGAAAACTTCAAAATCCAGAAGTCTTTCTTATAGTTTGTTTTATAGATTTCAAATGTAGTTGAGATTAATAACTAGATATGGTATACTATTCGTACAACGGTTTCTTTCAATCCTATATTTTTTTGGATCCTTATGGATCCCTATATGGTAAAAATTGAAGAGCTAAAAAATTCTAGGATGAAGTTGATGAATGAATGTAATTCAGACCTGATCAGTTTAGGAAATGGTATAAAAGGTTATGTTATTCAATAACCCATTAGAGAAGCTCAGAGTTGACAAAAAATATTATGATGACAATATAAAAAATGAAATATAATTTGAAGTTAGTGACAATGTATGTATTAAAATATATCCCCGGAAGAGAGTGATCTGATTGGGAAATAAGGGCACGCTATTCCCTAAGTATATCGGTTCTTCTAAAATTCTCGATCATGTCGGGAAGGTATCTTATCGGTTTTCCATTCTAATGAATACCTATCATGTTCGTGATGTGTTATTTGTATCTATCCTAAGAAAATATATACCTAATAATTCACATGTAACAAACATTGTATTCATAACTCTATAGTAATACCTTTTTTATTTTGAATAGTCTATTGAGATTCCAGATCATAAAGAATATGTTTAAAGAAACAAAACCACTCACTTGGATAATGGATTATGGAGGATACGACTATTTTAGGAAGCTATGTGGGAACAAGGGGATGTGATGATGTATAGGCATCCTCATATATTTATATTTAGGTGATTAATTTTGAGGGATAAATTCATCCTAAGGGGGGTAGAAGGTAACACTTGGATATTTTAATGAAATATTTCTCTTTAAATAATTTTATTTCTTCAATAAATTGTGTTTCATTCAAGTGTGGGTTTAAAAGTACCATGAAATGATATTATTGTTACATACCAATTACATTTTTAGGAATAAATATGAAAAACTAATTTATAAAATAAAAATTATTTTCTAACTCAAAAAGAATGTATTGGTGAGTGCTTAGAAAATAATCATACAATTTTAGAAAAATCATTTATTCTTCAAAAATATATCTTCTTGAAAGATAATATGTAAATGTTTTCTTAATTATTATTATTTATTAAAAATTTAAATGAAAATAAATCTAGATTTATCCATGTAATAATTATGTTAAAAATATTTTTTCTGAAAACATTTTTTTAAAGAATACAGAAAATATTGTACTTTATTGAAAATTGTATTTTATTTTAAAGTACATACATAGTAAAAATATTTTTTGATTACTTTTGAATTTTAATAAGTTAATTTTAATTTAAATTATTTAAATTATGGTTTTTGAAAATATTTTTGAACATAAATTTATTGTGAAAACATTTTATGATTTAAAGTGGCATTTTTCTAGAAAACGGTTTTATAGTGTTTTATCGGATTTATTTATAAATTAAAAGATAAAAATTACATTTTTTGAATTTCTAAATATAGATTCCAAATTTAGATTCATAAGGTTCAAATTTAGTGAATATTTCCCTTTTTATTTTTAGCCTATATTAATAGTAACCTTTGAAATTTTTGTTACCACGGTAGAGGGTAATTTGGGTAATTTAAGTTAAAAATAAAATTATAAAGACTATAAAATGACTCTAAAACATAAATAAACATTAAATGATGATGATAATTAAACACATAACACATCAGTATCTAAATTATGATTTGGTCCGCTTAGATGAGATTATGATATTTATGATATATTATTTAATGAAAATTTAATGATGTCACAATAAAGTTTTAAATAAAATATCATTTTTTCTATAGGGATTCTAAGATATATTAATATATAAATTTTTTTATGAAGTACACAATATTTATCTTCATCAGGGTATTTAATTTTTAATTTCAGTTAATATATATGTATATTAAATAATTACACAACACTGATGGAGAAATTATTTTATTACTTTATATATCAAATAAATATTACTTAATATATAAAAATAAATATATTTTGAAATAATTAATGCGATAAATTAATTTTTATATATAAAATTACTCTATTAGAGATATAGTAAAATATTTGGTTCTAATTTATCTTTTAATCATGATATTTTTAAAAAATCCAACTAATGAATAGTGTGAAAATTGACACTAATGATATTTTATCAAAATAGTTTCTTCTAAAATTAATTTTACAAAATAAAACATCCTTAAAAATAAAAAATTATTATAATATGTTATAAAATGTCACAAAAAATATGATCTAATTTAAATCAAATACATACATTTATACCTTTTAATATCTAATATTTTGTTACCTTAGTTAAAAATAAAATAGTTTAACTAAGGTTTTACCAAAATCTTGAGGTATAAAATAATAAAAAAACATGAATAAAATATATTTTTTTATGTTATTATGACCATAGATCTTCTTATGTTTGAATACATGTAATTTTGGATTTATTTGGATTGAAATTAAATTTATTATAAATTAATGTTTTAAAAATTCCAAAAAGTGCCCCTCACATCAGTTATAAAAGTGTGCCTCTTCTCTCCCTTATTCACATAACATTGTGCCTTCATGATCGACTATGAATTAACATGTTACCTTCTCAACATCACTATACAAATTATAGAGGTTCTGGTCTTCTCAAAATACAAACTCTAGTGTCCGTAATAGGATATCTAAAAGAAGTTTACTAAAGAATAGGTAATCTTCTTAATGAAGAATTTAAAATTATTTCTTCTACTAGTTCATATTCATGAGTTTCATTCATTATAAGATAATAAATATAGTATCATCCATATTATCAGATGTTATTATGTCTATGTGCCAACCATATTCCACTATTTTTCCATCATATGAAAAAAGTATCACGTGTGCGTATGTATGACTTACCGTCTCTAAGCCGTGTTATAATCCATTTTTATCACCAATTTATTTGGATGAGTATAATGATAGAATATATATATATTATAATTATAAAATAATATTTATTCAATGAAAAAATATATATCATCCACTTCATTACTATTTCATCATTAAGGGAGCGGTACCATCACTCGTGCGTACGTACGACCTACCATCTTCATTGCATGATGAAATTCACTTTCCATCATCAACATTAATTAATGATTATATAAATTAATACAATTAATAAATATGATATATATTTCTTAATATCATTCTTTAAATGAAGGAACTATATGCTATACATAATACCAAGGACTTATACAACAAAACCTGAATAGGAAAATGAAGCAGTTAAAACCCTAAATAAAGATAATAATTAACTATTATGAACAAATAGGTTATAAGATGATATAAGCAGACCACATATACTATCATAAATTTTAATATTGTTCTTAAGAAGTTAATAACATTTATTTATCCATTATAAAATATTTTTCAGATCTGTATGATGGATATCAGACCAAAGATAAGGGTTAATTTCATAATATAATTATTATTTTTGTTTTTAATATGAAAGTATATATTGGGTAATATTTATATTATATTTCCATGATTTATAATTAGGTATCCCGAAAACATTTAATCTATTCTTCTTAAATTTTTTTCTTTCAAATTATCCAATTTGTGAATTTTTACTAAATATTTTGAAAGAATTATTTTTTGCATTTTCTTATGAGGTACATTGTGAATTTCTTCGAAGAAGTATGAGAGGAACCTTTTTTAACTTATACAACATGAATGGATTTTTTCGCTTTCTTAATCCCTTAATTTTATGAATATTCACATACAAACATACATGGTTAATTTCAAATAAAATATTTTCTTTTAAAATTGTGTGGCATTTTAAGAAAGAATGTTTTGTAACTCGAAATGTTATTTTCTTAATAAATTATTTCATTTTATCTCTAAAAATTATTTTCCATCTAAGATAAAAATAT
This sequence comes from Viscum album, assembly GCA_963277665.1. Taxonomy (NCBI): domain Eukaryota; kingdom Viridiplantae; phylum Streptophyta; class Magnoliopsida; order Santalales; family Viscaceae; genus Viscum; species Viscum album. The sequence goes on from OY728140.1 coordinate 550,379,553, forward strand.
TTTATGTTACTCATTCATTAATAGGGATATTTTCAAGTAAAATATCAGATTTTTTTCATAATTTTTAATTAATGTTTTGATGTAATTATATTTTTGAAACACATTTCATTTCTATGGGTTATGTTCTGATTGAATGATGTTTATGAAAACCATTTAGTTGAACACATCCTGATATAATTGATGGTTTATGTTCTTATGGACCAAATATGTACGGTTTTTGTTATGTGATCTGTGAGAACTAGATAACCCCCAATGAATTGTTTAAATATCTAAATCTCCTGAGATAGATAATACTAGAATGGGTATTAAACTCAGTTATGTAATAAAGTAACTGAATGGGGACTTAAATCGCTTTTGAAAGGGACCTTTTATGCTACAATGGACATAGAAATGATATTGTTTCCTCTAGAAATGGGGATGACCTTGTTTGTTTAAGGTTAAAACATTCGAATTGGTTTATAACGGGTTTATTCATAGAACCGGAAACCTCCATTGATTTTATATCCATTTAGACCTACTTTCCAAAGGAAGGTACTCATTAGTTTTGGACAGATGAGGCTTAAGAATTTGTATTGGTCGAGAGGATGGTAGGTCAGAATCATCACACCGTTTTGGGGGGAATTATTGTCCACTCAGTGAATCTCTTTACAGATTTGAGTTATGTTCGTGAATCCTTATTAAATTACCAAGTATGAAAATGTGCTTTCCTTTAGATTTGACAATCAATGATCGATATGTTTGAGATTTAGAGACTCTTTTATATGTATTTTAGGTTATTCACTAATAGAGAATCATCTGTATTTTTTAGAGATTATAAGTCAATGGTATCCTTCAACACATTATATATAAATCTCTTGGTCAATATGATAACCATACTGGTTTTAAAGCCACTCAGTGGGGCACTTGATGTTTATTATCGTTCATAAGGACATGAATTATTTCAGAGTTGGGATCATACCCACAGATGCACTACCTACGTATCCTTATTTAGAAAAGGAATCTGAACCCACATAGTTTGAGAAATGAAGTATGAGGATTATGCATAATTGATGGCCCAAAGAAAGATGTCATAATTACTTCTACACTCTAAGCTCATGTGAGTCATGCTCGGTTTGATAAACAGTAGGTATTAGTAAAACCTGACGATTGTTCCATGAAATATGCAATCATAAGGAATGATGTGGTGCTTATGTATGTATGACTGCCCATAGAGATTATGATTGGGATTTACATCTGGGATGAAACCCATGAACAAGGTTCATAAAGGTATATGTGCTATATGGAGATTTGCATACTTAACTTATGACTTAATCCTGAGAAGGATGCCCAAATTATAGGGGACTTAATATTGGGTTTTATTCCTAAGATGGAAGCCCAAATCAAAAGAAAATGAGACTTGGGGCTTACTCCTGAGAAGGAGTCCCAAATTAAGGGAATTTAGAATTTGATTTTTACTCATTAAGAGGATACTCGGATTGGGGAAATTGGGGATTACTCCTAAGGAGGATGCCTAGATTAAGGAGACTTGTGACTTAGGACTTACTCCTGAGAAGGAGGCCTAAGTTAAAGAAAATGATTATTGGGACTTACTCCCTAGGAGGATTCCCAGATTAGGGAACTTGGACTGGGACTTACTTTTGAAAAGGAGGCCCAGGTTAGGGAACCTGGACTGGGGCTTACTCCTGAAAAGGAGGCCCATGATAGGGAACTTAGGGCTTACTCCTAAGGAGGATGCCTAGAGTAAAGATCTTCTCATCTTAAAGGATGAGGTTGATTGAATGAAATATCTAACCTTAGTGACATAATGATATGTAAATCCCTAGGTTTTGAGAGATTTTCCACAGAATTACTTTCAGATAAAGAATCCAACAAAGGAACCATGACAAAAATGGCTTTGAAGAGGTTTTTGAAGGATAAATCCTGAAGAGGAGAGGTGGATTTGAAGAAAAGAGCTTAATAGGCAGGAGAGGCACCCAAAAAGAGGCAGGCGTGCAAGTCCTATTGGGGGGTGCATGTCCTGGACACACAAGTATACTTGTGTGACACATGTGTACTTGGGAGACGGTTAAACTATAAGGTAATACTTTGGTGAGGCTTGGCTAAAGCCCTTAGTATTATCCCTAGAGTCTTCTGAAAGGGAGGCGTGCAAGTTCTGTTGAAGGGATAAGGTGGTGCACAAGTGTCTTCATTTCCCTTAAGGGTTAGACACTGAGGTGTGAATGTGTTGATGAATTTCAACACTTAGGCCTTGTTCCCCCTCTTTATATCTTCCATTCTATGTAAGGAATTACCTTAGAATTGTTTGGAAGTCTTCAAGTAGATACTAGGGCACCGAGAGCTTAAATCCGAATTTTGGATTTTTCGTTGTCCAAATGGGGGGCCCACATGTCGTATTTATAGGCCATTGAGGACCTTGGGCGAAAAAAGAATAGGGCGTTCAAGTCACATATGCGACAAATATGTGGTGTGCGAGTATACTTGCATGACCATGGTGAAACTTTCTTGACCCATGTTTAAAGAAATCCTTAGTCATGCCATTGTCAGTTTTTTAAGTTTCTTCAAAGGTTGAATCTCTTTGTGCATAAGGTATTTCCCTTTTTTAGTGGGTATACTCTGTGATGGAAAGGAGCATCGACAAAAGTCCCCCCTCAGAGTTGGATCCGAAAAAAGAAGGAGGATTTGACTCTGAGGTAAAGGAGAAAAAAACCAAGGAATTTTGGGCGCGCAGGTGTTGGACTCGCAAGTAGCAGCGTGCAGGTGCAAGCCACACAGGGCACAGTGCGCAAGGTTACAACCTTGTCTATAAATATTTGGTGCCACTTCGTGCAATGCACCCGGATTTGAATGCTTCTGAGCTCTCGGTGAGGATGTAGATCTTGTTCGTTCAAGTGACTTGTTTTCCATTGTTTCATGCTTCTATTCGTGTCGCACTTCTGTAGAGGAATTTGGACATGCGCGGTGATACCTGTGTGCCCAAACTTGCGCGACCGACTTGGGCTTATGCGCCAACATGGGACTTGCGCGCCTTAATGCTTTAGCTATTTATTTCGAATTTCATCACAAATTTTATGAAGAAACAACTTACTTAAAAGTTAATTATTCGATCATTGTGCATGTTCAATGGCTCCCAAATGAATTGGAAAGGCTAATGAGCTAACTAGCAAGTAGATTGTTGACATTATGAGCATCATCGGACATGATTATTATAATATATATGAAAGAAATCTCCTATATCTGGGTATGTACTTGAAGAAGTATCATTTGAATTTCCCACAAAGTATATACCTACCTCTATATGGGCATGGTCATCTGCAAGAAGTCAACATTCCAGAGCCAAAGAACTATCTCCCGAATTCTTGGTTTCAGACATACACCAATTTTTCTTCAGAAAATTTCTCAGTTGGAGGATCATTTCTAAATGATGGAACAGTGGAAAAGGCCAACATAATGCATCATGGCCCTTGTGCCCCATATCTAAAACCTCACAAGACGGAGCTGCAACCACATTATTATTCCTCTATCTTTTGAAATTCTAAGATGGATCAATCAAAAGGCTAGAAGAAGAGTTGGGACTTCTTTTCTGGAGGAGGTGTGAATCCAACTTGGATGTGGTCATATTGGGTGAGACAAACCTATGTAGAGTTGTCAATATTTAAAATGAGCCACAATATATGAAGCTGTATGGGCTGGGCAGACGTATGTCTACTGGAATGATGACTTTGGACTAGAGCTAATCAGCCGCTGGAGCTTGGAAACCAATTCTTTCCATCTGACTCATCGAGAAGTAGGCATTAGTTTGTGGGATGTCTACAAGATCTTGAGGGCTCCAATTTTGGCTGATATGTATGATTAATTCATCCCTCCCATGGCGACTTGGAATGATTCGGAGAAGACTCCGGCTTTGGCTCGAGAATTATTGAAAATTTTCTACATGCTCAATAATTCAAAGACCTCCAAAACTCATTCTAGAAAAGATATTCATCTAGAGGAGTGGATGGATATGTTTCAATCCAAGAAGACGAAGAAGGGTCCCACCTGTACTCATTATACTACCTGCCCCAGAACAAAGAAGAGGGGTGCTCTTGGCACATTATGGACGACCCTAGAAGCTGTAGAATTTGAAAAATGGGGGTACAAAGTGGATTAGAGAATCCTATAAAAGACTCCTCTGGCAGGCTTCTTAGCCTTGTGGATCAGTGTTTATCTTTTTCTAGTCAGGGATTCGAAGGGAGGCATCAGGCTAGGGACCTTTGTTGTTGTATCCAAGTTGGCTGAGAGGAAAATGATTGGGTTGGCCACCCCCATTTTGGAAAATATTCACTGGAGCTTACTCCATGTATTTATGGGTAAGTATCCTTTGAGAATAGTGGGGCCATTCCAAGTATTGTGGGGATGGATCACCACTCACATCAGGACATACGCTGTACAGAACGGAGTACAGGTTCCTAGAAGATCTTGCAGGCCATCAGTGCAGGAATATTCTAGAATTTTTCTGTTAGCCCTCAACCACTATGATATGAAAGTGAGCCTGAGCATGTTCAAGGAATTCCATTTCCTTCCATATGGAAACCCCCCAACTAGGAAGTTTGTTGATGATAGAACAACCAGCTTGGAATTGAGGTCATGTATACTGGCTTGCAGAGATGGTGTATTAGCCACCAGAATTGACGAAGAAATTATATGCGAGGTCTATAGTCCATATAAGTTTTGCACGCCAATTCAAGTGTCAGCAGTAGACTGTAGTATCCCCTCTTGTGCATGTCTGGTCAAAGCAGCATCTGATGGTTTCCTATCAACTATGGTTGCTGACATCTATAGAGAAGACCAGGGCAATTTTTGATCTACAAGTTTCTTGAGCGGATAGTAACATGAATACATGGTATGCTGGGAACTGGGTAGCATCATACCCTGAAGGGGTACTGAATCATCTGGTTAATTGAGTGGGGATAAAAATAGAACTTTCAAGAAAGAAACCCTTCATCTGGAAGGCGACTCTTCCACACCCAGAGCTGATTCACCAGGTTCCTCACCCAGGGCTGACTCGCCGGATTCTCAAGATGGGGATGACGAGGCACGACACGTGTCAAAGAAGGCTTGTGCCAGATATAATCCTCCTGTCAGAATCCTGAAACCCACTCCATCGACTCCTGGTGAGTAAATTCATTGAGGAAATTTAATTTCCATTATTATATAGAGCACCATGTTTTATTTTCTTGTCCTTTATCTGTAGTTGCAGAAGCTAGGAAGAAGTTGAAGTCCAAGATTGTAGGACCCTCCTCATAGCCTTCTAGTACACTTGTTGAATATATACGACCAAAGGCTGTCCAGACATGGCAGAGTTCATATTGTGATGATGAAACTGTCGGACTGGACCTATACGAAGGGATACACATCCCTGGAGTAGGGAATCATCGGGCTTCTACCAATATTCGTTTCGAGGACAACCCTAATGAAGTGTGGGCTTACATCAGAGAGCTTGAGATGTTCATATATGCCACCGATAATTCCTTTCATGTCACTAAGTGGGTGAAGGAAATGATAGATCGTGGAAACACTGAGAGGACTGCTTCTTCCGGAGATCCTCAGTGTTTCCTACAAAAAAATGAATATTTAATTTTTAGATTGATAGGTAAACCCTAATGTGACAAATCATATGAATCCAATAACCATTTATATAAACTAGATATATAAAAATGATTATAGTATTTTTTAGGGATATACTTGAGATGTTATTCTATGCAACAAATGTTATTTTTAAAACTCTCCCAAACCTAGAGAAAACATCTTATATAACATTCCCAAGAATGGAGAGCATCAATCGTCATTCCCCTATCAATCCCTAAGGGATCTAGAAGATACCTTCATGTACATAATTAATTCTATTTATAAGCAATGAGATAATTGAAAGACAATAATGCTTTGGAGTTTTTATGAAAAGATCATTCCGTAACATTCTATGTTTTGGGAATCACATGATGATATTTTTATTGGGATTATTCACTTGATTACATTAACACAATGATGGCTCCTCAGGAAGAGTAAAACTAATTCTCAAAACAAAGAATGAATTGAAATCAAAACAATTTAATTTTTATATAAATTAATTGTAATTTAAATCTGAAATATTATTTCTCAAGGATTATAGAAATTATATTAATCTTGTTTCGAATATAAATCAAAGAGAACTAATGAAACCCAATTATTGGTAACATTCCTAATTACATGTATTGTTCCAAAAAACCTAAAAAATGAAAAAAACATCCACCAAAATGATTTCAAAAAACATGATTAATCATGAAATGATGGTATTATAAAGACCCCTACATAAAGTGATTTTTTAAGGAAATCAATATCTCTTCATAAAATCCAAAATCCACTTATGAACATACATTATCTTCTCTAATTCATTAAATTCATAATGTATAGTACCAATATAGACTAGTAAACTCTAATAGATATCTATCAAATGATTCTAATCGTTGAAAAATATATACTAATACAAGAAGAGAAAAACAAAATCAAACATTTTAGTACCTTGATAGATACCACTCAAACTAAAATCTCACCATCCCAAAGTATTTTACAAATCATTGAATATAAATAATAATACAGAAAAATTAATCTCATAATAAAATATCAATCTAATGAAAAGCCTATTATTTAAAAATCTCTATGTAATGGATTGAATCAATATTTTTTTCTTCAATATTCAATCCTGCAATCCCTCAGTCTATTATTTAACATGTATTAGTGGAATGAAATTTCCTTGTAAGATTTTCACATGATGAATGTAAATATCCACATTCCACTCGACATAAATTTAAACAAATAGAATATTTAGCAAGAATTAATCAATGAAATGAGATTCATTATAGAGATACCTCCAAAACCATCACCCATAAACGAATTCCTAAACTCAATCCATATAGGTTTGAAGCAATGCTCGATATGAATCTTCACCAATCACCTCTAACACCTCAAAAGGTTCAATATTCCATAATGAAAAATTACTACCTATATAAATACATTACATATAACAATTTGGAGGGAATGTTAAAAACATTAAATATCATCCTCTTACTATAAATACATCTTTAACTAATCTATATAAAACATTTTATGATCCTGAGCATCCATCATCAACTCTCGAATCACATGAATTTAATTTTTACCCTCTATAACAAATCTAGTCCATCGATCACCAAATTCAAAACACTAATATAAGACAAAAATGATATAATGAAAAAAAAAAAAATAATTGAATTGTTATATATTAGGGAATGATTGATAACTGTTATAATGAACAAACTCAAATAAAGGAATATTTTAGTACTATAATGCTCTAAAATCAAGAACACATGGAGAAAACATATCAAATAATGACTATGTCATGAAACCATTTCACCCATCCTTATAAGGTAAAATGTCATGACCAAAAATAAAAGAGACCGAAAAAATGTTATAAACATTTTGACAATCAAAATTAAAAAATAATACCAATATCATATATGATAATCCATATAAATATTCCAAGAATAACCAATTTCTCCAAAATTATCCTTACAAATACATGTATAAACCAAAACTCATCGATCATCAAGAAATGTGCCAACACTTGTAGAAAATGTATAAAAATATCAATGAAATCATTTAGAAAAAAAAAAGAAACCTGATTAGATAATAAATAAGTATTCCCATACCTCATGACCCCTAAATGGCCATCAAAGTACATAGAACACATATTGACCATAACCATTAATCATAATACACAGATAGAATAGTCATCAAGATACAAACTCCACCACCATTTTCATAAGACTTTAGCACCATTAAATATCACTCATTCCCTGACATCTCTTATAAATAATGGGATAAAAACAATGTGGGAGATATGAAAGTATTAAAAAAATCAGACATTTTCAGTGAAAAAAACTAACAACATTAGTTGGAACAACATTAGATATTTTCAATCCTCTTTTCATTCCTATGGTGAATATCTTGGAATGAAATTATCACTACAAACATGAACCTATTGATCTATCAACTAATAATCTTCTTACAAATAAAACCAAGATATTTTTTTCCTCATATTATCATAAACCCTACAACTAAGGATACAGATATATGCAGAAAGATATAATGGCACCCCCCCCCGAGTCCCTACTCCAGTAGAGCATGGGTTGCTGACCAGCACCGATGGTTTGAATAATTCATGAAATGTGAGGCATTATCCTCTACAATAAATAATGAATGATATATAAGATGAATCATCTCCAATAAACTACATCACATAATTTAAAACAAATCCAAACAATCTCACGCTGTATATATAAATAGAATTTTTCAATATGAATGTTTTCAAATCAATTGCACCAAACCAATGATAATGCAGTGACATAAAAAATATAAAAAGGACCAAGTTATTATTTCCCAAAATGGTCCATGAATTCTACCTAGAATCAAGAAAATTGATTTATTTATGTGGGTTGATCATAAAAATATGCTCAGTTGGAATAAAAAATTCACTCATTCACATGTGAAAGATTCATAAAAATCAACCCCTAAGAAAATAATAGAACCAAATAATAATTATTATAGTAACTAACCAAACCCATTCTCACCAAAGAGTTCATGTTAACTAATATAATATAATTAGAATAATATCATTAAGGGTACCCCATACCACATTCCCACTAGAACGATGCTCTCACACCCTAATGTCACATGTCCTGACAATCCCATTTATTCTGTATACTACACCAACCAATAACCATGGTTACAATACATCACTCTCTCATACACCATGATGTACCACTAGAAAAGCATGACCAAATCACATCTCACCTAAAAACACCTAGGCCATCACATCTCTCATGAAGACACCTGAGCTAACAAAACCACCATAAAATGGAAAAATAGTCCTCCGACAACTATAACATTTATAATACATACCTTTCATGGAAGAGTGAGTGGGAACGATAGGTTCATCAGTGATATATTCTCTATAATGGATATAGGGGATGCCACCTTTTATGACTGTGTGGTTTTTTATATAAATTGCTGGTAATATTTGGTGTTTATATTGAAATAAAAATGAATATATATTGTATGTAAATTTATAAAAAATTAAAACAAGCCCCATCTTAATATTTTAAAACCGATGCATAAAACATCTCAAACGATACTATATTTCTTCTAAAAAACAAAAATCAAACCCCCACACACGAAATAAAAATACAAAAAAAAACATTCCACTTTAAATACACATTTAGTGGATTTCCAAATTTTATATTATCGATAAATTATTATTTTATAGCCCCCATTAATTGATTTATTTTTCATTATTTTTCATATCATTACATATTGTTATCATAAGTTGAATTCCTTTACTACTTGGGAAAATCATAAAACCAACCATCATCTTAGACCCACTACACAACTACACCACCAATACCATCGCATCCCTACTTGATATCACATCCACTACCCCTACCACTATCAAAATAAACCCACTACCCATGAATCAAATTATCACAGGATATACACAACATAGAACAACATCCATAAACATATCCCTACACATACCACCACATTTTCTCTATTATGAATAAGGGATTTCATTCAATTTAACATTATAGAGAGGGTATGGTTTGGCCATTGGTTCCATGCTTTTGCATCTTTGCGCGGGAATATTTGATGAGTTCCCATGCATGTGCATCTTTGCATGGGATTATTTGATGAGTTCCCATGCTTGGGTGGAGGCCTATCAATGATGAGTTGCTGGGGTGAGGCAGGATTAGTATTTTCCTTGGGGTATTTATGTTGTTTTTGTTTGTGTGGTTGTTTTGTTGGACTTGGGGTTTCTCACATTTCCCTTTGAAAGTGATTAGATAATAAAATAAAAAATAATATTTAGTCAGACAGTGTGTAGTATAAAAATCCATAAGATAGAGGGAATCTATTTCAATAACTTAATGTACCTTGTAAAAAATACATTTAGGGTTGGGTCGCCAAAATTCAAATAACATTGGAATCAAAACATATAATAAAACCTAAATAATGGGATACCAAAATCTATGGTATTTAGTGATACAACAAACAAAGAAAATATAAATATAAAATCACAATATTTAAAAGCATGTGGGGAATTACCCCTCAAATCTTCAACTCATTTAAACTAGTTAATTATAATTGTTTTGTTGGATGAACTATCCAACAAAGAGATAACATGAGTTTCCCATCCAACATGATACATAGTAAGGTGAAATGAAGGAAATCATCCATAGAATTATAGAGATTTATAGAACTAGAAACACCAAAATAGTGGTGATTGCATATGATAGAACCTCATCGAGGGAACTCAAATAAACCAGAGCAACAAGGATCTTGGGAAACAAGGAATAAAGGATTTGGAACCTCCTATCTCAAGAGTATGCATTAATAAAAGAAAGAATAATAGATCTTATCTTTTGAAAGATTATATCTTGAATCGGGGGATTATATACAGTTTATATTTCCAATTAATTTTACAAGTCATTAAATCTATACTTTTAACCTTTTTATCGGCCTCCAAACTTTTCAAAACATTAACATTTTATTAATCACCATTGAAATGAATTTAAAACCTATAAATTAAGTCATTAAAAATATTTTTCACCAGAATATATGTCAAAATAGAAAATCAAAATATTTTGGAAAAATTGTAAACACAGTTTAGGAGTTACATATTGGGATCCACTACTAGTGAGCCACCCCAACCATCTAACCTCTAATGGTTCACCGCTAGTGAGTAACCACTAGTTAGTAAATTCCAACAAGTCACCACTAGTGAGTCATTGCTCTAGAGTCATCCAATGTCAGTCACCTCCTTGGAGTCCGTTCCTATGAGTCACTAGGTGAATCATTTACCACCATAAATGTATCACCGGTATAATTACATACCATTGGAAACATTTCATTACCAATATGCCTTCATTAGTCTTATGATTACCACAAATGTCCCCTTGACACATCAATTATTTATTTTTTTGGAAACGTAAAGGGTCCAAAGGTCTGGTTTGCTACATCTGATACCTCTCAAACTATTCTCACCCTCGATAATTCAAAAAAACCATGAAGTAAAGATTTAATGCGTCTAAATAAAAATCTCTTTAGATACCCCTCAATAATCTCACTATATATAAAATTCTACCACAAACTAAACAAGACAAACTAAATATCCAAAAACATATCATAGAACCTCATCACCACATAGGTATAAACCACATTTTATCACACAACCACACCTCCACAAAACCATATCAAAGTCCACAAATCCCAAAAAAATTAAAACATCATAACAAACTAAACACACCACCAAAATCACATGAATCGGGTAATTCAATCCACTATATCACGATACTAACCAATTTTGGGCAGCATTGACTCTTTAATATGAGTTTAGTGATGTCAATGTTAATGTGTCTTAATTAATGATTATATCCTTGTATTTTTATATTTATTAAGATTTATCATACATCAAAAATCAAAAAAAAGGGAAAAAAATATCATAAATAATAATCTTGACCTTAAATTACAATGAAAAACAAATAAATGAAAAAATCCAAAAAAACTATTGGTACTGTGAATACATTATCATATCTCACTCCCATGTACTCAACTACAACTCACTATGACTCCACAACACATAAAAAATGAATGTTCCATACTTAAAATGCTATATCTTTGAGATACTCTCTATCTTACACTCCCTTGAACAACATGTCGTCCTCAATATCCAACATTCCACAATCACTAACATAGGAGTCACACGTGAAGATACTAAAGAAACTAAGAGACAGGGAATACATCATGGAACCGATACCATAGTGGTGTAAATTACATCCAATATCACACCTTTCCAACTCACCAAAATACCTATTATATTCAAATAATCCTAAGAGAAATCTTACTCCCTCTTCCAAACCTCCACTCCCGACGTCATGGGGAAAACATTAAGAACATGTTGTCTTGAACCATGAACTCTAAGAGATTAATCCCATTATTAGAATAATAAATATTCATGTCATTATCTCCTTTCATCTTCTCATCAAAAATATAAAACTTCTCTATCATTCTCTAAACCACACCGAGATCCATTCCAACCCATCATCTAAAAAAACAGTGAAGGAAAATTCTCCCACAAAATGCCTCAAATAGATCTATTCTAATGGAAGAGTGTTATGAATTATTATAATACAATGATTCCCATGGTATATTTCATTTCTAATATCCACTAATTTCTATAAGAAATGTTCAAAATATATACTATAGCATCCAGATAGTCCAGTCCCTCTTCCCATTTGTCTATGTGTGGAAAGTAGTGGTGAGGGGTAACTAAATTCCAAAACACTATTGCAATCCCATCAAGGCTCATGATATAAAATGTGAATCCTTATATGAGATTATGGGTTTTATAATTACATTAATAATAACCCCCTCATCAATAAACCACTTTACCAATGAATCCACTACACCCGACACCTTTATCACTAAGAAGTTGTTTAATTTCGTTAAATGATCCATGATCATCCAGATAGAATGAAAACATATATAATCCTTGGGTAACACTATGTTCAAATACATTGATATTTCATCCCATTTCCACTTGGTAAAATACTAGGTCTGGGAGGACCATTGTGAAATTGACACTCAAAAAATACATATTCAAAAAACAAGAACATTTCAAAAAAATTCTACCACTTCTGATTTCATCACAGACTATGAAAACTATTTATTCATAACATGTAACTTATGTGATAATCTTGGGCTTACTGACAAAGGTGAGAAATAAAACACATGAATTAATTCCCTATGTATCACAACCAGAACAAAAAAACTCCCATGAAATAATATCAGTTTTCGACGATTGCATGACCATACCTTCAGATCATCACCATGAACAACATTTTCTCACTTCACATATATTCATGAGTCACCCCACTGAGACACCTACACCTAGTGTATCAAAGAATACTACATTGTAACATAAAATAGGTAACATCTTCCCTGATCCAGTATCTCATCCATGTATTATGTTTCCAACTCATTTATCTCAATCTATCCAAAACCAGACTCATGAAAAACACAATTCCATGACATCATACACAAATCATCAACCACAACATTTCCTTTTTCCATGGTGCAGAAGACCTCAAAATCTTAAACCTGAAAAACTCCGTCCACTTTCACTTTCATTAATTCAATTTATAAAATTAAAAATATATACCTCAAGATCTTGTGATCATTCAAGACCATAAAACTCTCCCCAATGAGTTAATTTCACCACAATATTAGTGAAAATAAAACATTTCCTACCTTTAGATTAGGGGTGGCATTGATACACTCATGAGGGAGTACCTTCCTGAATCAATGACAGGTATCTAACTTTTTCTACATCATAATGCATCCCAGCACCAGAATGGATGCATCGAAAAAACCTCAAACATCCCACCAAATTCATAAAACTGAAGATTTAGAGCACTAGTCAAGCTCCACATTAGGTAGATGAATGGTTCAGGGACTGATCAGTCCACAAAAAAATCATGATCAATCCAAGTAAATTATCTTTGTGGGGTTTAAAATCAAGATAAATCGAGCACATACCTCTGATAATAGCATTCAATACCACGGAATCTATGAACCTATACATCATTCTTGGATTATTCCTATGAAAACATTTCTCAATCATTGAATGTTTCACTAAAACACAATAATTAGACACAAAATTCATGAATAAATGAATGAATCATGACTAAAAGAAACTATTAGAAAAAAATTAATTGATCTGGTGTGGGTGAATAACCTGTAAATGTTTTCTATGATGCTCGACAGAATCCTCCCCTATCAATTGATTGGTTTAACATTAATTAACCCGACATCAAAATGTTACAGAAACTCATAGAATATGGACTATATAATCCCTATGACCACAGCTGGTGTGTTTGTATCATTAAATGTCATTACCAAGTAATCAATGTTCACATACCTGAATCGGAAGTCATTCTTCTGGATATATCTAACTGACATCGTTAACTGGTGGTATCCATACATTATATTGATATCAAACAACCATAAAGGTCCCCTCAATAGGTCAAAAAGGCAACTTATTAATTTATGATCATAGAGATTCTTGACCATCACATAGTACAAACTCTTGTTGCCAATGTAGAACCTCACACTATAGTCTTTAATCTTAGTGAATAATAGTAGATAACCCCATGATTATACAATAGGCCAGATGTAACCACTCTACATCAGATCATTTGTCTAATTCATAAACACATGTATCTCCCTATGTGAAATCTGATATGGAGCCATTAATATAAAATTAGAAATGTGATTAAAGTCTATCCTGAAATCAACGTCCTGCTGAGGGGGTAGTGTCACATCCTCTATAGGGAAAACATCTAGTAATGCTATAAAAAAGTGTATCCTCTTCTTCCATAGCCTCCACTAACTCAAATAATATCTATGCCATTATAAAAAGAAGGGGATTCAATCACCAACTTCCCATTTAACAATTCTTCCAGTAGAGAAAACTACATGTTTCAAATCCACATTCAAGAACAAAAATATACTAAAAAGAAATCGATAACATGACACACATGAAAAAAACTTATTGTTGATAAGGATTACATTGTATGTATTCTTATGATCTATGAAATTCTATACTCATGATCGACATTTCCCCAACATCATTGCACATACCTGGCACACATAAATTAATATGGGATGATCGTCAACTAGTTTAATCAACACCCGGGGAAAGAGAATCCTCTCTATATCTACACGCAGATCATGAAATGGAGTGGGTTCAAAAAAGGAGTGTGAATATATAGAATCAAATAAAGAACAAACAAGGGTACACGATAAATTTAGTGTACCATGAATGACCTCTATCCCATTGGTGTAGGTACCTCCACTACATGTAACTCACAATTCCCACCTCCTCGGATGCTCCACTGATAGACCCCTCCCTGACCACACTTGGGTCAAGGTTCCTAAGAGGAAGGTACACCCTACGACCGACTTTGGCTTACCACATATGCTATCAATGGACATAATCCGACTTCCTCTACATGTGGAATGTCCTCAATATTAGCCTAGGATGAGTAAAACACTAAACCTATCCACCTTAACCAAATGATGCTTGGGGATCCTCTAAAAACATGTTATAGTTATGGGAAAACCCCCCATGCACAATATAAATTGTCTTAATACCCCAATCAAAAGAAACGATTCCAATAGAACCATATGTTAGGAAGGGAAGTTGAAAAGGATGACATACTGGTAGTCAAAACCTCTATAGTTCTGACTCTAGAGACCTTCCACCAACAACTCTTCTCATTGAGGAACCGTTATAAATCCCCTATCTTTGTAGTTATACTTTTTATTTCTTCTTCTCGATCACCTTCACCTTCTTATAAATCTCTCTATTTGATGGGAACATGAAATGAGTAGCATCATACATGATAGAAGAAAAACATTCCTCCTCAAATCATCTTACATGGGATTCATCATCTTGTAAAAGATCTAGGGAAAACTGTAAGAGGTCTATAAACATGATTCCCAACTCCAGCACCAACATAGTCCATTGATAATGAAAATGATGCTCTTGGATCCTCGCTACATCATGATATATTGAAAAAAAATCTCCCAGAAATAATTCTTGATTTAGACCCATGATATATATTCCTCCTTTTTATCTCCAATAAAAATCGCACAATTCTATCATATATCTTCTCATATCTGACAATCTACTAAAGGGACATTATATCACACTATTTCCTAGATCAAACTGAAATTCTTCTTGGTCTCTTCCAGTCAATTCCATTTATACACAAAAAAAACACTACCCTTATATTTTACAAAATAAATCTTTTGTAAAGAACATAACAACTTTTTCTATGACTCATCCTTCTCTTTCATGTAAACCCTACTGTGGTCAACTAGATTAACCCACTGAAGCTCAACTACCAGATCCATATGAGGATGAAAAACATTATCCATATTGTAAATTAAAATAATTGTAATCCTGATAGAATACATTTTACTTATGATTCATTATTTATTTCATCTTATTCATTTTACAAATCCCAAAATAAACGTATTAAAAAAAGAAAAACATCATCATAATGATTTTACCTCCTCGAGGTATATATCCTGAAAATAGGTCCACCTCACTTGTTCATTCATTAAGCCCAGTGTTCATGCACTTGATCATTATGGGAAACTAAAATCTAATTTCCTCACCTGTATCTATCTCATTTGTCATGAATCAAGGTCAACTATAACTATTTCTCTACCAGCCCCTGAAATTCTAACATTTCTCAACTCTAAATTCCATCATATCTCTCAACCATTACCTTCAAAACCACTCTTTCATGACCCATACCCCGATGGATATTATAGTATTGTGAGATTGATAATTACCCCATGAGTCCCACCTCTAGTAGGCATTGGGTGTGACACTTGCACCGTGAGTATGAAAATATCATGAAATGGGAGGCATTGCCCTCTATAATAATTTATGATAGGGAGATATGATGAATCATCCACAATAAAATAAAATTAATAATATAAAATAAATCCAATCAATCCCTTGAATAATGTATAAATAAAATTGTTATGTAAAAAATCTCCAAATTAAATACCCAAGAAATAGATAATGTAGTGACACAATAGTTGTCCAAATGAATGATCTTGAAATGTCCATATCAGTATAAAAATTCTTCCTTGAAGCATGAAATCTATTTTATATACATTTAGTGAGAATAAAAGCAATCCCAGTAAGAAAATGATAGACTTTGGTGAAGATGGGGATGAAGTATACTAATTAACTGATGAGAAAAATAGAAGGACCGAACAACACCTATATAGGTATACATACAAAACCCTTCCTCACTAATGAATGCTAACCAAATAACACATGTAAAATAATATAATATAAAAAGAAACATATTTAAAAGGGTATCCAACACCACTTTCCTAATGGTATAACTCTCTCACACCCCATTATTATTCCTCTTGATGCTCTCATATTCCCCGTAAAACACACTACCCCATAAGTATGGTCAAAACACATCATTCACAAAGAATCATGTGATCATTTCCCCATGAGCATGACCACGTTTTTTCTAAATAGAGAATACCAAGAACATCACACATCACCTAAAGAAAACTATTATGTTATAAACTACATCTAATCAAGTAAAAGACACCCATCCATCAAAGCCTGTTCCATCTATCCTCCTCATTTCCACAACTTTTCATGTTTTGGTACATAGTGTTCAATGTGGGTGGGGTGTATAAAAATTATGAAGAATATATATTGTACATAAATTTAGATAAACATCACAAAATACGGATCCTAAGGGTTCACAACAATTGAATAAAACATTTTACAAGATACTAAATTCATTCTTCCACAAATAAAATAAATACCCACATGGGAAAAAATCCACAAGTAACATGCAACTATTAAAATACAATTTTCCAATTTCCATATTTCATATTATCGATAAACACCACATTACCACCCCCCTTTAGTTTATGTATTAAAAATTGATATTCATCCCATTTTTTATAATTATAATTCATTTAATTCCATTACTACTCAAGAAACAACCATCACTTCTCCACTACATATCACATCCATTACCTCCACACTCATAACAATAAATCCACTTCCCATGAATCACATCCTCAAAGTAGAGGAATAAAATATAGTATTATTTCCATTTATATCACAACACATACGACAAAATCTCCTAGTATGATCATAGTTAATTTCATTCAATTATACTACATTATTTGATGGATTTATTACAAAATCAATTAGATCATGGAGATAAAATTTAATTAAATTAATATATGTGTCCAACCATTCATTTAAGGTGGTGTCATAACAATTAACACATCATGGTAATCAATCACTATAAAAAATACACAAAAATAGGGTCACTTAAATCCATGGTATTCAGTGATAAAATAAACAGAGATAATATCCTAAACATAATAAAATCATATAAAACATGTAAATCATTCCCAAACCCATTTAAAGTTAATTTAAATAAGATAATTATAATTATTAATAATTATACACTATCTTCCAAAGATATTAAAAAATTTTCCCACCGTGTATGATACACAAAAATGGAGAAAATAATGAATTAATATCTATAAGAAAACAACATTACACAAATAGTAGAAGAAATATTGGGGTGAGTACATTGGAGGGAACCTCTTCAGGGAACTCAATCCAACTAAATAAACAAATATATAAATATCTATTGGATGAAGGATTTGGAAACTCTCATCTCAAGGGAATAAAATACCAAAAACAAGAATAAAATATCTTCTCATTTGAAGGATTAGATCATAAACTAGCTTCTAGATGTTGTTTAGATTGGACATTAAAATTAGATATCATTAAATCGACATGTTTTCTACATTTTAATATTCTTACAACTTTTTATAAGTTAATTAAATGATTAATACCCATTGAAAAAGATAAAAATACCTAATTAGGAAATTATATAAATTTTTATCATAAATGATGTCAAAATAGAAAATTTGTAATTTTTGGAAAAGCTAGAAGAGTTGTTCATGAGTCACTACTAGAAAGACATTGATAGAAAGTCAAAGTAATTGAGTCACCACCAGCGAGTCACCTATAGTGATTCACCACCAGTGAGTCACTAATAGTTAGTTAATGTAGGTGAATCACTATTAGAGTGTCACCATCGGTGAGCCACTGCCAAATTTGCCTACCACCAAAATGGTCTTACTTATATATTTTCTCTCAACCAGAATGAAATATATAGCCCCAAAAACACATCGAACACCATGTGTGTCCAAAATAATAAGATTTTTTATCAATGTAATGTGGAATACATCTGTGCAATTACATGAATATCCCACTATGTTTTTCCATATGGTTACTGGTGGAAAGCAGCGCTGAAGTGTAATTAAGTTTTCAAAATCGTGTTTCAATCCCCTCCAGATATGATAGTAAATATTTTAAATATTATCCATGAAAATGGAACTCCAAAATCAAGGAAAACACACCAAATATTCCTTATACCTCTAATCCAATTAATAAAATGCAGCAAACTCTTTGATCTCTTAGAAATGTACATATTTCATCAAATGATTCATGATCACAGAGATAACCTAATAAATATCTTATGATTAGGGAAACCCTAGGATTAAATCCATTGAAATTTCATCCCATTTAAAATTATGAACATCCAAGGGATATAACAAACCACAAAGATCTTGATTATCTGCCCTTACCTATTAGAAAATGAATCACTTTTCCACAAACTCCACCATTGACCATTTCATCCTTGGAAAAAGAGAATTTAATCTTCATGCTACTATATATATTTGATACTATTGGTTATAGAAACAAATTTGATATATTAAAGTAGAAATTAACTCCCACATGCATCATTACAAGAACAAAAACCCTACGATGAAGCAATATCCAGTTCTAAAAATCCTATGACCCAACATCCCAAGCATCCCCATGGCCAATAGAATCACCCACCACCTCTACTTGTGAGTATCTCTAATTTGACTCATACACCATATTCATAAAATAAGAATACAACATCCCATGAAATAAGAAACCACTATCATCATCCATCCTTGCATCTATGTGTGGGTTTATCAAATCATCCATTAATGTCCAACCATCCCTAGACTCTGGAATAAGACACTTCCATGACTTCATTCTTAATGATTCACCCACAAAATTTTCAGTTCTCAAGTTGTATTGGATATAAAACCATATTCATGAAGAAACTCCATCCATCACAACTTTTAATTATTCATATTTCACTAGGAGATGATTTGTTTCTAGATATTGTAATATTTGAAGAAGAAAACGAACTCTCCAAAAAAGTAATATTGCTACAAAATCAGTGCAAAGAAACCTACTACTATATCTAGATCATGGGTGGAATAGTTACACTCATGATATTGTAACTACATTGACCCATACGATATCAATTCCATATGATACATCAAAATTCATACCAAGACTACATGGTATGCAAGATTTAAAACATGGACATTCACAACCTCCATAGGAAACTGAAGCACTGTAACTCTAATCAACATCCCATTATGTTTACCAAAAGCTACCTAGAATTGATCAATTCATCCAAAAATATTAATAATTCAAATTTAATTCATTCAATTAAGCTATATAGATTAAAATCAGGCACAAAACTCCAATATCATATTATAAGAGCAACGAATTTACGAACCCCTTCCAGGTTATTAGGTGAAACCCAAGAAAAAACTACCTCGACATTTGACGGGTTCACTAGAACACTCTGATAAGACACCACATACCTGAATAAATAAACATATCATGTCAAAAAATGAACATGGAAAAATTTATATAGAGCTTGAGGTGATGATGAAATTGTAAAATAACCATGAGACGATTGGCATGCTACTCTTATGCGCTTCAGTATATAAATATATAATTGATGAATACAATAAAAAGAGGTCAAGGATCTCATGAATCATTGAGTTCATAATCCCCATGTAAATTTCAAGTTTGTTCATAAAATTTATATACAGGACTAAAAAAACAAAGTTCCAATACTTTCATATGAAGTTAATATTATGGATATTTGCATCCTTCATTCATAACTAATGTTTTCCTGAAAAAAGATAAATAATGGAGAACCAAATAGCTCCCTTTCAAAAGTTAGAAAGATCATCAATTCATGGGATATAATTTCATTTTTTGATTATCACCAAGTTCATCCTATGGTAGTCTATTCACAAACTCATAATATTGTATTCCTTCTTGGTGAATAAAACTAGATCACTATAATGTGATATAGTAGGTCAGATGAAACCCCTCTATATTAGATTATCTATCTTAATTCATAACTCCCACCACATATAAATATCTATCTGATAGGTTACCATCAAAACCAATGAATCACAATGATTAATGTATACCAAAAACACAACTCTGTATTGTGGGCGTAGTTTCAATGACTCCTCAAGAAAAACATATATTAATTCTATTAAAACCATTGGAGCTAAATATACTTTATCTTCCAATGAATCCACTAAACTTTATTCTATCATAGAATGAATGGGCTCCACATGAAGACTTACCCCTTGAAACCCCTCTAACATATGAAAATGGACCATTGGCAACCACACTTTTGAACAATAATCTCATCTGAAAGAATATGATAATAGAACACAATGAATAAAAAATTCAACAATGAGGATGACATCATATGGATACATGTAATGTATGAAAATTTCCACACATGAATGGTTATGTAGTAAAATCAATAGAAATACCCATCACATATTACACAATTTTTTCATGCCTCCAACTATTGTAGTAATTGATAGTAGAACAAGAACCCTCTCAACATCTTTCCCCAAAGACAAGACAAGAGTGAATTAAAAAATCAGTATGCAACACCTAAATCAAACAAGGAATAATCAATGGTACACAATAAAATATGTGTACCTTGAATGATCACTAGACCCCATTGGGTCCCTTGCTACACTACTAGCAACAGACCATTCCTAAATCCCCCACCCCTCTTCTAAATTCAACCTCTATGAGAATGCCCATATCAAGGTCATTGATGGATAGGTACATCCTGAGGTCGACCTATACCAACCACATCTACTTTTGGAGTTTCATAGTCCTACCACCCCTACTGTTGGGATGACGTTTTTTGTAACTATATCTCAGGATTTCAAAACAAATACCCACCAACCCCAACTTGTGCTTGGGGAACCACTAGGAACTGGTTCTTATAATCGTAATGAACCCCAAAATCCTAAAACAATTGATCAAATCTCCAATTAAAATCATGGAAACCGCATTCCCTAGATGATGATATGGGAAGATAGTGTGGTAGACTCCTTGCTAATTGAAAGATAAAAGGGACTACTGCCTGAGACAAATGAATATATTTTTTTCTCATTTAGGTACCCTATTGGTTCACCACTCATGAATGTCCTCCTCTAGAGTTCATAAATTCAATCACCTCTTCCTTCTTCAAACCCTCCAGATATGTTAGAAACATAAAAAGAGTAACTATATACTAGATTTAAGGACATAATGCCTCTTTATTGAATCTTTCATGAGACTCCACATATGGGAAAATATATAGGAAAAAACATTGAAGGACCATGAAAATGATTCCAAACTCTCACACTGGAATAATCCTCTGTTATAGAGAAACTAGATCTTTCCCCTTCCATGACTTCATGGTGGATGAATGAAACTATTCCAAAAACCCTTTCTAAAATGTGACCCATAAAACATATACTTACTTCTGCTCTATACGATACAACATACACCACTGACACATAGCTCCCCATTTCCAAAAAATTACAATAGAGACAAAGTATCCAATTGGGTAGTAGATCAAACTGAAAGTGATCTCGAGCTCCCTGGTCTATCTCTTTCTGCACATTGGAAACAATTACCTTTTAAATTCCCAAATCCTACCATTATAAAAATAACAATTCCCTATAACAAGACCAATCCTTGTCTATTGGATTGACCCTATGATTATCATCTAGATCATCGTGATGAAACTAAACCACATGATGCACACGCGAGTGATAAATAGACACTATAACTGAACTCTGAAAAACAAAACCCCAAGCCTAGAAGTTTTTAATTATGTTAATATTCATTTTCAATTCATTTCTTTCATTTTTACCTTCCAGAAACATCACAATTCAAACATGAACATAAGTAATCAAGATACATGTACATCTCATATGTCTCTACCCTACATATAGGACTACCGCACTAGGTCATTCAATAAACTCAGATTATATGAACCAGTTCATAGGGGGCCATAAAATCCCTTGTACTAGTAGGTCCCCCCAAGCCTATGTGACACACAATGGTAAATTTCCACTATTTACATGACTACCAATGCAATGCTCACTATTCCCTAACCCAAACTCCATTCTATCTCCCAATCATCTTCCTTGATACCACTGTATCATGACCCCCTCTCTCCAAGGATACCACAATGATAAGAGAGTGATATTGACCCCTACATACCTCCACTAGTAGGCCATGGGATGGTGAAAATACCCAAGGGAATGAAGATCCAGTGAAATGGGAGGCATTTCTCCCAATAATAATGTAGGATCAATATACAATATCTATCATCCGTATTAAACCCCAAGAAATATAAAATAAATCCAAACATTCCAATGATGAATGTGAAAACAAAATATATAATTATAGAAGAATCCCATGGGAAAAAAATGAAATAATAGCTTTTCAATGATCTGCGCTAGTAATTTTCCATAATGGTATACAATGTTTACTTAGAAACCTAAAAAACAGTTATATACAATGGATGAGCATATGTGTATCCTTAGTAAGAAAACCAAAGTCTCTCATGAACATGTGAAATAAGTATAATAATTCACACATGAAAAGGCTACGAAACTAAATAGTACCTATATAGGTATTATGGAATCCCGCCTTTTTATCACAAAAACTTTTATTACATGATACAAAATTGAGGATCTTTAAGGTTTAGTGTCTTGGAAACCAGGAACTTAATACATTAAAACAACATAAAAAATTATTCTTAAACACTTGAAAGGATTATTCATTGTTCATCCGATGTTCATTAGAGCATCTCATAACCTGGGAGCATACATCAAAGGAAAGGGTGAGCAGAAGGCCCAACAAGAGAAACATTTTACATGTGAACTTTATATACCTCAGTAAAGTCATGATAAATATCTTTAAGGAATGAGAAAGAGATCATGAGGCATCTCACAATGGAAATAACCTGATTCATAACATGAAGATGTGACAAAAACATTTAACTCAAACAATAATGAACATATTACTAAGGTCCATCCCCAAGGTGTCATTTGAAATTACCAAGGTTAATCACCAAGTTATCGTTAAATTGTAATCTCTTGTGGTTACATCAATACCAAATGCATTGGATTGATATCAGGGTGCACCCTTAAATTTACATTTATTATCATGTGATACACCTATATCATCATCAAAAATTTCATAAATAACCCATATAGCATAAATGAAATGTGTTTCAATTCATAATCATAACGTTTTAAAAATCGCTTTAAAGACATGATCATCATGTCACTTTAAACCCACTGAAAACAGAAAGAGGGTTTCATGTATTTACATCCTAGGATTAAAATTGAATATTTTGATATATATGTGAATACCCATGTAGAATAACGTGTTTCTATAATTAACTTAATAAAATAAAAGAATTTGAGAAAATGAGAGAGACATTTTGAGATGAAAATTCGGCAGCATAATGGCTATGTTGCAGGGTCTTAGAAAACATTGAGAAGAGAGGGGAAATGGGTCACCCACGCATACATTATCCATAAAAAAGTATAGGGACATAATATAATGGATATAAGAACATGTTAATGAAATTTTAAAGACATACTATATGAAATGAAAAAAATGGAAGGAAAAAAAAAATTAGATTTCTCTTCTGAAAATTCGGCAGCCTAACAGTGTCACTTAAAACATAAAAAATGAATTGAAAAGATCAAATAGGGTATCTCATCATATGAACATAAAATTTCCGTATGATATATGTAGATATCACACCACAACCTAATAAAAAGAAACATGAAAGACTTGACATGAAAATCGATCATGAAAATGAGAATGGTGAAAGAATCCCTTAAAAATTTGGCAGCCTAACGGCACCACATAAACATTCTTAAAATGAATTAATGAGAGAAAGAAGCGGTCCCTCATTATATGAACATGAAATGGATAGTAGGATGAATATAAAATAACATCCTCCAAAATAAAAACATGGAGCATAAATTAAATGACATAAAAGAGAGTACTTGAAAAGAAAGAGAGAGGTAGGATCCCTTAACTTGAATAGTCACTTCGAAATATTGATGTTTGGGACCATGGGTGGCTTGAGGGCTCCTTGGGAGGACTCCTTGGGAGGTAAGGAGACCATAAAAACGTTTATGAGGGTTTTGGAATGGAAAGGATGAGATAATGGCTTGGTATTTATAGAGGAAGTGATGGGACAAGGCATTAATGGCCAAGGGACACCTCATTGGTGGTATGGGCAAAACAAGTGGTATTTCCTCATGGTTTTGGACAATTGGGACACCTCATAACCTATCAAACTATTCAAAAGTCTAACATCCCTTAAAATATCTAATGACATCATTATCATGCAGTTATGATGTCATTAAACATACCGAAACCCTAAAACTATATTTTTACTATTCACCAAAAATTTATCTTTTTCTGAAAACCCCCAAAAATTTAACTTAACATAATATCAATACTCTAAATTCAAAAATAAACTCCATTTTATAAAAATAATTTTCTAAATATTTTTAATTTATTTTTTAAATAAAAACACTATTCACCGAAAATTAATTTTTTTCAGAAAAAGCCCCAAAAATTACCTTAACATAATATCGATGTACTGAATTCAAAAATAAAGTCCGTTTAATTAAAATAATTTTCTAAATAATTTTAATTTAATTTTTAATTAAAAAACACTATTCCCACAAAAAAACTAGTACTTGACTAATAATTTATGAAATGGATATTTACCTATTTTTTTGAATCACATTACATAATAAAGGTGCCTAAAATCACTATTCATAAATTACTATTCACCAAAAATTAAGTTGATCTTATTAGACTCTAAATTTCGTAATGAACACATTTGTAGAAGAATATTTTTCGAAAATCCTTACACATCATTAATTATTTAAGGTTCACATAAATATTTTAAAATATCCTTTTTCCAAAATGCATCAATAATATAAATCATAAAATTATCCGGACATTTGAAATTTCAAAAACATCACTAATGGAAGAAATCACAATTTTTTTATCTCAAGGGATTACACAAAGCAGTTACGGTCTCCTTACATAGCCCCTTATAACCACAGAATATGACCTAAGTGTAATTTGTGCTAAGAATAGAGAATCTAAGGGTGGCTCGGTGAATATTGCACGAGTAGTAATTTCTATCTGTTTGAACTTCTCGTGAAGGCGATTCCGTTCTAGCTTCACATGATGAAGTTCGGCTTGGGTTTGTTCCAGAGCAAAGCCCAGTGGTTCTACCACCTTCCCAAGTTCTGTTAGATGGGCTTTGATTTTCTTGAGACTACTGGATGAGGCCATCGAATCATTTTTCTATATTAATTAACCAATATCACTTTTATTTAGAGACAATAATCACAATATTTAGTTTCCAACGGTCATATTGACCAATGGTCATATAACAGTCAAAACCCAATGGTCTCATTTTAATTATACTAATGTTATCAAATGAAATAGTTTTGTTGAGTATAAAAATAAAATAACACACAAAATTAGGAAATAATATTTCTTCAAAGTTTCGAGTCATTACATTCTTCCCCCCTTAAGAAATTTCTTCCTCATAGTTTTTTTAAAATTGGGATTGGAAATTTCATTGAAGTCCCACATCGGAAAAAGCGTCAATAAATCTATTACTTTAAAATAATGAAAGGGAAGTACAAAGGACACCTGAGTTAACCCATACTAGGATTCCATGTAGGGAAACATGGATATGGAAGAGAAAACAAAGTGTCATGTTCTGATGGAGAGTGATAGAAAACATGATTAAAAGAAACTTAACCACAAGAAAATAACAAACTTCTGATCTGTGTAAATGATCATTGATTACCTAGTAGAAAACTTAAACCAAAAACGTTTTTGTTTTACATTCCTTTTAATAATATTTAGGAATTTATTTACTACATAGAATAAGAACAAAAGGAAATATACCTAACATTAAGTAGAGTTTCATCCTTTAATAAGTTTCTGCCAAGACTAATCATTTCTCCAAACGATGAGCATTCAAAAACACTTGGTCTCATCAAAAGCACAATAATCATCTTATAGGGAATCACATAATCCACAAAAGATTAACTATCAATTTCTTCTATCTTTAAACATTATCCCAAAAACAGAAAGGGTAATATAAAACAACTCTTCAAAAAGAAAGAACCCCATAGGAAGAGAAAATTATTTTAAATATTCAAAATTCAACGGTACTACCCAAAATTAATCATTTTACATTCCATAAATAATTGTCCTTAAAATTACTCAAAATAAACCAAACTAAGATTGAAACCCAAATACAAGATGGATTTGATAACATAGTCTTCAAAGATAACCTTTATCATTCATCTCCAAACAACATCAACCACTCCTAACATCTTATAACAAAAGTAACTAACCTAAACATATTTTCCCCATGATAGGTTAATCATTACCATAAGTAACCTAAATTACTATAAGTTCACCTTAAATTCATCGATTATTCACAATATAATTCAACCTTTACTCCTCAAATAAAATACCATAGTAATCTATTTATCTCGTTCATACAAGGTTCCCAAAATAGTTAATGTCTTCCAAAATAATATTCATATTTTAATCCCATAATCATATTTTTTTTTTCAAGAAGAACAGCTTCACAACATCAACATGTGGTACATAACAATATATGTCTTTCTTAATTATATAAAACCATATTAGGTAGTTACTCAATGTTCTTAGAAAACAATAAAGATATGATCATAGAGAACGAACTAAAATACACCATGACATAGGAAATTATTGTGAATAAGTCACATGTACTTTAGTTATCATGATCCATCTCAGCATAGGACTTGCATTGTTCCCTTTTCCTTGAAGATTGTTGATGCTCATCATGCTTCTCATCCCTTCCAAAAGGCCATTAACTTGGATAATGTGCAACTTCTCCACATTTACGACATTTAAAAGTATAAGGTACATTAGATTGAACCTTATCTCTATTCATCACATTATCTATTTTTTTAAAGTAATTGGCTACATTATGCCCTATCACCCCACACTTAAAACATCTCCTTATTCCTTTGTGAAATTCTCCTTGGTGCCCCATTCCACACTTTTTGCACAAAGAAAATTGGGTCTTCTTTCCCTTATCAACTTTATTAGATGATATCCTCGAGACTTTGTCTTCTTCTTCCTTGATGAATTTGGGCATTCAACTAGGTACCAATTATTAATTGTGATTTCTGAAAGCTGGTTTGGCATGATCACAATATGTTCAACTTAATATCTCATCATCTATGTCATATTAATTGGGAAATTGTCACATTTCCAATCACATTGGTTGTTGGGACATGTTCTTCTATTTCCCGCCATTAACTAATAGAAGAAAGTATAATTAGGGGGATTAAATACTTAGCCATCAATCAAGAAATGGAAACTTAAAGCCTAGAAGGATAAACTTGTTGGTGAAAAGTATACCCTAACTTGTCATCCCCTAGGTTCCAATCTAAGTTATCCATGATCATATATTCTTATGTGAATATTTATTTTATTTTATCTAGGTCTCTACCCACATATTGAATGATATTGTTAGAGACTACACGAAATTTACATATAGTAAACGGCATGTACATAAGAAAAATAGTTCCTTCTCGAATAGAAGGACACATAGCGTGTATTCATCATTACATGTCGTGTATTCTGGGTATTTCCGGACAGTAAGCCTCATAAACTACTCTAGAAGCCTAAAAACAATGAAACGAAAATTTAAGTGCCAACTTCTGATCTATGAGGGCCCATACTCCCCACGACTCAAATCTTGGCATCTTATACAAGTCATATTAAAGGAAAACAACACAATGATCCACCAAATTCTGATCCATGAGGGCCCATAACACCTCAAGAACCAAATTTTGGAATCCATTAAAAAAACTATTTACACAATACAATTCCCTATCAAATAGCATGTATTCTATCAAGGAATAAATAACAACAACGTGCGTATCTAGCACAACATTTGTCACAAAAATATGCAATCACTAATGCACCCTAAATGGCATGGTAGGAATGCATGACATGTGATTTCAAACAAGTGAATATATGATACATGATATGGAATAACCTCATCTCATCGAGTTGCAATAGAAATAGAACCTCAATTTCATCAACAATAACCGTACAAAAAATTTGAATCACCCCACGGTGAAATAAAATCAACTGTAAAATTGAAAAACCTGAAAAATTGCGATAATGAGGTAGATTGGTTTTTCCCTGTACATGGGTTAGCTACTCAAGGGAACAACTTATTACCAAGTACCTACTCCTTCCTATCCCTGGATATAGGCTCCAAAAAGTAAGTCATGAATAAAAGAAACACCTTTGATTCCACTTTGTAACGTCCCTTTTCCAGAAGCCGCCCAGAGGTGCCATATACCCGATTAGTCACATAGCCTCAAGCG
Organism: Viscum album; assembly: GCA_963277665.1. Taxonomy (NCBI): domain Eukaryota; kingdom Viridiplantae; phylum Streptophyta; class Magnoliopsida; order Santalales; family Viscaceae; genus Viscum; species Viscum album. Next base: position 550,408,926 of record OY728140.1, read on the forward strand.
CATTTCCCCGAATGCCAGAGGATGCAGAAATGTAGTGAGGGACTTAGGTGTGATAGTGGGAAAAATATTCACTCATTGGTAGAGTAACACAGTGGAAGTAAATAGATAGAAATAGCGGAAGCAGTATAATACCATACAATAGTAAAAAGTGGAAGACTGAGGTAATAAACAACTGGAGCACATATGTATAAATGAAGCATGATACAATGTCTAGAAAATTAGTAAAACAAGTCACAATGATGGAATACAGAAATAAACAAAGTATGAATAAAAAAATTAAACTACAATATCATCGCACACATTAGGTTGGTCCCATGCTCCCCAGCTCCACAACAATCAAGTACTTGAAGTAGAAGGGTGTTTGACCTTATCTATAACAGCAGTAATAAAATCTGTTTGGGCCCAAAATCATGACCCAGAAAGGGCGTGAGACTATATCCCAGTAGGGAACCACCCAAATATCTATGCCTAATAGTCAATGAATATATATGGAAATCTATAATAAAAATGAAGTAGTAAACAAGGAAGTACTCCAAAGTGAACAATCATACAATTTCAAATGCATTAAATTATCAGATATCTAGTAAGTAGCTAATCATAAGAAGGGTACCCTATGGGAAGTACTCAGATCCTAACCCCTCTAGTCCATCCAAAACAATAAAAGCAACACTATGGGAAGTACACATAGTCTAACCCCTCTGGTTCAGATTTTGCACAAACACTCTGAGGAAGCACTCACCGTCAATTCTACATATAATCTCGTATTGGTAACTAAAAGGCACTCTGGGGAAGAAATCAATGTCTAATTCCACCTATGGACTTTATCGAGGAACTACAGACACTCTAAGGAAGAACATATGTCCATTCCCAGTATGGTATCACATCGTAACAATAAATAGACACTCTTGAGAAGCTCTCAGCGTCTATACTCATTATGGTCTACCACACCAGGTTCTCACGGCCCTGTGTGAGTCAATAGAGCACAAAAATATAAAACAGCCAAAGTATAACTGATGAACTACATGGATAAATAGTCTACATCATAACAACATGTTAGAAAAATATATAGTATCACTCTATCCTATCAGCACTAGGAATGGAAAGCAACCGGCCTAACCGGCTAAGCAAGACCAAACAGTCATTAAAAAACAAGCATGGGAAACATATCCATAACATAGAAATTAACCCTATTTGCATTCAATTAACCTCCAATAAATCATATAAATCATAGTATTCAATTTACCCCAATCAAGGGTATTAGGAACTTGTGCACATATAACACAAAACTATCTATAGAAAGAAACAAACCCCTTACCTCAGCGTCGTATGATCGATATACCCCAGTGTCGGCCCTTGGATCGACCTAGAATGAGATAGATCTTAAAAAATGTCTAAAACATGTAACCATGGATAACATGAGAAAGAGGAGAAATCAAGAAACAATGTTCAAGAAGAAGAGAGAACTCACTGATGTGATTCCAACGCAACAGACAGAGTTCGATTCAATGAAGGGATGCTCCATCGGGGGATCGGAGAAGGATCGACATAGTACAAATGCTCTCCATCGAAGAAGGAAAAGAAGAAGAAACTTCAACCAATTATATGCGACGCCTGTCTGTTTATTGAAAAAAAAGTACATGATGTGTACTTCATAAGTACACGTCGTGTACTTGCCCTTACCGGCCCCTGCATTAGGCAGTCCCTAGGTCCCCACACACGGTTGTGTGCTCAACCGTTACATGGACAGCACACAACTACATGTTTCAAAGAGTACACGGTGTGTAAATATAAGTACATGACATGTACATATAAGTACATGGTGTGCACTTCAAAAATTTCCAGAAACTCTTCTTTTTCACAAAAACACCAGAAAAGAGAAAAACGTACCTGAGAAGAAGATCTGGGTTCTTAGAGTATATATGATTAAATAATATGTTATTTATGATATAATTATCATTATATAAATAATTGGTGTTACTTATGTTCTTTCATTTATTATCATTGAAAAATAATAACGCTACTCATGCGTATATACGGTCTACCATCTCTATGATCATAATATTGAGTTATTTTTAATAACATTATTTAATGATTGATTTTAAGTGCATAATTGATGTATAAACATTATAATTATTTCCTGATTATTATAAAATATAATTAATATAATTAACCATTTGAATATTGGTGGCCTATGAACATTTTTTGGACACGTTAATCGAATTCTGTCAAAACACCTGATGTAAACGTAACTGATTATTATTATACAGAACATGGTAATAAATGAAGTAAAAGTAATTATAAAAATTATAAATGTTATAAAGCACATATAATATTTACATAATATTATTATACATGAATTTAAACTACATTCACTTCAAAGGTAACTGATGATGAGGGAGTTTTTCTCAATTTACTTTCAATTATGACTTATTTGTGGTTAAGAACCTAGTTTCATTTATAAGGTCTATATATTGGCATTTTAAATGATATATCATGAATCTCCTTACCATAATTATTTTATAAAATTAATTTAATTTTATTATTTCCTGAGTATTATTATTTAAAAAATTTCAAAGATGTATGGGACACTTTGGAATGTTTAAATATTCTTTTCTTCAACAATAACATTAACGATCTTTCAATTGTATTTTCATTCGAGGAAATTATATGACCATTGTTCAATAAAACATTTTCTTGTTTCTCCAATATTATTCATTACAATTTCAAAGTAGTAGTACCATTTTAAACTCTTTGGTACTCAAAATGTTTTCATGAAAACCTCACTTCAATATATCATTATTTGGAGAACCTGTTTTCTTCTAAAAAGAATGTTTTCTAAAAATGGTTTAAAAAATGTTTTTAAAATTATATGGTAAATAAATTTTAATTTTTTTTTCTTTTACCCAAATTTTCCATGAAATCATAATATCACTTTTCTGAAAAGGAATTTTTCCTATCATTTTACTATATATAAAGAATATTCATTGTACCTTTTATGATTTGTATGGATTTATCTGATTTCATTTCATTAACACGTACTTTTCATGTTTAAAATATTTATTTTGAAATAAAATATTATTAAAAAGGTATTTTCAATGACAAATATTTTCAAATGTTTTTTTTTAATTTATATTTTCCTCATGAATATTTTTAAGTGTTATTATTTTGTTTCATCTATGAATATAAACCTCTATTTTTACTCCACTTGGGATTTTTGAATGGATGTAATGCTTATTCTTTTCATAGAGGATTTATATAGCATTGGACACAAATTAAATTCAAATTCACTTCCATGATTCTTCCTCGAAGCCACGTTGAAGTATTCAATTTATTTGATTATTCAATATGATGAATGCTTAGGTTTGGTAGACATGGGTTGGAGACCAATTAAGGAAATCCCTATGGGTTGGGAATGGGTGAATGAAAGACCCTCGATGAAACGGTAGTCCCATGGGATGAATCGGTTTTTGAAAAAACCTTCTGATTTTTTCAAGTATAATAGACTGGTAAGATATGGGTTGGGGACCGAATAATGAAATCCCCTCGATGAATCGGAAGAATCATGAGATAAAATAGTTTCCAAGACACCTTAGATGAATTTTTACCAAATAACTAAACCATCTTGTTAAGGATATTGATGGTATTGTCTCCTTGTACCTAGGAAACATGGAATCTAATAATTAATCATTTATTTAATATTATTTTTATTTATTTTTCATCCATGAGATTTTTCATCATCGTATATATGGATAAATTTCACTTTTAGATCATTAATTTAATGTCATGTGTTTTTAGTTTATTACTTTACATATAGATATTTCCTCATATAGTTATTTTAATGGTACATAATATTATTTATTTACCATTCCATATTAATTTAATTCTCTTGATTCATTATTTCTTCCACTATATTTTTCCCTTATTAGGCATTTGAGCACACCGTTGTTATGATTCATTCCACATAAATCTAGTAAGTGTACTATGAATGATATGCAGGGATTTACTAGAGAGATTAAAGGTATCATAATTGTCATTATTTAGATAGAAGACAATAAATTATGTTGTAATTAGTTTCTAATTTTATAATAAAATATTCAAGTATGTATCTAATTACCAAGACTATTAAACTGTTTTGTCCTTAGGGGCTTGAATCCTTCAAATAATGCCAATGAAATAGATAGTAGGAACTGATTTTAATATTTTGGGTTTGGGTGTCTATAGTTAGTATCAGAGGATGTTTAGTTGTAACTATAGGAATAGGATTTAGGAAAACATAGATTAGATAACAAAACTATAAGGTATAATTTTAGGATAAGTTTATAAGAACATCCTAGAATTTCAGTAAATTACAGATTATGTGGGTCATCCTATCAATGCATCCATGTCTCGATACTACAAGTGGATGTGGTTTTAGCCCAAAAGTGCCTATGAGTAATAACTCTGACAAGGTCTTCCATGCCTAACTTGGTGTAACCTTATACATGACAACATACCTTACTACGAACCCAGTTTGACACTCCTAGGGGATATTCTTATGATAATTCATGTTTTCTTTAAAAACCAATATAATGGATTTTGAAAATTAATAACCTCGGTTAAACCTATTATTTTTTAGAATGAACATATGCTTTCATGATTTAGAAATCCTAGAGATGAAATTGCGCATAAACATTAGACCAAGGAATGACCAATGATTAAATTAAATGGTTAAAATATTTATGATTTGTGGTTGAATTGAAAACCTCAGTTAAAAGGTTATTTAGTGATTAACCTAATTTAAGAATTTACATCATAGTTATTTTGGAAATAATAATAATAGTGTTTAGAAAAGGAAAAAAATAAGATGGTTGACAACCAATCAAATCTAGTATGGTCGCGAGACATGAACCTGTGACCAAAGGATGGAAAGGGTTTCACGCCAACCATTGACCTATTTATTGTCTTTGTAAATTTTTTATTGTTTTTATTTAGAAAATTTGAAAAATAATGTTAATGATGAACCAATAGTATCACTTTTGAGGATTACAGATTAATCAATGAACCATATTTGTTTTGGATGATAGTTAAAGACAAATATTTAGACTTTTCACTCTTTTATAGACTATAAGATGCATTAAATGTTTTTTTAGTGCTCGAGGCATAAAAATTAATCATTCATAATTCTTTTTTATGAGTAAAGGGATGAATTATAATTTGATTGATGACTAAAAAAATGTTAGGATTGTTCATATGATATTGAATCATATCATGTAAGAATATTTTGTTATATTCGTGGTAATTAAAATATTTTCCCAAGATTAGATAAATGACATAGACCTAAATTTTTTTATTAATACTTTAATTTATATTGAACCAATGGTCTTCTAAATCATAAAATATTTATGGTAATAAGGCCCTCAACATTACATTCATCATTCACTTATTTTTGATTGATCACCTCATTCACTCCCAATAAATATTTACACTTTCCCTCTAATTACATATCAATACATTCAACTAATGTTCTCATACATTGAGACCTAATTACATTGTATTCATTGTGACCATTGTACTTCACATTCCCTATTTTTCGGAGGGTTTTTTTCAAACCATTATCATGATGTAGAGTTTAAAAATTGGATACATCAAAACAACAATCACCAAGATCAAGTTTAAATTGGGATAAAAAAATTAATTATGGTGGGGAAAATGTAACATCCAAAAATTGTAATATAATAAACTTATATTCAATGTCATGTATTACACACGACACTAAGAATGTAAGGTAATATAATATCTGATTACTTTATAATAAAATTAATATTTAAAACAGATTATATATATTCAATACATGATATAGCTTGTAATGAATGAAACACTGAGTTAGCATGTGTTTTACAGAAGAGTGACCTTCCTCGGTAGCTTGTATTACCTATAAGAGAGACCTTCCTTGATAGCTTGTATTACACACAGGACAGATTTTCACCAAATAATAACATATTATTAAAATATTATTCATTAATATAATATGATATAACTTAGCCATTATATTAGTGGTTATGAATATTATTAACTAAATTATGAAAATTATTTCTTTATATAAATATTAAATTATTTCATGGTTTAAAAATTAATTAGGAACAAAAACAATAAGGCTTTGGATATAAAAATAAATGATATTATTTTTATGTTTCCATGGATTTTTGTATTAATATAATTAATTATTTACAATTTTCCCTAATTTTATGAAATATATATTTTATATACTCAAAAAAATTATTATTTAATCATTACGTTAGAATTTCATAATATTATAAAAAACCCTATTTCACGTATGAAAAACTATATTTTATAAATTCCATTTTACCACTTATTAATTGAAATCCCATTTTAAATATAAATTTAAACACATTAAATGATTTAATATGTCAAAATAAACTTTATATTTGAAATATAAAAATTAAAAATAGGTTAGGGTAATGTTTTGATATTTTTTTGGAAACATATCATTTTTAATGAATAGTAAAAATTACTGAATTTTAGTTGAACATTATTTTTGTTCGAATATATTTATAAGGTTAATTATATTTTATATTGATTTTTAATGTTTAATTATATCATATATTTATCAATTAATACAATTCTGGTGACTGGTATCTATTTCACTTTGAAATTGCTTGTAAAAACTTATCAAATTGTTGGACATTTTTACATCAATAACCTGCATTGTCGTCCAACTTACATGATAAATTTTAAATTAATTTCTACCAATTCGGTGATGGGAATTTGTAAAAATGAATTTGATAAATTCAATAATAATAATTTATAATTTAAAATAAGGTCAACTTTTTTTAGATAAATTATTTGTGAAAGTGATTATAATTAATTAAAATTATTAAGGAAAAATGAAGTTTAATAAAGGAATAAAACATTAAATTAAGTGCCAAATTGACCTAGAAACTATTCAAACACCACTTTAATGGACATATCTCGTCCCTAAAACTTCAATTATTTAGTTTTGTTGGTATTGTATGAATTTGTTATTGTAAGATCATGTGCACACCAAACTTGTTTCCAAAAAATCCTTGTGATTACTTTTCCTTCCCTATAAAAGGCCACCACCGCTCCCACTTCTTAACACCTATCAAAACACATAGGATATTCCAATATATACCCACATATATTGCCAAAACCCCTCTTAGAGACCATTAATTCTCATTTTGGACAAAATTCACTCCAAGGAAGCCTTTTGGTATAAGTCAAAAGAAGTTACCCGATTAAGAGGTAACGTCTTCTCTAAATATTTTTAGTGTCATTTCCATTATCGAACTTGTATAATCTTCATATATTATGAATACACAACAAAACCAATATTCAAAATATAATAGGATTTTTTTTATGTTAATATTTATTCTTAACTTACAAACACCTCTGTCTAATGAGTAACGAACATATTGTTTTTGTGCACGACAAACTAATGCCTCATGAAACGATGATTGTAATTTTTTCCACTACCCCGATCATGGTAGCCATTATGATGGAAAAACAATTTGTTACTATTTTTAAATTATATTTATTATCTCTTTATACTTATTTAATATGTTTACAACACATACATTTAATACTTGACATTTTGCATTAATATGAAACCATTGATTGAGGAAGTGCGGACTATCACCCGCTCAACGGGATGTGATTCATTCACACTATATATGCAATGTATTGTATATGTTTATAATAAAACATATTATATGTAAAAAACATCTATATTATATTCATTAAAAAATTAAATTTTTGGGCACACACGCACACGCACACACACACACACAGATATATATATATATATATATCATTTTATTTATTACCCTCTCATGCACTTTTAAAGAGATATTGGTGTTCATGGACGTGTGGACTACCGCCTCCTCGACATGATCCGATTAATTTTACATCACAATACTTCTATATATTAGTATAAAATGGATTATAATTATAATTTATTGAAAATATGTTATATTTTTAAAATGGATAAAAATGTTTTATTAATTTTTTAGAATAATCAAACACTAATTGTTTAACATAGTTTTTTTATTATGAGTTGGACTGAGAGTGGCTCATGTGTTTTTAAATTGATTGATTTTACGGTATATGGAGATATAATTGTTAGTTATTCTTGAGTTATTATGGATTAATATTAAATTAAGGAATGTCAATATCATTTTATGTGGAATTTAATTTTTCTGTAAATTTGATCATTTATCTATAATTTTTAATAGGCAAGTCATATGGTTGGATGAACCATTAAACTTAATTGATATTTTTGAAAACCATTATATATGGGACCTATATAACACTATGTTTTTTGTCATATTTATTTTGGGAATAATATATATGTTGGTTCTTTCTCTTGGTTTTTGGGTATGGGTTCAAGTTGAGTGCTCAAAGAATAGATTTTGGGATTCTAGGGAATTTATAGTAAAAAATAAGTAAAATGATACTTATTAGGTGATGGGGTTCATGGTGGGATCCAATATATTATTTGAAATTATATATCATAGATTTTAGTAAATAGTAAATTAAATTGATAATATTGTAATAGTATTATAATGTTATTTTTTAATGGAACACATAGAGTTGATAACAAATAGTTTAATGGGATTGGTATGTATTTATGGGAGAATGGTTTGAAATATTTATTGTTGATGATAAAATTATGGTGGGATGGTTTTAATGACATATAGATTTGTATATTAATAACCTAGATAAAGGATGGTGTTCCCGTCATTTTGGTGGATGGGGAAAATTGATTTTTTTGATCATATCAATGGGATGAAGTTTTAAATTTATTTTTATAGGTTTTAATAAATTATTTGGATGTGGTGTGAGTTAGAAAACGAAAGTGTGGAAGAAATTATTTATGAATTCTAGAATTAGGGTGAGGTGTGATGAATTGAAACCACAACACACTCTGAGTGACAACTAATAAAATGTTTGGTGGGGGTGGGATTTAGGGGTGAACCACTTACTATTCTATATGAAGCCTAGTTTCATGCCCCAATGACCCTAGTGCCCATATTTCTATTTTAAAAAACATGGATAAAGGTTGTTTTACCCCTTATTAATAGGAACTCTACTCATATGTACCTTATCTAGTAGGCCTCACAATGGGGGATTCCAAACCACCCATTCATTATTCCTCCCTTTCTTTTTTATTGTTTAGGGTGTCTTGGAGTCATTATAACACAATAATTAGTGGTAAGATCATTCTGACACTCCATCATCCTTGTTCCTCTCACTTACCTTATGAATTTTCTATTCTTTTCTAGAGATGTAGTGAAATGTTTCACTAAAGAAATATAGAATACATCAATTTATTTGGCTTTCATGTGTGGTGGATAAAATTTATTAAAAAAGATGGTAAAATTTCAAATTTTTATTAGATATTAGTTATGTCATTGGGTGAATTGGTTTAGTTATCCTATTAAAATTAAAATAAATTAACATTGAATTGGATTTACATAATGAGGTAATTCAGAAAAATAACCTCAAGTGTATATTGAGATTGGATCACAACAATATTTTTATGGTTTCAATGTTGTTACACTGATTGAAGATTTTTAAAAATATTTTAAAAAATAATGTGGTATTCATTTATTATTTATTATTTAATTAATTGTTTGGATTTTGGATGTAATATGTGATTTTTAGATTTGATGGAATGTTGGACCAAAATTATTTTCATTTAATGGAGTATTTTATGATGTAATAGGACTTTAAACACTGAGTATGATCATAATATTTATGATTTTTTATTATGATTTTTATTATGGAATTATTATAGGACTTTACCCCATTTCATAAATGAAATAACCTCAATTGGAGTAATTTCCAATATAGATTATATAGAATAAAAATAAACTGTTGATGATTCCTTGGTATATAAGGCTATAATGGACCATTTTTTTATTTTATGGGAGGTGTGATTTGGTTATAATTTTTTTAGAATAGTTGTGTTTGTTGAATTGAAATTCTTCAGGTAATTTCTTGATTAGAGAGATTTTTTTAAAATGGAATTCAATAAATGAGTTTTTTTTCAATGAGGTAATTGTTTTTTTTGAAATTATTTTTCTTAGAGTGTACTAGGGTTAGTATTAAATTACAATTCACATTTGTTTTTTCCACGTATAAAGTGGTGTAATACATTCATGTGATTCCCTTTCATGTGATTTGACAAAATTGGTTCTGATGAGGGTCTTAGTTAATGATAAGGAGACTATATTTTAAAAAATGAATATTAATATATAACCTTGGTAGGGTGATTTATTATTTTCTAGATCTTGTATTCTAGTGTATTATTCTTTAATATTAATTCCTATTATATTATACTCTATCTAAATATGGAATAGTAACTATAAGATAAACCTTATATTTTTTGATGGGATAATTATATTTAGTTGAAAAACTAATTATTTTTCCTTTTTATGTATGTTCATAGAGACTTTTGGGTATATTATAGGTGAAAACGTTTCTAGTACTTATGAGTGAACTTGACTATATGGAGTGATTCAAGGTGTTCAATGAGAATTCAACAGATTGATCACATGAAGATTGTAATTATCTAGTGGAATACAATGTAAATATTCTAAATACATGGATAATGATTGATTGATTGGTGTGTAGTTCATAATTATCTATTGGGTTATTTCTGATGTTTTGGGTGAGCGATATGTGTCTTTAGTTCTTGAAGGAGTTCCCACTTGATTGTAACCCACTAGTAAAGGTAGGGGGTAGTGCCCTTATTTTTTTATTTTAAAATATTCTCAAAAACAAGTGAAGTAGTCCCAGTTTCATAATAATCATTTTCACCGTTATAAGGATGGATTATGAGATGAATAGAACAGAAATTGTATTACATATAAGATCGGTGTGGGTCATTCTTTAGTGGTATTGTATTATACCAGTTTGTAACATAGTAACTAAGAATATATCCTTTGAGGAAGTGAAGCATTCATGATAATTATCTTGACTAGTTTAAGACCCCTTTTGGAGGTGGCATCTACGATGTCCTTAGGATTTAATATTTCACTTGTAGAGTTTGAAAATATTTACCCACTATGTCATGTACAAAATGTTATATCATTTTTTTTAAATCACACTTTAGTATTTTTCTCCCACTTTGTATTATAGATATAGATATATTTCTTACAAACATATACTGTGATGGAGGGGGGTATATGAGGGATGTTGATAATTTTAATTTATTCTAAAATAAAATACCTTCTCTCATGATCCACTCGAGGTAAAACCATATCCATGGATGTTACATGATTTTGGATGGCAGATTTGATGGATTAGTGTAAAACAATTACTATATTATTATATAGTGAGAGATGTCCCCAATATTTTATTTTTCTATGGGGAAGAACTGATTGTTATATATTGGTAGTCTAGTGGTTGACCTTGTGTTCATCACTGACATGGGATGGGGAAGTGTGTGAGGGGTGGTATTGTTATTTCATACAAATTGGACATAATCTTATTTTACCTATATTTATAATAGAACAACTTTTAAGATTATATTTATTGTTTTGTGACCTATTTGACTTCCCCATTTGGTATGAATTATTGTTTGACTGCTCTAAGGATCAGTTTTCCTATTTGATTTCTGATTGTGGTTATTATTAATACCATTTTTATTCCCCTTGATGTTTCATGGTTTTTGTTATTAAAGATCACTGAAATTATTGAATGGTCACGTGAGAGAATAATGTGAAATTTTATATAGATACAATTATAATATTATTTTAATGATACTTGAGTGATTTTGAGATAAATTATATAGAGACAAGACTCTATATGAGTCGTTGACCTACCATTAGAAAGGGAATGTATTGAGTTGAGTAGTACTAGTTATGTGTTCAGGGTGCATGTTCCATATGAACATGAAACACCATTTGTATATATTTTTGTAAATATTCACGGGTTATTATTCTTGGTGGGTTGAGTTACAATCTCCATAAATAGAAATACATATCGATGTTATCACAATCACTTAGTCAATCGAGGTGAGTAAGGAAATCCTAATACATAACCAGTGAACTGACCAGTTAATTTATAGGTCATTATATTTTAGAGGGATTTTGATGTTTTAATGTAAACTGTGAATCATACCATTAATTATAATATTAATTGGGAATTCTTGTATTGGATCATCATGAGATGATGTTTTAGGATGAGGAACAAGTCTCGGTTGGTGGTTTGGGAGTTCTTGTGAGAGGTATATAAAGGAATAAAGTCCTTCCTAAAATGATTATACAATAAAAGTTCAAATATAAACCCATAGGATGTGTCATGATAGACTTTATATTATGAATTTCTCCATTGTGGATGTGAATGATTCATTATGAAGGAGGTAGGTCACGTTTGAAGCCCTCAACCATGGGTGGCTGCACTATAACCCTTGTAATCATTGTGAATTTTTAAGTGAAGTTGTGAATCACACCACAACCCTCTTGGTCATTCCATGACAAAGTTCATGGTCTATTTTTTAGAATAGGGACTTATAATTTACTACTCACACCCCTCAAAAGTTTAGGGTAATATAGGCATCCTGGATATGTTATGTGGTAACCACAACCCCTTCTCATCCATCTATCCACCATAGAAGGGGATAATTCCTAATGTATTAAAAAATATATTTATGGTTATTCTACTATATTTTTAGTATTGACTACATAAAATAATATTTTAATCAGGAAAGGATGATGGGGATTTTGTGAGAACTGGTGAGAGGAGACATTAAAAGTTCTATTACACATTGTGGGGTGTAGTTTTGAAAAAAAGGTGATGCCTAATAATTTTTATATTGATTATTCCAAATTTATTTAATTTATAAAATTAATTATAAATTTATATGATTAATTATTTTTTCCATATTGTATGAGATAGGGTCTTAGAGTGTTCTGTGTTCTTCAAAAAGGAGAAAATGTTCATGGATGGGGCTCAATAGCGCTTGGGGATGATGTTCACTCTGTTTTTGAGGTTTTTGTTCCATTTAATAAAAATAAATATCCATTATATGAATGATTTATTACGTTAATGTATGTTTCATAGGAAACAATATATAGATAAAGAATGAGATTTCCTTAGGTAGAAAATAAAAGATGACTTTGGGCATCTGATGGTCAGGGTAGGTGCACTTTAGAAATTTAGGAAATTAAGATCACCCAAATACTATATTTCTAAGTGGAGAGGATTTTGAGTGAGATGGTGTGAGGACTTGGTTTTGTCATGTGGTATGAGTGGTAATGTGGGTAGCCTAGGATGTTTTTTCTAGGCTAGTTGTGTGATATGAGGGACTTAAGCATAGTGATGATGGGTGATATGGTATTACATCTCTTGTGTGGTGATAGGATTGATTATTTTTTAGTGTTTTACACAAAATGGTTCCACCGGGATGAGAATGGTTGTGATAAAGTGGATTTTCGTTCATGTGGTGGGTTGATATATATCCCTTATGTGATTTGAGATGGGTCTTGTATGGGTTATAGGATATATTATAGACATGGAATTGGGATGACAATGCAATTCGAGTAAGAATGCATGGGATGGTCTCTGGGTTGTGGGACCAAGACTAAGGATGGTTTTGATGTGGATGTACTGGGGATGATGTCTGGGTCTTAGGATCCTATAGGTAGTGTTATCATCGACATATGATGAGTACAAGATGTTTCAAGTATAGGGAACTAACTGGATTCTAGGATGAGTGAGACATGATGTATTTTTATATATTAGGAAAGGTATCGAGAGAATAATTTCAGGGTATAATATTGGGAGTTGTGTGATAGTTTTAGGCCCTATATTATTATATTTTCATGTTCATGTCTGTTCTAGTGATAGTTGGTAGACCCTGTGTGGGAAAAGGATCTTGAGGTATTGCCTAAATATGAGTGTGATGGAACTAGATGGACTGGCATGGGAGGGATGATTACAATTGTGAAAAAGTAGGACACTTCCATGAGTAGGTTTGGTTTATGATAATTGATTTTTCCTAGATTAGTATTAGGTAATGATAGTGAAAGAACCTAAGAGATTGGGTTGGGTCATGGTATGACATGAGACATGGACATTATGACCTACCATGATTGATAATATATCATGATGAGCTATTGATGTAGGACCATAACATGTTCCTTTGGGTATGGTTCAACGTCTCAGATGACTCCTTCCCTCGTTAATTGGTTACGTGCGGGGTATGTGTTTAATGAAATGAAGAAATAATTTGTATTTCAAAAATTTTTTAAAGAAGGTTTTATCGAGTGTCATGGTGGCCTAGTTATCACATGATGAATTCAGACACATAGATTTCTTATATCATATATTGTGAATGAAATCTGGCATGGGAATGAAAAATATTTACATATCTATTTTCTCATTCATATATTTATTTGATGAAATATACATGTGGAAATTTGTAGGACCCTATATATATTTATTTATCTTATCCTAAACTAACACTCTACTGCATGTGAAGACCTTATGTCTACTTTATGTTGACTGTATGTCATCTAGAGGATTAATCTATAGTAACAAAACAAGTATTTAGAGATATGGTGTTTTTAGTCTAATGGATGGTTTTTGAGTTAGTGTGAGAATTATTATTATTATTATTATTATCATTATTATTTTTATGATCATCCATGTAAGTTATCAAATGATTTATGTTTATATGGTTTTATATGGTATATTATGTTATAGCGTTGTATTTATTATGTTTGAATACTCTAATATTATGATGGCAATTTTTTATTTATTTCTATTGAAAATTTGACACTATTTAAAAGGAATAATCTCCTTAGTTTAAATATTTAGTCCTTTTCCCTAGTATGTATCTTGTAGCATATGGATATTTTTACTTGAGTTCATATAACCCTATATCATAGATGGATGTTCTACTCCAATTCATTAAAATATGTATCACTGAATTTTCATTTTTCTTACCATTTAGAAAGATGGTAGACAAGTCTTATAGGAATGTGTTAGAGCTTTTGATGGACCTTGGATTAGTGAGTCATGGATACTTATCTAATTTAAAGTCTTGGTTACTAGGGTTCTGATATTTCTATAGTACATTTTCATTGTTTTGGATTTGATATTTATTTAATATGATGTGTTTTTAGAGTTTCTGGACAACATAATATTTTTCACATTGGATTAACATGAAATAACCCTGATTGTATTCTTTTATTTACTAATGAGTTGTTTAGTTGATAAAATTTCAATAAAACATCTATGTAAATTTATCACATAACTTATTAGTGGCATTCTACTCAGTTAAAATGTATAATTTTATCTGATGGTAGGTCTTATGGATCTTGGTCATTGAGTTTTCTAGCGATTACTATAAAACCCCATTCATAAGGGGAATATATAGCGAAACATAGTGGGTTAGTGTATAAATTTATTGACATATTAAAGGTACACTAATGGATTTGTTATATGTATTGAAGTCTTGAGAGATGATCAGAGGAAATGAATGGGTTTCCTTAATATTGTGGGTTTTCATTCATAATGTTTTGAAAACAACCATTATAGTGGTTTCCATTATATATTATTGATGGAGAAACATAACTGAACAGGGTGGTTACATGGATACCCCTGGGTGGGATTAGGTAAGTAATTTTAATAACTTAGGCTTATGATGTGAGGATATGGGATCATTTGTAGTATTGAGGCCATGTAAGATGGAAATATCCATTGGGTACTCATCTATGTTGATTCTAGATATGCATTCAATGGATAGGTAGAATAATTAATTTATTCATGTGGGTTTTTGGGGATTCTATTGTGACATGTGATCATGTGGTTAGCCTTGTCATGGGTGAGATACCATAGGGTGTAGAATGGGACTGACCAAATAAAGGGAGCATTTTTTTAGAGTATATCATGACGTTTGGAGGAGTAGAGTTGGCATGGTGTGCCTTATTTTGGAAGGCCTTGGATTTCAGGGGTAAGAGAGCTTGATTTGATTTGATTCCATTTGTGTTTATAATGCATGGATGGGCCATCTATGGGTCTATTGAGAATTATATCAGATGTGAATGAACATGAGACACACCATTGTGGTATTGCTATGGAGAGATGCTCATGTCCATAATGGATAAGGGTTTGGTGAGATGAGAGACATCCATCGATGGTAGGAGGCAATGTTAGATATGGATTGAGGAACCATGGTACGGTTGGTCTAGTATTTTTTTAATAGTAGCATCAAGATTTGACTAGAATTTTCTACGATGGGTGAGTGTGGATTGAGAGGAATGTCACCTGTGTGATGTAAGAAATCCATTGGGTGATATTCTCTAGAATAACTGTAAGGGAAGAATTATGGTGGGTAGAACACACTTGGTTGTTGAAGAACACGATCCACATTTGGGAGGATTTTTTAATGAAGATGATAGTCTTTTATGAGTTCCAAAAATAGTTTGTGGTTGATTTTTCATGTTAACACTCAGCTATGAGTGGGATAGCCACATAAATTCCTTAATTTTGTTGGTGGTAAAGTATTGGGATATGGAAATTGGATGTTTATTTTGATGAAATTATTATAATGATACTATTATATTGGGGGGAGAATATTTTTCACGGAGGTGAGCCCCTCTTATTGAAATCATTGTGGTAGTAGTGTGACTAGTTGATGGATGATCAAGGTTGATATGGGTTACCAGTTTGTGGTAAGATACTATAATATCTAGTACTTTTGGGAGTAACACATTTGAAATGATGATGAATTTTTAGTTATTTCTAGTTTACTTGAATCATCCTTGAGGTGTATTTGAAGGGATATGTGGGGGATTTGGATTGGAAGTGGACTGGTGTATGTGGCGAGATCATAAATGATAATTTTGATTTTTGTGAACATAATAATGAAATTAGTCTGGGATATGTGTTTAGAATTAATTATGTGTGTTCGAATGATCTTGGAATTCTATATGGTGTAAAAGAATCTTGATCGATCATTGTCATAATAGACCCATGTCAGGTGTCATAGTAGTGCATTAACGTTAGCAAACATGCATTTTAAGTGAAGTCATCTAGAGGAGGAATGATTAATGTTCTATTTTGGAATTAGATGAAATGATATAGAATAACATATATCATATTGTTGTACCACCGTAAGATTATTTTGGTAGATAAATATTTTAGCAGGGAGAAAATGGATTATAATGATACCTCGTGAGAAGAGTCTTATGGTGGTGACAACCATAATCTTGTAGGAAATTCAAAAGAATACATCATAATGTTTTGGGAGATATGGGTGCGTTGGGCACTTTATTTTCTTTGGTATTTATGAAAATCAGTTAGATCAACTTCTAGTGTGATATGTTCTCATTGTATTGAGTTGTATAAAAAATATAATCTGACATTCTAATGTTGAATGTGATGAGTCGTTGGTAAATTAGAGATTGTGGTAGGTCCTGATGGATGGTTTGGGGACATACAAAACTTTTTGTGGATGATAAGAATTATGGTGGAGAGTTTTTAGAAATGGTGAATTTTTTGGATGTCACATTTTGAAGGGGTAAAATTTTTTTATCTAGAGTGGGGTTTTATTCATGAATTTGGTTTTTTAGGAATCTTTGTAGAGAAACATCTCAAGCTTTTGTTTAGGAAAGGGAAAATTTTTGATAGCTGGTTTGGAAGCTCATGTGAGAGGTGAAGTATGTCACAATGGTATTGAGGATATGATGTATCTATTTTAGTTCATTCTAGGACCGATAGGCCCCTCCATAATGGAATACACTATGGGAATCATTCCATAAAGGGCATATTGTTCATACCAAAAAGGATGCATGTTGAGGTCTAGTACCACTATCTAGGGTGGTTTTGGTGTGTCTCATTGTTGTGATATGAATGTTTTAGGTGAAGTTGAGCATCATAGAGTGACCCCATTATTGTGTTGAAATTTATACCTTAGTGTTTTTTTATAACTGGGGAAGACTTGTAATTTACTAGTCAATCCCATTTCTTTTTAAGAGAATAAATGAATTGAGGAGATGTAATTTATCAGTCTCTTTCGGTCACTTCTCCTCCTCTGATCTGCCATAGAGGGGTATTTACTTAATGAATTTAAGAAGTAATTATAGGTTTGATTATCCAATATTATCACACCATTACCACTTTTGTTGGTATCCATTGATTGGGTGGGATTTAAGTATGGTTTTAGTGTCAATTCCACTATAGAATCATAGAATCTAGTGAGGATGATGGGAATTTCATTTGATGTGGTGAGAGGAGACCCATAAGATTGATTTCATTACATTAGTTTTAGTTTCTAAAAATTACATATAATTAATGGGCTATATGAAACTTATTCTTAATTTAATATAATACATAAATAATTCTAAATTATTATATTTAATTATTTATTACTTATGGAATGAGATATGGGCCCATGTTGGGATATGAGCTTGGATGAGAAACAGATGGTCTTCACTGGGTTTCATTTGAGATTGGTTTGCTATTAACACTATTATAATGGAAGGTTGACTATTTTTAAAAAATAAATATATTTTTAATGCAATATTTATTTCTTTGAAATCATATTTCATGGGATCAGGTAGGGGGATAAGGAATAACAGTTCCTTGGTTATAAGAGATATTATGATATTAGTCCTCATGTGCCCAGGATAATTTATCTTTTTCTCTTTAGGAAGCTGGTATCTCCCAAAAACATTGGCTCTAATGACAATGGATATTATGTGATCTAAAATTATCCCATGGGTAGGTCATGGGATACATGTTTTTATTTTTATATCCTAGGATTGGTTCTGTTGGGGAAATTGTTTGAGATGAGGGGGTTAGGACAAGTAACATTGGGTGAGATAACCAGACATATCATTCTAGGTGTGAGACACACACATGAGGGTGGATTAAGTCTTTGTGGGAATTATAAATATGATTAGTCATTCCAGATGAGTATAGGTGTAACATATAGTGTTTTTTATGGGATGGTGGTTCTAGATATCTCTATTAAGAGATGTGATATGTGGAATGGGAGGGTCTTGGGATTTTTTAGGGGAATTTACATTAGTTATACAAGTGTATCAGAGAGATATAGCTCATGAAAATCCCTTGTTTGTAAGATTATGATTTTGGTGTTTTATTTAGTTGGATGGACTAGGCATTCAGGTTTGTGTTGTAACACCCCGAGATTTTATGAAATATATTCTTTTTAATTTCATTAATGTCTTGTGTTATATGCTACACCAAAAGGAGCTTTCAAAACACACATCTCTGACCTGGATTGAATTACACGCAATCGCGACCTTCCACGATAGCGTGTGTTGTACGCAACACCAAGTTTCGCTAAACAATGATATGCTATTAAAATATTATTAAAACTAGCCATTATGAATAGTAATAACCAATTTTTGAAATTTTGTAAATTTTATTTTTCAAAATGGACTTCATTTTTGGATTCGGAATATCGAAATTATCTTAGGGTAAAATTTCGGTGATTTTCGGATAACTTTCATATTTTGATGAATAGTGAAAATTACTAAATTTTAATTAAAAAAAACTTTTTCAATTGAAATAATTAATAGTGATAATTATTAATTTGAGTGGTTTTAAAGTATATTTAGAATATATTTTTACAATTCAATACAATTTTGGTCATTGGATGTAATTTCACATTTAAACCAGTTATAAAGAAGTGTCAATCTTTTGATAGTTATTATCTCTTAAAAACACGCCTTTTGTTTTGACGACGGGAATTAATTTTTAAATTAATTAATGCAACTGATATGTTTTGAATTTGGTAAAATAGAAATCATTTTTGAGTTCATAACATCAAATATAGCTTAGGCCTAATTTTTGGTATTTTTCTGAAAACTTTCAATTTTTGATGAATAGTGAAACCACTAAGTGGTAGTTAAAAAAAATTAATTTTTCATAAAACTTAATTTTACCGCTTCTGTGAGTGGAATTTTAAAAATCCGAGAGACACGGTTGATTTCAGTAAGTAAAATGTGGTTCAATGAGATGAAAATAATATTTTGTGAATAGTAACTTTTTACTTTTATTTACCACGGTTAAAAGTAAATAGGGTAATTAAGGGTAAAAATGATATTATTATTACCCTAACACATGTCCAAATTCTATTGGATAAGTGTAATTCGACCATAAACAAGCTTAGGAATAAAATATGACCATTTAGGCCCACTTGGATTAGATTAGGACATTTTTTATTATTTAATTCAAAGAAGAGTTAAAAGAGTTAAAATCAATGTTTATTTACTAAAAAATTTTTAATATAGGGTTATACATAAGACAAATTCGATTTTAAATATTCATTAGAAAGATAAAACGATTTACTACATAATGGTATTTTATTAGTAATTTTTAGACATTAAATAATTTAATTTATTTGTGACACAACAATGATGCAGTAATTATCTTACTAATAAAATATTGACATAATTGATGTTATAAATACTCAAATAAATATAATTTGAGACTTTTTATGACTTACACTAATTTTAGAGGTTAATATGACATGTTATTGTTTATTTAATAAACTTATTTCGAACTTATCATTCTATTAGGATTTTCACAAAAATCAATTACTAAATAGTGTCAAAATTGACATAAAATAGTTTTTAAAAACAAATATTATATTATTAATTGTTATTTTATTCCTAAAAATCTAAGGTTAGGCCAAATTACTTAGATAAGGTTATATATATTAATAATAAACAACTTGGGGTTCGTTTGGCTTGATATAGTAAGTTTATTAACCTTATAGTATAAGAACACAAGAAGACACGGTAAAAGTAAAATTATTTAACTTAATGTTAAATCTAAATGATAAGGTTAAAATAGGAACCTAAACTAGTATAAATTCTATTGGATGAGAGAATTTTGACCCATCACCACCTTAGCCTCGAAATAAATCAATTTGGAGCTATTTAAAACCGAACTTGACTTTATAATAAAATAATATTTTTAGTTATTCCAAATGTGCCCCTCTCCTCCCTTATAAAAGGACACCTCCTCCCTCTCTTCCTCACACAACTTTGAGCCTTCAAGCTCGGCCAAACCCTGCCAAAATCTCTTCTACACTTCTATAGAAACATCATAGAGATTCTGGTCTTCCTCAAAGACCAATTTTAGTGCACTAAGAGGAGGTCTCAAAGAGGCGCATCAAAGAAGAGGTAATTTCCGTTACCAATTCTTTCACCATTATTTCTTCTTCCACTTCTTTTTATTAGGTTGTTTCATTATGAAGTAATAACATCAGTATCACTCATATACTGATATGTTATTATAAGTATGAAACAATCCTAATTCACCATCTATACATCCTACGGAAAAAGAAATCACCGCGCGTGCGTACGTACAGAATATCGTCTCCACGCCGTGGTGTAATCTGTTTTTCCACCAACACCTTACATGGATGGGTATTATGGTGTAAAGAATAACTATAAATAGTTATTATAACATAATAATAATTCTGATATATTGTATCATCCACTCCAATTCAATTCAATAATTATGGAAATGATATCATCGCTCGTGCGTACGTACGGACTACCGTCTCCACGACGCGATGAGATTCATTCTCCTTGTTAACCATTTAAGAATGATTATAAAGTATATATAAGCAATAATAATGAAATATATGACATTATAAAGCTACTGGATTTATGTCTATATATATTTATTTCAGCTATATAATTCCACTCAATTCAATAAGGAAACGAAAACAGCGTTCATGCGTACGTACGGCCTACCGTCTTCATGAACGGTGTATTTCTTTCCATTTATCGATCCATTATATATATGTATATTCTGAATATATATTATATATAAATCATGTTTTATATTCTATAATTAAGTAATAATGATCTAAGTAATCATATGAATAATTACAAGTTAAAACACGAACGACAAATGAGACGATTTTACCCAAAACGCTACTTTAACATGAATTTACAAAAGAAAAGGTAATATAAAGTCATAAGTGAACCATATACGATATAATAAAAATGAATATGATTCTGTAATAAGTTTATGACGTTATTTAAATCATTATACAGGAGGTTCGGACACTTACGAAGCAAATCGGACCTAAGGTAAGGGAAATATCACAATCTCATTTTTATCCGAGATTGTTTTTACTTTGGTAAATACTGGGGTGTATTTTATCATCCACATCCATGTTAACTCAATATGTAATATTATTTCCATCATTCTACAATAGTTTATATCCAATTTTACCCTTCGGTATGTTTTTTGTAAAAGATATGAAAGGAATGTTTTGTCGTTTTTCGTACGAGGTACTTTTTGACTTTTCCGACAAAAGTACGAAGAATGTTTTATTTAACTTATACGGCATGAATGGATTTTTAAAACATTATTTCCAAGAATCTTCCTTTAAAAGTTTTCAACTTTATTTTTAATCAACTTCTTTTAGTTTATAATTGTATGGCATATTAAGAAAGGAAAAGTGTTTTTGAAGAAGAAAGGATATTTTCCTCAAAAATTCATTTCAAGTGTTTTATCAAAATTATTTTCCATATAAGATAATATAGGGTTCTATTTTTATCCCTATTATTACATTGATTTGATTATGTTGTTATGGAAGTATTTTTATGAATTCCTTTATCTTATATGAATTGTTTTATGATGTCATGTTGTTTAAGAATCCCATTTTTATTACATGGGTTATGAAATGATGTTTGATTTATGATTTCGTGGCACACATAAGAATGGTATCATTATGAGATGGGTGGGACCTATATCTCCCTCCAATGAATTGGGTAAAGATTTTATATCTCATGAGATAGACATGGCTGGAATGGTAGGTTATACCGGTTCAGTGAAACAGGACTGAAACGAGGGTGACTCGGTTCAGAAAGGGACTTTGTCCACTAAGATAGTCTTGGAAATGAGTCTTGACTAACAAGAAATGATTCTCTATGATTATGTGTGCATGCCACAAAGTTTAATGTTTTATGTTATGAATACTGTGATTACATTTCACTGCCATGAGTTATTCCAGGTTATGAAATTATGATCTCTTTTACAGGTTAAGATTTCCAAAAGTTATGTGCTTATGTATATGATGTGATTGATATTTCTTTTGTTTACCCTTACTGAGCATTTGAGCTCACCCTTTTATGTTTTCTTTTCCCCAGGATATAAAGAAAGGTTTTAGGTATAATAAAAAGGATGATCTTTATGGGAGATGTTGAAGATATTTCACCAGGATTAGAGGATTATATTCCGAGTTTCCAAAGACACTAAACTATTACGGTCCTTGTGTGTGTGTTTTTGTTATGTACTAAGTATTCCTCAAATGTAATGTAATGTCAATGTACGTCGAGATTTGGGTCTCTACACTTGGTATCAGAGGAAAGGTTTAGTCAACCTTTGGAAACTAGGATGCGAAAACGTTAGTGAGATCCCTAGAGATATTTATAAGGTATGTCTAGGGATGTCCCTAAGGATAAGTATACGTATAGGATACATTCCTATAACTACGATAACGATCATAGAATTTAACCTGAGAAGTTAGATATTGAAGTTACTCCCCCTTTATTATGATTTTAGCCTCTCACACTATTCTTTTTGGGTTTTAGACGATGGTTGGAACCCGAAGGAACCGTGTTGATCAATGCAATAGAAAATGTAATGATTGCCCTCATGAACAAACAAATGTTATGGGAGATGGAGTGCAAAATCTTATTTCTATACTTACACAAGCTATGAATCATTCTGGACTTCCAAATGAGCAGAGAAGGGAACAATATTCTATTGAGTCCTTCATGAGGCAACGTCCACCTTCTTTCAGTGGGACTTCAGATCCACTTGTTGATGAACAAAGGATCAGTACCACTGAAAAGATATTTTCAGTTCTTCAATGTTCTGAACATGATAAAGTCATCTTAGCAGTATATCGTTTGGAAGGTGAAGCTGATCAATGGTGGAATCTTATCAAGAATACGAGGCCAAGAGATAAAATTGAGTCCATGGAATGGGACGAGTTCAAGAACTTGTTTTTCAGTAAGTGCTTCCCTCGTATCCTTCAAACAAAGATGGAAAAGGAGTTTCTTGAGCTGAAGCAGAAGGATGATGAATCTGTTGGTATATACGAAGCAAATTTTACAAGACTTGCAAGGTATGCATCTGGCATTATCATCCAACCTGAAAGTAAAGTTGAGTGATTTTTCAGTGGCTTAAAAACAAGTCTTCGAAGGGCATTATCTATAAGAGACTTCAATAGCTATGAATAAATTGTGCGTTGTGCTATCAAGATAGAAATGGAAGTTGGTGTTACATATCCATCTCATGGTTTTGACAAGAAACGAAAGATGGAGTTCAAGGAGAAATCTCAGAATAATGGTGAAAAGAAGATGAATGTTTCCTTATGCACAAAGTGTGGAAAAAAGCATGGTAGAGATTTTCTTAAAGGGACTAGAAAATGTTTTAAGTGTGGAAAAGAAGGCCATCGAGCAGTTGAGTGTCGAAGTAATGGAAAAAGGGCTTCTAATGATGGGAATAAAGAAAATACTATAGAGACCACACCACCAACACTTCAATGTTTCAAGTGCAAGGAAATGGGGCATTATTCTAATAAATTCCCTAATCCAAGGGTTAATGATGATCGACATGAGCAACCAATTAAGGCAAAGGACAAAGGGAAGTCACATGCTATCACTATTGGCGATGTTGAATATGAAAACGATGTGGTGGAATTATTAAGTGTTTATATTCCAAAATAATGTTGTATCATGGAGTATTGGAATATTTATGTATTGGTCTAATGTGGTATTCAAAGTGATTGAGATATTTTTGGAAATAAGATGATATGCGTATAATGAAGGGAAAACGAGAAAATGAAATGTTTAACAGTATTCATGAGCTCATGATTGATATAAGGACTAAGTGATATCATGGTTTGAGTATATAGAATTTTGAGGATTTTGGTATGTGGAAAGAGTTATCTTTTAACAGCACTGATGTTTTCACTAAGGTTCAATGTGTATTCAAGAGAATACATTATTAAGGCCTTTGAATGTTTGGAATGTGACCATCAAAACATATCTTATGATATATGGGGATCAACGATGGTATTAAATCTCTGGTAATCAGAGTGGACTGCAGTATCATGGATAAGCCTAAAGATTGGAATGGATTATGTTGGACATAAGTTAGTATTGTTTAAGGATAGAAGTTTTTTTGATATTATTTATGGGATGTTATAGTAATATAGTTTTAGAAAAAGGAAAACCTGCAGGATCGGCGACAGCCCATCGTGTCGGATAAGGCTGTGGGAATCGAACCCACAACCGAAGTGCGACTGGCCTTTATCGCCTACCACTGGCCTATAGGAAGTCCCTGTTTAGTAGAAACTAGTTTTATTATATTAAGCAGTATGATATATGAAGTATAAGTCCATTTTAGGAACCATATATGATTAATCTCACTATAGAATGACTTATGTATATTTAATAACTTTTGATAACCTTTTGTTTGAGACAGATGGAATGACCCGTCATTCTATCACATGATCGGCTAACATTTCACGAATAACAAATTCAACTTCATTTATTTAAGAGATGAAGTGGAAATTGTTCAAGGCACGAACAACAGTGAGATTGTACCAAAATAAAGTAAGTATTTATTCTAATTCAAATTCTTCAACTTTAGGGAAATGATCTTGAAAAGCAAAAATGTTGTCCTAGTGCTCTTATATCTGATTAATCAGATGGTACCTTAGATCGTCACAAATTTTTGGATTTGTGATTGTTGGGTTTTCCATAGCCATGTTCTCTACCACTCTCCATCAGAACATGATGGTTAGATTTTTCTTCCATATCCATATTTTCACCTATGTGGAAACCCAGTGATTAGTTTATTTGGGTAACTATTACGTTTCATACTTTTGTTTTTAAAGATTGGTTTTGGTATTCCTTTTTACGATGTGGGTTTCTATTAAAGAAACTTTCGAGTAGTAAACTATTTATAACCCCGACGAATTTTGAGGGCGAAATTCATTTTAAGGGGGGTAGAATGTAACACCCCGAGATTTTATGAAAAATATTCTTTTTAATTTCATTAATGTCTTGTGTCATACGCTACACCAAAAGGAGATTTCACAATACACATCTCTGACCTGGATTTAATTACACGCAATCGCGACCTTCCACGATAGCGTGTGTTGTACGCAACACCAAGTTTTTCTAAACAACGATATGCTATTAAAATATTATTAAAACTAGCCGTTATGAATAGTAATAACCACTTTTTGAAATTTTGTAAATTTTATTTTTCAAAATGGACTTCATTTTTGGATTCGGAATATCGAAATTTGCTTAGGGTGAAATTTTGGTGATTTTTGGATAACTTTCATATTTTGATGAATAGTGAAAATTACTAAATTTTAATTAAAAACAACTTTTTCAATCGAAATAATTAATAGTGATAATTATTAATTTGAGTGGTTTTAAAGTATATTTAGAATATATTTTTACAATTCAATACAATATTGGTCATTGGATGTAATTTCACATTTAAACCAGTTATAAACAAGTGTCAATCTTTTGATAGTTATTATCTCTTAAAAACACGCCTTTTGTTTTGACGACGGGAATTAATTTTTAAATTAATTAATGCAACTGATATGTTTTGAATTTGGTAAAATAGAAATCATTTTTGAGTTCATAATATCAAATATAGCTTAGGCCTAATTTTTGGTATTTTTCTGAAAACTTTCAATTTTTGATGAATAGTGAAACCACTAAGTGGTAGTTAAAAAAACTGAATGTTTCATAAAACTTAATTTTACCACTTCTGTGAGTGGAATTTCAAAAATAAGAGAGACACAGTTGATGTTAGTAAGTAAAATTTGGTTCAATGAGATGAAAATAATTTTTGGTGAATAGTAACTTTTTACTTTTATTTACCACAGTTAAAAGTAAATAGGGTAATTAAGGGTAAAAATGATATTATTATTACCCTAACACATGTCCAAATTCTATTGGATAAGTGTAATTCGACCAAAAAAAAGTTTAGGAATAAAATAAGACTATTTAGGCCCACTTGGATTAGATTATGACATTTATTATTATTTAATTCAAAGAAGAGTTAAAAGAGTTAAAATCAAAGTTTATTTACTAAAACATTTTCAATATAGGGTTATACATAAGAAAAATTCGATTGTAAATATTCATTAGAAAGATAAAAAGATTTACTCCATAATGGTATTTTATTTTTAATTTTTATACATTATATAATTTAATTTATTTATGACACAACGATGATGCAGTATTTATCTTATTAATAAAATATTGACATAATTGATGTTATAAATACTCAAATAAATATAATTTGATACTTTATATGACATACACTACTTTTCTAGGTTAATATGACATGTTATTGTTTATTTAATTAACTTTTTTCGAACTTATCATTCTGTTAGGAGTTTCACAAAAATCAATTACTAAATAGTGTCAAAATTGACATAAAATAGTTTTTAAAAACAAATATTATATTATTAATTGTTATCTTATTTCTAAAAATCTAAGGTTCGGCCAAATGACTTAGATAAGGTTATATGTATTAATAATAAACAACTTCGGGTTCGTTTGGCTTGATATAGTAAGTTTATTAACCTTATAGTATAAGAACACAAGAAGACACGGTAAAAGTAAAATTATTTAACTTAATGTTAAATCTAAATGATAAGGTTAAAATAGGAACCTAAACTTGTTTAAATTCTATTTTATGAGAGGATTTCGACCCATCCCAACCTTATCCTAGAAATAAATCAATTTGGAGCTATTTAAAACCGAACTTGACTTTATAATAAAATAATATTTTTTGTTATTCCAAAGGTGCCCCTCTCCTCCATTATAAAAGGACACCTCTTCCCTCTCTTCCTGACACAACTTTGAGCCTTCAAGCTCGGCCAAACCCTGACAAAATCTATTCTCAACTTCCCTAGAAACATCATAGAGGTTCTGGTCTTCCTCAAAGACCAATTTTAGTGCCCTAAGAGGAGGTCTCAAAGAGGCACTTCAAAGAAGAGGTAATTTCCGTTACCAATTCTTTCACCTTTATTTCTTCTTCCACTTCTTCTTCTTAGGCTATTTCATTATGAAGTAATAACATCAGTATCACTCATATACGGATATGTTATTATAAGTATGAAACTATCTTAATTCACCATCTATCCATCCTACGGAAAACGAAATCACCGCGCGTGCGTACGTACGGAATACCGTCTCCACGTCGTGGTGTAATCTGTTTTTCCACCAACACCTTAAATGGATGGATATTATGGTGTAAAGAATAACTATAAATAGTTATTATAACATCATAATGATTCTGATATATTTTATCATCCACTCCAATTCAATTCAATAATTATGGAAATGATATCATCGCTCGGGCGTACGTACGGACTACCGTCTCCACGACGCGATGAGATTCATTCTCCATGTTAACCATTTAATAATGATTATAAAGTATATATAAGAAATAATAATGAAATATATGACATTATAAAGCTACTGGATTTATGTGTATATATATGTATGTCACTTACTTAATTCCACTCAATTCAATAAGGAAACGAAAACAGCGTTCATGCGTACGTACGGCCTACCGTCTCCATGAACGGTGTATTTCTTTCCATTTATCGATCCATTATATATATATATATTCTGAATATATATTATATATAAATAATGTTTTATATTCTATAATTAAGTAATAATGATCTAAGTAATCATATGAATAATTACAAGTTAAAACACGAACGACAAATGAGACAATTTTACCCAAAACGCTACTTTAACATGAATTTACAAAAGAACAGGTAATATAAAGTCATAAGTGAACCATATACGATATAATAACAATGAATATGATTCTTTAATAAGTCAATGACATTATTTAAATCATTATACCGGAGGTTCAGACACTTACAAAGCAAATCGGACCTAAGGTAAGGGAAATATCACAATCTCATTTTTATCCGAGATTGTTTTAACTTTGGTAAATACTGGGGTGTATTTTATCATCCACATCCATGTTCACTAAATATGTAATATTATTTCCATCATTATACAATAGTTTATATCCAATTCTACCCTTCGGTAAGTTTTTTGTAAATGATATGAAAGGAATCTTTTGTCGTTTTTCGTACGAGTTACTTTTTGACTTTTCCGACAAAAGTACGAAGAATGTTTTATTTAACTTATACGGCATGAATGGATTATTAAAACATTATTTCCAAGAATCTTCCTTTAAAAGTTTTCAAGTTTATTTTTAATCAACTTCTTTTATTTTATAATTGTATGACTGTTGACGCTCCTTTCGTCACAGAATCTAAAGATCGGAAAAGGGAATATCTCAGCTGAAAGTGATTCATCCTTTGAAGAAAACATAAAAAATCGACACAAAGGCATGAACAAAGGATCAACATCAAATCCACCGCGCAAGTGATACCACTGCCGCGCAAGTATACTTGCGCGGCTACCTTGGTCGCGCAGATGACTTGCGTGACCTAATTGGTAACCGCCCGGTAACCGCCCTGGGTCTTCTTTTGCCTATAAATAGACCCTGTGGGCCCCCCATTCGGGAGGATCTTTTTTCAGAAACTCGGATTGAATCTCCCGACGCCCAAGTCTCTTCTCAAAGCTTCCGGAACACTTCTAAGGTAATTTCTTACCTAGAACGGAAGATCTAAAGAGAAGAAGGAAGGCCTAAGTGTTGAAACTTATCAAACACTTGCGCGCCGACTTAATTCCTTCAATATAACTTGCGCGTCCCTTCTCTGGAAGAACCTCAAGAGGATTGTAAAGGGTTTTCTAAAGAGTCGCTCAAGCATTTCAATGCTGGTTGAAAATCGCGCAAGTACCACTCATGTCGCGCAAGTATACTTGCGCGACCAATACTTGCGCGCCGCCGCAGAACTTGCGCGCCTTTAAAGACTTGCGCGCCCCTAACTTTTTGGGTTCCCATCTTGCCCATTTTACCCCTCTTAAGCCATTTCACCTTTCCTGTTCAAGATTCAGTCTTCAAGATACTCTTCAAAGCCATTTATGGCATGATTTCTTTATTTGACATCCTTGTCTGAAAGGAATTCTGTGAAATATCTCTCAAAGTCTAGTGATTTAAATATCTTTATGTCACCAAAGATTGAGAGTTCATTCATTCAACCACATCCTTTAAAATGAGAGAATCCTTAACCTGGGTCTCCTTTTCAGGAATAATCCCCAGTTATAAAACCTTTGATCTGGGCATCCTCCTCAGGAGTAAGCCCCAAATCTTAATCCTTAACCTGGGTTTCCTTTTCAGGAATAAGACTCAGTCATAACCTTGGGCTTCCTTTTCAGGAATAAGCCCCAAGTCCCCTTATAACTTCTCTTAACCAGTCATAAATTACCTTTTGATTTGGGTTTCCTTTTCAGGAATAAAACCCAATCATAAGTCCCCTCCTAACTTAGTCATCCTCCTTAGGAGTAAGCCCCAAGATTAGAGTATTCAAATCTCCATGAAGCACATATAACTTTGTGGACCCTGTTCATGGATTTTCTCCCTAAAAGTAAATCCTAAACCTTCATCTATCTGGGCAGTCATCTATACATAAGCCCCAAACAAATTCTTATGATTGCATCTTTTTTGGCACAATTGTCTAAATTTTACCAATACCTCTTGTTTCTCACACCGAGCATGACTCACGTGAGCTTAGAGTGTAAAAGTAATTATGACATTCATCTTTGAGCCATCAATCATAAACATCATACTCCATAACTCGAACTACGTGGGTTCTGATTCCTTTTCCAAAAGAAAGGATACGTAGGTAGCCCATTTATGGGTTCGATCCCAACTTTGAAATAATCTCTATCCTTCTGAATGACGATAAACTTCAAGTGCCCCACTGAGTGGCTTTAAAACCAGCCTGGTCATCAAAATGACCAAGAGACTTTTATTTAAATGTTTTGAAGGATACCATTGACCAAGAATCTCTAAACAAATATAGATGATTCTATATTGATGAAGAACCTCAAAAACATATAAAAGATTCTCTAAATTTCTTGCATATTTAATCATTGATTGTTAAAACTAAAGGAAAGCTAATTTTATACTTGGTAATGTAATAAGGATTCACGAACTTAACTTAAATCTATAAAGAGAGTCCCGGAGTAGACAATAATTCCCCTCAAAAAGGTGTGATGAGTCCGACCTCCCATCCTCTCGACCAATGCAAATTCCCAAGCCTCATTAGCCTACAAGCTAATGAGCACCTGCCTTTGGAAAGTAGGTCCAAACGGATGTGGAATCATTGGATGTTTCCGGTTCTACGAACAAACCCGTTAGAAACCGATCGGAACGTTTGAATCTCCCGTCCAGGAGGTCATCCCCGGATTCCGCGCGAAACAAAAATGGTGAACCCGACGTGAATCCTTAACCAAATTAAAGTGATGTTCTTCTTATCTGTTAGGCCCCTTAGGCCAACAAGGCAATCATTGACATATGATCATCCAAAAGATGCAGTAGCCGGATTCATCTTGATTATGTCTGTTACATGGAACAGGCACTCTTTTTTCAAGATCTTCTGCAAAAATGGCTTTCCTTAAGTTCACCCCTGTGAATACTGCTGCTGTGAACACCTCTACTGTGAGGTCTGCTGCTGTGAAAACCAATGCTGCTACTCCTGCTGGAACGTCATCCGCTCTGAGGATGACATCACCAACTCAGCGTCTTCAACTCTGTGTTTCTAATGCACTGGTTAAGGAGTACCGTCGCAACGGTACTATCCCAACTCTGGAGGCCGCTCGTCAAGCCCTCCAAGTTAACAATTCTACCTGGTCGTCCAGACAACGGCGACCAACAATCAAGAAGCAGGCGGTGCTGACTACCGTCTCCAACCGTTTCGGGTCGTTATCCCCAGAACGCAATTTCCATTCACTCCCTTATTCCAAGGAAGTGAATGAGCAGGTCCCTCGGGGCCTTAATTCAAAAAGTCAGGAGTCCTTCTCAAGGGCTCCCATCAACAATCGCCGCCAGACTCGTGCGGTAGTGCGCCCTCAACATGATGAGGGTACCGACTCCAGGCATTCAGCTCAGGTTCCTCGAACCCGAGCAGGCAAGATGAACCGCCAGAGACGGAATCCGGTTAACAATAGGTAGGTTGTCATCCCTGCCATCTCCGGAGAAGTCCACCAACCTAACTTGGTGGCAAACAACGAGCAGGCACACACACCTGCCCGTTTTAATTCATCTGTCCAGCAGACTCGTCTGACAGCATCAAGCCGATCCCGCCAGGCAATTCCGGCGGAGTACCATAGTCAGGAACATACACCTGCTTATACATCATCAGTTAGTCAGCAGGCTCGTCTGACTACATATGATGGATATCTTCAACCGCGTTTGGCGAAGTGTAATCAGCAGGCACATACACCTGCTAATACTAATCAGGCCTACCAACAGTCTCGCTTGGTAGCGCACGGAGAAATCAGTCGGAAAGTCCCGACGACAAACAGGGGGCAGACTAAACTCTCTGCCTCCACACTTGAGTACTGTTAGGATTCACTAACAGGAAAAGGAGGACAGGAGCAGGCACATACACCTACTCCAAGCCCGGAATGGACGTATATCCCTGTTCCGGCGGCTGAAGTCACCAAACATATTTTGTCAATGGTGAAAGAGAAGAAGCAAATTCCTGCTCATATTCTGGATGCTTGTCAGGATATCATAACAACTTCAACATCATCTCAGGGACAGACACATAAATCTATCCCTAGCAGTGGAGTGACACATCAACAATTCACTCCGGAACAGACACACACATCTGTTCCAGTCCAAGAGGGTTATGGGGCATACTCCCCCATATCATATGGACAACCAAGTCAGGCACATACACCTGATTTGAGCGATGATCGTCAGCCTAACCTGACCATCTTTCCTGATCAGGCACATACACCTGCTTAGAGCAATCACTTTCGTCATCAAGTGGTTTCTAAAGCGAGTAAGAAGGCATCTAAGAAAAAGATCCGCCCAGCACAGTCAGGAGATCAAAGGCCAATCTATAACAAGGCCTTGCTCGATGCTGGAGTTCTTGAAGCCCTCAGACATTTATCTGTCGGAATTCAAGATTCTACTCCCTCAGTTCCCAATAACAGGAACATTAATTTTGAAGGTCTTCAACAGACACTTCCTCATGAAGACTTGCTTCATGAAAATTCGGTCAATCTTGAAGTTTCTTCTTCAGATGAGAGCCACAGGAACCCTCTGTGTGGTCAGAAGGCCAAGGAGCAAGAGATTTCATCTTTTGATGTAACCCATCATGACAGTCCTCCTCATGGTGATGAACTTCGCTGCGAAAGTCCTCTCCGCAGTAGTGATTCACGTTGTCTCGAAAATTCTTCAGAAGGCAATGTAGTGACGAGAAAGCCCTCCTATCTCGAGGCACTTGCAAACGTAAAACCAGTCATGTCTGATGCTTTACTATTGGCAGGTGAAACTCTTTCTCCATCAGAAGATAGCCTGGGGTTCAGGTTATTCTCCGAACCTTCCCTGGGTCATTCATCTTCCAACTTGAATAGTGATTCCTCTACCAATCTTGTTGAATCCGATGAAGCAACAAGGAAACACCAACTCTGGTCCAAACAGGTAGAAGAATCTTCATTTAATGATAAAGAGGAAATGCTGAACATGAGGAAAAAACTGGCAAAAGGTGAAGTACCAGTCATGTTTTGGCCTTTGGCTGATTCCCAGTACGACATTCCAAAGATGTTGACGGATGATGGAATCCATGATATTCGTCTCAACATATGGAAAACTCTTTGTCAATTAAAGAAGAAGGTATTATCTTACGATGAATATGAAAATCATCTTAAGATAATAGAAGGGTTACAACGCCAGATTGATTTGGCATCTCTATCAGTCTCTCGGTATCTGAAGGCTGAAAAGCAACAGAGAACCCTTCAACGTTCATGCCTTGGCGCACTAAGAAGATTGTGTCAGTTAATTTCCAATTCTCCATCTAATGTTCATATCAGAGGATGGGGTGTTCCCGGAGCACTACATTTCACAGTGATTTCCGGTCAGCAAAGCCCGCCGAAAATGGTCTCATGCAATGTTATTGCCCATGGTCGGCCACAGTCAATGGGCTTTGTTCATAATCAAAAGATTGCTCGAGAACAAGCTTCAACTAGTTCCTCTCAAAATCAAGTATATAGAGAACAGGTTGTTGAATTGCTCCTACATCAAGCAGGCGAGAATATTGCACAAGCCTCTCGTCTGGAGAAAACACGTCATCAAATGACAGAAGTTTCGGAAATCATCCAACGGTCTGTTGAACCAGGTGATAAAAGTGGATACAGGTTAATGCATCCAGCTAATTTCCGAACTAAGATTCGCAAGATCAAGAGAGATTTCAAAAAGATCTCAGACATAGCATGTCAAGAGACACCCCAGCTTGCCAGACTGGGGACTTCTCTAACCCAACCCTTAGAATCAACGAATGGGATTCGAGGAGTTGAGCGGAAGCAACAGGAACACCCCCAGTCCACCGGACTGGGGACTTTTTCAAATCTTCAATCCCTCCCTCAAAGAAAGTCAGTATTCTCTCGATTAGGGAATAAGCCTCAAGAGGAACGAAGAGCCAAGATGTCAGGAGATTCTCTCCAAGTGACAGTTCTCCAAGAAATTCCTGAGGGATCAAGTCAACGGAATGCCATGTCTCATCATGGACATAGAAGGAGACAATATCACAGAAATGCTGATAGAAAGGATTCCATGCAATATGCATCCATTAATGTCATCAATGCTGTTGCTGCTGATTCACCAGATGAGGCTCAATCAGAGGGATCAGACGAAGAGTTTCCTGCTCAAGAAGTCGCGCACACAGACCTAAATGAAGAAGGTGTGCGCACACGTAATCAAAGGCTTACCCAAAATCTGGGTATTCCTTCAAGTAACCCACTTCCCCCTCTCCGAAAAGGATCCAATAAGGGGAAAGGTAAGAATCAGGTTACTTCTCACCCTTCCTCTGAAGGAGGTCAATCGCTCTCATTAGAGCAAAGGTTTGCACAACAGGAGGAAGAAATGAAAGAATTAAGAAGGTTGAATACAGAACTACTTCAGAATAGTCTTCTTCTTAAGAATGCTGAAGTCCGACAGCCGAAGGAATTTGTTGTAACTACTGAGATGGATCAAGAATATCCTCCTCTGTCAGTACACCCACAGAGGTCTAATCCTACGGGTCTAACGCAACAACGGTTGGCAGCACTACCATCATTTGCGGCACCAACCACCACGTCTGTCCAAGCTCCATTCATTGCACCTACCCAAAACCAAGTTCAACCTGACGTTTCTCAAAAGGTAATAACTACTATTGAGTCATTAACAGCTCGGTTAGAAACTATGGAAGGGAAACGGGTGCAAGTTCAACCTGAAAAGAAAGTTTACCCCGAATGGGTAGATTCAATTTCTCCTCCATCCAGTTTTGGAAACCCTATTTTCCCTACTTTCAATGGATCAGGCGACCCTGAACAACATTTGACGCATTACGTATCTTGTTGTGATCCTATGATGGGAACTCCAGAGCAGCAAGAAGCAGTGAAACTCAGATGCTTCGTGCGAACCTTGCAAGGACCAGCTTTTGTCTGGTATACAAGCTTGAAATCCCGGTCAGTCATCAGATGGGAGGATCTTCGTCAAAAATTCCTTCTTCAGTTTAGCTCAACTTTGCCAAAAATGACAGTTTTCGATCTTACAAACTGCAAGCAAAGGGAGAATGAAAGAGTCTCTGATTTCATTGCTCGTTGGAAGGGATTAACGTATTCCTTGAGTTTATCACTCCCTCAGGAGGAATTGTTGCCAATCTGTGTGGCAAATTTGCGTGACGAATTACGCACGCCATTGATCACTGTGAAATACACAGGAGGGTTTCGAGACCTTACTTCAATCGCTCAACAGATTGAAGATTCCCTTATACAGGCTAAGGTTAAATCTCGTGTAATTCCATCATCTCCAGGAAGAAGAATGGGTAAAGCAGAAACTGCTACAGTTATGCTTAAACAGGCACCTGTACCTATTTCTACTTCAAAACCTTCATCTTCTCGAAGAGCTCCACCTCCTGAACGCCAACAACAAAGGCTATTTCGTCCAAATGATCCAAAAGATCAACGACGAAAACAATTTGAGGATATGAAGAGTAAAACATACTCTTTCCGAAGTGAGCAAGTTCCTGATTACTTCATTTCAGCTCTGGAAAATAATTTGGTTCAATTACCAGTGCCCAAGAGGCCAAACAAGGAAGGAGATGAAGACCGTCCCAATTATTGCCCCTTTCATCAAATGTTGGGGCATCCCATCCTAGAGTGTTTTGTCTTTAAAGACCTCCTGCAAAAGATGGTCGACTTGGGACAAGTCAAATTGAAAGGTTCTTCAGCTCATGTAGCGTGTATTACCGCTACAGATCCAGAAGAAGGAGGCGAGTGGCAGGAAGTCAAAAGCAAAACTGCAAAAAAATATGATGATTGGATGGTCAGAAAGACAATCAATCGGACCCATTCCATTTTGCGAACACAATTGAAGAATCCAATTGTGTCTCCTACAAAAGCCGCAGTAAAGCCTCCATCAAAGGACAAATCCTCAAAAGGGCAGCACAATTCAAAGAAGAAAGAGGAATCAGGAGAAGATGAGTATGCATCAAAGCCTAAATTGTCTTTGACTCTGGCAGATTTCATGCCATCTACTTCAAAGCCACGGGCACCATCCCACCAAACGGCACAGCCTAAACAGGCTAACCAGGCAGAGTCTTTATCAGACGAAGAGTTAATCTTTGGTTCTGTTAATATGATTCAATTAACAGATTCATATTTCAGTCTTGATAAGCCTGAATTCCCTGTATCAAATAAAGGAACCCGAGGAAGTTATAGAGGTTCAGGATATAGGGGAAGACGTGGATCTTTCCGAAGCCACTACTCTAATTCTACCCCTGCTAGCACTGTATACGCAGCAGAAACTCGTGGTAGAGCCCTTCAGCGAGCTCAAAAAGAACAAGCAAGTTCTTCTGCCAATGGCCAACTCAGCTTCGGCACAGTTATTTTGGAAGATCGATTAAATGTTCCATCTTCTTTATCTCAGCAAGTAAATGGATCTAATCAGTCTAATTTTCCAAAACCAAAGATGTTGCCAACTTCAATACAAGATGCATCAGCTTCCAAAGCATCTGCTTCCAAGGTACCTGCTAAACCGCATATTCCTATTGGGAAACGCAGGCCTCTAGATCAAAAGTATGATATATTGAAACACTTGGCCTAAGTACTAGCCAAATTATCAATTTTGGATGCTTTGAATCTATCAAAAGATCTTCGGGAAGCACTCATCGAAGCTTTGTCAAGTCCTCAGGAGTTTGAAGCTGAAATTGCTGTGGCTGAAATTTATCACATAGAGAATAATCCTGAAGAATGTCATGCAGTGATATCTTTTACTGATAAAGATGAAGATGATGTTGTGCATGGGCACATAAAACCTTTGTACTTATCTGGAAAAGTCAATGGTATAGATGTTCGAAGAGCTTTTATTGACAATGGTTCAGGAGTCAACCTCATGCCCATTCGTACACTTCGTCGATTGGGCCTCACAGAATCTGATTTATCTCCTTCTACCATGATGTTGCAAGGATATGATAAAAATGAACAAGAACCACTGGGAGAAGTTACGCTCAGAACTCAGTTTGGAGATCTTGTTTCCAATTCGGATTTCATGATTGTTGATCAAGACTCAGCTTTCAATATCTTGCTTGGAAGACCCTGGCTACATCAGCATGTAGTTATTCCTTCATCATACCATCAATGTCTCAAATACTGTTTCGATGGTCAAGTTGGAACATTGTATGGTGATAAGGCCCCGTTCAAGACATGTGAGTCTCAATACATTGAGGCGGAATTTTATCACATGAAAGGAAGAGAAAAATCTACAATGAAGGAAATTACCAAAGTTAATGCTCCATATGGTTTGGAAAAAATTCCAATAAATCCATTTTCACATGTGAGTACAGATTATGTGTTACCTATCATTCAAATTGACAAAATAGGCCCAAATCAAAATACTCTTATGGAAATATCCATAATGTCAATTACGGCAATCGAGCCAGACAACATGGGAGAAATTGGTAACTTACCAAGCAGTGATGAAAGCATAAGTGGTGACGTTTTCATTTCGTCTGCTGAAATCCAACAAGTCTATACTTCGCTAATCAGGCCAGAAGAAGTTATAGCAACACCAGAGGTGAATATTGATGTCGATTCTCAATCCATCATCTCCTCTTTAATTCCCAAAGAAGACCCTTTATCATCAATAGGGTCGGAAATGGAAGCTTCTTCTTCAAAATGTGAAAATTTTGACATCTCTTATGGTCATGAGAATTTCATTTTTTCATCTACTTTGCAAGTAGAAATGGAAGAAATAACACATGATGAAGAGGAAGAGGAAGATCTTAGAGATGCTCCTCCAGCATTTGAAAAGGGTATCTCTACCACTGTGGATGAACTCAGAGAAGTAAATCTGGGTACAGAGAAAGATCCACGCCCCACTTTAACTAGTGCGGCCATGACCCTTGAAGAACAAGAGATGTATATTTCTTTTCTAAAGCAAAATAAAGATATTTTTGCTTGGAATTATACAGAGATGCCTGGTCTTGATCCTGATGTTGCCACCCATCATTTGGGTTTGCCAAAAGAACATCGAGGATTCAAGCAAGCCGCGAGAAGAACACACCCAACCTATGCTTCCAAAATTGAGGCTGAAGTGGATAAGCTTATCAAAGCTAATTTCTTCAGAGAAGTTCAATATCCCAAGTGGTTGGCTAATATTGTCCCTTTAAAGAAGAAGAACGGACAAATTAGGGTTTGCATCGATTTTAGAGATCTTAATCGGTATTGTCCCAAAGATGATTTTCCAGTTCCGATTACAGAACTCTTAATTGATGCGACGGCTGGCTATGAAGTACTTTCTTTCATGGATGGATATTCTGGATATAATTAGATCCGAATGGCCCCAGAAGATGAGGAATATACAGCCTTCAGAGCTCCTCAAGGTGTGTTTTGTTACCGGGTGATGCCCTTTGGTTTAAAGAATGAAGGTGCAACATATCAACGCGCCATGCATCGTATCTTCAAACCTTTTCTAGGGAAATTTGTTGAATGCTATGTAGATGATTTGGTGGTTAAATCCAAACAACGTTTTGATCACTTGGCTGATTTGGAAATCATATTCCACAAGCTTCGACAACATAATTTGATGATGAACCCCTTAAAATGTGCTTTTGGGGTAACCTCAGGAAAATTCCTCGGCTTTGTTGTACGCCATCGTGGTATTGAAGTCGATCCTGAGAAGACCAAATCAATCCTTGGTATGTCACCTCCTCAGAATTTGAAAGAATTAAGAGGACTTCAAGGACACTTAGCCTATATTCGGCGTTTT
Source organism: Viscum album (assembly GCA_963277665.1). Taxonomy (NCBI): domain Eukaryota; kingdom Viridiplantae; phylum Streptophyta; class Magnoliopsida; order Santalales; family Viscaceae; genus Viscum; species Viscum album. Next base: position 550,448,418 of record OY728140.1, read on the forward strand.
ATCGCCAATTTGGCAGGCAAAAGTTTACCTTTTACCAAATTATTGAAGAAAGGAGTCACTTACCAGTGGACTAAAGAATGTCAAGAAGCATTTGATGTTCTCAAGAAATACCTCTTAAGTCCACCAGTACTCATGTCACCTGTTGAGGGTAGGCCTCTTATCCTCTATGTGACAGCTTTAGAGCGATCATTGGGTGCCTTTCTCGCTCAAAAGAATGATGCTGGGAATGAAAATAGTCTCTACTATCTTAGTAGAACTATGCTTGAAGCAAAAACCCGGTATTCGAGTATTGAAAAGTGCTGCCTAGCATTAATCATTGCAGTTCAGAAACTGAGACACTACCTGCAACATCACGAGGTCCAACTGGTATCTCATAATAATCCACTCAAATTCATCCTTAGTCGTCCAATGCTTACAGGACGTCTGGCAAGGTGGGCGGTTATTCTACAGTAGTTCGACATCCAGTATGTGTCTCAAAAGGCAATTAAGGGCCCAGCTCTGGATGATTTCCTGGCTGAACACCCTTCAGTGGAAGACACGTATTCAGATATCGAACTCCCTGATGAGGAAGTTTTTTCTATTCAGGAGAGTCCTCAAACATGGGAAATGTATTTTGATGGTGCTTCTAGAAGTCCAACAGGGAAGAAAATGGAAAATCCTAAATTCAACAATGTTGGTTTAGGAATTGTGCTCATTTCTCCAGATAAGGCAGTGTTACCTTATTCCTTTTTGTTGTGGGAAGGTGGTACCAATAATGAAGCTGAATACCAAGCTCTCATTACAGGCTTGGAGTTAGCGCTTCAAGCACAAGTGAATCACTTAAAGGTGAAAGGTGATTCTGACCTGGTAATCAAACAAATCAATGGGGATTATGCCATCAGAAAAGAAGAATTAATCCCTTTGTATGATTATGTCAGAGAGTTAATGTCGGAATTCCCTTCAGAACCGACATTTTCTTATGTCCCAAGATCACAAAATGCTCAAGCTGATGCACTGGCTAATATAGCCACAGCTTTATAAAATCCAAATCGGGACGAGACAACCATCTGTATTGCCCACCGTCGTGCAATTTCACCTTATGTTCAAGTCAGAACAGAGGAAATTAATGAAATTAGTCCCATTCCTGAACCGTATGGTCATACAACAGGATGTATGTCACCTATCAAGGAATATCTTCAAAATGGAACACTTCCACCTGATAGAGCCGAGAAAGAACAAATTCGGCGACGTGTGGTCAATTTTACTCTTTATGATGGTCCAAACCACCTCGAGAAAATTCTCTACAAACGTGGTTTTGATGGAGTTCTCTTCAGATGTATTGATGGTGAAGAGACAATGGCTGTCATAAAAGAAGTGCATGCAGGAGTCTGTGGTGCCCACCAGTCTGGACATAGACTGTCTGATCAAATTCGAAGGCTTGGATACTTCTGGCCTTCAATGATACAAGATTGTGTTAATTTCAAAAAGAAGTGTCATTCATGCCAAGTATATGCCAACTTCATTCATCAACCTCCAGAGTTGCTTCATACAACTAAATACTCATGGCCATTTTCCACATGGGGAATGGATGTGGTGGGACCTTACCCTTCAGCTACGGCCAAGCAGTTTAAGTACATTCTTACTGCTACTGATTTCTTTTCCAAATGGGCAGAGGCAGTACCTCTCAAAGAAGTCAGTTCTAAATGCATAGTTAGCTTCATCAAGTCTAACATCATTTCTATATTTGGTGTCCCTCATACCATATTGACGGACAACGGTACCAACTTCTGTTCTTCTGAGGTAAAGAAATTGTATCAAGAATACAACATTAAGTCCAACCATTCATCTCGATATCATGCAGCGACTAATGGCCAGATAGAGGCCTTCAACAAGACTCTTTCAAATATACTGCAAAAGATGGTAGATAAAGATAAGAGGTCATGGCCTGATAAACTCTATCATGCTTTATGGGCTTATCGGACTACCACTCGCAATGCAACGCGGTCTACTCCATATTCATTGGTATATGGAACAGAAGCAGTCTTGCCAATTGAAGTTCAATTGCCCTCACTCAGAATAGCCATTTGTGATCAGTTATCAACAGATGAGCAATCCCAAAAACGGTTGAATGAATTGGAACAGTTAGATGAGAAGAGATTGTGCACTTTTCACCACTTGGAAATCTATCAGAATCGGATAGCACGAGCTTTTAACAAAAAAGTTCATCTTCGTTCATTCATTCAGGGAGAATTGGTATTGGTTCTCAGAACACCAATGATACCAGGAAAGAAGCCTCCCAAGCTTGAACCAAAATGGGAAGGACCTTATTCAATATATAAGGTCTACTCCAATGGAGCGTATTCTCTGATCTCAATGGATGGAGAACACATCACGACTCCAACTAATGCCAGATTTCTGAAGAAGTATTTTGTATAAACACAAAATATTGTTCCCAGAACCAAGGCTCTTACATTTTGGTTCATACAGCAATGGTCCAGTATGACCTTAAACTGCAACTTCGTCCAACATGACGTTAAACTGTGTTACCTTCAATGTCCGAGATGACATTAAACTATATTTTGTCCAAGATGACATTAAACTATATTGTGTCCTAGCAACATGACATTAAAATGTGTGGCACTTTCATCGTCCAGCATGACGTTAAACTGTAAAAAGTCCCCAGAACCGATATCCTCATATTGGTTCACCTTAGTCCTAGCTACATGACTTTAAACTGTACAGCACCAGTTCGTCCTTGCTATATGACGTTAAACTATACAACAATGGTCCAGTATGACTTTAAACTGCAACTTCGTCCCACACGACATTAAACTATGAAAAAGTTCCCTAAACCGTCCAGTATGACCTTAAACTGCATCATCCCTGGTCCATGTATATGACCATAAACTATTTGCAAATCCCTTATGTCCAGCAAGACGTTAAACTGTGACGTCCTAAATTACATTACGCTAAACTGTATAAAAGTCCCTCACGTCCAGAAAGACGTTAAACTATATAATCTCAAAAGTCCAGTATGACATTAAAACTGCACCATTCACGGTCCATGCATATGACCTTAAAATATTCGCACCTTCGTCCGAAATGACGTTAAAATGATACACTCTTTTGTCCTTACTGCATGACATTAAACTGCACAGTCCCCCTTTCGTCCAATATGACGTTAAACTATTTTATCCCCATCGTCCTAACTACATGACACTAAACTGTACAGAAAATCCTTGATAGGTCCTACATGACATTAAACTGTATTTTGTCCCTGCTACATGACACTAAACTGTGCAGCACCAATAGTCCTAACTGCAAGACTTTAAACTGCATAGTCCCCTTTTTTATGTCCTACATGACATTAAACTGTACATCGTTAAGGTTGTTATTACCTCTTGTTTCTCACACCGAGTATGACTCACATGAGCTTAGAGCGAACATCAACCATAACACTCCCTTTGGTCCACTAACCATGTGTAAGTCCCAACAATATTTTTTATTAGATCATTGTCCACAAGAACAACTTGATCATTGATTCATCCTTTAATTGAACTACACGGACTTTGATCCTTGCCCTCCAGGCTGGGTATGTAGGCAACCTCCCAAAGGTTCAAGCCCAAAAAAAATCTCTTGACATCGGTTCACCACCATCTCATATGATGATGATTTGTGAAACCACCCCTGGAATCAATATCTTTACATTGATTCACTTTCATCCTTGGTATATGACGTTAAACTATACAACACTTTTGTCCGGTACGACAATAAAATACAATATTCTTTGATTTCCTCATTTGAGAAGGAACCATTATTAACATTGATTCTTTTTCAATCATGGTTTTCATTTTCAAAAGACTACGTACATACATGGTAATGCTTAAACTTTTTATCTTAGGTTAAAACCATCATTGCACTAAAGTCCCCTTTCACCCTTCACATGTACGAACCAAATTTGTACAAAGGGTAGTTCTAGAACTACGTGGACTTGATTCCCATCCTTATGGGATACGTAGGAACATTCGAGTGTCCCTCGAATCCAGTCCCAAGTCTTTTGGGCCTAACCCCAAATTTCACTTTCAGTCCCTTGGCTGAAAAGTCTTCATGAAAACACACACTGTGTATTCATTATTATGGTCCGAATTATATGACCTTAAACTAAGATCACTCATACTTTCGTCCTGCACGATGTTAAACTACATTTCAAGAACTATGTATGGCTTGATTCTCATTCTTATGAGATACGTAGTGAAGTCCAAAATTTCAATTTAGGACCCAGCCACAACATGATTATGGTTTTCATTGACCTATGTATCTCTATATACATTGGACAATACCCATCTTTATGTGTTATAATCCTAACCATAAATATTTTCAGATCTTCATAACCCTTTTCATGACTTCTAGTCACAAAAATGTCAAACTTCTGAGAATTCTTTTGCCTGACTATGCAGCACGTGCCCATAGGTGGCCTTGCATAAACAGTCCACATAACAGACTTGTCAGCCAAAAGATGCTATTTTATTTAACTATGCAGCCAATGCCCATAGGTGGCCCTGCATATTTCAACCCCATAACGGGTTTTGTTAAATAATAGTAACTTTATTCTTGGGAAGAATGCCTCTTTTGTCCTTATTTGTCTTAAACGACAGTATGTAGGGATCCTCAAAAATAGCCATCGTTAACATATTTGTCCCATATCCTTTTTCATGATCTGAAATTATTCAAGTCTATGGTTTATTCTTCTTCCCTACGTTTGGGTCAAACCTTCGTAGGAGTGATATTCATCCAGTTCTTCGATATTCTTGTTTGGAAATATCTTCTCCATATTCAAGTACCTCTTTCCATACAACAAACTCTATGCTTTAGAAAATTTGAATCTCCATAAACTTTCACTGGCTTTTAGCACTAGGAAAGTAAATTTCTGGGAGTTCTTTTGCCTGACTATGCAGCACGTGCCCATAGGTGGCCTTGCATAAACAGTCCACATAACAGACTTGTCAGCCAAAAAGATGCTATTTTATTTGACTATGCAGCCAATGCCCATAGGTGGCCCTGCATATTTCAACCCCCTAACGGGTTTTGTTAAATAATAGTAACTTCATTTTTGGAAACTACTTCTTCTAATGCCTTTTAGCTCTTTTTTTCATATCATTCCTCAGATTCAAATATTCTTAAGCCATAGTTTACATTTTTTCCCTCATACTTGAGTATGGTAAATATGTTTTCAGATAAATTGTCAAGGAATTGAATCCATTTTAATCCATTTTCGGTCAAAGCTATTTCGACCTTAAACATTAGCCACTTTATGTCCGGCGTGCATGACTTTAAACTGCCCACACAAAAGACAAAGGAACTCTGAATAAAAGTCAAGTTCCGGCTCACTAAATATACATTTTTTGTATGATTTAGTTAATATTGAGCAGTTAAAAGGTTCAAAGTTTGTAGGGTTATTTGTAATAATCCTAGTAAAAATCAAACTATGCTTACTATGCCCATTGGCTTAAGTAAATTTGAAGCAGGTAATGGAAGAATGCAGGTACAAATGATTGAAGACAAAAGTGTTTTTCATTGATACACAAGAGTTAGAAGGACATCCACAGACTGGAGTCTCTTCTCTTCTTTCAAGAATTACAAGAGGATTTCAACATAACACTTCATTTGATTTACGGCATCCCGATCTTCATTAGAAACCACCTAGAATTCATTCATTCAACTGGATACAATAAGAGATGCAGTGATACCAGCTCTTCTTGGAACAATTGTAAAAGGATGTTCTTGAGTGCGGTTTGAGAAAAATTTTCTGCTGATCAAACAGTGACTCTGTTTCTGTCCAAGAGACTTGGAAGATGGATACGTGGATTTGAGAATGGAGCATTGGAAGTAAAGAGCCATTTGGAGAGAGTACTCTTTTCAGATATTGCTCTAATACCATGTTTGTCTTCTCTCCACCAACCGGCAGTGGAAAACATTTCAGCCCATGGGTTTGCCATTTTCATATCTGCAAGGGAATGACATGGAGGAAGAATTTGAAAGTTCACACCATTGTTGTTACTCTTAATGCACAGCATAACCGAAATAGAGAAGTAGCAGTGCAGCTGCATCTCAGGTGTATAATTGTTTGCATTTGGAACATTGACTCCTTGCAGATGACCATGAACACACAGAGACAGGTAGATGCTCTGTGGGAAATTAAGATGATATTTCTTCAAATACTTATCCAAATCTGGGAAAGTGCTATCGCAGATATCATAGTAATCATGGCCAATAATGTTCATCATGTCATCAATCCGCTTGCTAGCCAGTTCATCAGCCGTTTCAATTCCCTTGGGAACCACTGAATCTGCACAAAAGATGAATAAACTAACTCTTAAATGGGTTTATTTTCATAAAATTTGTAAAGAAATTTGGAAAAATGGCTAAGGCATTTAAGTCGCGCAAGTCTAAACATGGCGCGCAAGTATTCGTGTGTCGCGCTAGTTTTTGACACACAAGTATAAACCACGCAAGTACAAATACCTTTACAGTGGCGTGACATCGAGGAAAACACTAGAAAACAGAGCAACCTGCGCGGTCAAGGTGACCTGCGCGGCGAGAGCTCGAGAAGGGATGATGTCCGGAAATCCGGATACATGTACGGAGAGGAGGCCGTGTATTTATAGGCTCGGAAGCCTACCTGCGCGCCGTACCCAGAGCACTTAAGGCCTGCGCGACGCAAACTTGCGCGCCACCCTTTGCATACTGAAAACTTGCGCGCCTCCCTTTTCCTTTGGAAGGATTCGATTTCCTCAGAGTCAAACCCTCATTTCTCTCCGGATCCAACTCTGAGGGGGGACTTTTGTTGACGCTCCTTTCGTCACAGAATCTAAAGATCGGAAAAGGGAATATCTCAGCTGAAAGTGATTCATCCTTTGAAGAAAACATCAAAAATCGACAAAGGCATGAACAAAGGATCAACAGCAAATCCACCGCGCAAGTGATACCACTGCCACGCAAGTATACTTTTGTGGCTACCTTGGTCGCGCAGATGACTTGCGCGACCTAATTGGTAACCGCCCTGGGTCTTCTTTTGCCTATAAATAGACCCTGTGGGCCCCCCATTCGGGAGGATCTTTTTTCAGAAACTCAGATTGAAGCTCCTGACGCCCAAGTCTCTTCTCAAAGCTTCCAGAACACTTCTATGGTAATTTCTTACCTAGAACGGAAGATCTAAAGAGAAGAAGGAAGGCCTAAGTGTTGAAACTTATCAAACACTTGCGCGCCGACTTAATTCCTTCAATATAACTTGCGCGTCCCTTCTCTGGAAGAACCTCAAGAGGATTGTAAAGGGTTTTCTAAAGAGTCGCTCAAGCATTTCAATGCTGGTTGAAAATCGCGCAAGTACCACTCATGTCGCGCAAGTATACTTGCGCGACCAATACTTGCGCGCCGCCGCAGAACTTGCGCGCCTTTAAAGACTTGCGCGCCCCTAACTTTTTGGGTGCCCATCTTGCCCATTTTACCCCTCTTAAGCCATTTCACCTTTCCTGTTCAAGATTCAGTCTTCAAGATACTCTTCAAAGCCATTTATGGCATGCTTTCTTGATTTGACATCCTTGTCTGAAAGGAATTCTGTGAAATATCTCTCAAAGTCTAGTGATTTAAATATCTTTATGTCACCAAAGATTGAGAGTTCATTCATTCAACCTCATCCTTTAAAATGAGAGAATCCTTAACCTGGGTCTCCTTTTCAGGAATAATCCCCAGTTATAAAACCTTTGATCTGGGCATCCTCCTCAGGAGTAAGCCCCAAATCTTAATCCTTAACCTGGGTTTCCTTTTCAGGAATAAGACTCAGTCATAACCTTGGGCTTCCTTTTCAGGAATAAGCCCCAAGTCCCCTTAAAACTTCTCTTAACAAGTCATAAATTACCTTTTGATTTGGGTTTCCTTTTCAGGAATAAAACCCAATCATAAGTCCCCTCCTAACTTGGGAATCCTCCTTAGGAGTAAGCCCCAAGATTAGAGTATTCAAATCTCCATGAAGCACATATAACTTTGTGGACCCTGTTCATGGATTTTCTCCCTAAAAGTAAATCCTAAACCTTCATCTATCTGGGCAGTCATCTATACATAATCCCCAAACAAATTCTTATGATTGCATCTTTTTTGGCACAATTGTCTAAATTTTACCAATACCTCTTGTTTCTCACACCGAGCATGACTCACGTGAGCTTAGAGTGTAAAAGTAATTATGACATTCATCTTTGAGCCATCAATCATAAACATCATACTCCATAACTCGAACTACGTGGGTTCTGATTCCTTTTCCAAAAGAAAGGATACGTAGGTAGCCCATTTATGGGTTCGATCCCAACTTTGAAATAATCTCTGTCCTTCTGAATGATGATAAACTTCAAGTGCCCCACTGAGTGGCTTTAAAACCAGCCTGGTCATCAAAATGACCAAGAGACTTTTATATAAATGTTTTGAAGGATACCATTGACCAAGAATCTCTAAACAAATATAGATGATTCTATATTGATGAAGAACCTCGAATACATATAAAAGATTCTCTAAATTTCTTGCATATTTAATCATTGATTGTTAAAACTAAAGGAAAGCTCATTTTATACTTGGTAATGTAATAAGGATTCACGAACTTAACTTAAATCTATAAAGAGAGTCCCGGAGTAGACAATAATTCCCCTCAAAAAGGTGTGATGAGTCCGACCTCCCATCCTCTCGACCAATGCAAATTCCCAAGCCTCATTAGCCCACAAGCTAATGAGCACCTGCCTTTGGAAAGTAGGTCCAAACGGATGTGGAATCATTGGATGTTTCCGGTTCTACGAACAAACCCGTTAGAAACCGATCGGAACGTTTGAATCTCCCGTCTAGGAGGTCATCCCCGGATTCCGCGCGAAACAATGACATATTAAGAAAGGAAAAGTGTTTTTGAAGAAGAAATGATATTTTCCTCAAGAATTCATTTCAAGTGTTTTATCAAAATTATTTTCCATATAAGATAATATAGGGTTATGTTTTTATCCCTATTATTACATTGATTTTATTATGTTGTGATGAAAGTATTTTTATGAATTCTATTATCTTATATGAATTGTTTTATGATGTCATGTTGTTTAAGAATCCCATTTTTATTACATGGGTTATGAAATGATGTATGATTTATGATTTTGTGGCACACATAAGAATGGTATCATTATGAGATGGGTGGGACCTATATCTCCATCCAATGCATTGGGTATAGATTTTATATCGTATGAGATAGACATGGATGGAATGGTAGGTTATACCAGTTCAGTGAAACAGGACTGAAACGAGGGTGACTCGGTTCAGAAAGGGACTTTTTCCACTAAGATAGTCTTGGAAATGAGTCTTGACTAACAAGAAATAATTCTCTATGATTATGTGTGCATGCCACAAAGTTTAATGTTTTATGTTATGATTACTGTGATTACATTTCACTGCCATGAGTTATTCCAGGTTATGAAATTATGATCTCTTTTACAGGTTAAGATTTCCAAAAGTTATGTTCTTATGTATGTGATGTGATTGATATTTCTTTTGTTTACCCTTACTGAGAATTTGAGCTCACCCTTTTATGTTTTCTTTTCCCCAGGATATAAAGAAAGGTTTTAGGTATAATAAAAAGGATGATCTTTATGGGAGATGTTGAAGATCTTTCACCAGGATTAGAGGATTATATTCTGAGTTTCCAAAGACACTAAACTATTACGGTCCTTGTGTGTGAGTTTTTGTTATGTACTAAGTATTCCGCAAATGTAATGTAATGTCAATGTACGTCGAGCTTCGGGTCTCTACCTGTGTCAAATGATTTTGTGGGTAGTTTTATCACTGACATGTGATGGGTGTTATATGTTATTTATGGGTAGAGACCATATCATTTCTGGAGGATCCAGTATATACCTTGATGGGAAATATGAGATGCGTTCGGAGATGAGGGGCTAGGTATCAAGAGACTATATCATTTGGATCAGTCAATGAGATGTGTGATTGTCCATGGTCTCTGTGAGATTCTACAAGTGTGTGAAAGTGTCTTATTATGATTGTCAATGAACCCAGTGGGAGAGAAAAACCTGGATGCCTTTCCCCAACATGATCGATATGGAATTATCTAAACTATAATAGTTGTGATAGATTATTCATGTGGGTGAAGTAGGACCCTTCTTTCAGTAGGACTGGGTTGTGATATTATACCTTACCTTGGTGTGGCGTTTCTTGTGATAGTGGAACTCCCCAAGTGAGATGAAGTGGTCAAGGTATAGTAAATGACTTGGATTCTAGAACCAATTTATATTTATAAATTAATGGTCCACCATTTGGAAATAGGATTACACCTTGTTCCTTTGGGTATTTGGTCGAAGTATTAGACAACGATAACCCTGAGTCTCCATGTAAATACTAGTTAAGATCTTAATGAAACGAGGTGAAGAGGTGGAACATAGAATGGTTAGTATGATTAGGTTTTGGGGTGGCTTGGATATCAATAAATAAATCTACCCACATGGAGTCATTATTTCCTAGTTAAAACACATCTTTTATGTGAAACTATTACATGTTAATCTATCTATATCTTTTTTTGTACACGTATATGATTTTTTTATCAAGGGTCAATGTGGTGAAAAAAACTGATATATATTTCTAAACCCCTAAATGTGAATTATAGTGTGCATGAAAATATTATTTCTGGTTTCAGGTTGAGAAAATGTAGGGTAAGGTATCACGCTAGAGAAGCTCGTTGAGTATTCAGATACGAGGAATTTTGTGGATCTGGGATGGGAGTGGGTCTAATATTTGTATATTAATACGTTAGTCTTTTATAACAGATAAATTTCAAAATCACCTGACTTATGACTGTATGTTTATGTATGATATATTTTTTTATACCATCATGTTTGTTTATTTTTCTTACATTGATTCTATGATCATTTTTCAGAATTTTAATTTTGTTTTTGACACTAGTTTAAAGGATTTGTATCAAAATAATATGGATTAGTTATATGATTCTAACCAACAGCCTCCATACTATGAGGATGTTCCCTTGAGGTAACATAGACTTCTGGATTAAATGGGAGTTCAGGGATCAGGTGTTACAACTAGACTCACCCCTTTCTCGTATAAAAAAATGTGGTTTCTATTTAATTTTGTAGTTCTTGATGATTTCATTATAGGATTATGTAATAGTGTGGGGATAGAGCTATGGATCTAGAAAAAAATATTATTATATAAGATGATATAATATAAAATTATTGTGATCTAAACCCGGGGGAATTTTATTTCGTATATATATATATATATATTATGAATATAAATGAGTGTGAAAACCATTATTTTATTATATATTGTTGTAGATATTATTATTTTAATCCGTTTTTTGTTTGATGAATTATTTAATCTTTTTAATTTAATATTATACATTTTTGGATTCTCTCTTAGATAGCTATTTTATTTCCATTGGTTTGGTCATTTCAATTATATAGATAGTGTATGCTAAATTTTTTGTTTATTTATTCAAGTCACATATGATCTATTTTGGTTGTCATATTCTCCTTAAGATTTATTAGATCATAAATTATAGTCAACATACTATATTATATAGGGACGGGTTCTTGGGGAAACACAGAAACTTTATATCAGTTACTATTTTGGTAGACCATTCATGGGAGTTTCATAGAGTGTTTATAATTAGTGAAAAATATACTAAAAGAACATGTGTGGTTTTTTGAAGGAAAATATTAATATGATTTGTGTTTTTAGCACATAGGTGGGTAAATATATGGGATAAAAATTGTTTTCATGGAGAATAGACATTCCTTTATTATTAATACATGAGTGATATGTTGTATATAATCGTGTCTTGGTTAGTTGGTGAGGATGTTTTCTTCTAAAATGTAATAAAATTTAAATTTTAAAATTAAATTATTAATGAAATATATTAGGAATACATAAAAATAATCCATTCATTATGTCTAGAAAGATATAAAATATATTACCATACCCAACCCTATTTTAATGTGTTATATTTTATTCCCAATATAATTGAAAATTAGTTATTTTATAAAAAAATTCCATGATATCCATAAAGTACAACTAATAATACATTTTAAAAATGCAACCTACTAGTGGAGGATTGTAAATTATTATCTATAACTATTTCTGTGCACCACTGAACATCAACTACCTTATAAAATCAATAGATTCCATGATTCACTCATATATCTCCAACAATAATTCCTAAAATTATTAATTTTTTCATTATATACTAATCCCAGAAATCACTATTTGGATATCAAAAAAAAATCCAGAATTTTATAAACCTAAAAATCCTATTATACTGGGGGGGTGCCTCATTTCATTAAATTCATTAAAATATGTCCTTCCCACAAATTGTTATAAAAATCCCCTTAGATTTTTTCCTCTAAAGGTTACCAATATGAAAATTTTATTAAATGATCAATGAAATTTAATTTAAAATTCTTAAATTTCAAAATGAAATGATTAAATACATATATTATTCTTAATTATTTTTCATAATTAATTTGTATCTCTAAATAATTCACATTTTTTTATTTTTATAATAAATCATGTTTTGTGTGAAATGTGGGAACTCATAGAAGGGGATTTTTGGGTGACTGAACCCTATTACAAGAGACATAAACAGTGCTGTTTTTGGGATTCCTAAAATAAAACGCACAAGGTACAAAATTCTAGATACAAAATAAATCAAAAACAAAATAAAAAATTCAAAAGAATCATAGATGGGTCAGTCCCCCGTGAGAAATGTATATGATAAAATGGGAGTCTCTATCTAGGATATGAAATCAATTGTAGGTCCCCAATATGATATGCTCATCATGTCAAACATGAATTTTCTTTTGTCCCCTATATCCTTAGTAACTTGAATAATGCATCAACTGAGTCTCACTAACAAAGAGGATGACCATTTAGTGAAGTCACACCATTATCTTATAGTCACCACTATTAGAGAAAGAGTTTTCCAACTATATCATTAAAGACTACATAGACCTTGCCACTATTAATCTATAAGAAAAAATATATATACATCATATAAATAACAATCATATCAATTCCTAATAGATTCCAATATAAAATAAGGAAAAAATATGGAAACCATTTGAAAATTACATAAGTGCACTAGATCTATTGTTAAAGATGTAAAATAATCCATGAAATGAATACACTGGTAGGAGTAGCAATTTCCTCTCATATAATAATTAGTAACTCAACATGAAATATCAATACCATCTATGGCTACAACCATTATATCACACAACACATCAAAGGAAGAAGATAACACCATTTTTTTCTTATCTGATAAATATTCTAAGAGTAGTTCATAGGGATAACACCATGTAAAACATGTATAGGGAAGGAGAACCCAAAGATAATTATAGCCACCTAATTAAGCTATTATGTAATCCAAAAATAGGGAACCTAAAAAATAATGACTAGTGGATTGAGATGAAAAACACTAACAAAAAAACTAAAAAAATGATATAAACCTTGATAGACACTAAAACAAACACTCCACTACTTAATAAAAGATATTTATAAAGAATCTAAGATAATTTGGTTTAGTTATATAGAACAGTTCCACGTTTTTATGGAATTAATTCAAATAAACCCATAATTTATCAAAAATAATAGAACATGAAGCCACCTAGAGCATCAAAAACTAATGGAGGTACTTTCTATGAATCAATAAATAAAATTTGTTACAACATATCAATTGGAATAAATAAATTATTTCTAGATATAGAGTATAGGATCAAGACCATAATATGGATGAAATAATGATATCGGTGATAATCTATATAGAAAATCCAAACATTGACCTTACTAAGAATAGGGGGACCAAATACAAACCAAAATGAAGGAATAACAAAAATAATTAAAGACCATTAAATTAATATTGAAACCATGAAGAGGATCATAAATCTTATCTAGAATATTTTCACCATTTTATCGGGTAAAAACCCTATACAGAACCTAATATGAGAGAACATAAAGAGTGGTGTGATGTCCAAAACATCAATTCATTAGATACAAATTTTACATTTTCATTAATGCATAACCTTTCCCAATTTTCCTAGAGTGTTATGGGTCAGAATACTGATCCTGATAAATATCATCTAGTAAATATTTTAAGTATTGTTATTTCATAGTAGATATACTCTCCTATAATAATGAATACCCTCAATAAGAATGAGTGTATTGATATATGATCTTCAACTTTATTTCCTATAGTGGTATCCTTGGATATTATTGAAAATATTAATTAATTAGTCAGTTAACAAAAATCCAATTATATGATTAGAAAATTGTTACACAAATAATATTTGATTCCCCAAAAAGTTAATATGTTTTGTACTATGTGGAAATTTTAACATGTGTCAGGATTAATGATGTTATATGCGCCATATATATTTTCTCCATTCATACCCTAAAAATTTAATTTATATTCTATGTTCATATGAAGTATCATTATATCATTATGATATTAAATAACCATTACATACTCATCTCTCTAATATTATACACATCAAATATATGTTATAGGTTAACAAAAAATGAAATTTGATCATATAAAATATTTAATAACTGTATTTTTTTATACTAAATAATGTTTACTACTTTAGTATATGAATGATAATATTATTTTTATTGTATAAAAATCTTAGACTTGGGATTCATGATACTAAAAATTATCCCCAATAATTCCCCAAGACATCAAAATTTCCTAAAATGTTCACTAATTCAATTACCGTTATCAATCAAATCAATATGTACACTCTTCTCAATCTAACGTGATAGTGATAAACAAGGTAATTATTTGACACCGTGTCTACCTAAATTGAAAAAAATAGCGTATCCAGAAGAAAAAATATCACCTGTATGTATTGATATATTTCATCTATTATTTTTAAAAATAAAATGAAACATAAAAATATTATAATTAAATAATAAATTTATATTTATATGTTTTTAAAAACATAGTAAAATATAAAGACATAAACAAATAAATACAAGTAAATATGATTAATAAATTTTTAATAAAAATTTGTAATTATTGATGTGTAACAATTCTAGTCTTTGAATTTATTTTAGAATGTCTAAATTAAAAAATTTATCTTTTTTAAATGATATAATTTCATCTGTTATTATTTGTAAATAACACACACACACACACAGATATATATGTTTTTATATATGTATATTTATTAATTTCATCTAAAAAATATAATTGATTCATTTTTTAACATTATTAATATTTTTATCATGACTGTTTTTTATTTATTAATTGATTTTTAGATAACATAATTTGATAAAAATATATTCAAATAGATAAAAATTACAATAACATTTATGATATGTGTTTTATATTAGTGTATTTTTTATTTCATATCATATCATTGTGATCAATCTATATATAATGAATTAAATCCACTTATTTTTTATGATTTTACAATGTTATTTGTATTATAGTTAATGATATCTCAAAAAAATCAATAAACACTTCTTCATTTCCATCAAAAAGTTTATTTTTTGTTTACTAAAAATAAATCAATCTATCATTTAAATTGTTAAAAATAAAAAATAAATTCTTTTTTTCCAAAATACATATATCATAATTTTAACGTAATTTTTTAGGCCTACTAAGTTATATAAAAATGTTTCATGCTTAACACCATTATAATAGTCAACCCATTTACATTAGAATAATTACAATCAAAATTTCAAAAAATAAATCTCCCATATATCATTAATGACTAAAAAATATGAAATTTATATTGAGATAATTTTTATATTTTTATCACTTAAAAAGGAATTTCTTCAAAAATGAACATTGTGATAAAATTTTTAACAATGCATTTTTAGTTTTTGTATTTTTTTTTGCAATATTGGATATTCAAAAATTTCTTATCATCCTATACTTTTTTTACGACATTTTGATTTTTGAATAAACATTTATAATGATGTATTGTAGGGAGATACCAAATTTAAATTGCATGAGGTGTAGTAACTATCATAAAAAATGAATTGAGAAGATATATTTCTATAATTTTATATCAACTAGTATCACATTTAGTATATTCTGTAAGATATTCATATTATTATTTTTAGAATACAATAGTATTATTGCATGAATGATTCTTATTCAAACCAAACCCTATCAATCATATTAATTTTTTGAAACATAATTTGAATGTGTAAGATCAAAACTTATAAAATTATAAATTCTATTAATTCGAAGTATTTTTTGAAACTAATATTAATCTCTTCATTTCATGATTTTATGATAAATAATATCAATAGTGCAGATATGATTATGAAATTAATAGTGTTTATATATAATGATTAATTATTATCATCTAATAATCTCTCAATTATTAGTGTAATGTAAATGATTTTCATTTCAAACACAATAATTAATTAATCAATTTGATATGAAACTTCTATATGAACATCTTTATTTGGAGACATCCATGATTTTAATATTTCACCAAGAAAAATAAAAGGAATATCTCATATGAAAATCATTTAAAAATAAATTATTATTTATATCCATGGGTCATAATATTTTTTATATTTAATCATTTCATGCATTGGAAAAAATCAATTTTGTATTTTTATCAATTTGATTATTAATTTCTAATAATTTTTAAATTCTTTTATCATATTTATTCAATTTCCTTTCAATTTAATCTTAACATGATTCGTTATAACTGTAAAAATAATATTATTATTAATTTATGATATCATTTAATTTAAAATTTAATTATATATTTTTTTATAATATATTTTATTTTTATAATGTAAAATAAATATATAGTAGTTTATAATTTGATATACATTGAAAATAAAAGTATTTTTATTTCATCACCTATGAAATTGGAAATTTAGAAATATTTTCATATATGTTAAAATTTAATATTATATTTATTGATTAATTATAAATCAATATTTAAAAAATCAATGTAATCAAATATTTAAATATATTTAAATATGAAAATATATTATATATTTTTTAATAATAATATTTGAAAATTTCTATAGCCACTGTAAAACCTATAAATCCCAACTATGATAAAAAAAATTCAATGCATGGGGGAGTTGCATACATGAATATAGAACACACCCCATACATTATACGTATGAATCGGAGTATACATTTCATAAAAAAGAATATGTTAATGGTTTTCCATATTAATGATTTCATTTATAGATAGAGAATTACATACTTGATTGAAATCCATTTACACTTGTTATATGTGTTATTAAATATTATTAATGATCCTAAAACATTCAGTAAAATATATGATAATATTGTATGAAAAAATATGAGATCAATTTTTTTATGGTAACCACAATAATTGAGTCACCCAATATTTACAACATTTTCTGTCCACGTTTTCTTTAATACCATATAACATGAATCACCCTTAAATATATGATTTAAATGTGATATTTTAATAATAAGGAAATAAATTTTTTGTATTGAAATCCAGTTATAAATATATTTCTAAATTAATTAAAAAATCTTAATTAATATATTTTTTGGATTTATTCATGAAGAGGTTAATGTTTCATTTTTAATCTATAAGTTGGATAACATAGTAGATAGTTTTTTAAAATTGATTTATCGATTATTCAACATTATAGTAGAGTTATTAATAATATTAATATAATTATTATTTCATAACATTTAATATAAATTTTAAATAATATAAGTCTATTTTATACAATATTTGGAATTATATACAAATACAATACAAAAATAATAATTATCAAATAATTTAAAAAATTAATAAAAATATTTCTAAATTTTTTTATTCTTTTTAAAAGAATAATTAAAAATATAATTCAATAACTAAATAACTTTTTAATAAGTACATAAGAAAAAGAATATAATTTTGAGAAATTTTCTTTTTAAAAATACATAACAATAACATTTAAAAAATGAATACATCAATAATCAATGAAAGATATTTAATGGAGAATATGATATGATAGATTGAGATAATGACCATCGATAGGAAATTAATGTTTCATTGGATTTGAGGATATTGAAAAAAATTAATTGGTGATGGGTAATTAAGGATGGATAAATATAGTTATTTGTGGTTAGTGATGGTGAAGGATTTAATTAATATATGAAAAATTTATAGGGATATAAAGGGAGATGTATATTTGGGGGAGTGATTTCATATTTTAGTGGTTTGTTATCTTTATATGACATGATTGATAT
Source organism: Viscum album (assembly GCA_963277665.1). Classification (NCBI taxonomy): domain Eukaryota; kingdom Viridiplantae; phylum Streptophyta; class Magnoliopsida; order Santalales; family Viscaceae; genus Viscum; species Viscum album. The sequence continues at coordinate 550,466,695 of OY728140.1, forward strand.
ATTTTGAGAAAATCAATGTGGGCGAGTATAATTTCCTTGATTTAGGATGTGTCTTGGGTTGTTAATATAAATATAACCATAATATTTATATAAATATAATAATTTTTGGCATTATATTTTTTTTAATATAGATTAATATAATTCTTAAATGGAATTTTAAATTCCCCTTGGATCCCAAATGGGGTGTTTACCCTTTGGGACATGTTTTATGATATTCATAATTACATAGGGAATTTTGGAGAGATTCACCAATGATCTATGGTCAACATAATGAGTGAAAATACCTTGAAAATTTGTTATCATCTTGGTTTTACACACAGATGTTTATTCAATGTTTTCTACATTCGTAAAAGATACAATTATTTTATTTTATTCATTATGTGTTTTTATAGGGCATTTTTTATAACAAAAAATGTGATCTTAAAAAACATGGAATCGAACCATGATAACAGTGTCATGTTATATGATTTCTAATTAAAAACATGAATCTCAATTAACTTTTTTCATTATTCCATAAATATTTATTGGTCACTGCTCCATGTTTCATATGGGAATTTTTGAGATATTACTCTCCACTATTTTCCAAGATCATTTTTGTGGGTCCAAGGTATGTCATTAGATATCTGGTGAGTTTAATATATAATTTTTCTCAATTATAGATACTCATAAAATTATTATATAAATGGTATTAGGGATGCCATATTTTTAGATCCTGGTGGATTAAACCTTGATATTTCATTTATCATGATAGAGATTTTGGGATATGTCCCATTGGTGTGACATTAGAGTACAGATTTTGGAATTCATTGAAAAAACACATCTAGATTGATGGATTTTATATTATTTTTCTTATTTTATAATATTTTAATCTTTATTAATCGATTATGATTGAATATTGTCCCAGTTTTCACAATTTACTTAAAATAATTACTTTTTATAAAAATTTTATTTTTAGATGAATTGAATTTTCACGTTTTTTGGGTGGTTTATATCCATTAATGTTTTAAAAATGAAAATATGAATATTTCAATAGTGATTGATTTGTTTTTTAATAACATAAGATTATATTATATTTTTTATTAGATATATTGTTGATTCAAAATGGATTTTTATTTAAAATATGGTTTTATAAAAATTCCCAGGGGAAGAGATAGATTTTTGTTAAATGGTTTTGGTTTTTTTAGATATTCCTTCACAAAACATGTGTGGGAATGAAAACTTAAATACTTTGAAAGATATATTTCAAACCTCATAGATTCATCCATAGTAATTCAGAAACATAGAGACTTTCTATAGTGGAATGTAACCGTTATATCTGTTGGTGGAAAAGAAGCCACCCTGAGCATGGTGGTTTGGATTTGATGAAAAGTGTAAATTTTTTATTCATGGGGGAATTGAGTGATTTAAGACTCAATATCCATTATGGTAATGATTATTAACATTTTATTTCTAGTTTGTGCTATTATATTTATTGAATTAATTTTATTAGTTAGCATTAAGACATGTAGATTTTGGGGATACTTAGTTTTTCCAAATAATTTTGTTTAATAACGGAGTTTTTATGGAATATGCAAAAAACATTATTGTTTAGTGGAATATAGAAAAATAGAATTCTTTTTTATACAATTTTTTCAATGAGATAACATCTGTTTTAATTTAAATAAATACGATTATGTTTTTTGAGAAATACATTCTGAAATATTCAGATATGTATGGTTTGCATTTCTTTTTTTTATAATATTTTCATAAATCAGTGTTTTAGATAAAAACATTTTTTCTTTATCATATTTTTATTTAAATTTAATTATAATTAATTTTATCATATATATGTATATTAGATTAATTGGGAAAATCCTACATAGTTATGATTACCCATTACATATGGAATTTTGAGTATATATACACAGAATTAGTTGTGTTTTAAGAAAGGGGATGGAATCTATATTATTCCTAGTCCGATTAAAAAAATAGTATGTATGTTTTTTCATCAATATTTATCATCCACACTTACAAATTTTACAAATAATGCATAAAACCTATGCGATAAATAAATAATATTAGGAAATTGATTTTCATCAATAAATTTAAACTAATCTATCACAAAACCCTGGTAAAAATAAGAAATGAACTATAAGGCTCTCATTTTCATGTAATTTTCCAATGAATTGTTTATTTAAAAGCTTCATAATTATTTGGATATATTTTAGTATTTTTGGAAGGTTTTGAATTAGTGTGGAAGTGTTTTAAATATTTAAAATTTTTGTTATTTTCATGGTAAACCATGAACTATCTCTAAGAAATCATGCAAGTTGATTTTGTAGTCACTAGGTAGATAACATGTCGGAGTAGGTTTTGTCCAAATTTGGTTCATACATGGTGAGAACATTTAGGTGGATAAAATGGTATAAACATGTTTAGAACACATTTTTTCAAACTATATGAGATAACCATTTGAACGGATGACCTTCATAGAGTGTAACCACACATTTTGTGCATGGTTTATCAAGTCATGTAGAAAAATCAGTGAGACTACATCGGTAATGTCTAGTAGCATGTACATGGTTGGGGATCAGTTTATTAAATGGTGTGACCGAACCATGCGATGGAAATTAAATTCTGTGAAAATTATTTTTTAATTTAGATTAATGCCCTAGAACCCTAACTTTTATATTTTCCAGTACGGCTCTTAAAATCTACTCCACTCCTCAGATCCCCTAGTGAATCCATTTTATTTGGAGGTAAATTTTAATAAATCAAAGTTCATTAGAGATATAGAATAAACATTGAATCCTTTTTTTCATTTATTTTATTAGAGATACTATTCTCCTCTCACTCAGAACCATATATCTATTTTTTAGAATGATCTATGTGATATAATGTGAATATTTTTGAGATATTTTTTTTTCTAATGAAGGGTTGGTGTTGTGACCCCAAATCAAGATGTCCATAATGTTGTTCTGTGATTTTATTATCTGTTGAGATGCAAGTGGAATCTATCTATTCTCCAATTATTCTAGAACACAAATGATTTTCTATTAATGAACGTCTTTATTGAATTTGAAAAGTTAACCTTGAAATAATTCTCATAGGAATTCCTTTTTGGTTTATGATTTGGAAATATAGAATTTTAAGGTAATTTTGAATAAATCATCGATTTATAATTTGTATAGTGATTTCCAAATTATGGTTTGGGTTCATCATGAGCAAGATGTTCTAAGAAATATCATAAATGAAATAAATAGTTTTTTGAGATGAGTTGATAGGGGATTGGTTTTAAATTGATGGTGTGAGTTATTTTTCATTTTACATGACCCTAAATATGGGTCATATTTCACAAAGCAACCTATAGATAGCCCACTTTGTGATAAATTGGTCGATCAATGATAAAATGCTCAAGAAAATAGAACTATCACCTTGCATGCATGTGAGAGAGAGAGAGAGAGAAAGAGTGAGTGAGATACATCAAATGGGTATTCTAAATTTAATTGAATGAAGATAAAATTGATTTTTTAAATAATTTTTCTTAAACTATTTTCTTTTGGATAAATTTTTCGGTATTAAATTTAAACTATGATAAATTCAACAACTATTTTTAGGTTACTCATTGCGATAATATTTAATTTTAAAATAAGAGATAGAATAATCTTTTCCTTATGGTGTGAGTTTGACTTTTGTCATGGAAAGTATACTAATAGTTATACTCACCCCTACTAGGACAATTTGGTGCATTTATTGATGATGATAATTGGGATATAGGAAGAGGAAAGGTTTCTTATTTCACTAGTGGTGTAGCATGATTCTACTTCCACATATAGGTGTTTAGATCATGCAGGTATCTCTTAGTGTTGTTTTAGTGATTCGACCTCATTATTTCTATACTGGGTTGTCTTTCTTTTTTAGTCCATTTTTTTGGTTAAAATTTTTATTGTACTTATGATGTTATGGTTACCTAGTTTTCATTTGATTTATATCATTAATACTCATGAATGATATATTTTCTGTGGTTTTTTCTATATTTAATTTTGTAGGGTTAAGTTTTTCTTTAGAGAAAATCATCTACCAATGTTTTACTAATACCTTAGCATTTTTTTCCAGTCTTTTTTGTCATGGTGATGTCACCTAAGATTATTGGTACTACATCCCCTCTCTGTTAAATGAGTTGGAGTGGGATATTAAAAATAATATCCATATTTTTCATTTCATCAGTCCCATACTATGGTATCAAGGTGATATTAAAGGTAAAAATTCGAATTTATAGCATAAAAATATGTAGCTTAAAATTTTAAACTAAAAATCATTTTAAGAGGGTGTATATATACTAAATTATTTTAAGACACTTCCATTTTTGTTTATATATCATCATTGTGGTTTTATCCAATGAGTGTAGCATATCATGACCTATTACTATGATTTCCCAATAAGAATTCATTTTAAATTTTGTGTAGAGAATTTATGGAAATGATTAAAAGGGTTTTAAAAGAAGTATAGTGAATAATGGTTTTAGTTATTGTTGCATATTGTGATTTTTAATTTTATAAGCCTTTCTTTTCTAGTGAGTGGAGAATAAATAGTGTTTTGTTTTGGTTATATATAATGAATCTTTTTATACATTTTATAATTATAAAAAAAAATATTATGGAAAAATACAAGGACATGAGCTGTATGTAAACCAATAACTTGTTTAGTGAATTGTTCAGTTTTTTCTATCTATTGAATCTAGTTTGGGACCAGATACTCATTATAAGATAATGGTCCTCTCTATTATTAAATATACATAGACTTTAAATAGTAATGAGATGGATTAATATAAAATAAATTCACATTACACTATATGTATGACATTTTTCACTATAGGAACATGTGAGAACTACAATGTTGGGAATAAGCGGAAGAGGGATGCCTATTCTCATGAAGTTAGTGCACCATAGATTTTGAATATATGATCGATAAACCTTCTTCAAAGTCTAAATACTAAGATTTTTTATTTCAAACATGGTTTTTTATATCACATAGAATTTTATTGTATAGAACCATCTCAATAATGTCACAACTATAATCAATTAGGACATCTTCAGTGTGAATTCCATCGCATTTCAACAATATGACCACACATAAGAAACTCTTATCCTTAAAACCAAGTGAGAAAATTTGATTAAAAAAACTATGAATATTTTGGGTATATAATACTAGAATTTAATTAAGGATTAAGGAGGAATGAGTAATAAAATTTATATTTCCAAGAAAATGATTATGAAGGATTAATTTGGTCATTTGATATTGTGAGGTGGAATTATCTTAAATTATACCCTTAGAAAATCTTTTTATTGATAGGACTACATCACACACATTAATTTGTAATCATGTTGTTGATTATATTGGTTTACATGTTGATGTGATGCCATTAATCGTGTAACATCAAACACATATTGGCCAATATTAGTGGCAACACATTAAGTGTGTATCAAGTTTTATAACTATATATGGGGATGAATTGGTTTGGGATTTCTCTATTATTGAGATGAACAACTATGAAATGAATTTCATAATGCATTTTTTGATGATCTTCTATGTCAACATTGTCTATTATTCCCTCCGGGTTAGGTTCACATCTTCTAATGATGTTAACCATTTCCTTAAGGGATAACATAATGTTAATTCAGAATGGTCATGTCCCATGATACCAATGATTACTACAATTTATTATTAGTTCTAATGGTAACTATTGAATCTCTTGATGAAAATGAACATAGTAATATTCCAAACATCATTATATATTCTTCTATTGACTTTATGAACAATTTATCAAATTTCTACTTGAATGAAAATTTTAATATATGATTGATCTTCTACCAATGGAATGTCTTATTTCACATTCATCATATTTTTTGGAACCAGTAGGATTAAGATAATTTAATGTTAAACTTCAGTTTTTCATTAGAAAATGGTTCATCCAACCTAGTATTTCCCCCAAAATGTAACCTTATTATTTTATAGATAAGACCAATATAACTCTTTATCTTTGTGTGGATTATCATAAGATCAACCAGGTTAAGATAATGAACTAAAATACTCTGCCACATATTAATGATCTATTTGATGACTTTATGGGATAACAACGGTTGTATAAAAATTATTTATGATTAAGGTATCACCCAATCTATGTTTAAAAGGAGGGAATTCAATATATATCCTACTAAAGCCTCTTTGGTCATAATGAATATGTGGTTATTCCCATCACTCTTAAAAATCCATTGGTAGTATTTATGACAATGATGAATTTGATCTTTTAAAGCTATCTTGAATCCTTTTTTTTGTGTCCAATAAATAAAATATAGTTTATTCATGGAATGTGTTCTACCATGAGAAACAATTGGCTATAGTATTGGCCATGATTTGAGAACATTTATATTATGATACATTTTCAATTTTTGACTTATGGATATAATAGGTAAATTTAAATAAAAATGTAATCTATTAAAGAATTATTTTTGTAGATCCTGAAAATATATTGGATGTTACCTATTGGTGACAACCATGGAATGTGTTTTAGATATATATTTTTTATGTCTTAATATGGTATCACTTCAAATTTGTTCACAATTTATCATATATCTCCTTATTGATGAAATATCTGAATAAGAAAAGTGTTCATTTCAAATGGAGTGGTGAGTCATATAAATATTTTATAGATATTATTATTTGGATTACATCAGAACCCATCCTTATGTTTATGGAGTTGGTATATGGAAATGTAGTCTATTTTAATGCATAGGGATCGTGGTTGAGTTGTGTTCTCATGTTGTGAGATAATTTTTTTGGTTATGGATAATTAAGTTACATGTTATTAAAAATAATTAACTAGAACTTGATTTCGATTTATTTATTATTATCAAAGCCATGAAAACATGGAATCATTAACTTTTTTGAGATAAATTCATTGTGTTCATGAATCCAGATATCTGTAATCACATTTTTATAACAATGGTATTTGAATGTAAGGAAATTCATATGGATGGAATATTTGTAGAAGTTTGAATTTTATTTGATTTATATACCAGGTAAAAGGAATTCTATGGCTAGTGTATTACATAAGATTTCATATAATCAGTTCATTAAAAAGGCTTCAGACTAATGGAAACAAATTTCATTTTTAGTTGATATTCACATTGATTATAATGATAAAGGTTGTGATTTGATTTTCATTCCATTTTATATTCTTCATTACTTTTTTGAGTTGGATAAAGATGATCAGAAATCCTATCCTAAATGTATAACCATTAGTTCAAAACACAATATTTGGGAGACCAGTGATGAATAGACATTGGATGAGAGATATATAATATATTTTAGAGATTGAGTTGTGGTTTCTCCAACTCCTGAAAAAAAATCGTCTTTTCTACCACCCTTTTAGATGGTTTATTTATAATTGCATTAAAATGATTTATTAGGTGATGATAAAAATTTTAGGGTCTGTTGGAATGATGAGGAAAATATAAGATAGTGTCCTGAGATATGTCACATATCAGTTGGTCAAGATAGGGAACCAACAAAAGATGGTGTGTTGTATTCATTGCTTATTCCCATATGAAAATAAAAATATATAGGTATGAATTTTTTTCATTAGTCTTTCATTTATGGTTTAAAACCCAATTTATAATGGGTGATTATGGAATGAAAAAATAATTCATATAACTTCACCCTAATTTTGGAATCGAATATTATGGAAGACATGTCAAAAATATACATTTAGGAATATGTTAATTTACACAAAATACCCACATCAATTTATTATGACTGACACCCCATATTTAAATACCAATTTTTAATGTCCATATAACAAGACCTCATAACCCAATTAACTATGAGGAAAACATATCATACTCAAAAAGGTGGTTAGTCAAAATATATGATATAACCATTTGATGATATATTGACAGACCCTGTGATGTATTTTATATGCTCCTAATATGGGGGTTACCATTAGTTTATTTCTCATATAATAATATTAATTATTCCACTATGTATATGGAACCCTTAAAAATTTTTATGCATTTCCTTGTAAATATCCACTTTGTTGGGTGGAAGTAGGTGACACTTAATTTATTGGACCTATCCTTTTACATGATACAATAAATAAGATTAAATTTATTAGAAAAATAACATCAATGGACCAAAGGTGTTAGAGATCATATGTAGATCATCATCTTTTAGTGTTGTAATTTGATATGAGTAATCATGTTTTATGGTGAATATATCAACATGTATGTAATCATAATTTTTTGGACAATTTAAAGTTCTCTAGTCCTTGAATTATTCCTTTTTATATCCTTTAGAAAGTTGGTGATCTATATTATCAGTTGAATTTACTACTAAGGCTTAATTCAATTTATAACATGTTTCAGGAATCTCAACTTATGATGTTAAAAACCGATATGGATCATGTGATTCTATGAGACAATATTGATCATGTGTAATATGGAACATTAATTTGGGTGTTAATACAAATTTAAGTTATGAAATAGAATCTCTAGCAATGTTAAACCATTGGTTTGTAATGGGTTTTATGAATGAATGGTCATATTTATGCAGGGACATGGGATCATTAGTTGGATATACTAGAATAATGGAATGAGCTCTTATAATGAAGTATGAGTCTTTCGCTTTCTAAAGATAGAAAGACCAATGGTGGGGAGAATTAAAAACCCTTCTTTTTTGGAAGATTCCTGATGAATTTTTATTCAATTTATAAAATGGATGATATATGTATTTGGAGATTGTGTATATTTTTATAATGGTTTTCTAGTGTTTTATATGGTGAATGATTTGAACGTAAATAAGGGAAATCGTGAACTATATCTATAAAACTGTGAAAGGTGACACTTGGAGTCACTGGGCTTGAACAGGGTTGGTTATAGGTTTTGAACATTGTTCTTCTAAACCATTCAAAGAATAGATAAATTTATAAGGAATAGATAGTGTATAAAGCACATTTGGCTTGGGATTTGTACAAATTTACAAGATAGACATGTGAGGGGACGTCCCTGAGACAGTAGTACCACAAAGTTGGTGCAATGTTTTTGAAACTATGTTCTGACCTGGGTGATTTTTAGTAACATGCACAGGGTTTGAACATGGCTTTTTATACCATTTTATAGCCATTAAATGCAATAGACGTTATGTTTTAATATCTGTTAAGGCCCCAAAAACCTCATTTTTCTAATTTATTATTAGGATCCAAAAACAATTCTCCACTTCTATACTCCATTATAGATTCCCTTTGATCTAGATAAATATTTCAATGAATAAAATCATGTTCGAGATCCCAAATCAATGGTCCTTAATTTTTTCCCACGTTCTTCATAGATAATTTATATATTATATTCCCTATTGATGTTATAGTTCTATTATATTAGTGATAGATCTTTGTGATATTAAGAAAATAAAATTGAGATCTTGTCAGATAGATTAATGAGAACATGTTATGATCCCATATCTATAATTTCATTGTGTCTTTATTTGTTTTCATTATCTGTTATAAGAAACATTTGAAGATTTTATGAAGGAAGCCCTTTTTGGATTATGATTTTTAAATAACAAATTATGAAAAGAATTTTGAAAATTTCTTTGATATATAATTTTAAATCATAATTTTAAAATTATGGTTTGGATTTACCGTGAGAAAAATGTAATATGAAATATTTTGATAAGAAGAAATAGGTGAAATAGAATAAATTTATATATAATTCGGTGTATTTTATTAGAATAAGATTATTTTTATTGTGAATGACCATGAATTACGGGTGTGTTCCATTAGGCATCATAGAGATTGTTCACCACATAACGACTTGGTGGATCAATGAGAAACCACTCATAATTATGTATTTTTCACCTATAATTGATCTATGTTTGTGTGTGTGAAAGAGAAAAATAATGGGTAATCAAAATGGAATGGACGGAAGAGTAAATTTACATAGTTCAATGTTTTTTAATCTATTTATTTATGGCTAAATTATTTTACATTCAATTAGAAATATTTTAAATTGAATATATTATTTGATGTTCCTATTTGTGATAAATAAATTTTTTTAAACTAAAATATTATATATACTTATCATAATTTAATGTGTTTGGAATTTTATTGGGGAAAGACTAATAAGTGTTATACTCACCCTTACATGCACACATTGTTGTATTTTCATATGATTTGCATGAATATATAGGTATAGGATAGGTTTTATATTTCCCTAGTTGAGTTTCATGATGCTAAATTCATGTATTGATGTTTAGATCTTGGATAACCCTTTTGGTATCAATGGAGTGATTCCACAACATTGTTTCTATTTTAGATTTAATTTTAGTTTTATTTTGTTTTCATGTTTTAGTTTTTCACTGCTAATCTGATGTTACTATTAATTATAATTCATTTTTGTTGTATGGTTGTTACTCATTCATTATATATATGGGTTTTATTCTTGTATTTAATTTTAATTTTTATTCTTCTTCATTTAAAATCATCCCCCAACATTTTACAAACCAATTGGAACTTGTTTTCATCCTTTGGAATCTTGAAGATGTCACTTTGGGTTAGTGGCACTCTGTCTCTTCACAATCCAATGAGTTAGGGAGGAATGTTACACGACCATAGAAAAAGTCAGATATTGGAAGACCTAACCTAAACAGTGAATGGTTCCTTAGTACTAGTGATGTTTGTTTTATTTTAATAGATTGATATTAAACTAATAATAGTATATATACATTAAATCATAACAAAAAATCTATGAAAAAAATATACAATATACATATAGTATTGGTCAGAAAATAGACAAGTTCAAATAGAATATACAAATATAAAATAAACATGTATATAAATGTTACAATAATCCCTCTAGATTAAGAAGTACTCCACTAATCTAATACCTTGTGGATCCATGGCCACAAGAAAAAAATTATTATATGATAAAAATTTACCAATAAAAATTCATATACCTAAATTAAAACATTTATGTTATAAATAAACTAGAGTGTGCATGAAGGGAATGATCCCAAAGACTCAATAATCCACCAATAAAAGTTATTTAACTCATATAGTTAATAATCACATATAAAAACAATATATATAAAATCAATTACATAATTTATATTAACGTATATTTTATAAAAAATATATAATAATTAACTAAAGGATGATCAAACGAATCATAGAACATTAATAATTACAGCAGATAATCCCATTTACATGGTGGCTATCTACATTTACTACATTTTCTGATCCAATCTATGAATTCTGAATAAGGATCCTAATTAAGAAAGAATAATTTTCACTTAACTCATGGAGGTTAAGAAATATGCTTGTAATATGATTTTGGATTTTCGTTTTATTAATAAAATACAAATATATTTTTACTTTCATATATAATATAATATCATATATTCATATATATAAATAGTATTTACCAAGGAATAATAAAATTATAAAGGGATAATTCCGATTGGATTTAAGAGACAATGTGGGGTCATAAAAATCATTTATCTATGGAATGTTGGCTAATAGAATGAGCATAGACATATAGTAGTGGTAAATTCCTAGAATGAAGATAGCTGGAGTGGAATAAAACAATTGTCTACACTATCCTGATATGGTTATTTAGTAATATTGGTGGTGGATTTTTAGAGAAAAATCTTAACCCTTAAATATAACTACCACTAGTCACCCACTTATATATATCAGTAATCACATGAATTTTTTTATTTTCAAGTATCAATTAAAATCATTAATTAATTTATTATAATTCACAACATATATAAAATGACCCATGATAATTGTATATGTTATTCAAATCTATACCTAAGTTTATCATATTCAATATCATGCATTGAATCATGTTGTAAATCAATACAATTTTTAAACTAAATATAACATTAATGAAGAAACATAACTAAAATACAACATTTTTATAAAATTAGTCTATATTATAAATCCATTTAACACATTAGTACAATATATTAATAAAAACAATACCAATGATCAATATGAACTAATTCATGTTTCAATAGAAATATGACATAAGAAATTTATCATACAATTGGAAATATTATATAATAATTTAGTAATCAAGTCAAATAATGTAAAGAAATTATACATGAAACATTCAAGAGTATATTCACATTCATCATTTCAAATGTAATATTCTTTGACCATTAAAAATCAAGCATACAAATCTCATGATTATGACCCATACTACTCTTATAATTAATAAAGGTAAAAAGTGTATAATAAAAGTATAAGTACCTAGAAAACAATTTACAACTCACCATGGTGTTATAAATAATATTAACTCTTCCTCGTACTATACACATATTAATCCCTCTAATCTATTTACCCAACATCACCCCAACATCCAATCACATGAGTTTTCCACTAACCATGTATCATAAATAAAATCAACCAAATTAACCCAAAATAAACATAAAATTGAAGAAATAATAGAACAACACTATTGTTTCCATCATGTCATTGATGCTGACAATGGGTAAGTCAAAATCTCAAACCCATCACATGATATGAATATGAAGATACAAATTAAACTAATATATATTTATCATCAAATAAAACTAAAATAAATCTTATGAATTCTAAAATTTTTATGTTTTCTTTATTGGATTAGATAAATAAATATATTCTTGACACATAGAAAACCAATACAAATTAACTAATAGAATCAATAAGTTATAATTGAATATTATAGCAATATCCCTTGTATCTGTTATCATCTATGTTTTTTAAAATATAAATTTAATCCTCTTAAATGACAATTAATATTGTTTCATGAATGTTAATCTCAAGGACCCAAATCAAGAGAAGTGTAAAAATTGTAATGATGATTCATTTTCTTTAAAAACATTAAAATTCAGAATATTCTTTAAATTCTATGAAAATGATGATTCCATTATAGAAGGTGAGTTAGAGCAGTCGAAGGAGTCCAAAGAGTTGTCTCTCATGGTGTATTCTTCTCTGTCATTGGGTTGTGATGTGTTTTTCATGGTTAGTGGGATCTTATTTCGACAAAAAGGTACTTCAATAGTGGTGGTGATTCTATTCTTGTAGATCCAATACTGACTAGTGTTCGTTCTAGTAACTATTTAGAGGCAGCTTACAGTTGAGCAGATTCTTCGGTGGTGGATCTTTGTAGCCACTAGTGTGTTGAATAATGATGAGAATATGATTACGACTCCTTGTAGATTGGGAAATTGGTGTGGTTTTTGATGTTTATGTGACCTACCATAATGCAGGACGTGACTCGTAGCTTAAAACTATTTTCTAAGGTAGTATACTTCTCTTGGTTTGATATGAATTTTCAATTTTTGAATTCAGGGATGTGGGTTTTGTCTTTTTGATGTTTGAATATAGTTGTGTTGGTGGATGTTTTTTTTGTTTTTTGGCATATTTATCGTTGTTGTATTTTTTGGATTGTGTGGTTCCCATTTAGCTCTATAGGGTATTTTAAAAAATATAAAAAATATATTGGAGGAGAAAACTCTATAACCAATGAAATTCAATTGATTAACATCCATACATTATTAACAACCGAATACATATAAATTATATGAAAATACCACCTAAAATTCATTAAATAACATAATAACAAAATATATAATTAATTCAAATAGAATAGCCCCCAGTTTCTCCTCAATATGATTAAATTCCTAAACAAATTATTTAAACCTGCCTAAAATTTATTTTCTCAAAAAAAAGGTAAACAAAACATTTAATATTTCTATAAACCTGATATGAGTAATCTATAATATATGTGGTGATTTCCCCATTAAATATTGAAATCAAATTACAAAAACCTTATTCGAATGAATTTAAACCCTTGAAGAGGGTGTCAATTAGAAAAATGATAAGAGAGAGGATCTACTTTGAATTGGTAAAAGAAACCCACATGGAAAAACCATTATTCATGTTGTACGAGGAGTAGAGGAAGATAAAAAAATGAGGGATATCCCCCTTACTGACCTAGACTAGAGAATAATGTGCTGGAGGACCCCATATATGTGGTGAACAAGAATAAGAGGTAAAATACCCTTTAAAACTTACTTAAAAAATTATCCAACAAAAACCCAATAAGTCTTATGGGTATCCACGTCAAATTTGGTTGTATTCTACTATTCCACTAAAAAAACCACTTTAGTTATGATAGTACTCCACCGAAATATATTTATCTATGTAATGATGTATACATATAAATTTCTTCGACCAATCATACCACATCCTTATCTTGAGATTGACCAACCATTTTACCATCCTCAATTACTCGATATAATCACCATAAATTAAATAGTATATATCAATCTCTCTATTTAAAATAAATAAATTTAAATAGGTCCATGTATTCATTATATAAACTCATAAAAAATTATAAAACTCATCTTTAATACAATCCTTAACAGATGATTCACTATGAACTCCATGCAATAAAACGTTTTTTCTCACAAAACCAAAACCAATACCACCCCTAAAATCCTCCATGTATCCCAATTACCTTTTTTCAATCCAAAACACAAATACATAACCCAGTTATTCCCCACACTTCTAATTTGTATCTTTTATAATCAATAAAACCTACAAAATACCATAATATTTTAATAATAATAATTATTTCTTACTTAAATATGATCATTTTAAAATCAATAACCACATTAGACTCTATTATGGTGAATCCAAGCATAATAATTACTTAAGGTTTACCAATTCCAATTCTTCCACTTATTTATATTTTATCAAATATATTTAATTATATAATAGGTTTACATAAAACTTAACCAAATTATGGAATTAAATTTTATGTTAATCTTTAAAAAGACCCATTTTTATAAAATTAACATACCTTAAAAATAAAACATCATAAAATACATTCTACTTTACATTGGAAAATCATTGTTTTTTACTTTAAAATATATAAATTGTGAAGAAACATATTTAGTTTTCAATTTAATAAAATCCATTATATAAATTCATAGGTATGATATTAAAAATATAATATAAACATGATAGAGAAAAACTAGCAGTATACTAAAAATTTAAAATATAACTAATTATGATAAAACATCACTAACCATAAAACCTATTTCATGATAAAAAATATAGATTATAAAATATTTTTAACATTATAACACTATATAAATAAAATATATAGTAATAAAAACATCACTATAGAGAGAATATATAATGAATGATAATTAAACACTAGATAAATATTGAATTTTCATTAAAAATGTATTACTATATAATGATTGAATATTATATAAATAAATAAGCATACATGTGATTTGAATCACCCCTAATGTGGTATTTTGGAATAAACATAAATTATGAGTTATATATAATTAATTATGGTCCTTTACATATAAAAATTGAAATACAAATTAGATTCACATATTCTAATATTAAACAAATTTAATTTTTCATGAAAAATGTAATAATTTTCTCTATGTTTTGGATTTATAATTCACAATAAATTTTTTCCCATTAATATAAATATACTCAAGATTATAATTCACTCCAACCTATTGTTCCTAGATTTAACACCTGGAGATATATTTTATCATATGTTTTGTACTATAGACATGTTGGAAAAACTTGCACATGATGTATCTCCTAAGTAATGACAGCCTATCTCCTAATAATATAATTCAGAAAAGTCTCCAAAAATATTTTTTGATACCACTATGTAACGTCCCACACCATGATACCCATATAATACTTAAACCAAGTCGTCACAACTCATCATGATGTCCACCTTATTACTAGAGGCTACCCAAACTGAGTCAACACAACAGATTAAGGGCACCACCTATTTTCTTGAGGTTGGTGTAAACATCAATGGACACGAAAAATATATTCAAAAATTATTTGAACTTTTTTAATTTATAATATAATTTCAAAACAGCCTTCCAAATATCTATAATTACTTTAGGATACATCATTTATATGAAGACCTAACTTATCCATCCAATGTACTTGTATGTCGGTGGTGCAGTTATTATCTCAATATATATATAGAGTCCCAATATCTATATGTATTTATCATAGAATAATGAAAAACACATAAATTTACTAATAAGTAATATTATATACATCAATGGCTATAAATAACCTGAATCAAAAATAGACTATAACACATTAAACTGAGTGTTTGGGGAAATGTCGCAAAAATATCTTTTTCTAAATCTAAACTCCCCTATACTAATACCTTGTGTAGCCTTAAAAATCACTAGAAAATATGAATTAAATAAAATTGTTTCTAGTGAATCTAATAATCTATCTAATCAAATATATAATTATCATTTCCACTACAGTACACTTATACGGTGTGGGAATAAAGATTTAGTATGTCACCACTAATGGTACATCAACTAACAAAGTTAAAAATCAGTTATATTCATGAATAGAATACAAACCATTCTTAATAGTATAAATAAATAGATTTAATGGAAAATAATTAGGAGAAGGAAGTAAATAATATTAAAAAGAATAATATATGAATAATAATTATAAAAAATAACTCACAATATTTATATGGTCCAAACTAACATTATGTGATATGACCCATGCACAAAATCCAATTTTAAGATCCCAATAAATAAAAACTCCCAAAAATCATAATTTAGGAGAAAAATCAATATCCATTTAATCATATTTTACATAACCATTTTATAAATATAATATATCTATCTTTTTTCTTTCATATCATAAAGAACATAA
The DNA here is from genome assembly GCA_963277665.1 of Viscum album. Classification (NCBI taxonomy): domain Eukaryota; kingdom Viridiplantae; phylum Streptophyta; class Magnoliopsida; order Santalales; family Viscaceae; genus Viscum; species Viscum album. The sequence goes on from OY728140.1 coordinate 550,483,460, forward strand.
TATTTCAATTTATCATAACAAATTCAGTACAAGTATTATTAATATGATTATGGTAAATGACCAATATGACCATAATAAAATACTATAGGATCATTGTACCAATCCATATACTATATACAGGGGACTATAAATATCATAATCCCATAAAAGTGGATAATTCCATGAATAAATCTATCTAGACTAGAATTCTAAGCTACTTTAGGCTGTATCGATTGGAATAAAATACTAGATTGGGTGATATTAATTGGAGAAAAATCATTAACTAAAAACACACATCTAATTGGGATGCTATATTGATATGTGAGAACTCCCATGTATCATTTTTTTAGTCTTAGGAAAACTATTAAATCATTTATAATAATTCATAACCAACTTCTCATAGAACGAAATATATGTGTGTGTGATACAAAAGTATTTAAAAATTCAAAAAATCAATATCATTCCTTTAATAAAGTTACAAATCAATAAAACATGTATTTTAAACATAATTATAATGCTAAATTATAACTAATATAGAAAATGGACGTTAAAAAATGTGTTATAAAATATAGTTTGATAGTACATGCTTAACAAAAATTTTGATAGTCTCCATGAATCAATTAAATTTTCAATGGAAATATGGTATATATAATTTTTCACATGATTAGAAATATTTTATAACAACTAATGAATAATGTCAAACCATGTTCAATAATTATAGAAGGATCAATCAGTTGATTAATTAAGGTTGTATTTTTTAATATAATTCTCCTTAATTTTTAAATATACTTATATTCCAACAACATAATAGTAATTGTTTCCACTCGTACAAATCATCAAGGACAATAAGGTATCCTAAAAGAATAAATTACCATTATGAACTTTAATACCTCGCTAAGGTGGTACTAAAATCCTCTACACTTACCTGCTCAATATTATTTTTATGCCTTATAATATAGTTACCAATATTCACCTATAGATCTAATCACAAAAGTGTCTCTCTTATCAAGGAACACAATGGAAGAAAATCAATTAAATATATAACCAATAGAAAATTAAATAAAAATAAATAAATATAAATATTACACTTTCTACCATTAGACTTATGACAACATCGAGTAAGTAAGAAGAATAGAACCTACCCAAGGTATGTCTAGGGATGTCCCTAAGGATAAGTATACGTATAGGATACATTCCTATAACTATGATAACGATTATAGAATTTAACCTAAGAAGTTAGATATTGAAGTTACTCCCCCTTTATTATGATTTTTGCCTCTCACACTATTCTTTTTGGGTTTTAGACGATGGTTGGAACCCGAAGGAACCGTGTTGATCAATGCAATGGACAATGCAATGATTGCCCTCCTGAACAAACAAATGTTATGGGAGATGGAGTGAAAAATCTTATTGCTATACTTACACAAGCTATGAATCATTCTGGACTTCCAAATGAGCAGAGAAGGGAACAATATTCTATTGAGTCCTTCATGAGGCAACGTCCACCTTCTTTCAGTGGGACTTCCGATCCACTTGTTGATGAACAATGGATCAGTACCACTGAAAAGATATTTTCAGTTCTTCAATGTTCTGAACATGATAAAGTCATCTTAGCAGTATATCGTTTGGAAGGTGAAGCTGATCAATGGTGGAATCTTATCAAGAATACGAGGCCAAGAGATAAAATTGAGTCCATGGAATGGGACGAGTTCAAGAACATGTTTTTCAGTAAGTGCTTCCCTCGTATCCTTCGAACAAAGATGGAAAAGGAGTTTATTGAGCTGAAGCAGAAGGATGATGAATCTGTTGGTATATACGAAGCGAATTTTACAAGACTTGCAAGGTATGCATCTGGCATTATCATCCAACCTGAAAGTAAAGTTGAGCGATTTTTCAGTGGCTTAAAAACAAGTCTTCGAAGGGAATTAGCTATAAGAGACTTCAATATCTATGAATAAATTGTGCGTTGTGCTATCAAGATAGAAATGGAAGTTGGTTTTACATATCCATCTCATGGTTTTGATAAGAAACAAAAGATGGAGTTCAAGGAGAAATCTCAGAATAATGGTGAAAAGAAGATGAATGTTTCCTTATGCACAAAGTGTGGAAAAAAGCATGGTGGAAATTGTCTTAAAGGGACTAGAAAATGTTTTAAGTGTGGAAAAGAAGGTCATCGAGCAGTTGAGTGTCGAAGTAATGGAAAAAGGGCTTCTAATGATGGGAATAAAGAAAATACTATAGAGACCGCACCACCAACACTTCAATGTTTCAAGTGCAAGGAAATGGGGCATTATTCTAATAAATTCCCTAATCCAAGGGTTAGTGATGATCGACATGAGCAACCAATTAAGGCAATGGACAAAGGGAAGTCACATGCTATCACTATTGGCGATGTTGAATATGACAACGATGTGGTGGAATGATTAAGTGTTTATATTCCAAAATAATGTTGTATCATGGAGTATTCGAATATTTATGTATTGGTCTAATGTGGTATTCAAAGTGATTGAGATATTTTTGGAAATAAGATGATATGCGTATAATGAAGGGAAAACGAGAAAATGAAATGTTTAACAGTATTCATGAGCTCATGATTGATACAAGGACTAAGTGATATCATGGTTTGAGTATATAGAATTTTGAAGATTTTGGTATGTGGAAAGAGTTATCTTTTAACAGCACTCATGTTTTCACTAAGGTTCAATGTGTATTCAAGAGAATACATTATTAAGGCCTTTGAATGTTTGGAATGTGACCATCAAAACATATCTTATGATATATGGGGATCAACGATGGTATTAAATCTCTGGTAATCAGAGTGGACTGCAGTATCATGGATAAGCCTAAAGATTGGAATGGATTATGTTGGACATAAGTTAGTATTGTTTAAGGATAGAAGTTTTTTTGATATTATTGATGTGATGTTACCATAATATAGTTTTAAAAAAAGGACAACCTGCAGGATCGGCGACAGCCCATCGTGTCGGATAAGGCTGTGGGAATCGAACCCACAACCGAAGTGCGACTGGCCTTTATCGCCTACCACTAGCCTATAGGAAGTCCCTGTTTAGTAGAAACTAGTTTTATTATATTAAGCAGTATGATATATGAAGTATAAGTCCATTTTAGGAACCATATATGATTAATCTCACTATATAATGACTTATGTATATTTAATAACTTTTGCTAACCTTTTGTTTGAGATAGATGGAATGACCCGTCATTCTATCACATGATCGACTAACATTTCACGAATAACAAATTCAACTTCATTTATTTACGAGATGAAGTGGAAATTGTTCAAGGCACGAACAACAGTGAGATTGTACCAAAATAAAGTAAGTATTTATTCTAATTCAAATTCTTCAACTTTAGGGAAACGATCTTGAAAAGCAAAAATGTTGTCCTAGTGCTCTTATATCTGATTAATCAGATGGTACCTTAGATCGTCACAAATTTTTGGATTTGTGATTGTTGGCTTTTCCATAGCCATGTTCTCTACCACTCTCTATCAGAACATGATGGTTAGATTATTCTTCCATATCCATATTTTCACCTATGTGGAAACCCAGTGATTAGTTTATTTGGGTAACCGTTACGTTTCATACTTTTGTTTTTAAAGATTGGTTTTGGTATTCCTTTTTACGATGTGGGTTTCTATTAAGGAAACTTTCGAGTAGTAAACCATTTATAACCCCGACGAATTTTGAGGGCAAAATTCATTTTAAGGGGGGTAGAATGTAACACCCCGAGATTTTATGAAAAATATTCTTTTTAATTTCATTAATGTCTTGTGTTATACACTACACCAAAAGGAGCTTTCACAATACACATCTCTGACCTGGATTGAATTACACGCAATCGCGACCTTCCACGATAGCGTGTGTTGTACGCAACACCAAGTTTTGCTAAACAACGATATGCTATTAAAAAATTATTAAAACTAGCCGTTATGAATAGTAATAACCACTTTTTGAAATTTTGTAAATTTTATTTTTAAAAATGACTTCATTTTTGGATTCGGAATATCGAAATTAGCTTAGGGTGAAATTTTGGTGATTTTTGGATAACTTTCATATTTTGATGAATAGTGAAAATTAATAAATTTTAATTAAAAACAACTTTTTCAATCGAAATAATTAATAGTGATAATTATTAATTTGAGTGGTTTTAAAGTATATTTAAAATATATTTTTACAATTCAATACAATTTTGGTCATTGGATGTAATTTCACATTTAAACCAGTTATAAACAAGTGTCAATCTTTTGATAGTTATTATCTCTTAAAAACACGCCTTTTGTTTTGAAGACAGGAATTAATTTTTAAATTAATTAATGCAACTGATATGTTTTGAATTTGGTAAAATAGAAATCATTTTTGAGTTCATAATATCAAATATAGCTTAGGCCTAATTTTTTGTATTTTTCTGAAAACTTTCAATTTTTGAAGAATAGTGAAACCACTAAGTGGTAGTTAAAAAAACTGAATGTTTCATAAAACGTAATTTTACTGCTTCTGTGAGTGGAATTTCAAAAATCAGAGAGACACGATTGATATTAGTAAGTAAAATTTGGTTCAATGAGATGAAAATAATTTTTGGTGAATAGTAACTTTTTACTTTTATTTACCACGGTTAAAAGTAAATAGGGTAATTAATGGTAAAAATGATATTATTATTACCCTAACACATGTCCAAATTCTATTGGATAAGTGTAATTCGACCAAAACCAAGCTTAGGAATAAAATAAGACCATTTAGGCCCACTTGGATTAGATTAGGACATTTATTATTATTTAATTCAAAGAAGAGTTAAAAGAGTTAAAATCAAAGTTTATTTACTAAAACATTTTCAATATAGGGTTATACATAAGATAAAGTCTATTGTAAATATTCGTTAGAAAGATAAAAATATTTACTACATAATGGTATTTTATTTGAAATTTTTAGACATTATATAATTTAATTTATTTATGACACAACGATGATGCAGTATTTATCTTATTAATAAAATATTGACATAATTGATGTTATAAATACTCAAATAAATATAATTTGATACTTTTTATGACTTACACTACTTTTATAGGTTACTATGACATGTTATTGTTTATTTAATTAACTTTTTTCGAACTTATCATTCTGTTAGGAGTTTCACAAAAATCAATTACTAAATAGTGTCAAAATTGACATAAAATAGTTTTTAAAAACAAATATTATATTATTAATTGTTATTTTATTCCTAAATATCTAAGGTTCGGACAAATGACTTATATAAGGTTATATGTATTAATAATAAACAACTTGGGGTTCGTTTGGCTTGATATAGTAAGTTTATTAACCTTATAGTATAAGAACCCAAGAAGACACGGTAAAAGTAAAATTATTTAACTTAATGTTAAATCTAAATGATAAGGTTAAAATAGGAACCTAAACTTGTTTAAATTCTATTGGATGAGAGGATTTCGACCCATCCCCACCTTAGCCTCGAAATAAATCAATTTGGAGCTATTTAAAACCGAACTTGACTTTATAATATAATAATATTTTTAGTTATTCCAAAGGTGCCCCTCTCCTCCATTATAAAAGGACACCTCTTCCCTCTCTTCCTAACACAACTTTGAGCCTTCAAGCTCGGCCAAAACCTGCCAAAATCTCTTCTCAACTTCCCTAGAAACATCCTAGAGGTTCTGGTCTTCCTCAAAGACCAATTTTAGTGCCCTAAGAGGAGGTCTCAAAGAGGCACTTCAAAGAAGAGGTAATTTCCGTTACCAATTCTTTCACCTTTATTTCTTCTTCCACTTCTTCTTCTTAGGTTGTTTCATTATGAAGTAATAACATCAGTATCAATCATATACGGATATGTTATTATAAGTATGAAACAATCCAAATTCACCATCTATCCATCCTACGGAAAAAGAAATCACCGCGCGTGCGTACGTACGGAATACCGTCTCCACGCCGTGGTGTAATCTGTTTTTCCACCAACACCTTACATGGATGGGTATTATGGTGTAAAGAATAACTATACATAGTTATTATAACATCATAATGATTCTGATATATTTTATCATCCACTCCAATTCAATTCAATAATTATGGAAATGATATCATCGCTCGGGCGTACGTACGGACTACCGTCTCCACGACGCGATGAGATTCATTCTCCATGTTAACCATTTAAGAATGATTATAAAGTATATATAAGAAATAATAATGAAATATATGAAATTATAAAGCTACTGGATTTATGTGTATATATATGTATGTCATCTACTTAATTCCACTCAATTCAATAAGGAAACGAAAACAGCGTTCATGCGTACGTACGGCCTACCGTCTCCATGAACGGTGTATTTCTTTCCATTTATCGATCCATTATATATATATATTCTGAATATATATTATATATAAATCATGTTTTATATTCTATAATTAAGTAATAATGATCTAAGTAATCATATGAATAATTACAAGTTAAAACACGAACGACAAAGGAGACAATTTTACCCAAAACGCTACTTTAACATGAATTTACAAAAGAACAGGTAATATAAAGTCATAAGTGAACCATATACGATATAATAACAATGAATATGATTCTGTAATAAGTCAATGACATTATTTAAATCATTATACAGGAGGTTCGGACACTTACAAAGCAAATCGAACCTAAGGTAAGAGAAATATCACAATCTCATTTTTATCCGAGATTGTTTTTACTTTGGTAAATACTGGGGTGTATTTTGTCATCCACATCCATGTTCCCTAAATATGTAATATTATTTCCATCATTCTACAATAGTTTATATCCAATTTTACCCGTTGGTAAGTTTTTTGTAAAAGATATGAAAGGAATCTTTTGTCGTTTTTCGTACTAGGTACTTTTTGACTTTTTCGACAAAAGTACGAAGAATGTTTTATTTAACTTATACGGCATGAATGTATTATTAAAACATTATTTCCAAGAATCTTCCTTTAAAAGTTTTCAAGTTTATTTTTAATCAACTTCTTTTAGTTTATAATTGTATGAAATATTATGAAAGGAAAAGTGTTTTTGAAGAAGAAATGATATTTTCCTCAAGAATTCATTTCAAGTGTTTTATCAAAATTATTTTCCATATAAGATAATATAGGGTTCTGTTTTTATCCCTATTATTACATTGATTTGATTATGTTGTGATGAAAGTATTTTTATGAATTCCTTTATCTTATATGAATTGTTTTATGATGTCATGTTGTTTAAGAATCCCATTTTTATTACATGGGTTATGAAATGATGTATGATTTATGATTTTGTGGCACACATAAGAATGGTATCATTCTGAGATGGGTGGGACCTATATCTCCCTCCAATGAATTGGGTATAGATTTTATATCTCATGAGATAGACATGGCTGGAATGGTAGGTTATACCGGTTCAGTGAAACAGGACTGAAACGAGGGTGAATCGGTTCAGAAAGGGACTTTGTCCACTAAGATAGTCTTGGCAATGAGTCTTGACTAACAAGAAATGATTCTCTATGATTATGTGTGCATGCCACAAAGTTTAATGTTTTATGTTATGATTACTGTGATTACATTTCACTGCCATGAGTTATTCCAGGTTGTGAAATTATGATCTCTTTTACAGGTTAAGATTTCCAAAAGTTGTGTGCTTATGTATGTGATGTGATTGATATTTCTTTTGTTTACCCTTACTGAGCATTTGAGCTCAACCTTTTATTTTTTCTTTTCCCCAGGATATAAAGAAAGGTTTTAGGTATAATAAAAAGGAAGATCTTTATGGGAGATGTTGAAGATCTTTCACCAGGATTAGAGGATTATATTCCGAGTTTCCAAAGACACTAAACTATTACGGTCCTTGTGTGTGAGTTTTTGTTATGTACTAAGTATTCCACAAATGTAATGTAATGTCAATGTACGTCGAGCTTCGGGTCTCTACATGTGTCAAATGATTTTGTGGGTAGTTTTATCACTGACATGTGATGGGTGTTATATGTTATTTATGGGTAGAGACCATATCATTTCTGGAGGATCCAGTATATACCTTGATGGGAAATATGAGATGCGTTCGGAGATGAGGGGCTAGGTATCAAGAGACTATATCATCTGGATCAGTCAATGAGATGTGTGATTGTCCATGGTCTCTGTGAGATTCTAAAAGTGTGTGAAAGTGTCTTATTATGATTGGAAATGAACCCCGTGGGAGAGAAAAACCTGGATGCCTTTCCCCAACATGATCGATATGGAATTATCTGGACTATAATAGTTGTGATAGATTATTCATGTGGGTGAAGTAGGACCCTTCTTTCAGTAGGACTGGGTTGTGATATTATACCTTACCTTGGTGTGGCGTTTCTTGTGATAGTGGAACTCCCCATGTGAGATGAAGTGGTCAAGGTATAGTAAATGACTTGGATTCTAGAACCAATTTATATTTATAAATTAATGGTCCACCATTTGGAAATAGGATTACACCTTGTTCCTTTGGGTATTTGGTCGAAGTATTAGACAACGATAACCCTGAGTCTCCATGTAAATACTAGTTAAGATCGTAATGAAACGAGGTGAAGAGGTGGAACATAGAATGGTTAGTATGATTAGGTTTTGGGGTGGCTTGGATATCAATAAATAAATCTACCCACATGGAGTCATTATTTCCTAGTTAAAACACAACATTTTATGTGAAACTATTACATGCTAATCTATCTATATCTTTTTTTGTACACGTATATGATTTTTTTATCAAAGGTCAATGTAGTGAGAAAAACTGATATATATTTCTAAACCCCTAAATGTGAATTATAGTGTGCATGAAAATATTATTTCTGGTTTCAGGTTGAGAAAATGTAGGGTAAGGTATCACGCTAGAGAAGCTCGTTGAGTATTCAGATACGAGGCGTTTTGTGGATCTGGGATGGGAGTGGGTCTAATGTTCGTATATTAATACGTTAGTATTTTATGACAGATAAATTTCAAAATCACCTGACTTATGACTGTATGTTTATGTATGATATATTTTTTTATACCATTATGTTTGTTTATTTTTCTTACATTGATGCTATGATCATTTTTCAGTATTTTAATTTTGTTTTTGACACTAGTTTGAAGGATTTGTATCAAAATAATATGGATTAGTTATATGATTATAACCAACAGCCTCCATACTATGAGGATGTTCCCTTGATGTAACATAGACTTCTGGATTAAATGGGAGTTCAGGGATCAGGTGTTACAACTACACTCACCCCTTTCTCGTATAAAAAAATATGGTTTCTATTTAATTTTGGAGTTCTTGATGATTTCATTATAGGATTATGTACTAGTGTGGGGATAGAGCTATGGATCTAGAAAAAAATATTATTATATAAGATGATATAATATAAAATTATTGCGATCTAAACCTGGGGGAATTTTATTTCGTATATATATATATATTATGAATATAAATGAGTGTGAAAACCATTATTTTATTATATATTATTGTAGATATTATTATTTTAATCCGTTATTTCGTTTGATGAATTATTTAATCTTTTTAATTTAATATTATACATTTTTGGATTCTCTCTTAGATAGCTATTTTATTTCCATTGGTTTGGTCATTTCAATTATATAGATAGTGTATACTAAATTTTTTGTTTATTTATTCAAGTCACATATGATTTATTTTGGTTGTCACATCCTCCTTAAGATTTATTAGATCCTAAATTATAGTCAACATACTATATTATATAGGGAGGGGTTCTTGGGGAAACACAGAAACTTTATATCAGTTACTATTTTGGTAGACCATTAATGGGAGTTTCATAGAGTGTTTATAATTTGTGAAAAATATACTAAAAGAACATGTGTGGTTTTTTAAGGAAAATATTAATATGATTTGTGTTTTTAGCACATAGGTGGGTAAATATATGGGATAAAAATTGTTTTCATGGAGAATAGACATTCCTTTCTTATTAATACATGAGGGATATGTTTTATATAATCGTGTCTTGGTTAGTTGGTGAGGATGTTTTCTTCTAAAATGTAATAAAATTTAAATTTTAAAATTAAATTATTAATGAAATATATTAGGAATACATAAAAATAATCCATTCATTATGTCTAGAAAGATATAAAATATATTACCATACCCAACCCTATTTTAATGTGTTATATTTTATTCCCAATATAATTGAAAATTAGTTATTTTATAAAAAAATTCCATGATATCCATAAAGTACAACTAATAATACATTTTAAAAATGCAACCTACTAGTGGAGGATTGTAAATTATTATCTATAACTATTTCTGTGCACCACTGAACATCAACTACCTTATAAAATCAATAGATTCCATGATTCACTAATATATCTCCAACATTAATTCCTAAAATTATTAATTTTTTCATTATATACTAATCCCAGAAATCACTATTTGGATATCAAAAAAAATCCAGAATTTTATAAACCTAAAAAATCCTATTATACTGGGGGGGGTGCCTCATTTCATTAAATTCATTAAAATATGTCCTTCCCACAAATTGTTATAAAAATCCCCTTAGATTGTTTCTTCTAAAGGTTACCAATATGAAAATTTTATTAAATGATCAATGAAATTTAATTTAAAATTCTTAAATTTCAAAATGAAATGATTAAATACATATATTATTCTTAATTATTTTTCATAATTAATTTGTATCTCTAAATAATTCACATATTTTTATTTTTATAATAAATCATGTTTTGTGTGAAATGTGGGAACTCGTAGAAGGGGATTTTTGGGTGACTGAACCCTATTACAAGAGACATAAACAGTGCTGTTTTTGGGATTCCTAAAATAAAACGCACAAGGTACAACATTCTAGATACAAAATAAATCAAAAACAAAATAAAAAATTCAAAAGAATCACAGATGGGTCAGTCCCCCGTGAGAAATGTATATGATAAAATGGGAGTCTCTATCTAGGATATGAAATCAATTGTAGGTCCCCAATATGATATGCTCATCATGTCAAACATGAATTTTCTATTGTCCCCTATATCCTTAGTAACTTGCAGAATGCATCAACTGAGTCTCACTAACAAAGTGGATGACCATTTAGTTAAGTCACACCATTATCTTATAGTCACCACTATTAGAGAAAGAGTTTTCCAACTACATCATTAAAGACTACATAGACCTTGCCACTATTAATCTATAAGAAAAAATATATATATATCATATAAATAACAATCATATCAATTCCTAATATATTCCAATATAAAATAAGTAAAAAATATGGAAACCATTTGAAAATTACATAAGTGCACTAGATCTATTGTTAAAGATGTAAAATAATCCATGAAATGAATACACTGGTAGGAGTAGCAATTTCCTCTCATATAATAATTAGTAACTCAACATGCAATATCAATACCATCTATAGCTACAACCATTATATCACACAACACATCAAAGGAAGAAGATAACACCATTTTTTTCTTATCTGATAAATATTCTAAGAGTAGTTCATAGGGATAACACAATGTAAAACATGTATAGGGAAGGAGAACCCAAAGATAATTATAGCCACCTGATTAAGCTATTATGTAATCCAAAAATAGGGAACCTAAAAAATAATGACTAGTGGATTGAGATGAAAAACAGTAACAAAAAACTAAAAAAATGATATGAACCTTGATAGATACTAAAACAAACACTCCACAACTTAATACAAGAGATTTATAAAGAACCTAAGATAATTTGGTTTAGTTATATAGAACAGTTCCACGTTTTTATGGAATTAATTCAAATAAACCCATAATTTATCAAAAATAATAGAACATGAAGCCACCTAGAGAATCAACTACTAATGGAGGTACTTTCTATGAATCAATAAATAAATTTTTTTACAACATATCAATTGGAATAAATAAATTATTTCTAGATATAGAGTATAGGATCAAGACCATAATATGGATGAAATAATGATATCGGTGATAATCTATATAGAAAATCCAAACATTGAACTTACTAAGAATAGGGGGACCAAATCCAAACCAAAATGAAGGAATAACAAAAATAATTAAAGACCATTAAATTAATATTGAAACCATGAAGAGGATCATAAATCTTATCTAGAATATTTTCACCATTTTATCGGGTAAAAACCCTATACAGAACCTAATATGAGAGAACATAAAGAGTGGTGTGATGTCCAAAACATCAATTCATTAGATACAAATTTTACCTTTTCATTAATTCATACCCTTTCCCAATTTTCCTAGAGTGTTATGGGTCATAATACTGATCCTGATAAATATCATCTAGTAAATATTTTAAGTATTGTTATTTCATAGTAGATATACTCTACTATAATAATGAATACCCTCAATAAGAATGAGTGTATTGATATATGATCTTCAACTTTATTTCCTATAGTGGTATCCTTGGATATTATTGAAAAAATTAATTAATTAGTCAGTTAACAAAAATCCAATTATATGATTAGAAAATTGTTACACAAATAATATTTGATTCTCCAAAAAGTAAATATGTTTTGTACTATGTGGAAATTTTAACATGTGTCAGGATTAATGATGTTATATGCGCCATATATATTTTCTCCATTCATACCCTAAAAATTTAATTTATATTCTATGTTCATATGATGTATCATTATATCATTATGATATTAAATAACCATTACATCCTCATCTCTCTAATATTATACACATCAAATATATGTTATAGGTTAACAAAAAATGAAATTTGATCATATAAAATATTTAATAACTGTATTTTTTTATACTAAATAATGTTTACTACTTTAGTATATGAATGATAATCTTATTTTTATTGTATAAAAATCTTAGACTTGGGATTCATGATACTAAAAATTATCACCAATAATTCCCCAAGACATCAAAATTTCCTAAAATGTTCACTAATTCAAGTACCGTTATCAATGGAATCAACATGTACACTCTTCTCAATCTAACGTGATAGTGATAAACAAGTTAATTATTTGACACCATGTCTACCTAAATTGAAAAAAATAGCGTATCCAGAAGAAAAAATATCACCTGTATGTATTGATATATTTCATCTATTATTTTTAAAAATAAAATGAAACATAAAAATATTATAATTAAATAATAAATTTATATTTATATGTTTTTAAAAACATAGTAAAATATAAAAACATAACCAAATAAATACAAGTAAATATGATTAATAAATTTTTAATAAAAATTTGTAATTATTGATGTTTAACAATTATAGTCTTTGAATTTATTTTAGAATGTCTAAATTAAAAAATTTATCTTTTTTAAATGATATAATTTCATCTGTTATTATTTATAAATAACACACACACACACACACAGATATATATGTTTTTATATATGTATATTTATTAATTTCATCTAAAAAATATAATTGATTCATTTTTTAACATTATTAATATTTTTATCATGAATGTTTGTTATTTATTAATTGATTTTTAGATAACATAATTTGATAAAAATATATTCAAATAGATAAAAATTACAATAACATTTATTATATGTGTTTTATATTAGTGTATTTTTTATATCATATCTTATCATTGTGATCAATCTATATATAATGAATTAAATCCACTTATTTTTTATGATTTTACAATGTTATTTGTATTATAGTTAATGATATCTCAAAAAAATCAATAAACACTTCTTCATTTCCATCAAAAAGTTTATTTTTTGTTTACTAAACATAAATCAATCTATCATTTAAATTGTAAAAAATAAAAAATAAATTCTTTTTTTCCAAAATACATATATCATAATTTTAACGTAATTTTTTAGGCCTACTAAGTTATATAAAAATGTTTCATGCTTAACACCATTATAATAGTCAACCCATTTACATTAGAATAATTACAATCAAAATTTCAAAAAATAAATCTCCAATATATCATTAATGACTCAAAAATATGAAATTTATATTGAGATAATTTTTATATGTTTATCACTTAAAAAGAAATTTCTTCAAAAATGAACATTGTGATAATATTTTTTACAATGCATTTTTAGTTTTTGTATTTTTTTTGCAATATTGGATATTCAAAAATTTCTTATCATCCTATCCTTTTTTACGACATTTTGATTTTTGAATAAACATTTATAATGATGTATTGTAGGGAGATACCAAATTTAAATTGCATGAGGTGTAGTAACTATCATAAAAAATGAATTGAGAAGAGATATTTCTATAATTTTATATCAACTAGTATCACATTTTGTATATTCTGTAAGATATTCATATTATTATTTTTAGAACACAATAGTATTATTGCATGAATGATTCTTATTCAAACCAAACCCTATCAATCATATTAATTTTTTGAAACATAATTTTAATTTGTAAGATCAAAACTTATAGAATTATAAATTCTATTAATTCGAAGTATTTTTTGAAACTAATATTAATCTCTTCATTTCATGATTTTATGATAAATAATATCAATAGTGCAGATATGATTATGAAATTAATAGTGTTTATATATAATGATTAATTATTATCATCTTATAATCTCTCAATTATTAGTGTAATGTAAATGATTTTCATTTCAAACACAATAATTAATTAATCAATTTGATATGAAACTTCTATATGAACATCTTTATTTGGAGACATCCATGATTTTAATATTTCACCAAGAAAAATAAAAGGAATATCTCATATGAAAATCATTTAAAAATAAATTATTATTTATATCCATGGGTCATAATATTTTTTATATTTAATCATTTCATGAATTGGAAAAAAATAAATTTTTTATTTTTATCAATTTGATTATTAATTTCTAATAATTTTTAAATTCTTTTATCATATTTATTCACTTTCCTTTCAATTTAATCTTAACATGATTCGTTATAACTTTAAAAATAATAATATTATTAATTTATGATATCATTTAATTTAAAATTTAATTATATATTTTTTTATAATATATTTTATTTTTATAATGTAAAATAAATTTATAGTAGTTTAAAATTTGATATACATTGAAAATAAAAGTATTTTTATTTCATCACCTATGAAATTTTAAATTTAGAAATATTTTCATATATGTTAAAATTTAATATTATATTTATTGATTAATTATAAATCAATATTTAAAAAATCAATGTAATCAAATATTTAAATATATTTAAATATGAAAATATATTATATATTTTTTAATAATAATATTTGAAAATTTCTATAGCCATTGTAAAACCTATAAATCCCAACTATGATAAAAAAAATTCAATGCATGGGGGAGTTGCATACATGAATATAAAACACACCCCATACATTATACGTATGAATCAGAGTATACATTTCATAAAAAATAATATGTTAATGGTTTTCCATATTAATGATTTCATTTATAGATAGAGAATTACATACTTGATTGAAATCCATTTACACTTGTTATATGTGTTATTAAATATTATTAATGATCCTAAAACATTCATTAAAATATATGATAATATTGTATGAAAAAATATGAGATCAATTTTTTTATGGTAACCACAATAATTGAGTCACCCAATATTTACAACATTTTCTGTCCACGTTTTCTTTAATACCATATAACATGAATCACCCTTAAATCTATGATTTAAATGTGATATTTTAATAATAAGGAAATAAATTTTTTGTATTGAAATCCAGTTATAAATATATTTCTAAATTAATTAAAAAATCTTAATTAATATATTTTTTGGATTTATTCATGAGGAGGTTAATGTTTCATTTTTAATCTATGAGTTGGATAACATAGTAGATAGTTTTTTAAAATTGATTTATCGATTATTCAACATTATAGTAGAGTTATTAATAATATTAATATAATTATTATTTCATAACATTTAATATAAATTTTAAATAATATAAGTCTATTTTATACAATATTTGGAATTATATACAAATACAAGAAAAAAATAATAATTATCAAATAATTTAAAAAATTAACAAAAATATTTCTAAATTTTTTTATTCTTTTTAAAAGAATAATTAAATATATAATTCAATAACTAAATAACTTTTTAATAAGTACCTAAGAAAAAGAATATAATTTCGAGATATTTTCTTTTTAAAAATACATAACAATAACATTTAAAAAATGAATACATCAATAATCAATGAAAGATATTTAATGGAGAATATGATATGATAGATTGAGATAATGACCATCGATAGGAAATTAATGTTTCATTGGATTTGAGGATATTGAAAAAAATTAATTGGTGATGGGTAATTAAGGATGGATAAATATAGTTATTTGTGGTTAGTGATGGTGAAGGATTTAATTAAGATATGAAAAATTTATAGGGATATAAAGGGAGATGTATATTTGGGGGAGTGATTTCATATTTTAGTGGTTTGTTATCTTTATATGACATGATTGATATATTTTGAGAAAATCAATGTGGGTGAGTATAATTTCCTTGATTTAGGATGTGTCTTGGGTTTTTAATATAAATTTAACCTTAATATTTATATAAATATAATAATTTTTGGCATTATATTTTTTTTAATATAGATTAATATAATTATTAAATGGAATTTTAAATTCCCCTTGGATCCCAAATGGGGTGTTTACCCTTTGAGACATGTTTTATGATATTCATAATTACATAGGGAATTTGGGAGAGCTTTACCAATGATCTATGGTCAACATAATGAGTGAAAATACCTTGAAAATTGGTTGTCATATTGGTTTTACACACATATGTTTATTCAATGTTTTCTACATTCGTAAAAGATACAATTATTTTATTTTATTCATTATGGGTTTTTATAGGGCATTTTTTATAACAAAAAACGTGATCTTAAAAAGCATGAAGTCGAACCATGATAACAATGTCATGTTATATGATTTCTAATTAAAAACATGAATCTCAATTAACTTTTTTAAGTATTCCATAAATATTTATTGGTCACTACTCCATGTTTCATATGGGAATTTTTGAGATATTACTCTGCACTATTTTCCAAGATCATTTTTGTGGGTCCAAGGTATGTCATTAGATATCTGGTGAGTTTAATATATAATTTTTCTCAATTATAGATACTCATAAAATTATTATATAAATGGTATTGGGGATATCATATTTTTAGATCCTGGTGGATTAATCCTTGATATTTCATTTATCATGATAGAGATTTTGGGATATGTACCATTGGTGTGATATTAGAGTACAGATTTTGGAATTCATTGAAAAAACACATCTAGATTGATTGATTTTATATTTTTTTTCTTATTTTATAATATTTTAATCTTTATTAATCGATTATGATTGAATATTTTCCCAGTTTTCACAATTCACTTAAAATAATTACTTTTTATAAAAATTTTATTTTTAGATGAATTGAATTTTCACGTTTTTTGGGTGGTTTATATCCAGTAATGTTTTAAAAATGAAAATATGAATATTTCAATAGTGATTGATTTTTTTTTTAATAACATAAGATTATATTATATTTTTTATTATATATATTGTTGATTCAAAATGGATTTTTATTTAAAATATGGTTTTATAAAAATTCCCAGGGGAAGAGATAGATTTTTGTTAAATGGTTTTGGTTTTTTTAGTTATTCCTTCACAAAACATGTGTGGGAATGAAAACTTAATTACTTTGAAAGATATATTTCAAACCTCATAGATTCATCCATAGTAATTCATAAACATAGAGACCTTCTATAGTGGAATGTAACTGTTATATCTGTTGGTGGAAAAGAAGCCACCCTGAGCATGGTGGTTTGGATTTGATGAAAAGTGTAAATTTTTTATTCATGGGGGAATTGAGTGATTTAAGACTCAATATCCATTATGGTAATGATTATTAACATTTTATTTCTAGTTTGTTCCTATTATATTTATTGAATTAATTTTATTAGTTATCGTTACGACATGTAGATTTTGGGGATACATAGTTTTTCCAAATAATTTTGTTTAATAACGGAGTTTTTATAGAATATGCAAAAAACATTATTATTTAGTGGAATATAGAAAAATAGAATTCTTTTTTATACAATTTTTTCAATGAGATAATATCTGTTTTAAATTAAATAAATAAAATTATGTTTTTTGAGAAATATATTCTGAAATATTCAGATATGTATGGTTTGCATTTCTTTTTTTTATAATATTTTCATAAATTAGTGTTTTAGATAAAAACATTTTTTCTTTATCCTATTTTTATTTAAATTTAATTATAATTAATTTTATCATATATATGTATATTAGATTAATTGGGAAAATCCAACATAGTTATGATTACCCATTACATATAGAATTTTGAGTATATATACACAGAATTAGTTGTGTTTTAAGAAAGGGGATGGAATCTATATTATTCCTAGTCTGATTAAAAAAATAGTATGTATGTTTTTTCATCAATATTTATCATCCACACTTACAAATTTTACAAATAATGCATAAAACCTATGCGATAAATAAATAATATTAGGAAATTCATTTTCATCAATAAATTTATACTAATCTATCACAAAACCCTGGTAAAAATAAGAAATGAACTATAAGGCTCTCATTTTCATGTAATTTGCCAATGAATTGTTTATTTAAAATCTTCATAATTATTTGGATATATTTTAGTATTTTTGGAAGGTTTTGAATTAGTGTGGATGTGTTTTAAATATTTAAAAGTTTTGTAATTTTTATGGTAAACCATGAACTATCTCTAAGAAATCGTGTAAGTTGATTTTGTAGTCACTAGGTAGATAACATGTCGGAGTAGGTTTTGTCCAAATTTGGTTCATACATGGTGAGAACATGTAGGTGGATAAAATGGTAGAAACATGTTTAGAACACATTTTTTCAAACTATATGAGATAACCATTTGAACGGATGACCTTCATAGAGTGTAACCACACATTTTGTGCATGGTTTATCAAGTCATGTGGAAAAATCAGTGAGACTACATGGGTAATGTCTAGTAGCATGTACACGGTTGGGGATCAGTTTATTAAATGGTGTGACCGAACCATGCGATGGAAATTAAATTCTCTGAAAATTATTTTTTAATTTAGATTAATGCCCTAGAACCCTAACTTTTATATTTATACGGCTCTTAAAATCTACTCCACTCCTCAGATCCCCTAGTGAATCCATTTTATTTGGAGGTAACTTTTAATAAATCAAAGTGCATTAGAGATATAGAATAAACATTGAATCCTTTTTTTCATTTATTTTATTAGAGATACTATTATCCTCTCACTCAGAACCATATATCTATTTTTTAGAATGATCTATGTGATATAATGTGAATATTTTTGAGATAATTTTTTATCTAATGAAGGGTTGGTGTTGTGACCCCAAATCAAGATGTCCATAATGTTGTTCTGTGATTTTATTATCTGTTGAGATGCAAGTGGAATCTATCTATTCTCAAATTATTCTAGAACACAAATGATTTTCTATTAATGAACGTCTTTATTGAATTTGAAAAGATAACCTTGAAATAATTCTCATAGGAATTCCTTTTTGGTTTATGATTTGGAAATATAGAATTTTAAGGTAATTTTGAATAAATCATCGATTTATAATTTGTATAGTGATTTCCAAATTATGGTTTGGGTTCATCATGAGCAAGATGTTCTAAGAAATATCATAAATGAAATAAATAGTTCTTTGAGATGATTTGATATGGGATTGGTTTTAAATTGATGGTGTGAGTTATTTTTCATTTTACATGACCCTAAATATGGGTCATATTTCACAAAGCAACCTGTAGATAGCCCACTTTGTGATAAATTTGTCGATCAATGATAAAATGCTCAAGAAAATAGAAATATCACCTTGCATGCATGTGAGAGAGAGAGAGAGAGAGAGAAAGAGTGAGTGAGATACATCAAATGGGTATTCTAAATTTAATTGAATGAAGATAAAATTGATTTTTTCAATAATTTTTCTTAAACTATTTTCATTTGGATAAATTTTTCGGTATTAAATTTAAACTATGATAAATTCAATATCTATTTTTAGGTTACTCATTGCGATAATATTTAATTTTAAAATAAGAGATAGAATAATATTTTCCTTATGGTGTGAGTTTGACTTTTGTCGTGGAAAGTATACTAATAGTTATACTCACCCCTACTAAGACAATTTGGTGCATTTATTGATGATGATAATTGGGATATAGGAAGAGGAAAGGTTTCTTATTTCACTAGTGGTGTAGCATGATTCTACTTCCACATATAGGTGTTTAGATCATGCAGGTATCTCTTAGTGTTGTTTTAGTGATTCGACCTCATTATTTCTATACTGGGTTGTCTTTCCTTTTTAGTTCATTTTTTTGGTTAAAATTTTTATTGTACCTATGATGTTATGGTTACCTAGTTTTCATTTGATTTATATCATTAATAGTCATGAATGATATATTTTCTGTGGTTTTTTCTATATTTAATTTTGTACGGTTAAGTTTTTATTTATAGAAAATCATCTACCAATGTTTTACTAATACCTTAGCATTTATTTCCAGTCTTTTTTGACATGGTGATGTCACCTAAGATTATTGGTACTACATACCCTCTCTATTAAATGAGTTGGAGTGGGATATTAAAAATAATATCCATATTTTTCATTTCATCAGTCCCATACTATGGTATCAAGGTGATATTAAAGGTAAAAATTCGAATTTATAGAATAAAAATATGTAGCTTAATATTTTAAACTAAAAATCATTTTAAGAGGGTGTATATATACTAAATTATTTTAAGACACTTCCATTTTTTTTATACATCATCATTGTGGTTTTATCCAATGAGTGTAGCATATCATGACCTATTACTATGATTTCACAATAAGAATTCATTTTAAATTTTTTGTAGAGAATTTATGGAAATGATTAAAAGGGTTTTAAAAGAAATATAGTGAATAATGGTTTTAGTTCTTGTTGCATATTGTGATTTTTAATTTTATAAGCCTTTCTTTTCTAGTGAGTGGAGAATAAGTATTGTTTTGTTTTGGTTATATATAATGAATCTTTTTATACATTTTATAATTCTAAAATAAAATATTATGGAAAAATACAACGACATGAGCTGTATGTAAACCAATAACTTGTTTAGTGAATTGTTCAGTTTTTTCTATCTATTGAATCTAGTTTGGGACCAGATACTCATTATAAGATAATGTTCCTCTCTATTTTTAAATATACATAGACTTTAAATAGTGATGAGATGGACTAATATAAAATAAATTCACATTACACTATATGTATGACATTTTTCACTATAGGAACATGTGAGAACTACAATGTTGGGAATAAGCAGAAGAGGGATGCCTATTCTCATGAAGTTAGTGCACCATATATTTTGAATATATGATCGATAAACCTTCCTCAAAGTCTAAATACTAAGATTTTTTATTTCAAACATGGTTTTTTATATCACATAGAATTTTATTGTATAGAACCATCTCAATAATGTCACAACTATAATCAATTAGGACATCTTCAGTGTGAATTCCATCGCATTTCAACAATATGACCACACAAGAATAACTCTTATCCTTATAACCAAGTGAGCCAATTTGATAAAAAAAACTATGAATATTTTGGGTATATAATACTAGAATTTAATTAAGGATTAAGGAGGAATGAGTAATAAAATTTATATTTCCAAGAAAATGATTATGAAGGATTAATTTGGTCATTTGATATTGTGAGGTGGAATTATCTTAAATTATACCCTTATAAAATCTTTTTATTGATAGGACTACATCACACACATTAATTTTTAATCATGTTGTTGATTATATTGGTTTACATGTTGATGTGATGCCTTTAATCGTGTAACATCAAACACATATTGGCCAATATTAGTGGCAACACATTAAGTGTGTATCAAGTTTTATAACTATATATGGGGATGAATTGGTTTGGGATTTCTCTATTATTGAGATGAGAAACTATGACATGAATTTCAGAATGCATTATTTGATGATCTTCTATGTCAACATTGTCTATTATTCCCTCCGGGTTAGGTTCACATCTTCTAATGATGTTAACCATGTCCTTAAGGGATAACATAATGTTAATTCAGAATGGTCATGTCCCATGATACCAATGATTACTACAATTTATTATTAGTTCTAATGGTAACTATTGAATCTCTTGATGAAAATGAACATAGTAATATTCCAAACATCATTATATATTCTTATATTGACTTTATGAACAATTTATCAAATTTTCTACTTGAATGAAAATTTTAATATATGATTGATCTTCTACCAATGGAATGTCTTATTTCACATTCATCATATTTTTTGGAACCAGTAGGATTAAGATAATTTAATGTTAAACTTCAGTTTTTCATTAGAAAAGGGTTCATCCAACCTAGTATTTCCCCCAAAATGTAACCTTATTATTTTATAGATAAGACCAATATAACTCTTTAGCTTTGTGTGGATTATCATAAGATCAACCAGGTTAAGATAATGAACTAAAATACTCTGCCACATATTAATGATCTATTTGATGACTTTATGGGATAACAACGGTTGTATAAAAATTATTTATGATTAAGGTATCACCCACTCTATGTTTAAAAGGAGGGAATTCAAGATATATCCTACTAAAGCCTCTTTGGTCATAATGAATATGTGGTTATTCCCATCACTCTTAAAAATCCATTGGTAGTATTTATGACAATGATTAATTTGATCTTTTAAAGCTATCTTGAATCTTTTTTTTGTGTCCAATAAAGAAAATATAGTTTATTCATGGAATGTGTTCTACCATGAGAAACAATTGGCTATAGTATTGGCCATTATTTGAGAACATTTATATTATGATACATTTTCAATTTGTGACTTATGGATATAATAGGTAAATTTAAATAAAAATGTAATCTATTAAAGAATTATTTTTGTAGATCCTGAAAAGATATTGGATGTTACCTATTGGTGACAACCAAGGAATGTGTTTTAGATATATATATTTTATGTCTTAATATGGTATCACTTCAAATTTGTTCACAATTTATCATATATCTCCTTATTGATGAAATATCTGAATAGGAAAAGTGTTCATTTCAAATGGAGTGGTGAGTCATATAAATATTTTATAGATATTATTATTTGGATTACATCAGAACCCATCCTTATGTTTATGGAGTTGGTATATGGAAATTTAGTCTATTTTAATGCATAGGGATCGTGGTTGAGTTGTGTTCTCATGTTGTGAGATAATTGTTTTGGTTATGGATAATTAAGTTACATCTTATTAAAAATAATTAACTAGAACTTGATTTCGATTTATTTATTATTATCAAATCCATGAAAACATTGAATCATTAACTTTTTTGAGATAAATTCATTGTGTTCATGAATCCAGATATCTGTAATCACATTTTTATAACAATGGTATTTGAATGTAAGGAAATTCATATGGATGGAATATTTGTAGAAGTTTGAATTTTATTTGATTTATATACCAGGTAAAGGGAATTCTATGGCTAGTGTATTACATAGGATTTCATATAATCAGTTCATTAAAAAGGCTTCAGACTAATGGAAACAAATTTCATTTTTAGTTGATATTCACATCGATTATAATGATAAAGGTTGTGATTTGATTTTCATTCCATTTTATATTCTTCATTATTTTTTTGAGTTGGATAAAGATGATCAGAAATCCTATCCTAAATGTATAACCATTAGTTCAAAACACAATAGTTGGGAGACCAGTGATGAATAGACATTGGATGAGAGATATATAATATATTTTAGAGATCGAGTTGTGGTTTCTCCAACTCCTGAAAAAAAATCGTCTTTTCTACCACCCTTTTAGATGGTTTATTTATAATTGCATTAAAATGATTTATTAGGTGATGATAAAAATTTTAGGGTCTTTTGGAATGATGAGGAAAATGTAAGATAGTGTCCTGAGATATGTCACATATCAGTTGGTCAAGATAGGGAACCAACAAAAGATGGTGTGTTGTATTCATTGCTTATTCCCATATGAAAATAAAAATATATAGGTATGGATTTTTTTTCATTAGTCTTTCATTTATGGTTTAAAACCCAATTTATAATGGGTGATTATGGAATGAAAAAATAATTCATATAACTTCACCCTAATTTTGGAATCGAATATTATGGAAGACATGTCAAAAATATACATTTAGGAATATGTTAATTTACACAAAATACCCACATCAATTTATTATGACTGACACCCCATATTTAAATACCAATTTTTAATGACCATATAGCAAGACCTCATAACACAATTAACTATGAGGAAAACATATCATACTCAAAAAGGTGGTTAGTCAAAATATATGATATAACCATTTGATGATATATTGACAGACCCTGTGATGTATTTTATATGCTCCTAATATGGGGGTTACCATTAGTTTATTTCTCATATAATAATATTAATTATTCCACTATGTATATGGAACCCTTAAAAATTTGTATGAATTTCCTTGTAAATATCCACTTTGTTGGGTGGAAGTAGGTGACACTTAATTTATTGGACCTATCCTTTCACATGATACAATAAATAAGTTTAAATTTATTAGAAAAATAACATCAATGGACCAAAGGTGTTAGAGATAATATGTAGATCATAAACTTTTAGTGTTGTAATTTGATATGAGTAATCATGTTTTATGGTGAATATATCAACATGTATGTAATCATAATTTTTTGGACAATTTAAAGTTCTCTAATACTTGAATTATTCCTTTTTATATCCTTTAGAAAGTTGGTGATCTATATTATCAGTTGAATTTACTACTAAGGCTTAATTCAATTCATAACATGTTTCATGAATCTCAACTTATGAAGTTAAAACCCGATATGGATCATGTGATTATATGAGACAATATTGATCATGTGTAATATGGAACATTAATTTGGGTGTTAATACAAATTTAAGTTATGAAATAGAATCTCTAGCAATGTGAAACCATTGGTTTGTAATGGGTTTTATGAATGAATGGTCATATTTATGCAGGGACATGGGATCATTAGTTGGATATACTAGAATAATGGAATGAGCTCTTATAATGAAGTATGAGTCTTTTGCTTTCTAAAGATAGAAAGACCAATGGTGGGGAGAATTAAAAACCCTTCTTTTTTGGAAGATTCCTGATGAATTTTTATTCAATTTATAAAATGGATGATTTATGTATTTGGATATTGTGTATATTTTTATAATGGTTTTCTAGTGTTTTAGATGGTGCATGGTTTGAACGTAAATAAGGGAAATCGTGAACTATATCTATAAAACTATGAAAGGTGACACTTGGAGTCACTGGGCTTGAACAGGGTTGGTTATAGGTTTTGAACATTGTTCTTCTAAACCATTCATAGAATAGATAAATTTATAAGTAATAGATAGTGTATAAAGCACATTTAGCTAGGGATTTGTGCAAATTTACGAGATAGACATGTGAGGGGACGTCCCTGAGACAGTAGTACCACATAGTTGGTGCAATGTTTTTGAAACTATGTTCTGACCTGGGTGATTTTTAGTAGCATGCATAGGGTTTGAACATGGGTTTTTAAACCATTTTATAGCCATTAAATGCAATAGATGTTATGTTTTAATTTCTGTTAAGGCCCCAAAACCTCATTTTTCTAATTTATTATTTGGATCCAAAAACAATTCTCCACTTCTATACTCCATTATAGATTCCCTTTGATCTAGATAAATATTTCAATGAATAAAATCATGTTCGAGATCCCAAATCAATGGTCCTTAATTTTTTCCCATGTTCTTCATAGATAATTTATATATTATATTCCCTATTGAAGTTATAGTTCTATTATATTAGTGATAGATCTTTGTGATATTAAGAAAATAAAATTGAGATCTTGTCAGATAGATTAATGAGAACATGTTATGATCCCATATCTATAATTTCATTGTGTCTTTATTTGTTTTCATTATCTGTCATAAGAAAAATTTGAAGATTTTATGAAGGAAGCCCTTTTTGGATTATGATTTTTAAATAACAAATTATGAAATGAATTTTGAAAATTTCTTTGATATATAATTTTAAATCATAATTTTAAAATTATGGTTTGGATTTACCATGAGAAAAATGTAATATGAAATATTTTTATAAGAAGAAATAGGTGAAATAGAATAAATTTATATATAATTTGGTGTATTTTATTAGAATAAGATTATTTTTATTGTGAATGACCATGAATTACGGGTGTGTTCTATTAGGCATCATTGAGATTGTTCACCACATAACGACTTGGTGGATCAATGAGAAACCACTCATAATTTTGTATTGTTCACCTATAATTGATCTATGTTTGTGTGTGTGAAAGAGAAAAATAATGGGTAATCAAAATGGAATGGACGGAAGAGTAAATTTACATAGTTCAATGTTTTTTTATCTATTTATTTATGGCTAAATTATTTTACATTCAATTAGAAATATTTTAAATTGAATATATTATTTGATGTTCCTATTTGTGATAAATAAATATTTTTAAACTAAAATATTATATATACTTATCATAATTTAATGTGTTTGGAATTTTATTGGGGAAAGACTAATAAGTGTTATACTCACCCTTACATGCACACATTGTTGTATTTTCATATGATTTGCATGAATATATAGGTAGAGGATAGGTTTTATATTCCCCTAGTTGAGTTTCATGATGCTAAATTCATGTATTGATGTTTAGAGCTTGGATAACCCTTTTGGTATCAATGGAGTGATTCCACAACATTGTTTCTATTTTAGATTTAATTTTAGTTTTATTTTGTTTTCATGTTTTAGTTTTCACTGCTAATCTGATGTTACTATTAATTATAATTCATTTTTGTTGTATTTTTGTTACTCATTCATTATATATATGGGTTTTATTCTTGTATTTAATTTTAATTTTTATTCTTCTTCATTTAAAATCATCCCCCCACATTTTACAAACCAATTGGAACTTGTTTTCATCCTTTGGAATCTTGAAGATGTCACTTTGGGTTAGTGGCACTCTGTCTCTTCACAATACAATGAGTTAGGGAGGAATGTTACACGACCATAGAAAAAGTCAGATGTTGGAAGACCTAACCTAAACAGTGAATGGTTCCTTAGTACTAGTGATGTTTGTTTTATTTTAATAGATTGATATTGAACTAATAATAGTATATATACATTAAATCATAACAAAAAATCTATGAAAAAAATATACAATATACATATAGTATTGGTCAGAAAATAGAAAAGTTCAAATAGAATATACAAATATAAAATAAACATGTATATAAATGTTACAATAATCCCTCTAGATAAAGAAGTACTCCACTAATCTAATACCTTGTGGATCCATGGCCACAAGAAAAAAATTATTATATGATAAAAATTTACCAATAAAAATTCATATACCTAAATTAAAAAATTTATGTTATAAATAAACTAGAGTGTGCATGAAGGGCATGATCCCAAAGACTCAATAATCCACCAATAAAAGTTATTTAACTCATATAGTGAATAATCACATATATAAACAATATATATAAAATCAATTACATAATTTATATTAACGTATATTTTATAAAAAATATATAATAATTAACTAAAGGATGATCAAACTAATCATAGAACATTAATAATTACAGTAGATAATCCCATTTACATGGTGGCTATCTACATTT
This sequence comes from Viscum album, assembly GCA_963277665.1. Lineage (NCBI taxonomy): Eukaryota > Viridiplantae > Streptophyta > Magnoliopsida > Santalales > Viscaceae > Viscum > Viscum album. The sequence continues at coordinate 550,511,105 of OY728140.1, forward strand.
ACTACATTATCTGATCCAATCTATGAATTCTGAATAAGGATCCTAATTAAGAAAGAATAATTTTCACTTAACTCATGGAGGTTAAGAAATATGCTTGTAATATGATTTTGGATTTTCGTTTTATTAATAAAATACAAATATATTTTTACTTTCATATATAATATAATATCATATATTCATATATATAAATAGTATTTACCAAGGAATAATAAAATAATAATGGGATAATTCCGATTGGATTTAAGAGACAATGTGGGGTCATAAAAATCATTTATCTATGGAATGTTGGCTAATAGAATGAGCATAGACATATAGTAGTGGTAAATTCATAGAATGAATATAGCTGGAGTGGAATAAAACAATTGTCTACACTATCTAGATATGGTTATTTAGTAATATTGGTAGTGGATTTTTAGAGAAAAATCTTAACCCTTAAATATAACTACCACTAGTCACCCTCTTATATATATCAGTAATCACATAAATTTTTTTATTTTCAAGTATCAATTAAAATAATTAATTAATTTATTATAATTGACAACATATATAAAATGACCCATGATAATTGTATATGTTATTCAAATCTATACGTAAGTTTATCATATTCAATATCATGCATTGAATCATGTTGTAAATCAATACAATTTTTAAACTAAATATAACATTAATGAAGAAACATAACTAAAATACAACATTTTTATAAAATTAGTCTATATTATAAATCCATTTAACACATTAGTACAATATATTAATAAAAACAATACCAATGATCAATATGAACTAATTCATGTTTCAATGGAAATATGACATAAGAAATTTATCATACAATTGGAAATATTATATAATAATTTAGTAATCAAGTCAAATAATGTAAAGAAATTATACATGAAACATTCAAGAGTATATTCACATTCATCATTTCAAATGTAATATTCTTTGACCATTAAAAATCAAGCATACAAATCTCATGATTATGACCCATACTACTCTTATAATTAATAAAGATAAAAAGTTTATAATAAAAGTATAAGTACCTAGAAAAAAATTTACAACTCACCATGGTGTTATAAATAATCTTAACTCTTCCTCGTACTATACACATATTAATCCCTCTAATCTATTTACCCAACATCACCCCAACATCCAATTACATGAGTTTTCCACTAACCATGTATCATAAATAAAATCAACCAAATTAACCCAAAATAAACATAAAATTGAAGAAATAATAGAACAACACTATTGTTTCCATCATGTCATTGATGCTGACAATGGGTAAGTCAAAATCCCAAACCCATCACATGATATGAATATGAAGATACAAATTAAACTAATATATTTTTATCGTCAAATAAAACTAAAATAAATCTTATGAATTATAAAATTTTGATGTTTTCTTTATTGGATTAGATAAATAAATATATTCTTGACACATAGAAAACAAAAACAAATTAACTAATAGAATCAATAAGTTATAATTGAATATTATAGCAATATCCCTTGTATCTGTTATCATCTATGTTTTTTAAAATATAAATTTAATCCTCTTAAATGACAATTAATATTGTTTCATGAATGTTAATCTCATGGAACCAAATCAAGATAATTGTAAAAATTGTAATGATGATTCATTTTATTTAAAAACATTAAAATTCAGAATATTCTTTAAATTCTATGAAAATGATGATTCCATTATAGAAGGTGAGTTAGAGCAGTCGAAGGAGTCCAAAGAGGTGTCTCTCATGGTGTATTCTTATCTGTCATTGGGTTGTGATGTGTTTTTTATGGTTAGTGGGATCTTATTTCGGCAAAAAGGTACTTCAATAGTGGTGGTGATTCTATTCTTGTAGATCCAATACTGACTAGTGTTCGTTCTAGTAACTATTTGGAGGCAGCTTACAGTTGAGCAGGTTCTTCGGTGGTGTATCTTTATAGCCACTAGTGTGTTGAATAATGATGAGAATATGATTACGACTCCTTGTAGATTGGGAAATCAGTGTGGTTTTTGATGTTTATGTGACCTACCATAATGAAGGACGTGACTCGTAGCTTAAAACTATTTTCTAAGGTAGTATACTTCTCTTGGTTTGATATGAATTTTCAATTTTTGAATTCAGGGATGTGGGTTTTGTCTTTTTGAAGTTTGAATATAGTTGTGTTGGTGGATGTTTTTTTTGTTTTTTGGCATATTTATTGTTGTTGTATTTTTTGGATTGTGTGGTTCCCATTTAACTCTATAGGGTATTTTAAAAAATATAAAAAATATATTGGAGGAGAAAACTCTATAACCAATGAAATTCAATTGATTAACATCCATACATTATTAACAACTGAATACATATAAATTATATGAAAATACCACCTAAAATTCATTAAATAACATAATAACAAAATATATAATTAATTCAAATAGAACAGCCCCCAGTTTCTCCTCAATATGATTAAATTCCTAAACAAATTATTTAAACCTGCTTAAAATTTATTTTCTCAAAAAAAAGGTAAACAAAACATTTAATATTTCTATAAACCTGATATGAGGAATCTATAATATATGTGGTGATTTCCCCATTAAATATTGAAATCAAATTACAAAACCCTTATTCGAATGAATTTAAATCCTTGAAGAGGATGTCAATTAGAAAAATGATAAGAGAGAGAGGATCAACTTTGAATTGGTAAAAGAAACCCACATGGAAAAACCATTATTCATGTTGTACGAGGAGTAGAGGAAGATAAAAAAATGAGGGATATCCCCCTTACTGAGCTAGACTAGAGAATAATGGGCTGGAGGACCCCATATATTTGGTGAACAAGAATAAGAGGAAAATACCCTTTAAAACTTACTTAAAAAATTATCCAACAAAAACCCAATAAGTCTTATCGGTATCCACGTCACATTTGGTTGTATTCTACTATTCCACTAAAAAAACCACTTTAGTTATGATAGTACTCCACCAAAATATATTTATCTATGTAATGATGTATACATATAAATTTCTTCGACCAATCATACCACATCCTTATCTTGAGATTGACCAACCATTTTACCATCCTCAATTACTCGATATAATCACCATAAATTAAATAGTATATATCAATCTCTCTATTTAAAATAAATAAATTTAAATAGGTCCATGTATTCATTATATAAACTCATAAAAAATTATAAAACTCATCTTTAATACAATCCTTAACAGATGATTCACTATGAACTCCATGCAATAAAACGTTTTTTCTCACAAAACCAAAACCAATACCACCCCTAAAATCCTCCATGTAACCCAATTACCTTTTTTCAATCCAAAACACAAATACATAGCCCAGTTATTCCCCACACTTCTAATGTGTATCTCCTATAATCAATAAAACCTACAAAATACCATAATAGTTTAATAATAATAATTATTTCTTACTTACATATGATCATTTTAAAATCAATAACCACATTAGACTCTATTATGGTGAATCCAAGCATAATAATTACTTAAGGTTTACCAATTCTAATTATTCCACTTATTTATATTTTATCAAATATATTTAATTATAAAATAGGTTTACATAAAAATTAACCCAATTATGGAATTAAATTTTGGGATAATCTTTAAAAAGACCCATTTTTATAAAATTAACAAACCTTAAAAATAAAACATCATAAAATACATTAAACTTTACATTGGAAAATCATTGTTTTTTACTTTAAAATATATAAATTGTGAAGAAACATATTTATTTTTCAATTTAATAAAATCCATTATATAAATTCATAGGTATGATATTAAAAATATAATATAAACATGATAGAGAAAAACTAGCAGTATACTCAAAATTTAAAATATAACTAATTATGATAAAACATCACTAACCATAAAACCTATTTCATGATAAAAAAATATAGATTATAAAATATTTTTAACATTACAACACTATATAAATAAAATATATAGTAATAAAAACATCACTATAGAGAGAATATATAATGAATGATAATTAAACACTAGATAAATATTGAATTTTCATTAAAAATGTATTACTATATAATGATTGAATATTATATAAATAAATAAGCATACATGTGATTTGAATCACCCCTAATGTGGTATTTTGGAATACACATAAATTATGAGTTATATATAATTAATTATGGTCCTTTACATATAAAAATTGAAATACAAATTAGATTCACATATTCTAATATTAAACAAATTTAATTTTTCATGAAAAATGTAATAATTTTCTCTATGTTTTGGATTTATAATTCACAATAAATTTTTTCCCATTAATATAAATATACTCAAGATAATAATTCACTCCAACCTATTGTTCCTAGATTTAACACCTGGAGATATATTTTATCATATGTTTTGTACTATAGACATGTTGGAAAAACTTGCACATGATGTATCTCCTAAGTAATGACAACCTATCTCCTAATAATATAATTCAGAAAAGTCTCCAAAAATATTTTTTGATACCACTATGTAACGTCCCACACCATGATACCCATATAATACTTAAACCAAGTCGTCACAACTCATCATGATGTCCACCTTATTACTAGAGGCTACCCAAACTGAGTCAACACAACACATTAAGGGCACCACCTATTTTCTTGAGGCTGGTGTAAACATCAATGGACACGAAAAATATATTCAAAAATTCTTTGAACTTTTTTAATTTATAATATAATTTCAAAACAGCATTCCAAATATCTATAATTACTTTAGGATACATCATTTATATGAAGACCTAACTTATCCATCCAATGTACTTGTATGTCGGCGGTGCAGTTATTATCTCAATATATATATAGAGTCCCAATATCTATATGTATTTATCATAGAATAATGAAAAACACATAAATTTACTAATAAGTAATATTATATACATCAATGGCTATAAATAACCTGAATCAAAAATAGACTATAACACATTAAACTGAGTGTTTGGGGAAATGTCGCAAAAATACCTTTTTCTAAATCTAAACTCCCCTATACTAATACCTTGTGTAGCCTTAAAAAATCACTAGAAAATATGAATGAAATAAAATTGTTTCTAGTGAATCTAATAATCTATCTAATCAAATATATAATTATCATTTCCACTACAGTACACTTATACGGTATGGGCATAAAGATTTAGTATGTCACCACTAATGGTACATCAACTAACAAAGTTAAAAATCAATTATACTCATGAATAGAATACAAACCATTCTTAATAGTATAAATAAACTGATTTCATGGAAAATAATTAGGAGAAGGAAGTAAATAATATTAAAAAGAATAAAATATGAATAATAATTATAAAAAATAACTCACAATATTTATATGGTCCAAACTAACATTATGTGATATGACCCATGCACAAAATCCAATTTTAAGATCCCGATAAATAAAAACTCCCAAAAATCATAATTTAGGAGAAAAATCAATATCCATTTAATCATATTTTACATAACCATTTTATAAATATAATATATCTATATTTTTTCTTTCATATCTTAAAGAACATAATATTTCAATTTATCATAACAAATTCAGTACAAGTATTATTAATATGATTATGGTAAATGACCAATATGACCATAAGAAAATACTATAGGATCCTTGTACCCATCCATATACTATATACAGGGGACTAGAAATATCATAATCCCATAAAAGTGGATAATTCCATGAATAAATCTATCTAGACTAGAATTCTAAGCTACTTTAGGCTGTATCGATTGGAATAAAATACTAGATTGGGTGATATTAATTGGAGAAAAATCATTGACTAAAAACACACAACTAATTGGGATGCTATATTGATATGTGAGAACTCCCATGTATCCTTTTTTTAGTCTTAGGAAAACTATTAAATCGTTTATAATAATTCATAACCAACTTCTCATAGAACAAAATATATGTGTGTGTGATACAAAAGTATTTAAAAATTCAAAAAATCAATATCATTCCTTTAATAAAGTTACAAATCAATAAATCATGTATTTTAAACATAATTATAATGCTAAATTATAACTAATATAAAAAATGGACGTTAAAAAATATGTTATAAAATATAGTTTGATAGTACATGCTTAAAAAAAATTTTGATAGTCTCCATGAATCAATTAAATTTTCAATGGAAATATGGTATATATAATTTTTCACATGATTAGAAATATTTTATAACAACTAATGAATAATGTCAAACCGTGTTCAATAATTATAGAAGGATCAATCAGTTGATTAATTAAGGTTGTATTTTTTAATATAATTCTCTTTAATTTTTAAATATACTTATATTCCAACAACATAATAGTAATTGTTTCCACTCGTACAAATCATCAAGGACAATAAGGTATCCTAAAAGAATAAATTACCATTATGAACTTTAATACCTCGCTAAGGTGGTACTCAAATCCTCTACACTTACCTGCTCAATATTATTTTTATGCCTTATAATATAGTTACCAATATTCACCTATAGATCTAATCACAAAAGTGTCTCTCTTATCAAGGAACACAATGGAAGAAAATCAATTAAATATATAACCAATAGAAAATTAAATAAAAAAAATAAATATAAATATTACACTTTCTACCATTAGACTTATGACAACATCGAGTAAGTAAGAAGAATAGAACCTTCCCAAGGTAAAACAATGATGATAATTTCTCAAATTAATATTAAGGTATCACATAATAAACTCAAATAAATCTCAACAATTTCAATGGTATGTTGGTTTACATGAAATTTTACATAATTAAAGATATATTTGGAGAAAAAAAAATACATCCAACTCAACTAAGTGAAGTGATAAGATGTTAATATTGATAATATGAATATTCTAAATCAGGATTGATAATTTAAATATTTTAGAATAGATGTTAAATATAAAATAAAATTTTTTCACAATATTTTAAATCTTGAGGACCCATATCCAAATAATTATGAATGTTTTCATATCAAATAATTTCATCAAAAACCATTAATAACATATAAAAATTAAACTTTAATAAAATAAACCAAACTTTTCACTTTAAAAATCCCTATTATCACCTAAGAACTCATAAAAATTCTTAACTAATTATTATATTTTTTACTAACTAATGATTAAAATCTTCAAATATAAAGAAAAATGAATTGTATAATTCCCCATAAAAATGAACTCATTGAGAAATATGTTGTCACAACCTGACCCTACCGATCTCAAGCCACAACTACCCCAAACCTGCCTTATAGGCTAGGGGCTGGAGACAAGCACTGAAGGCGTAACGATCTCGGGGAGGCCTTCACTTATGTACCAGTACACACACATAGCCCACTCGATACGGAAGTGGATAGTAAAAAATAAAACCAAATGAAAAACAACTATAACCCAACCACAGTCATGCATCAACTTCTGAGAAGAACAAGTAAAGTGCCGAAAAGTACTGACAATGAAACTGAACAGAAAAAGGGAAAAACACGTGCCCAATCTAAAGGTTCCACCACCCGACAACAAGTAAAAAAAGTAAACAATTGGGGTGTCCTACACTTGATAACTCTAATGCGACCCCCAGTACGCGGCCCAAGCTCATGTGCCCTCTATGCTCCTCCGTAGTCACGATTAACCTGTCTGTCGTCTGCATAGGCACAACAGGTGCGTGAAAAGCCCAAGAAGGTGTGAGTATAAAGATACTCAGTTGGATGCCTTGAAAACTCGTGGGAGAAACAAAGGAGGCCCTAAAGATGTGAAAAGAAGACAGAACAAAAAATAAAGAAAGAGTATAGTAAATAGAGTGTAGCTTAACCCAACAAAAGAAAGGAAGTAGACTCATCCAAACAAGAGGATCTAGACATGGAAAGCACGTGGAATACCCCGTGCGTCTTCACCCCTCCTAGAAAGAGTGTAACTGAACCCCGAGAGTGGGAGAAAAAATAGGTTGTATATATGTGTATATATATATATATATATGCTCAACATAAAACTTGAACGAGAGTGTAAGGGGATTTCCATCTCCAAGATCTGCCCAGGAAAATTAGTGAACAGTTCTAAGAATATCCATCATTGATGCCCAAATGTCATGCACGCCAAAGTTGTCTCATCGTTGAACCATCCAACCAATGGTCCCACTCTGGTAATGACAGATAAAAGTCACCGACTAGCCTCATAGAAAGGGATGAGTCTGAAAGAAGTCAACGGGTAACCCACTGCCCAGCCCAGCTGGAGGGTAAACCCTAAGAGGTCATTGAGTAACCCACTACCCAGCCCAGCTAGAGGGTAAACCCTAACAGGTCGATGGGTAACCAACTGCCCAGCCCAGCAGGAGGGTAAACCCTAAGGTCAATGGGTGACCCACTGGCCAGCCCCGTTGGAGGGTAAACCCTAAGGTCAATGGGACACCCACTACCCAGCCCTGTTGGAGGGTAAACCCTGATACAACGGGGGTAACCCACTGCCCAGCCCAAGTGGAGGGTAACCCAGAACTGATCTGATTACTCCGCACTATATGTGCCATCACCGGGCGTCACTAACATCGCTACCATGCATTGGATCGAAGGGCATCAAAAAAACCTCCATCCAATTCCCTTTCATTTTTCCGCATTTAATGAGATCTCGAATGAGGCTCTGCATGCCCAAACATATTACACCATCAATAATCTAATAGAAAAACACACGAGATAGACTATTTACTCGCTTGAAACGGACTCCCAATGAAAACTTTACACAACATAGCTTTATGCCCACACGACATCTCATGAGGCCCATAACTCGGAACCAAAAAGGTTAGGTGAACTGAGCCACTGCGATGCTCCTGGAAAAACAAGCCAAAAAGACTTTTCATTCTCCCCGAATGGACGTCTGATGAAAAAGTCACAATCGCTGCACGCAGCTTGAATGACAGCCTGTGGTCCCATGCTTCAACTCTGTCTTCAATACCAAAAACAACCCTGGATGACTTCTTCTCGATTCTAGGGTCATAACAATACTAACAACGCTTAAAACGGACTCTGTATGTGCTCGCGCCATCCGAAAAATGAATCTTGGTGAGACGCTAAATAACACTTAACGGGCATGTTGCACCACTAAGCCGCCATCTCTGCAATTAAAAATCCACAAGACCATCTCAAATCCTCTTTCTCAATCCGAGGATCACGTTTCCATAGATGGAATGAAAATCTGATACACGGTTGGAGAGTTAGAGACGTTTTAACACCAACGGACGGCGGTCTGCGGCTCGGCCGCCCAAACCGCCAGAGCCACGGTTCACCACACAGGCCGCACCACTTCACCCAGCCCGGCTTAATCCGGTCTGGCTCTTTTCCATGGGACCTACATTTTGCAGGTTATGGTCCACTCCCGGGATCACAGAGACCCCAGCCTCTCGTTGCACTACAACTGGAAAAGCCGGCCACCCCACGCCCCTAGCCTCCTACGGGTGCCACCGACGCCCGCAACCGCTCACCTGTTGCCAGCCGCGCCACTGCCTAAGACCTGACACGCCGCTGCTGTCCCAGACCGCCTAAGGATCCCTCCACTTCTGAATTACAAAAATTCCCTTGGTGGCGTTTTCCATAGAAGGCTCATGCCTACCATTCTCCTAGGGTAAACAGCATGCTCCAGAATCAATGGTGAACTCGGTTTTCCAGTTTGATCTACCTATTAGGATTTATTACATTTATTTGGCATGCCTATTGTGAACACACTTAAAATTTAATTCTGACCACACCATAGATCGGAATCGCACGCCGTCTGAACGTCCTGCTCTGGAATTACATAAAGAAAATTTTCAAACTCTCACATGCTCACAACCCGGGTTCTTAAATCATTCCCTACATCAATATTTTCATCCCGGAAAAACAAAACTACAAAAACAGCTCAGGATACTGAGCCTACATGCGGGTTTCCCATTCCCAGGTGCTCTCATGCACTCTCCTGTGCTGCCACAACACTCGGACCAAAGGAATGGTATGTCCACGCAGATTTCGCTTCTACTGGTCCTCAATCGCCAGCTGGTGCTCCGCAAAGGTGGATCCATCCTCAATGTCCAGCTCTCCCCAGTCGATGATGTGCGTGGGGTCTTGCACGTATTTCCCCATCTACGACACATGGAATATGTCAAGCACTCTCTTCAGCTGTAGGGGTAGATCAAGATGGTAGGAAACCTCTCCAGCCATGTGCATGATCTCAAAAGGCCTGATGAACCTCGAGGATAGCTTGCCTCCCCAGCCAAACCTCTGTGTTCCACGCCATGAGGAGACTCTCAAAAAGACATGGTCTCCCTGATCAAACTCCAAAGGATTGGGACGACAATCTATGTAGGACTTCTGTCTTCTCTGAGCCATCCTCATTCTCTCATGAATGACCTGCACCTTCTCTATCGTCATCTTCACCAGCAATGGGCCCACGAGGGAGGTCTCCCCAACCAATGTCCAGCACAACGGTGACTGACAGGGTTTCCCATAGAGGGACTCAAAAGGATTCATACTGATGGTAGAGTGGTAACTATTGTTATATGCAAACTCTATCAAGGGAAGGTGATCCTCCCAACTTAGGAAAAAGTCTAACACGCACGCCCTGAGAATATCCTCCAACACCTGGATAGTGCACTAGGTCTGCCCGTCCATCTGAGGGTGAAAAGATGTACTCATCTGCAGCTGAGTCCCAAATGCCTCCTGCAGGCCTCGCCACAATCATGACATAAACTGCAAGTAACAGTCGGAGACGATCATCGAGGGTACTCCATGAAGGTGAACGATCTCCCAAATGTACAGCTGCCCTGGAATCTCCATCGAGATATGCTCCCTGATGGCAAGGAAGTGAGCATACTTCGTGAGTCAGTCCACTATCACCCAAATGGAATCATGGACCTTCGCTGTGCACAGAAGTCCTATGATGAAGTCCATATATATTTCATCCCACATTCACTCCAAGATATCAAGGGGCTGCAACAACCCTGCTGGAACCTGATGCTCTGTCTTCACCTGATAAGAGGTAAGACACCGAGAAACGAACACAGCTACACTCTGTTTCATGCCAGAGCACCAAATTTTTTGATGAAGGTCTATGTAAATATTCCCCACATCGGTATGTTCATCCAAGGGAGAAGTTTGGAATTCCTGAATAACCTCCTCCCGCATCTCCACTAGTACTACAGCTCAACCCTAGAACATGATCTTGTGATTCCCTCCTTCAGAATACATATCGGGTTCATTGCCTATGGATATCTGATCATGCAGTACCTCGCTATTGACATCCCCCAGCTACGACTCCCTCACATGCTCATGGTGCGAAGGAGACAACATCATCAACTATATAAAAGTTATACCCTCCTGCTCCACCAAGGTCAGCTGTAGGGAAGCCAACTGGTCTGATGCTTATCGCACTAGATGAGCCTAGTATTTCCTGGTAAGGGAATCTACTACGACGGCTTCCTTCCCTAGAGTGTAGACTATCTCAAAATAATTTTCCTGTAGAAACTCCAGCTAGCACCTCTACCTCGGATTCAGATCCCTCTTAGTGAAGATATACATGAGTCTCTGGTGGTCTTATAAGAGCACAAAATGCTCACTCAGAATGTAGTTTCTCTATAACCTCAAGAGGAAAAGCTCTGCTGCCAGCCCCAAATCGTGAGTCACATAATTCGACTCGGGGGGACTCAACAGCCTCGACCCATATGGAATCACTGCCCGTTACTGCATCAGCATGCACCCGAGCCCAGCTCTTGAAGCATTGCAGTATACCACGAACTCAATTCCCTCCTCTAATAGCCTCAACATCGAACCAATGGTGAGCCTCCGCCTCAACGCCTCGAAGGCCTTCTGTCACTGATCAGTCCACGCGAATGACCGTCCCTTCCGCGTGAATGCAGTCAAAGGGGCATAAATCCGGTATAAGTCTTCCAAAAACCTCCAGTCGTACCCAACCAAACAATGGAATCTCTGCACCTCAGACGCATTCTTGGGTGGATCCCATGCAATCACTGCCTTTATCTTTGCGGGATCTTCAGATAAACCATGTTCCAAAATGACATGCCCCAGAAAGTGGTCCTCATGAATCCATAACTGAAACTTCGATATCTTCCCATACAGCTGGTGCTCCCAGAGTAATTCTAGGACCATCTTTAAATGCTCTGTTTGGTCCTCCTCCGTCACAGAGTAGATGCGTATGTCATCAATAAAGACAACTGAAAACCAGTCCAAGTAAGGCTAGAAGATCTGGTTCATCAAATCTAGGAAGCTGACAGGTTCATTCGTCATGCCAAATGTCATCACTAGAAACACGTAATGCCCATAACAACAATGGAAAGATTACTTCAGGATATTGGTCTCATGAACCTACAACTCGTGGTAGCCGGATCAAAGATCAATCTTGGAGAACCACTTCACACCTCTAAACTTGTAAAAGAGGTCATTAATCCTCGGAAAAAGGTACTTTTTCTTTATCGTGACCTGATTCAGGTGATGATAATCCACACAAATATGTAGGCTCCCATCAGCCATCTTCACAAACAAAACTGGGGCTGCCCAGGGGGACATAGTAGGCCCGATGAATCCCTTCTCATGAAGGTCATCCAATATAGGTCGTAGCTCCCAAATCTCTGTGGGTTCCATACAATAAGCCACACATGATATTGTAGTAGTCCCCTGCTGCATGTCAATGTATAACTCCATCTCTCACCTCAAAGGTAGTCCCAGGACATCCTCTGGAAAGACTTTCATGTTGTCATCTACAACAGTAGGGATCTAGGTTCCTCTAGCGTCTACTGCTCTGAGAGCCATTCTCACCAACTGATGAGAAAAAGGTTGTGGTCTCTTGCTCAGAGCACACATCTTTTTAACCATGAGGTCTCACTCACCAAGGATGGTGAACCTCATCCCATTAGAATGCACCCATCTGACTCGTCTGCAATGACAATAGATCTAGGAGTGAGGCATAGAAAGACAAGAAATGCCTAGGATGACGTCGTAAGGATCTATAATGATGACCAACAGGTCCCATGTGAAACTCTCTCCTCTAAATGACATATCGCACTATCTGCAAACAAAGGTAAATAATGATGCACTTCTTGTAGGAACCATGAGGCTAAGCACAGGTGTCACCGCCTCTACTGGAAGATCCAAATCTTGTACCAAAGGAAACGATATAAATGAGTGGTTGGTGCATGTGTCTACTAGCACCGAAGAAAGAATAGAGTAAACACATAGCATACCTCAGACCATCTCATGTGATAGGGGTTCACGAACACCCATAGCCCGCAGCTGCCCGCAGACCCTACCGCCAGCTCCCTGAGCCTGGCGTGGGCCGCCCGGTAGTGGCGGTGAAAGGATCATGAAACGATTTCTCCCACCAAGAGGTCCTACTACTTTTCCTGTTTCACCTCCTTTAAGACCACCCCGTCCTCACTTGGGAGATCCCTAGTCACAATGCTGCCTCTGCCGCTGCAGTGCACCCACTGCCTACCACGACTGCTCGGTATGCCTGGTTGGGCAGTCCTGTGCTAGGTGGCCCCGTCCGTCAAAAGCATAGCACCAGGTATCTCCTGATTTCCTCAGTGCTCTACAGTGCCACTGCAGTGTACAACCCTTCCCCGGTGTCTTCTCATGGAAGGGTCTCCTCAATTGATGCTCTGCTCTCTACCGCCTGCCTGCTACCGAAGGCTCTACTCTAAAGTGGTCACTACGAGGCCCTACCATCTGGAATCCCTCAGCCAAGAAGATATATGTCACAAGTGCCCTCTCTATCACCCCTGCATAAGTAGGGATGCACATGGGTACTACACTAGCATAGATCTCCCTGCAAAGACCCTGCTCAACCTTCTGTGCATGGAAGTAACTATCACGGATCATATCCTGTGAGTAGCGTGACAAATCGGTAAATCAGACCGAGTACTATTCCCTGGAAATCCCCCCTACTTCGTCTCTAGAATCTCATGAATCCGAATGGAGTGTAAACAAAAGGGAGAGTACTCCTCCTGGAAGATCAGCTGGAAGACATCCCACGGGAGGGACTTCTCGTCGTAGGTCTGCATAACCAACCCCCACCAATACCCGACTATCCCGAGGAAAAGGATGGAATATAGGGCTACCATCTGGTCCACTGGTGTCTTTACAAGCCTGAAAATTCGGTCTATATACTCTAGCCAGTCTTCCACTGCCTGGGGATCCAAGACCATGTGGATATTCTGCGGCCGCTGACGCTGGAAGTCTCAGAGCGCACTAAGCCTGCGCTTAAACTTGTCATGTGCTTCCAGTACTAACCACTTCTCTCCAGATAGAGGGGATACTTCAGAACCATTTGGTTTAAGGGGATCACATGAGTGCCCCTGAACTGATGCCTCATTGCTCTCCAGTTCATCATCATGAACTAGAGAGGGTAACCTGGCTAGCTGCTGTTGAGGGGGCATCCTGAAAATTATCAAGGATTACCGCAATCAGATGAGCATATATATATATATATATATTAGTAATAAAAAAGGGGAGCTGACTCAAATAAAGATTTTCAAAGACTCAATCCTACCGGATGCATGATCCAAAGTTCCCTAGAACAAATGTCTCGGCGTGCCGAGTCAAAAAATGGGTTATCAGGGTCCTGGTGAATGGATTTGTCGGCCGCCCATACCATCACTAGACTCCATGGCCTAAGAGCCACTCTCGAGACACATCGACACTATTTCCCTAAATCCCAACCAATTCCTTTTTAGGGATTTCCGAACAATGCCCCAAGGAATGAACCAACCTTTGATACCTCTTTTTCACGACCTGAACCTACCGGTCTCGAGCCGCAACTACCCCAAGCCCACCTCCATAGGCCAGGGGCTGCCGACAAGTGCCGAAGGCATAACAATATTGGGGAGGCCTTCACCTAAGTACCTATACACACACACACACATATCCCACTCGATACGGAAGTGCAGAATAAAAAGAAAACCAAAGGACAAACATCTATGACCCAACCACAGTCATGCATCAACTACCAAGTAGAAAAAGTAAAGTTCCGAAAAGTACTGACAAGGAAAATAAACATAAAATGGGAAAAACACGCGCCCAACCCAAAAGGTTCTAGAACCCAGAAATAGGTAATCAACAGTAAAAACTGGGGAGTCCCACACCTGAAATCTCTACTGTGACCCCGATACGTAGCCCAAGGTCATGTTCCGTCCATGCTCCTCCATAGTCACGATCGACATGTTCCTCGTCTGCAAGGGCACACCAGGTGAGGGGAAATCCCAAATAGGGGTGAGTATATAGATACTCGGTAGGATGCCCTGAAAGCATGAGGGAGAAAAAAAGGAGCCACTAAAGTGGTGAGAAAAAGATAGAACAAAGAATAGTGAAAGACTATAGTAAATAGAGTGCAGATCAACCCATCAAGATATAGGAAGCAAGACTCTTCCAAATAAGATAAGCTAGACATGGAAATCATGTGGCATACCCCGCACTCCTCCACCCCTCCTAGAAGGAGAGTAACTGAACCAAAGGAGTGGGAACAAAACCCGGGTGTATATATATATATATATATATATATATATATTCTCAACAAGAAACCCGAACGAGAGTGTAAGAGGATCTCCATCTCTAAGCTCATCCCAGGAAAAGTGTTCAACAGTTCTATGGATATCCATCACTGATGCCCAAATGTCCTTCATGCCAAAGTTGTCTCATCACTGAACCGTATAACCAAGGGTCCCGCTCGAGTTATCATAGAGAAAATTCACTGACTAGCCTCATAGAAAGGGATTAGTCCAAATGAAGTCACCGGGTAACCCACTGCCTAGCCCTGCTGGATGGTAAACCCTAAGAGGTCGTCGGGTAACCCAATGCCTATCCCAGCTGGAAGGTAAACCCTAAGGTCAATGGGTGACCCACAACCCAGCCCCGCTGGAGGGTAAACCCAAAAGTTCAATTGGTAACCCACTGTCTAGCCCCGCTGGAGGGTAAACCCGGATACACCGTTGGGAAACCCACTTCCCCGCCCCATTGGAGGGTAAACCCAGAACTGATCTTATAACTCTGCACTACCCGTTCCATCACCAGGTGTCACTAACATCGAAACAGTGCGTTGTTTCGGAGTGCGTCAAAGGAACCTCTGACCAACGCCCTTTCATGTTTCCACATTTAATGAGATCTCGAATGAGGCTCAGCATGCCCAAACATATTACACCATTTCAAACCACGTGAAAAACATGAGATATAGACTATTTACTCACTTGAAACGGACTCCCGACAAATAAGTTATTCAACACCTCTTTATTCCCACACGACGTCTCATGGGGCCCACACCTCGGTCTCAAAAAAGTTAGGGTGAACTATTCCATTGGAATGATCTTGAAAAAACTTGCCAAAATGACTATTCAGTCGCCCCGAACGGATTCCCGATGAAAAAGTCACAATCGCTGCATGCAGCTTGAATGACGGTCCGTTGGAACATGCCTCAACTCCGGATTCAACACATGAAACCACCCTGGATGACTTCATCTCGATTCTTGGGTCACAAATCCACTCATGGTGCCTAAAACAGACTCTGTATGTTCTTGAACCATCCAAAACAAGAATCTCAGCAAGGCGTTAAAAAACACCTAACAGGCGTGTCGCGCCACCGAGCCCATGTATTGGGAATTAAAAATCACTGAGACCATCTCAAAACCTCTATCTCGATCCGAGGATCGCGTTTCCATAGACGGTATGAAAATATGATACTCGGTTTGAGAGTTAGAGGCATTTTAATGCCTATGGACAGAGACGGGGTGGGCCAGACCGGTTCGGCCAGTCCACCCCTTTAGACCGGCGGTCCACGACTCGGTTGCCCAGACCGCCCAGTCCTCTATGGCTTGCGGTTCACCGTATGACCCACACCGCTTAACCCGAACTGGCTTAAGCCAGTCCGGATCTTTTCCATGGGACCTGTGTTTCACGGGTCCTGGTCTGATCCCAGGGTCACAAAGACCCCGGTCTCCTGCTGCACGCCGAACGGAAAAGCTAGCCGCCCCACGCCCCTGGCCCCCCGCATGTGCCACCGACGCCCGCAGCTGCTCACCTGCAGCCAACCGCACCGCCGCCTGAGACCCATGGTGCCACTGCCATCTCGGACCACCTGAGGATCCCTCCAATGCCGGGATTCTCCGGACTACCATGCAGAGTCACCGAACTACCCTGGAACAACCGGAAAACATGGGTTTTGGCCGGAAAACATCCCAGGGCCACCCTAGAAGCCCCGGGATTTGGATTTTCAATCCGAAAAGAGCGTTGGGAATCTTGGATCGAACCCTATGCATCTATGGCATTCTCTTGATAATTAAATTGCATTTAGATTCTATAATTGGGGTTTGAAGAAGTTACGTAAATTTAAAATGAAAGTGCAATGATCTTACCTCGTAGGGCGTATCCCGCAGCTTCACGAACAATCCGGCAGAGCTGCAACCACCTTGGAGATGTGGGGAGAGGAGCCTAAAGAAGGTGGATCCTTTGTTGGGAGATCTTCCCCAGGGAGATTGTAAGGGGTAAGAAGGAGGGTATGGATGTGATTATGTATGGAAAAATTAATTAAAAATTAATTAATTTTAAACACCCACCTGTAGGCCCGTACCCGAACTCTCAATGAGGTCAAGGTTAATCTGTTCCTAGGTTAAGATCCACATTCTAAGAACAACGATGGTCTCATAATTTCAATCTGAACCTCTGTTTCAAAGTTAAAAAGTCCACGCCTAAGGCCACTAAATTATGAAATATACCCTGGTGGCGTTTTCCATAGAAGGGTTGTGCCAGCGAAAGTTACACCCCTCCTAGAGTAAACGAAATGCTCCAGACTCAATGGTATACTTGGTTTTCTAGTTTGAGCCACCATTTAGGAGTTATTCCATTTATTTTGCATGCCTATTTTGAAATCACTTAAAATTTAATTCCGGCCACACCGGGGCTCAGAATCACACGATGTCTGACCATTCTGCTCTGGAATAACATCAAGAAAATTTTCAATGTCTTACAGGATCAAAACCGTGGTTCTTACATATGTAACTAAGAATTATTTCTATTTGAATTATGTGATATTGATATAAGACCAATCATAAAATATGAGAGTATTTACATTATTATGGAGATAATAACATTCATATAAAATATTCTTTTAATAACAAAATATGGAAGTAAAAAAGATTAATAATAATTATACACATTTTAAATCTCTAGTTACCAATCATAGAGTATTAATTCCTTAAACATGTTTTATGATTCCAAGAAAACATAAATTTAATTAAAACCTATAAAAAATAAAATATTTTTTCTTTAGAAATACATTTTCCTTTGATATACCAAAACACATATTAAAAACATCCAATTCACACTTTCAAAATAATTTTATGCCTTATTAATATTATGGAAATTAATATGTAACCAAATAATAGATACATCTTAATAAAAAAATATAGAGATTATTGAACACATAACATAAACATTCTTAGGCTAGTATAGTAAACTCCAATGATCATTAAACAGAAACTAAAAAACATAAAATCAAAATCCATAATTAATGGAATTCGACTATTTAATCACTATAAAGGAAATACCTAAAACCCATGAAACCTCATGTGAAAAACGTTTAGAACTCATCTAATACCATAAAAAATATATTTTATAGTTTATAAAACATAAATACCTATAATTTGACAATAATATCATAAATTACCTAGTAAAAATTAGTGATCCCCTACAAAAAATAAACTTACCAATAAATGGAAGCTAAAAAGAATATTTATGCCTCCTTTTATTGAGGGGTATAGATGATATATTCTATGATTTTAGTTCACTATAAATTGGTTAAATAAAAAACCAAAACACTATTTTTATCATAGTAATTCTTTAAATTAGTGGTGGTTAAGAGAAAATGAATATGGTGAGAGTGTTTCTACCTTGAATTAGTAGAAGATAACCACATTAAACATGGTTGATTGGTGGGGAATTATAATGAGAGGAATATGTAAAAATGATGTTGATTTCCCCTAGCTTGAACAGATTTGAGAATAATATCTAAAATTATCTACTATTTCGAGATAAATAAAATTATAAAGAAAATACGCTTTTAACCAAAATTGATTTTTTTTCTCTAGAACCTATCAAAAATCGGGTGGGTATTCATCAGACATATAATGGTAGTTTAGTGAGCCGGTTCATGACCAGCTATACTTCATGTTGTTCCCCATGAGAACAATGATGGCCTTCTATCACTGTACCCATTTCAATTGCATCCACGAACCACATGAAAAGTATTACTTTATCTTCAAAAACCATCTTACCATATTAAAATAATAACTCTATGACCAATTAAGACACCAAGAATGAATACTATATTGGTTTAAACCCAAACATTAAAAACCCTATATTTTCATTACATAAATTAAAATATTAAATCATAATTTTACATTTAATGATCCTACTATGAAATAGGTCAATAAAATAACCCCACTATAATACCTTTCACCTCTAAAATCTAAACGAATATCCCACTAAAAATACTCAACATATCTACATTTCCAATTCCCAATATTGAAAATAAAAAAAATCCAAAATATTCCCCATGTATTTGTTGTGTGGATCCCTTAAACCATATAACCTAAATAGACCATGTGATTTTAATAAAATAGTTTCCTATGGAATTTCAAATTATATTGATAATTTCAACAACTTCACTAACCTCTCTATTGTAGTTCAAACATGTATAAGAATTACATAATATTTAATAATCCATATTCTTTCAGTGAGTTCAATTTTATCAAATATGTTCACTTATAAAAATAGATTTACATAATTCTAAAACCCATTATAATATCCCATGTCATGTTCTTTATTTAGGAAATTCTAATTTTTCAAAGGCAGTTCATCTTTGAAATCCAATATATAAAAAAATGTTCCAATATAATTTTTATAGTTTTCCTTTTATTTAAAATACACAATTTTCAAAATGAAATTATTTAGAATTAAAATTACTAAAATCTCTCCCCCAACATTCTAGTTATTATGACACAAATATTAGATAATGATAAGAAATAAAAACTAGTAATATAGTTTATATTCCAAATTAAAATTAATTTTTATG
This sequence comes from Viscum album, assembly GCA_963277665.1. Taxonomy (NCBI): domain Eukaryota; kingdom Viridiplantae; phylum Streptophyta; class Magnoliopsida; order Santalales; family Viscaceae; genus Viscum; species Viscum album. The sequence continues at coordinate 550,531,161 of OY728140.1, forward strand.
AGACATCACTAAAATAGAACAAGTAACATAGCAAAACAATTTATAAAATAGTTCTAACAGAATATCTCTAGACATGGAATATGTACCATTTACATTGAAAATAATTGATCATGAATGGTAATACATCACTGTCTTGACAAAAAGAATTCACTTGGAATATGTCTCTATAAAATGATTTAAGCATAAATTATAGAAAAGTATAAATCTGAATGATATAAAATAATTATATATCCCCTAATGATATATTTTGGAATGTAAAAATACTTTATTTGTAGTTTATAATTTATTTAAATCTGTTACATCTACAAATTATAACAGAAATAATATGTATATTACAAAATTTGTTACTAACTAGATGAAATGTGAACAAATAATATAATTATCTCCTCATTGATCTTTATACTTCTTATCTAGTTTTTACACATTAAACTCATGTTTCTCACATAAATAACTTAGTAACACATATGATTCCTAGACCAAAACCTATTAATTCAATGAAATATTGGAACCCATAATATCGATGTTATCCAGACATGCACATGGTGTATCCGTTAAACCCCAACAGTCGATATCCTATTTATAAAATCCTAAATGTTCTAAAAATACTACTCATATGGAACATTTTAATTTCCACAATTCAAATACCAAAATAATAAAAAAACAATTCATCATAATACTTCACACAATCATAAAAATTAATAATGGATTGAATAAAAATTATTATATGAATACCATATTTTGAGAGATAGTTTAACATATTTGTTTTTAAAAACTATCATTACAACCTATAAAAAATCTATCATGACCATAATAGATGTTACATAAATAATGAAATAACTTGTCAAACAATTGGTAACTATAGGAAAATTAATTTTTTATCTAAATATATAGATAAAGACCCACTATCTATATATAGAAGTAAAAACATAAATCAATTTAAATATAAATAATTAAAAACATGCACATATAGATCAATGGTATTATATTGATATAGGGTGAAATAAACTGAAATACACAAATCTGTACATGTTTTTTAATGTGATAAACATCCATCTATCCAACGATATACTCATATTCCCTTAAATATTTTGAATCTATGGGCATTGATCCAAAAATTAGAAGGTAATATATGGGAAACAATAAACCTAACAACATATTTAGTGAGAGAGTGAAGTTGTATGTCCAATATAGTAAACATATATGGTGTGGCACAAAAACTCAGTTGGATAACACCAATACTTTCCTAACTCACCTAGTGAGGAATAATACATATGTTTGGAATGATAATAGACATTTATAAAATTTATAAAAAATAGATTTCATGTAAATTAACAAATGAATGTTGATTAATTATAGAAAAATAAGGAATATAAAACTAATAATTACAATATATAAATCCCTCAAAAAGGAGGGCCCATACCTGCACTACCTACATTGATCCATGCTCCGAAATTATTCTCAAGAGTGGAATAAGTGATAAATCACATACATAATAACTCTAGGAGGTAAATAAATAGACATGTAATCAGATTTCATATATTATTTGTACAAATCAAATATATTTATCATTTTATCTTCATATAAAATTGTATATCATATATCCATATCTCACAACATTTCAGAATAATGAATAAAAATATTATCATGGGTCACGAACACAAGGATATGAAGAGAAAAATATAGGATACTTATTCGTATTCATTTACTAAATTCAAGCCACTATAAAAGTGTAATCCTATAAAAGTAGAAAATACCCTTAATAAATCATACCAAATGGGAATACTTAATATATCCATATAAGAAAAAGTGGTATCCAAAACTATATTGAGAGAGGGTAGTTAGACAAAAATCATGACCTAGAAATGTACTTGTCACCATAATATTATTTATACAACCAAGACAACCCATGAATACTGCTATGTTGAGTAATATTTAATGAATGTACAAAATATATTAATTAATAAATTGGATAAAAAATTATATAATATTTCTATATTGATACAAAGGTATACCAAATTTTATTATATTCAATATCATATATATTAATGTGTTCTAAATCAATAGAATATGTATACTGCCACACCTCTATATTTTTGAAAATATTTTATACAAATGAATTTAATCTTTTTGATATTTTTTATTACACATAACACTGAGTTTATCATGGGTTATATAAAACAATGAGTTTAAAAAAATGTGTCATAAAATTAAAATATTATTATATAATAGTTATCCCCTACCCACATGAAAGGAGTGTATAAATATGATTAAATAAATTATAAAACTATTTGGTTTACACATGTATATAAAATTAATTATTTTCTGAAAAATTTCATATAAATGAAAATAAATAATGTTTGGAAATAAAGGATGCCTTTTTTGAAAAAAACTTCATTCACACAAACATGTTTTACCTCAATAAATTGAAAAAAATCACTTTATATGAATTATTTTAATGAAATTTTGTAGTATATATTCAATAAACTATTTAAAATTCATCTAATGTGCTTTATAGACAAGAGATAATAATATATCACATTTTATGATTACAAATCTATTTTCCTAAAAAGATGTTTTGTCACCTTTTAAGATTTTATAATAAAATTATTTTTTGAAAATATAGAAAAGTTAATTTGAAAAAATAAACTTAATTTTTTATGTTATCGTGTAAAAATTACCTTAGGGTGCATTTTTCATATTTTTCTAAAACGGTTCAATTTTTTATGATAAGTGTAAAATATAAAATTTTAATTGAAAACTTACTTTTAATTTAAATTATCATTAAATTTAAATCATATAAAAAATTTATTTTAATGTAAATTTATATCAATTATAAATCCATCAATCCAATATAGTCAATTAGAATAATTTTCATATTGTATTTTGAAATAAAAATGTTATTAACTTCTGAAAATATTATCTTTGAAAACCCGCTTCCTCATTGCGTCTGCATGATTAATTTTGAATTAAAATTTTCCACTTCCGGGAATATAAATTTAAAAAATATATTCAACATATTTAATCAAAAAAATTATATTTTCTCATATGTTCACCTAAATATTTCCCCAAATTCAATAGTAAATAATTTAAAAATTAATTTCTGCGGCGATATTAAATACTAATTTACTTGGGGCTAAACTAAAAGATAAGGGTTTAAATTAGTTACAAACTTGAAAAATAATATTTATCAAAAATATATAGATCCCAAAATCTTTAATTCACTATAATACCCCATTTTTGTGAATTATAAATATGTGGGTACAACTTTTTATTTTGAAAAATTTCTAGTGTGCCACTCACCTCACTTATATAAATCCACCCATATCCTACCATAGTCACAAAATCAAAAAAAAATTCGTTCAAAACAGAAGTACCATAACCACTTCCCAAATTTAGTAATCTCTTCCTTGATTCCATAGTTTGAGAAGAACTCTATCCTAGGATGGATATTGGTGAAAACATAAGGAGGTTACCCTAATAAGAAGTAATGTTCTTCAATGAGTGTTTGTATTTTATTTATTCATCCACCTCCTAAAATTAATTAAATATATTATTATATAATAAAAAAATATTAAATATATTAATATGTTTTTTTGGAAAGGAAATAACCTACAACCATCTCCACTTCTATCAATTGGGTTATCAAATCAGTAGTCGTGTGTACATTTAACAAATGTCTCATGAACTAATGACATTTGTCCCCCATTACCACCTCTCATTGTTGGGTATGATGATGGATATAAATTATAAATATATGATATTTATAACATTACTACACCAATTGAGTTAGTATATCATGTTTAAATTTTTTTACTTTTCATTCATTAGAGGATATGATGATGTCGTTCGTGTGTACAACGGACAACCTCCTCACGGATCGATTTGGTCTATTTTTTACTAAATATTTACATGGAAACTAATAAGGATAAATATATGTGATATACATGAAGTAGTTAAAATGTAACAGCCCGACCCTATTTACCCAGAGACGGTGCATTATTAGATAACATTTTCATGATCTCAAGTGATCAAATCCAAAAAGACCGATCAGTTTAGTAGCCTTTGAGTAGTAGATACAATCATAAGTTTTACATTACATCACAAAATAAAAACATCAACAAAATTTTTTCCCCATTTACCAAACTTATATCCCTAGCCTATCCCTATAGGTCAACCATAAAATATTTCTTCACGTCATGGGAAAAATAAAACATATAAAGTGGTGAGCTCATATTCTCAGTAAGGATAACAATATACTGAAACATTCATAAATAAGCCTAAACATTTAAGGAAATGTAAAGAAATAAAACAAAATCCTTTTAAAAATAATCTTCAGCATAATATGGAAAAGATAAAATAAAATAATTCTATTTATTTATTCACATGGATATTCTACTAGTCTAATAATCACATGCATTATCAATATCCACTTTCATTATGATGGAATGCATAATGCCAAACTTCATAACCACATAGTCAAGGCCTTATGACAAAAATACTAATATATTTTGGTAAGGCCTTGTTCCAAGATAGTATTTTGTCTCATGAGATCTACTAATGAATCCAGGATCTGTAGTGGGCTCCACCCATTACGTATTACGTCCAATGCATTCCTCATATTAAAAGGTTTAAACATAACCTAAACATTCGTATTAAAACTAGTATATGAAATTTCAATACTTTATCCATAAACCATGAATAGTATAAAAATAACACATCCACAATCAAACATATCACAAAACCTTCAATATAATATGGAAGATTTGTATCATAATAAATCAACTTCAAACAAGTTTAAAATCCATCAAAGGATGTTGACATAGATGAAAATGATTTGTAAAACTCATTGAGAGAAATATCCATTTTTCATGAAAACATTTAAAATTCACAAAATTTATAAAGGAATACATTTAAATAAATTTTTTAATCAACTTTTCGCAAACTACATTGAAACTTTTGATGAGAACTATCATTCTAAAAACATTCATGTTCATATAAATAAATCCTAAAAACCCGTTTTGAAAACATTGACATTAATGATTATGATTTAGAAGAATAAATATTTAAACCATTTAAAATAATGATATAGTTAAAGATTCCATTCAATAAAACCATAAAATATTCCTTTTGAAAGTATTTTTATGAATCATAGATGTGGATTATAAAGATGTCCCAGTAGATACTCACGTAAAAACAACATCGGATAATGAAGATATTGTAGAATTAACCATTAACATGTACTTTTCCTTGGTCAAGGGTACGTTAAACTGCTATATAATAGTTAAATCATTGTTATTAAATTATAAAAGAACTATATACATAAATATTATATCATATAAGACCCTCTAATATTTCTTTGTTAACAATATTTTAGTAGTATTGTCGTTTTTGGTGCTAAATGATTTGTTTTCCTTTATATGCTTGGTTATGTAAGACATGTTTTTTATGGATAAGATGCATTTGATTCATATAAACAATGATATTATGTTCATAAAAAAAAAATTTAATCATAAAATGAAAATTACTCTTGAATGATTATGATGGGGAATGGATCTCATCGCGTTCGTGGAGACGGTAATCCATACATACGCACGAGAGACAATATCATTATATTGATAGTGAAATAATTTGTAATTGGATGGTATATCATATATACATAATCATTAACAAGTTATATTTATTTTTTACATCAGTTATATTTATTATTATACCCATCCAAAATAATGAAGTGTTTTAATAAAAAACTACACAATGACGTGGAGACGGTAAGCCGTACGTACGCACGTATAGTGAATTTTTCATTTATAGGATGGATAGAATAATGAATATGGTTTTTAAATTTCTATAATAATATCACATTATATATAAGATACTATATTTAATATTTTAGAATGGAAAAAACAAAGAAAGAGGCTGTGGAAGAAGAAATGAACTTGAAAGAGGTGATGAAATATTTACCTCTTCTTCAGGTTCTTTCTTTTAATTTGATCAAAAGGGCTCATTAGGTTGGATTTATGACCGAAGGAAGGCCTTTAGGATGACGGGAGAAAAGTTTGGAGGATATTTGGATAGGGGTTGGTAGATCCAAATTTCTTTGGAGGTGTGAAATTTAGAGAAGGGTAAGTACACTTTTATAAGAGAGGTGAGGGTCACATTAGGAAATGCTTGAAATATTATTTTATAATAAAATCATTTTCAGTTTATAATGGCTCTAAAATGATTTATGTATAGTCTAAGGTGAGTGTGGGTATAAAACCTTTCAACCAGTAGGTTTTAGATAGGTTTTTGTCACCATAATAACCTTATATTCTAGATGTAACACTTAGTTAAATAGTTTTTCATTTACCATGTCTCTTTGTATTTTTTTATTATATGGTTAATAAACATACTATAAGAACCCAAAAGAACCCCATGTGGTTAATTATTAATATATATAACCTTATCTAATTATTTTTTCTGAACCATAGATTTTCAACAATATTATATCAATTTATAATATAGTATTTGTTTTAAAAACTCAATTATGTCAATTTTGACAATATTTAGTATTTTATTTTTTTGAAAGCCATAAAAACTCTATAACTTCAAATAAAATTTATTTAACCAACCCTGAAATGTCATAATAACCTATAAAATTAGTTTAATTCATCTGATGTATCAATTTACATTTATTTTGATATGTATAATATCAATTATTTTAATATTTCATTAATAAGGTAATTACTACATCATTATTGTGTCATCAATAGATTAAATTATTTAATGACTAAAAATTATAAATAAAAACCATTATGTAAGAATATTTTTAGATTTCTAATGAATATTTATAGTCAAATATTTCTTATGTATAACCCTATATTAAAAATGGTTTAGTTATTAAACACTGAATTTAACACTTTAAACTGGTCTTTAAATAGAACTATAATACAAGTCCTAATCTATTCCAAGTGGACCAAAAGGATCATATTTTATTCCTAATGTTGTTTTTGGTCGAATTACACTTATCCAATAGAATTTGAACTTGTGTAAGGGTAATTATAATATCATGTTTACCCTTAAATAACCTATTTACTTTTAACCGTGGTAAATAAATGTCAAAAGTTAGTATTCACCAAAAAATATTTTCATCTTATTGAACGACATTTTACTTACTCATTTCAACCGTGTCTCTCGGATTTTTGAAATTCAACTCACAGAAGAGGTAATATTATGTTTTATGCAAATTTGTAAATGCTCTTAGAAGGTGGGTAAAAGTGGGTAAAAAGTTCAATAAAATTTTATATATCTAAACAAATTATAAAATGACACCAATTAATTACATTGAACATATATAGTTATTATGTATATATTTTGACCTAAAATAAATTACAATAAAATAACTAATTATTTAAACAAAAAGTCGGTTTTAAATAATAACGTAGTGTTTTTCACTATTCATCATTAATTGAAAGTTCTGAGAAAAATACCTAAAATTCACCCTAAGATAATTTCGATCTGGCGAATTAAAAAATGAAGTCCATATTGAAAAATAAAAATGATAAAATTTAAAAAAATTGGATCACTTTTCATAACGGCTAGTTTCATGGGTCATGGTGTGTTAAAACTCCGAGTTCTGTACAATGCAAGTTACAGCATTATTCAAAAGGAAACATATCGTGGAATCTTGGGGTGTTAAATTCTCCCATCCTTAAAAACATATCATCTTAAAAATTTCTAGAATATTACTACAAAGAAATATTTGGGTGGTTCTTCATCGAATGCTCATCGGGTTCCCACGTTGCCTCTTTCATCTTATAGTTTCTCCATAGAACTTTCACCTGACGAGTAATCCAGTTTCTCAGCACTTGTTCTCTGGTATCCAGAATTTTGACAGGCTCTTCATAACAATACATATCAGGTTCCAGTTCAATTTCCTCATAGGTGAGTACATGTGTTGGATCAGGCATGTATTTTTTCAACAGCGTTACATGGAACAAATCATAAACTTTGGAGAGACTTGGATGCATTTCAAAATGATAAGATACAACTCCAATTAGTTCTAAAATTTTAAAATGTCAGATGTACCTAGGACTCAATTTATCCTTCTTACCAAAATATATAACTCCCATCCATGGAGATACCTTCAAGAAAACTTGGTCTCCTACTTTGAATTCAAAATCATTCCTTCAGTTATCAACGTAGCTCTTTTGCCTACTTTGGGATGCTTTGATGTGGGTTTGGATAATATTCACTTTTTCCATTGTTTCCTCAACATGTTTTGGTCCTACAATTTTTCTGTCACCAACATCATCCCAAAAATTTGGTGTGCGATATCTCTTTCCGTATAACACTTCATATGGCGACATCTGAATACTTGAATAGAAGCTATTGTTATGTGAAACTTCTAATAGAGGTAAATATTTATGGCACATACCTTGAAAGTCATGTGACCAAGATCTCAACATGTCTTATAAGGTTTGAATAGTCCATTCTAATTGCCCATCGGTTTGAGGGTTGTAGGCAGTGCTCAAATGAAGTTCAATATATAGGTATTTCTTAAAACTCTTCTAGAATCATGATGTAAAACATGGATCATGATCAGAAACAGTCGATACGGGTACTCCATGAAGTCTTACAACATTATTAATATATATTCTTATTAAACGTTCAATTGGTAAATCTTCTCTTATAGAAAGAAAATGTGCTAACTTGGTAAGACGATCAACAATGACCCATATTGCATCATTCCTTCTTGGAGTCTTTGGTAGTCCCATGACAAAGTCCATCGTAATATCATCCCTTTTCCACTCAGGTATGGGAAGAGGTTTCATTACACCTCTAGGATGATGTCTTCAAACATTCACTTGTTTAAAAACTATACACATCGACACAAAATCAAAAATCTCTCTCTTCATGTTTATCCACCAAAAATTTTCATTTAAATATCTATTCATCTTAGTGCTACTAGGGTGTATAGGGAAATTAGATCTATGAGCATCATCCAATAATTCCATTTTTAGATCAGGTATGTTAGGAACTCAAATTCTCTTCCCAAATTTAGAAATTCCATCTTCATATATGAAGTCACTCAATCTCCCATCATTCACATCTTTAATCTTCTTTTGAAACTCCTTATCATCATTATAAGAACTCTTTATCCTTTCTAGCAATGATAGTTTGGAAACCATTTGAAAAAGTTATGATGTTTCACCATCCACGGTTATTCCCATATACATATTTACTAGATCCATGTATATAGGATCATTTTCAACTCTCATCTTGTTCAAAACTCTATGATCCTTTATTTTAAAAGCATCTTCCGCCTTATTTTCCTTCCCCATGTGGTACTGTATAGTGAAATCATAATCATTGAGTAGTTCTAGCCATCTCATTTTCCTCATGTTGAGTTCCTTCTATGAGAAAATATACATCAAACTCTATTCATCGATATATATCTCACATTTTTCACCATAGAGGTAGTGTCTCCATATCTTCAAGGAAAATATTACATATGCTAACTCAAGATCACGAGTGGGATATTTTTTCTCATGAATTTTTAGCTTCTGTGATGCATAGGAAATAACTCTATCATTCTGCATTAGGACACAACCAATTCCTTTCTATGAAGCATAAATATAAATAACAAACCCATCATTCCCTGATGGTAGAGTCAAAATATGAGAATTGAATAATCTTCTCTTTAGATCTTTAAAAAATTCTTCACACTTTTTTGTCCAAAAACATTTATCCCATTTACATGTGACCATGGTTAATGGTTTATCCAACCGGGCAGAATTATGGATGAAACATCGATAATAACCTACTAAGCCAATAAAACTGCTTACCTCGGTTATACTTGTCGGTGCTGGCCATTCATGAATTTCCTTGGTCTTTGAAGGGTCAAAAAAGATTCCATCCTTATAGACAATATGGCCATGAAAAGAAATCTCCTGAATCCATAATTCAAACATTCTTAATTTCCCATATAATTCATTTGTTATAAGAGTTTTAGGATAATGCGAAAGTGATTTTCATGATCTTAGTAGATTTTTGAGTATACCAAAATATCATCAATAAATATCACTGCATAGTGACCAATATATTACATGAAAACTATATTCATTAGATCTATGAAGACAGATGGTGCATTAGTCAATCCAAAAGGCATTACGGTAAACTCGTAATGCCCGTACCTGGTTCGAAATGTTGTTCTTAGAATGTATTCCTTCTTCACACACAACTAATGATATCCAGATTGAAGGTCAATCATTGAAAAATATTGAGCTCCATAAATTTGGTCGAATAAATAATCAATGAGAGGTAGGGGATACTTGATCTTTATTATTATAGCATTGATCTCCCTGTTTTTAATGCACAACCTCAGATATCCACCTTTATTCTTAACAAAAAGAATAGGGGCTCCCCATGGAGAAACACTAGGGAGAATAAATCCCTTATTACTCAATTACTCTAGTTTTTTCTTTAGTTACACTAATTCCATAGTGGCCATTCTACAAGGGGTCTTTGATATGGTCCTTGAACCGGGAATTAAATCAATGAAAAACTCAATTTCTCGCTCTGGATGATGTCTAGGTAAATCCTCTGGAAATACATCAACATATTCATGAAAAATTGGTACGTCCTCTAATTGAACATTATTTTCCTCACCCATAGCTATTTCATTCTCTTCCACCCCAATAATTGAATTTAGTAGAGCTATTGGGGGTAGATCTAGATAAGAATCAGGTGGTGACATTTCTTCTCTAAAGAAAAGGTACTCCATATCATCATCAAAAATTGTAAACTCCTACTTCTTACAATAAATTATCACTTCATTGACCAAATGTAAATCTATTTTGAGAATTATATCATATTCAATCATGGGTATGATGATGATATTAGTAGATAAATAAAATGTATATGCTGTAATGGGAACTGATTCACAAAACTTAGTTTTGATGATTCTTCCCTTAGGTATTTTTACTGACAACTCCCTTGTTAAGTCAAATTAAAAATATATAAATTTCATAGCAAACTGGGAAAATATGAAACAATTCAATGATCCAGAATCAAATAAGTCATTATCTAAACTTGAGGAAACCATTAAATTACCATCCATGACGTCATTCAGAGCGTCATCCTCTGCAATAGTGATCGCATAATCTTGGACTGTCTCCCTTGGAATTTTTGGGTTATGTTTCATTGGATCTTAGGAAATTCGTTTGCATAATGTCCATTTTCTATACAATTGTATCATTCAACATTGACAACCTCTTTCTTCCCCTTGCAATCATGGGCTTGGTGGCCCTTTTTACCCCACATGTACTAGACTCACATTCCCTTCAGGAAAGTACTAGTGTGTTTCTTTCCACATTTACCACTGGATAGATATTCAAAATTTCCCCTCATCCCAATATTTCCATTTCTAGAGTGTTCATCAGAGCTCTTCTTTTCTTGCTTTGCTTTAAAGTCATAAGACATAGAGAATTCTATTTCTCTTTTGATATCACTTGAGACAATATATTCGTATGATAAGAAGGATTGTGAGACTAATGATCACTGGAGAAATGGTTTTAACTCATCAATGAATCGATGAATCATACTCCTTGGGTTACATATATAATATGCAGTATGCCATGCTAACCTTTTAAAGTTAGCCCCATACTTTGTGATATTCTCATCCTCCTTTTTCCTTAGACTCAGAAATTGTCTTTCCGTATCTGCTCGATGGTCACGAGGAATGTATTATTCTATGAAAATATCTTTAAACTCCCTCAATTAAAGGTTTTATTCTTATTCATCTTCCTTTGGGTTTTGGATTAATGACCATCATTGATCTGTATCTCTCGTGATGCGATAAACTATCATGCCAAAATTTTCCCTTTCCCTACTCCCCAAAGCGTGAAATATTTTCCCTAAAGAAATTATCTATTTCTTGGCTTCAAATTGATTTGTATCCCCATTGAATTTTGGGGGTTGTTTCCTCATGAATCGGTCAAACATTGATCCTCCAGGTTGTGGATTAGGGTTCTCTATACGGGTAATGTTATTATTCAAAACCTGAGTGAGTTTTCCAGGTATAGTGATAAGTTGATCAGCACCATTTGCATCACCAGCTCCACTATAATTATCTTGAGTAGGATGGAAATAACTACATTGATTATGTGGGTTGATAAGGTTTCCATTCCTTCCACTAGCCGCCATTACTTTACAATGGCACACACTAAATTAGTTTGTGAATCACAATACATAATTTGAGACATGTAAAACACTTAACATAAATTGAACAGTTTATGGATATAATCTATAATCATAAAAATGTTTCCATATAGAAATAATATACTCATAAACCCTTCATAATGTTTTGTAAATAAAATGAAAATTATCCTAAACATATCCCCCGGGAGTGTCTTAACCAAGAGTGCATCAAGGCCCATTGTTGTGCACCTGTTCATGTTCCAGTCTAGCTCAAAGCATTGTTTTTGGGTTTTAACCCTAGGTACATTTGTGCCAGAGCCGCCTCTACCTGCCCATATCCAGACAAGGATGTATTTCTTGGAAAACTCACAAAATCTGTACAATACCAAAATTATAGAAATAACTTCTATACTAATCCTCAAATTATATCTTAGGGTAGTGGTCTCTAATAATGGATTTTATAAATCTAGTTTACTAGGTTTGTACTAAACTTCCTCTGATACGAACTATAATGCCCTGACCCCCGGTACCTAGAGTCAGTGCATTATTTCATAACATTGGCATGATCGCAAGGGATCAAATCCCAAATGACCGATCAGTTTAGTAGCCTCAGATGTACTAGATACATTCATAAGTTTTACATTACATCATGAAATAAAAACATCAACAACATTTTTTCCCCTTTGACCAAACTTATATTCTTATCCTATCCCCAGGTCAACCATAAAATATTTCTTCACATCCTAGGAAAAATAAAACAAAGAAAGGGGTGAGCTTTGATTCTCAGTAAGGATAATAATATAGAGGAAGCTTTCATAAATAAGCATAAACATTTAAGGTAATGTAAAAAACTAAAACAAAATCCTTTTAAACTTATCCTTCAGCATAATATGGAAAATATAAAATCAAATAATTCCATTTATTTGTTCACATGGATAGTATAATAGTCGAATAATCACATAAAATATTAATAGCCACTTTCATAATGATGGAATGCATAATTCTAGAATTCATAACCACATATACAAAGCCATGTTCCAGGACTAAAAATAATATTTTGTCCTGGCCTTGTGTCAAGACACTATTTTCTCTTATGAGACCTACCGATGCATTGAGGAGCTATATCGGGCCCTCCCTCTCACTTACTATGTCCAATGCATTCCTCATATGAAAAGGTTTAAACATAACATTAATATTCCTATTAAAACAAGCATACAAAATGTCAATAGTTTATACATAAACCATGAATGTTATTAAAATAACACATCCGCAATAAAAAATATAAAAAAACCTTTAATAAATATTAGAATAATTGTATCATTATAAATCAACTTCAAACAAGTTTAAAATCCATGAAAGGATTTTGGAATAGATGAAAATGATTTGTAAAACTCTTTGAGAGAAATATCCCTTTTTCATGAAAACATTTAAAAGTAACACAATTTATAAAGTAATACATTTAAATACATTTTTGATTCAAAGTGTCCCATATCACTTTGAAACTTTTGAATGTAATTAACATTTTAAAAACATTCATGTCCATATAAATAAATCCTTAAAAACCATTTTGAAAACATGGACATTAATGAGAATGATTTAAAAGAATAAATATTTAAACCATTTAAATTGATGATCTAGTTGAATATTCACTCTCATAAATCTTAAATATTTTTATGATCCACAGATGTGGATGATAAAGATGCCCCAGTAGATACTCATGTAAAAATAACCTCGGATAATGAAGCGATTGTAGAATTAAACCTTACCTTGTACTTTTCCTTGGTCGGGTTATGTTGACCTCTTTTGTAATAGTTAAATAATTGTTATTAAATTATACATGAACTATATACATAAATATTATATCATATATGACCCTATAATATTTCATTGTTAATAATATTTCAGTAGTATCATTGTTTCGGGTGTTAGCTGATTTGTTTTCATTTATATGCTTGGTTACATAAGCCTTTTGTTTATGGATAGGATGTATTTGATTCATATAAAGAATTATATTATTTTCATAAACATTATTTTTAATCATAAAATGAAAATTTTTGTTGAATGATTACCATGGGGAATGAATATCATCACGTTCGTGAACACGGTAATCCGTACATACGCACGAGCGACAATATCAATATATTGATGGTGAACTCATATGTAATTGGATGGTATATCATATATATATATAATCATTAACATGGTATATTTATTATTTAAATCATTTATATTCATTATTAAACCAATACAAAATAATGAATTGTTTGAATAACTAACTACACCATGACGTGGAGACGGTAAGCCATACGTGCGCACACATGGTGACTTTTTCATTTATAGAATGGATAGAATAATGAATATTGTTGTTCCATTTTTATAATAAAATCACAGAATATATAAGATACTGAATTTATTATATTATTACGTAAACAACAAAGTGAGAGGAAGTGGAAGAAGAAAATAAATTGAAAGACGTTATGAAATATTTACCTCTTCTTCGGATTCTTTGTTTTGATTTGATCAAAATGGATAATTAGGTTAGCTTTATGACCAAAGGAATGCCTCTTGGATGAAGGGAGGAACGTTGGGAGGTTATTTTGGTAGGGTTTGGCCTAGAAAAATGGCTTTGGATGTGTGAAATTAATAGAAGGGGAAGTACCATTTTATAAGAGAGATGGGGGTCACTTTAGGAAAAGCTTGAAATATTATTTTATAATAAAATCATTTTCAGTTTCTAATGGCTCCAAAATGGTTTATTAAGAGAATAAGTTGGGGATAGATCAATAACCTCTCAACTAATAGGTTTTATATAGGTTTAGGTCACCATATTAACCATATTTATTCGATTTACCTCATAGTTAAATAGTTTGTCATTTACCATGTCTCTTTGTATTTTTATAATATATAGTTAATAAACTTACTATAACAATACACGATAACCAAATTTGGTTCATTATTAATATATATAACCTAATATAATTACTTTTTCTGAACCATAGGTTTTTAAGAATATTATATCAATTAATAATATAGTATTTTTTTAGAAAAACTCAATTTTGTCAATTTTGACACTATTTAGTATTTGATTTTTTTGAAAGCCATTAAAACATTATAAATTCGAATAAAATTTATTTAAAAAACTCTAACAAGTCATATTAACCTATAAAATTAGTTTAATTCTTCATAATTCTAAATTTACATTTATTTGGATATTTATAATATCAATTATTTTAATATTTCTTTAATAAGGTAATTTCTACATCGTCATTGTGTCATTAATAAATAAGATTACTTTATGTCTAAAAATTATAAATAAAATACATTATATAGGAAATATTTTTAAATTTATAATTAATATTTATAGTCGAATTTATATTATGTATAACCTTATATTAAAAATGGTTTAGTTATGAAACTTTTAATGTAACACATTTAAATCTTCATTAAATAAAATAATAATAAATGTCCTAATCTAATCCATGTGTACTAAAAGGATAATATTTTATTCCTAAGGTTGTTTTGGGAAGAATTACACTTATCAAATATAATTAAAACTTGTGTTAGGGTAATTATAGTATCATTTTTACCATTAATTACCCTATTTACTTTTAATTGTGGTAAATAATAGTCAAAAGTTACTATTCTTCAAAAATTATTTTCATCTTAGTGAACCTAATATTACATACTAATTTCAACGATATCTCTAATATTTTATAAATTCAACTCATAGAAGCGGTAAAATTATGTTTTATGCAAATTTGTAAATGCTTCTAGAAGATGGGTAAAAGATGGTAAAAAGTTCAATAAAATTTTATATATCTACACTTATTATAAAATTACTCTAATGAATTACATTAACATATATAAGTATTATGTCTCTATTTAATCATAAATTAAATTAAATTAAAATAACTAATTATCTAAATAAAAAGTCGTTTTTAAACAATAACACAGTGTTTTTCACAATTCATCAAAAATTGAAAGTTATCAAAAGAATACAAAAAATTAAACCAAATCTAATTTTGATATTATAAATTCAAAAATTAAGTCAATATTAAATAATAAAATTTAAAAAAATTTTAAAAGTGGGAATTACTTTTCATAAGGTATAGTTTGATTGTTCCTGATGTGTTAAAATTCAAAGTTGCGTACAACGCAAGCTACTGCATTATTCAAAGGGAAATGTACCGTGGAAGCTTGGGGTGTTACATTATCCCCTCCTTAAAATAATTTTGTCCTCAAAATTTATAGAATATTACTCCATAAAAATATTCTTGTTGTTATTCATTATAAGTTCCTCAGGTTTTCACATTGCCTCTTCAATACTGTGGTTTCTCTATAGAAATTTCACCAGACGAGTCGTCCAGTTTCTCAGCGCTTGTTCTCTGGTATCAAGAATTTTGATAGGCTCTTCATAATAAGATAGATCAGGTTCGAGTTAAATTTCCTCATAGGTTAGTACATTCAATGGGTCATGCATGTATTTTTTCAACAGTGATACATAGAACATATCATGAAATTTGGAGAGACTTGGAGACATTTCCAAAAAATAAGCTACAAAACTAATTAGTTAAAAAATTTGGAAAGGTCCAATGTACCTGGGACTCAATTTACCCTTCTTACCGAAATGTATAATACCCTTCCATGGATATAACTTCAAGAAAACATGGTATCCTACTTTGAATTCCATATCCTTCCATGGGATATCGGTATAGCTCTTTTTCCTACTTTGGGCTACTTTGATGTGGGTTTGGATAATATTCACTTTTTCCATTGTTTCCTAAACAAGTTCTAGGCCTACGAGTATTCTATCACTAACATCATCTCAAAAAGTTGGTGTGCGACATCTCCTTCCATATAACAGTTCATATGGCGCCATCAACATACTTGATTGGATGCAATTGTTATACAAAAATTATACCAAAGGTAAATATTTATCCCACATACCTTGAAAGTCATGTGAGAAAGATCTCAACATGTCTTCTAATGTTTGAATAGTCCATTATAATTGTCCATCTGTTTGAGGGTTGTAGGCATTGCTCAAACGAAGTTCAGTATCCAAGGATTTCTGAAGACTTTTCCAGAATTATGATGTAAAACTATGATCACGATTAGAAAAAATCAATAGGAGAACTCCATGAAGTCTTACAACTTCATTAATATACCGTCTTTCTAAAAATTAAAGTGGTATGTCTTCTCTTATAGTAAGAAAATGAATTGAGTTGGTAAGATGATCAATAATGACCCATATTTCATTATTCCTTCTAGGATTCTTTGGTAGTCCCAGGACAAAGTCCAAATTAAAATCATCCCATTTACACCCAGGTATTGGAAGAGGTTGCATGAATCCTCTAGGATGTTGTCTTCCAGCTTTCACTTGTTGAAAAACCATACACCTCGACACAAAAATCAGAATTATATCTCTTCATGTTGTACCACTAAAATTTTTATTTCAAATCTCTATACATCTTAGTGCTACCATGGTGTATAGAGATATTGGAGTTGTGAGCATCATCCAACAATTCCCTTTTTAGATCAGTATGTTAGGAACACAAAGTCTCTTCTCAATTTTCAAAATTATATCTTCATATATGAAGTAACTCAATCTCCAATCATTCACACATTTAATATTCTTTTGAACCTCCTCATCATCAGTCTGAGAACTTTTTAGCCTTTCTAAAGAAGATGTTTTGGAAACCATTTGAAAAAGTATTGATGATTCACCTTCCATGGTTATTCCCATATATAACTTTATAATATCCATGTATATAAGATCCTTTTTAACTCTCATCTTGTTCAAAACACCATGATCATTTCTGATCAACGCATCTTCCACCTTATTTTCCTTCCCTAGTTGGTAGTGTATAGTGAAATCATAATCCTTGAGTAGTTCAATCCATATTATTTTCCTCATGTGGAGTTCCTTTGGTGAGAAAATATACTTCAAACTCTTTAGATCGGTATACATCTCACAGTTTTCACCATAGAGATAGTGTCTCTATATCTTCAGAGAAAATATTACAGCTACTAACTCAAGATCATGAGGAGGATAGTTTTGTTCATTAATTTTTTGCTGATGTGATGCATAGGCAATAACTCTATCATTCTGTATAAGGACACAACCAAGTTCTTTCTTTGAAGAATCACTATAAATAACCAACCCATCATTCGCTGATAATAGTGTCAAAATAGGATCATTGACTAATATTCTCTTAAGTTCTTAAAGATATTCTTCACACAATTTTTTCCTTAAAAAATTTAACACCTTTATGTGTGATCTTGGTTAATGGGTTAGCCAACCGAGAAACATTCTAGATGAAACGTTGATAATAACCTGCTAAACTAATAAAATTGCGTACCTCATTTATAATTTTCGGTGTTGTCCATTCTTTGATTATTGTGGTCTTTAAAGGATCATCATAGATTTTATCCACAAAGACAATATAACCACGAAATAAAATATCCTGAAGCCAAAATTCACACGTGCTAAATTTCCCATATAATTCATTTCTTCTAAAAGTCCTTATGATAATGCACAAGTAATTTTCATGATATTCGTATCTTTTTTTAGTATACCAAAATATCGTCAATGAATACCACTAAAAAGTCATTAAGATATTCCTTGAAAACATTATTCATTAGATCCATGAATACATAGGGTGCATTAGTCAATTCAAAAGGCATTATGGTAAACTTTTAATGCCTGTACCTGGTTCGAAATTCTGTTTTTGGAATGTATTCCTTCTTCACACACAACTGATGATATCCATATTGAAGTTCAATCTTTGAAAAATATTTAGCACCATGAATTTGGTCAAATAAATAATCAATGAGAGGTAGGGGATACTTCTTCTTTATTGTTATAGCATTGATCTCCCTACTGTCAATGCACAACCTCATAGATCCATCTTTCTTATTAACAAAAAGAATAGGAGCTCCCCATGGAGAAACACTAGGGAGAATAAATCCCTTATTACTCAATTACTCTAGTTGTTTCTTTTGTTCCTCTAATTCCAGAGTGTCCATTCTATAAGGGGTCTTTGATATGGTCCTTGAACCGGGAATTAAATCAATGGAAAAATCAATTTCTCACTCTGGAGGATGTCTAGGTAAATCCTCTGGAAATACATCAAAATATTATTGAACAGTAGGTACATCCTCTATTCAAACATTATTTACCTCACCCGTAGCTATTTCATTCTCTTCCTCCATAATAATTGACTTTAGTGGAGCTACTATGGGTGGATCTAGATAAGAATCAGGTGGTGACAATTATGCTCTAAAGATAAGGTGATCTTTATCATCATCGAAAATTGTAACCTCCTTCTTTTTACAATATTTTTTCACATCATGCTCTGAAATTAAATCCATTACGCGGATTATATCAAATTAAATCATGGGTATGACGATGAGATCAGCAGATAAAGAAAATTTATATTCCCTAATGGGAACCAATTCACAAAGCTTTGTTACGATGATACTTACCTTAGGTGTTTTGGCTAACAACTCCCTTGGTAAGTCAAATTGAAAATATCTAATTTTCTTAGAAAACTAGGAAGATATGAAACAACTTGATGATCCAGAATCTAATAAATCATTGGCTAAACTTGAGTAAACCATTAAATCACCTACCACCACGTCATTTGGAGCTTCATCCTCTACAGTATTGACTGCATAAGCTTGGCCTTTATCCCTTAGCCTTTTCTGGGGTAAGTATCCTTGGCGCTTAGGAAATTCATTTGCATAATGCCCCTTTTCTCTACAATTTTAGCATTCAACATTGACAACTTCTTTCTTCCCCAGGCAATCATGAGCTTGTTGGGATTTTTCACCACACTTATAACAGACTCACATTTCCTTCATGAAAGTACCGGGGTGTTTCTTCCCACATTTACCACAGGATGGATATTCAAAATTTCCCTTCTTCCCCTTATTTCCATTTCCAGAGTGTTTAGAAGATCTATTATTTTCATTATTTTTTTTAATGTCGTAAGACTTAGAGAATTCCTTTTCACTCTTGATATCACTTGAGACAATATATTTGTATGATAAGAAGAATTGTGAGACTAATGATCACTGGAGAAATGGTTTTAACCCATCAAATTATCTATAAATTTTACTCCTTGGGTTACATATATAATCTGTAGTATTCCTTGCTAACCTTGTAAAGTTAGCCCCATAATTTACGACATTTGGACCCTCATTTTTCCTCAGACACAGAAATTTCCTTTCCATATCTGCTCGATGTTTATGAGGAAAGTATTTTTCTAAGAAAATATATTTAAAATCCCTCAATTCCATTTTTGATACTTCTTAATCTTCATTTTGGTTTTGGATGAATTTCCACCATTGATCTACATCTCCCGTGAGGTGATAAACTGTCATGACAACTTTTTCACTTTCGTTACTCCCCAATTCATGAAATATTTTATCTAATAATTTTATCCATTTCTCGACAACAAATGTATTTGTTCCCCCATTGAATGTTGGTGGTTTTTTCCTCATGAATCGTTCTAACATTGATCCTCGACGTGGTGGATCAGGGTTCTCCATACGGGTTAGGTTATTAGTCATAACCTGAGTATGTTGTCCTAGTATAGTGTTAAGATGATCAGCACCAATTGTATCACCAACTCCACTATAATAATCTTGAGTAGGAGGGAAATCCCATCATGGATTATGGGGTTTGATACGGTTTCCATTCCTTCCACTAGGTTCCATTTCAAAACAATGGCATACACTCGATTAGTTTATGAATCGCAATACATAATTCCAGATATGTAAAACACTTAACATAAATTGGAAAGTTTATGGATATAATCCATAATCATAAAAATGTTTTCTTCGAGAAAGTGTATACTCATCAACCCTTCATAATAGTTTGGAAATAAATTGAGAATTATCTTAATCATATCCCTCATGAGTGTCAAAACCAAGAGTACAGCAAAGCCCATTGTCGTGCACCAGTTCTTGTTCAAGTCTAGCTCAAAGAGTTGTTTTCGGGTTTTACCCCTAGGAACATCTCTCCCAGTGCTTCCTCTACCTACTCGTATCCCGACAAGGATGTTTTTCTTATAAAACTCACAAAATATCTACAGTACCAAAATTATAGGATGTTCTTCTATAATAATCCTCAAAGTCTATCTTAGGGTAGTGTTCTCTAATTCGATTTTTTTCTAAATCTAGTTTCCAAGGTTTATACTAAACATCCTCTAATACCAACTGTAAATCCCCGACCCCATTTACCCAGAGTCAATGCATTATTAAATAACATTGGCATGATCACAAAGGAGTAATTCTCGAAATACCAATCAGTTTAGTAGCCATAGAAGTACTAGATACATTCATAAGTATTACATTGCATCATGAAATAAAAACATCAACAACATTTTTCCCAATTTACCACACTTATATCCTTATCCTATCCCTATAGGTCAACCATAAAAAATTTCTTCACATCTTGGAAAAATAAAACATATAATGGGGTGAACTCAGATGCTCAGTAAGGATAACAATATAACGAAAACTTTCATAAATAAGCATAAACATTTAAGGAAATGTATAAAACTAAAACAAATGAATTTTAAACATAAAATTCATCATAACATGTCAAAGATAAAATCAAATAATTCCATTTATTTATTCATATGGATATTATACTAGTTGACTAATCACATGCAATATAAATAGCCGCTTTCATAATGATGGAATGCATAATTCCAGACTTCATAACCACATAGTCATGGCCTTGTCCCAAGACTACAAATAATATTTTTTCAAGGTCTTGTTCCAAGACACTAGTTTGTCTCATGAGACCTACTGATGAACCGAGGAGCTATAGCGGGCTCCACCCATCACATACTAAGTCAAATTCATTCCTCATATGAAAAGGTTTAAACATAACAAAATCATTTGTATTAAAACTAGCATAGAAAATGTCAATACTTTATCCATAAACCATGAATCGTATAAAAATTACAAATTCATAGTCAAAAATATCACAAAACATTCAATACAATATGTAGATTTGTATCATAATAAATCAACTTCAAACAAGTTTAAAATCCATCAAAGGATTTGACATAGATGAAAATGATTTTTAAAACCCTTTGAGAGAAATATCCCTTTTTCATGAAAAAATATAAAAGTCACACAATTTATAAAGGAAGAAATTTAAAGATATTTTCGAATCAAAGTGTCCCATACCACTTTGAAACTTTTGAAAGGAATTAACAATTTAAAAATATTCATGTCCATATAAATAAATCCAAAAAACCCATTTTAAAAACATGGACATTAATGAGAATGATTTAGAAGAATAAATATTTAAACCATTTAAAACGATGATCTAGTTAAACATTCCCTCCCATAAAACCTTAAAATATTCACTTATAACATATTTTTATGAAACACTCATATGGATGATAAAGAGGTCCTAGGAGATACTCACGTAAAAACAACCTCGGATAATCAAGCGATTGTAGAATTAACACTTACATTGTACTTTTACGTGGTCATGGGTATGTTGAACTCCTGTATAATAGATAAATAATTGTTTTTAAACTATAAAATAACTATATACACAAATATGATATCATTTATGACCCTCTAATATTGTTTTGTTAACACTATTTCAGTAGTATCATCATTTTGGGTGTAAACTGATTCATTTTACTTTATATGTTTGGTTACGTAAGCCATGATTATTTTGGATAAGATGTATTTGATTCATATACAGAATGATATTATGTTCATAAACATTTTTTTTATTCATAAAATGAAAATTATTCTTGAATGATTACGATGGGGAATGAATCACATCGTGTTCGAGGAGACGGTAATCCGTATGTGCACACGAGCGACAATATCATTATATTGATGGTGAAATAGTATGTAATTGGATTTTATATCATATATATTGAATCATTAACATGTTATATTTATTATTTACATCATTTATTTTCATTTTTATACCCATCCAAATTAATTAAGTGTTTGAATAACAAACTACACCACGAAGTGGAGACGGTAAGTCGTACGTATGCACGTATGTTGACTTTGTCATTTATAGGATGGGTAGAATAATTAATATGGTTGTAAACATTTTATAATAACGTCATATTATATATAAGGTACTGGATTTATTATTTTATAATGGAAACAATAAATAAAGAGTAAATGGAAGAAGGAAAGAACATGAAAGATGTGATGAAATATTTACCTCTTCTTCGGGTTCTTCCTTTTTATTTGGAAAAAAGGGTCGTTAGGTTGTCTTTCGGACCAAATAAAGTCCTCTAGGATGAACTTAGGAAAGTTGGGAGGATATTTGGGTAGGTTTTGGCCGATCCAAAAGCCATTGGAGGTGTGAAATTAAGAGAAGGGGAAGTACCCTTTTATAAGAGAGGTGATGGTTAATTTAAGAAAATCATGAAATATTATTTTATAATAATATTATTTTCGGTTTAAAATGGCTCCAAAATGATTCATTTAGAGAATAAGGTGTGAATGGGTCTAAAACCATTCAACCAATAGGTTTTAGAATGGTTTAGGTCAGCATATTATCCTTATATTTTAGATTTAACTCTTAGTTAAATAGTTTGTCATTTACCAAGTCTCTTTGAAATTTTATATTATATGATTAATGAACATACAATAACAATACAATATAACCCCATGTGGTTCATTATTAATATATTTATCCTTATATAAGTCCTTTTTCCAAACCATATATTTTTTTGAATATTATATCAATTAATAATATTGAATTTGTTTTAAAAACTCAATTATATCAATTTTGACACAATTTGGTATTTGATTTTTTTGAAAGCCATAAAAACATTACCACTTCGAATAAAATTTATTTTACCAACCATAACAATTCATATTAACCAATAAAATTAGTTTAATTCAACATAAGTCTACATTTACATTTATTTGTATTCTTATAATATCAAATATTTTAATATTTCATTAATAAGGTAATTACTGCATCATCATTGTGTCATAAATAAATTAGATTATTTAATGTCTAAAAATTATAAATATAATAAAATTATGTAGGAAATATTTTTTTATTTCTAATGAATATTTATATTCTAATTTATCTTATTTATAACCCTATATTAAATATGGTTTAGTTATTAAACATTGAATTTCATACTTTTTACTCTTCTTTAAATAAAATAATAATAAATGTCCTAGTCAAATCCACGTGGACCAAAATGATCATATTTTATTCATAAGGTTTTTATTGGTCGAATTACAGGTATTCAATATAATTAGGACATGTGTTAGGGTAATTATAATATCATTTTTACCCTTAGTTAACCTATTTACTTTTAACCGTGGTAAATAAAAGTCAAAAGTTACTATTAAACAAAAATTATTTTCATCTCATTGAACCAAATTTTACTTACTTATGTCAACCGTGTCTCTCAAATTTTTAAAATTCAACTCATAGAAGCAGTAAAATTATGTTTCATACAAATTTGTAAATGCTCCTATAAGGTGTGTAAAAGACAATAAAAAGCTCAATTAACTTTTATATATCTAAATTTCTTATAAAATGACTCTATTTAATTAAATTGAACATATTTAGTTATATGTATATAATTTCACATAAAATAAATTAAAATAAAATAACTAATTATTTAAATAAAATGTTAGTTTTGAACAATAACGTAGTGTGTTTCACTATTCATCAAAAATTGAAAGTTCTCAGAAAAATACCAAAAAATCACCCTAAGCTAATTTCAATATTCCGAATTCAAAAATTAATTCCATATTGAAAAATAAAATTTATAAAATTTCAAAAAGTGGCTATTAATTTTGATAACGGCTAGTTTTATTGGTCGTGGTGTGTTAAAACTCCAAGTTGCCTAGAACGCAAGGTACTGCATTATTCAAAGGGAAACGTACTGTGGATGAATGAGGTGTTAGATATGATATTGATGAAATATTAATCATTCTGAAAATATAATATCTTGTTTTATTTTTTACATTTTCACTCACTAGAAGATGATAACGGTTGTAGAGACCCTATTTTTACCTGGTATGACTTTGGAATATTTCTATATATATTCTTGGAGCTATAAGATGAGATGACATGATATTATGAAATCCAGTTTTCCTATAAATATTTTATATAAATATTAATTATAATTTATATTTTACATTCATAGTTTCATAAATAAAATTGGATGAATCTTAAACAGAATCTTTGATCAGAAATCTAAGACCCCAATTGAGTCTGGAATATGATGATTACGCAAGGTGAAACTAAAAACAGGTTGGTTTTGGGATTTTAGATATCATGACCATGGGAGGTACATTCACATAGATCGTTATATAATAAATTTAATAAATTTAATAATTAACCTTATGTTGGATTCTCTATTAATAAACCTTTATGGAGATTTTGGTAAGGTTAGACACATAACCAGAGGACCATCAAGAGGTTTCTTCATCCTCCACTAATGGATAATCAATATCTAACAATGATGAGACTCTGAATCCTGGAATATCAATGCGTAATGAAGGAAATAGTTCCACTTTTTCATTAGTGAGTTCATACTTCGACGATAAATGATCCAAACTAGGTAGAACATTTAAATTCATGGTTTCATTCCCCTACTGATTAAATTGATCGAGCATGATCATTCCATTCAATGATCTAAATTTGTATTGATCCATTTAATTCACCCAGGTATATTTTTAAATGTTTTATTTAGTTTTTACCACACTTAATATACTTGTTTTTGTCCTTTGAGAATGTTCTCATGGAAATGACTGTTAAACCTTTGCTTTGAATAAATTTCTCCCATTGTATCTCCATGTTTTTCACCACTTGTCTATGGAGCCATGGATCAATGTTTTTGTGTCGTACCAAGGTCAATCTGACAAACAAATAAGTGGTGGAATCACATGCGATGAATGGAATATGGAATCAGGGATGGATATAGAGGCTTTTGGGTTATGGGTTATTATTTTGTTGAAATGTATTCCAAACTGGAGGAGGTGAAACATGAGATATACACCTAGTGCGTTGGAATTCAAACTAGTGGATAGAAAACAAATTTCCAGCCACTAGATAGCTTGAATAATCAAAAAAAGAGTAAATCCTTCTATTTCAAGAGGTATGGAGGTGATATCCAATTTTGAGATGCCCGATCAAGAACACTAGAGAAGATCTAGAGATTCTATGAATATTATAACTACATGCTATGTAGTCCGATGAACACACATTGTGTATCCCATGTGTCTATAGTACTTGGGTTTCTACAGAATTATTTGTATCACATGCTGTGTGGGAACCCCACACTCCATGTGACGCATGTGCTTGTGTCCAAACATTTACTCTCGGAGTACACGAGCATGGGCCTATCTAGGAACAAGCTATGTGCAGAAGTACATGGACAATGTCAAGATACATGGACATGGACAAGGATCATGAGCAGAACCCTGGGTGGATGAGGAATGTTGTATATCCCACCTCCATTCCATGTATAGGTTCACGTGTAGAAATATGTGTACCTACACTATCCCAACCGTGTGATGGAGTGGGACCACACGCTGTGTGGATCCCCTAAGAGTCGTTTGATGTTCCTTTACTTTTGTGGAAACATCAACCTATCATATATCCTTCATTTGGACTTGGATTTTATCCAATTAGTAGGCTATACATTGTTTTTTTCATCTATAAGTTCTTTATGTGACACATGATGATGGAAGATGATGATGGTAGTGATCAGGTAGTATCACCAAGGGTTGTAGAGTTGAAACCACCATCCAGGATTGGTATGTGTATTCTACCTATCTATAGGGTGGTACCCTCTTTCTGGGTAGGTAATGGGTCCTCTATATTATCATAGTTTTGAACCCATTTATAGAGTCAGGGAATGGATCCTAAACAATGAGAGTGGCACCCTCTTACTGGGAATGAGAAGGGTCCGCTATTTTCTATCCTTGTAGAACCCTTCTAATATTCCTAGGCATGGGTCCTCGACTAATATAGTGTCACCCATCGGGTGGTATGGTAATGGATCTTCTACCTAAAAATATAGTATAAATCTCTATTTAGGACTAGGAACGGTTCCTCTAATATTTACTTGAGTGGAACCCTCCTCTCGGGAAAAGTCATGGTTCCTCTAAAAATCATATGAGTAGAACCATCCCATTACACTATAGAATGGGTCCTCTAACAAGATATTATGCCCCTTGAATGTGTGTCATGGAGGTGAGCTGAAATTTACTTCATTGTATTCTACTAGGAAGATGTGAGAGATGATGGAAATTGCTGATGGACTCTTGGAACTAATGGATCTTTTTCCAGGGATGGGTTGTTAGATGGAGATCCCCCTTCTCTCTCATTTAGATTTATTTTCCTTAATCTTATATATGTGTGTCTGTCCATGTTGTTAGATTTTTACTCTCTTTCATGGTGTTGATCTATCTATTATCCATCTATTCATATCATGTATCTTACCTCTCTCATATTATCTTTTGGGCGTCTAACGAGGTATGTATCTACTCACCCATATGTGGGATTTCGAAACACGTTTCATGTCTTATGAAGTAGATGGACATGTCAGTGGTGACTATAGAGGAACATAAGGATACCTGGTGTATTGGTCATGTTACAATGGTTAGATCGCGGAGATCAGGAGCTGGGATCTCTCAACAATTTTACTTTTTAGTTATTTTAGGATGAGAAATATTTCTGGTTGGCTGTGTAATTTTCCCATTTACTTTCATTTTGTATTTTCATACTAGTATACACCCTAGATGGTTATAATATTCATTATTAAATTCTTGATATTTCATATTTTTTTATTATACCTCTGTACTTATGCATTGAGAAGATCGGGTGTGTGGGTACAAGCACATCAGGTAAAAGACTCCCATATTAGTTTTGTCTTTCGTTACCTGTCACCACCCCCTAGCCAATGGGGGTGGGCTTGGGGTAGTAACTTCCCAATTATCATTGGGTTGGGTCATAATAGATTAATATTATATAAGATCATTACTTGGTATGGGGTTCAGAGAAGTCCACTTATAAAGAATTTATTAGGATTTAGGGAAACATGGACAAAGTGTTTCAAGTGCAGTTTTCATGCTAGATGATCTAGTGTTGGTGAGGTGGTCAACATATCTACCAACTATGACCATGACTACATTATTTTCAAATAAGTGTATCAATAAATTGGGTAGAGGGAACAATGGTAAATGAATTATATATGATTGAGTCTTTTACTTTACTTCTTGATTCAACTCCCCATTATATATATATATATATATAATATATTATATTATTATATGATAGTGGAATGGCATGATTAAATTTTCTAGATTTCACTACCTTGAATACCATCCATGTTAACACTTCTGAATCACAACAATGATCCAAGGATTGATGAGGCCTCAGTTTAGGGTCCAACCCATGATATCCTTCCACCATGAGGACAAGTAGAAGTACCAATCATATTGAGAATAAGATCAAACCATCAGAGAAAGATGATAGTGCATGTAGTATTAGATCACTCCACAAGTTCCAATACCAGAGGCCACTAAAGTTCTATGTCATGAAGTATCCTCAATAGGCGGAGTATTGGTTGGATTCGGTGGTCCTCATTTCGGGCATATCAATACATTGACATATCAGGTGGTCTCACTAGTAGATAAAATTTTCGACAGAGAATATGGGAAATTGGGTATTCTTTTTACCCAGATGAAAGTTGAGTTGACACCAAGTTGGCCCATCATCCCATAACTATTTTGTGAGGTGTACTAATGCTCCTATTATGAAATCTGTTTGGATTCGGGAGCTTCTACATCTAGAAAAGGGAGGGATGAGAGTGGCTAAAGACATTGTGAGGTTCACATGCCATGTATGGTACTCCATTGCAATGATCTGAGATGGCTACATCCATGCACAATAGCTTTAGTAGGTAATCTACAAATATATCCTTTCTAGTGGGGTATCCTCAGGTATTCCCACCACTGTTGGGGTGTCAGATCTAGCACTGGATTCAAAGATATTCTTTTCCATAGGGTTCTAGAATGCCAGATATGAAAATGGGAATCATTGGGCTTTGTCATATGTCGTAGCTTGCAGATGATAGTTAATAAGATCTACGCGTGGGAGATCTTCAAATTTTCAGACTCTCGAACATGATATGGGGTATTGTAGAGGTAAAAGGATGCCTGGAGAGGGGGTTTTCTATTCTTGTGATGGGAAAGGTCATCCAAGGCATGAATTTCGAACCATACGTATAGAGGATCATAGGTAGATAGTTGATGGATAGTCATGGTAGTGGTGGAACCATGATCAGTGATCACCCAAGTGTGGGTAGGGTGGACCCTAGATTGGTGGAGCTGGAAGAGGAGTAGGTGGAACTCTATGAGTATTAGTATTGGGTGGTGGATGACAGTATTATATCCTTCCACTACAACCACTGGATGACCATATCTAGGCTCAATGATATGGTGTTTAGGGCCGCAATAAGCTACATGATTTGGAGGATTATGACCCATCGGTGCATGATATGATAAGAGGTATGATTTGGGTTTACTCTACTCTTGCCTCAGTATTTGTATACATTGGTGTGATTCATTCTTTTATCTCTTTACTCCTAGTGTGAGAGATGATTTATCTATTTGTGGTGCAAGAAAAATAACATTTTCTTAAGGTTCCTACATGGAACAATTCTTCTATATCATTTATTTATTGATAGTGTGATTCATCACTTACTTGGTAGAGGTACATGTGGGACCTTTTGGTCATCACGATTGAAACCTATGACATCATCTTAGATATGGATTGGTTGTCTATGGTAAGAGACCAGATTTACTGTCACTAAAAATGATTCAAATTCTTTCAAACTGATGGGGTGATATTTTACATTTTGGATGAGAGAGATCTGGATGAAGGGTGAGTGGGTTTTTCAAGGAGGATGCATCCCATCACTAATTAGTTGGAGATTGTATCCCTTAGTGTAGTAGGCACTTCAGGCATGTAGATCCTTTAGTTTTGGATGATATCATGGATTGAATCCCCAAGGACGTTCTGAGACTCCATTCAAGGTGGGATATGTATTTTTTCATCAACTTACACCTCAAGTCTACTATGATATAATCTGTGGCATATCAAATGGCCCTTATTGAGCTTCGGGTGATGCTGTTTTATTTGGAGGACATTCATGAGTTTTGTTTTTTTTCAGGTCCAGTGTGTTCTCCTAGGCAACACTAGTTTTGATCGTGAAAAAGGTGGATAGGAGCCTACAAATTTCATGGATTATCATCACCTCAACCAGACCATGATAAAGAATTATTACCACTTATGGAGGATTGATGAACTCTTTGAACAATTGTGAGGTGTAAGATGGTGCATGAAGATCAATCTTAGGTCTGTCTACCAGATCATGTTATTTCATGAGGATTAAATTCTGAATCTGGAATTTTGATGTCATTGTGGACACTATGAGTTAGTGGTGATTCCATTTGGTGTGATTAATTCCCCTACTGTGTTTATGGATTTAATAACCCAAATATTCTAATGTACATGGAAAAAATTTAGTTATATTCATTGTATACATACTCATGTACCCTATGAAATTTGAGGAGAATAAAAATCACTTGACGATGGTCTATAATTTTCTTCAGGAGCATAGTATTTATGTTAAGCTCTTAAAGTTCAAGTTTCGGAATCATGAGATTCAATTCTTGGGGAATTTCACTTTTGTAGAAGGATTATCCATAGAACCATCAAAGATTTATGCGGTAAATTCTTAGGATCCACCCAAGTGTTTTTTAAATGTAAATAGTTCCTTGGATTGTCGAGGTACTATCAATGGTTTGTGGATGATTCATCCAAGATGATATCCCCTTTGACCATATTGATGAAGAATGGGTATCCATTTATGTAAACTGAGTAGTGGAAGAGGTCCTTTGAGGATTTTAGGCTGAGGCTAATGAGCACTCCCTTTTTGGGATGGATAGAGGAGGGACTGGAGTATATAGTGTATTGGTATTCCTCAGAAACCAGTACCAACTATTTGTTGATGCATAGATTGAAAGTTATCGCATATGGGTTGAAGAAGTTGAGACCCCGCAAGTATAACTATGTGACTTGTGACCTAGATCCTAGAGCATCCATATTCACTTTACGGATGTGAAGGAAATATATTATGGGAGAGAGCTTCATGGTTTACTCGTACCATCACAGTCTGATGTATTTCCTCACACAGAGAAACCTAAACCTGAGATAGTGGCACTTGTTAGAGTTTCTAAAGGACTATGACTTCAAGGGAGTCTATACTCCTCAGAAGGGAAACAAGGTAGAAGATGACCTGAGAAGGATATCCCATAATTTATTAGTGAATGAGATGTCTTATATAGTTTATTCCTTGTAGTTATCCCATGTTGGGTAGGTAAGTACAGGTTTTCTTTAGTCGATGGTGTTGACTCTTACACTCCTTGAGTATGTGAGATGGTCCCGGTTGGGATACATCAATTGTGAGGTCTTGTGTGAATAGATATCCTTATGATATTCCCATAATAGGTTTCTTGAAAGAGTTAATCACATCATAATTTTCTAGGGATGGAGGATGGTCTCTGTCATGATGTGGGAGGAGGTGACGAAAGAGTTCCACACATCACCATTGGTTGTATATCACGGTGTGGTGAAGTTGAATAAATACCTTCAAAATAAGTCATAGTGAGACTGAATGAGATAGATCATGGATGAGTTTGTCTCTTAGTTCCTTAATTATTATAAGGTGAAGGATAAGAACCATATTTAGGTAGATTTTTTACAACCCCTAGATACCCCAGCGTGGAAATGGGGAAGAAAATCCATGGGCGTTACGATAGTGATTCTACATATAGTAAAGGTCCATGAAACCATCTGGATGATAGTTTAATAAATCACGAAGTCATAAAATATCCTTTATATTAGGGATCATAGTTTTTTGTAGAGTTTTAGGAAGATATTCTTATGAGAGATTCTTCAACTTCATGGGGTTCCCTGAACTATTGTCTCCGACCATGATGTGCGGTTATCTTCATGGTTTTGGAGAGGCCTATAGGAGGAATTTAGGACCCAAATTATGATAAGTACATCCTTACACTCCTAGAAAGATGGGAATATTGAGTGTAGTATCTATGTGTTATAGGATATGATGATGTCTTGCATGTTAGATATTTGTTGGATTTTAGAGGATCACATTCCCATGGTATAGATTATGGACAATAATATCTACCACTCTACTATTGGTATGGAACCTTTCGATGAACTAGATGAGAGACCTGATAGTTTAACCTTATGATGGATATTGATTGGTGAGAAATATCTTCTATGTTCAAAGATTATAAAGGGGACAACAAAGAAGGTCTAGGTCATCCATAAGCACATGTGGGAAGACCAAAGTAGGATGAAATCGTACAAAGATCGATGTCATAGGCCTTTGGAGTTCATGTAGAGAGACCACATTTTTTTGAGTTTCATCCTACTATGTGTATTTCATATATTAGGTGAGTGTAAAATATATCCCAATGGTTCATCAGGTCATTCAAGATCTTGTAGAGGGATGGCGAGGTTTCTTACTTCCTCGTCCTACACCCACAGTTAGAGTTGGTACACGATATCTTCTATGTGTCGTAGTTGAGGAAATACATTCATGACCACACACACATTAATTAATTATGTGAGATGGACATTGGGTATGGATACACTATCATAAAGATTCCCATGGTGATTAAGGATCAGCAGGATAGGATCCATCATGGATGGACCATCCCCTTGGTTCGAGTGTTGTGGATTCATGAGACCATTCATGAGAGCTCCTAGGAGTGGGTTAGCCAGATGCGGGCACATTATCTCAAAAAATTTGTACATTTTTTCATTTGGGGGACAAAAATATTAAAGGTGGGAATAATGTAGAGACACATTATTTTCCTTTCAAGACTTTGTAATATTTATATATAATGTTTTAGAGCTGGGCATTGAGATGACATCTTATTTCATAACCTAGTGTGCCTGAATTTAATTTTATAAACATATTAAATAATTTTTTTACATGAAAAAAATTTCATATATAAAATGGAATATAACATTAAATGAATCTTGGATCAGAAATATAATATTGTGCCTCATTCTAAGACATGATTTTTACCCTAGGTGCGCCTTAAAAATGGTCAGCATGGGGTGTTCGGATATCAAAACTATGGGAGGTGGGTTCTATTGGTTAAATAAATAGTTTATTTTATTATTTTATTTATTAAAATAAATATAGATTCTCTATTATTTCCATGATATTAATTTTTTTCTAAGGTTATCCACATAACCCTAGGACCGTCAAATGGTATCTTCATCCTCATCTATTGGGAATTGAAATATGATGATGATGAGACACTAGATCATGGAAGATCGATGCGCAGCAAACAAAAAATTCTTATACATTATTTGAGAGAATTTTCTTTGATTATTAATGATCAAAACAAGGTATGACTCAACAATTTGTGGTTTATGCCCCTATATATTAAATTTATTGAGTATGATCATCCATTTCTTTGATCTTAATTTGAATTGAACCATTGCATGTTCCCACGTAAGGATTTATGTGTTTTAATCAGTTTTTCTCACCTTGGATATATCCTTTCATGTTTGTTGGAAAATAACTATTGAAAACTATTGTTAAAACTTTGTTTTCCTGGAATTTCTCCATTTTTCTTCATGCTCTACCCCATTAGGATATTGGTCCATGGATCAACAATGATGGGTGGTACCGAGCCCGATCAAACCCCCAAATTCATGGAAGAATCATGTGTTAGTAATAGAACATTATATTATGGATGGATGTAAAATATTTATGGGTAATTGGTGTTAATTTTATTATAATGGAAGGAAAACAAGATGAGGGTTGGTAAGAGAGATATGATAGGTGTGTCTGGGTTTATGTGGGATGATGTAAAACCAATTTTCAGCCACCAGATGGTCTAAAACAATGAACAGTCAACATGTAGCCCCGTGATATTATATTGAAAGGGGTTGAAACTAATATATATATCATTCAAAAATCATTGAAAGGGACCATCTCAATATATTTTAATATCTCCTATCTTATTCCGAGATATAAGAGAATACTATCCAATGGCATTGCCATAACTCATACAAGGAATGAGGATAATTTGCTGAAAAACCTCCTTACCTCCAAGGGATCTCTAGATTAGTTGGTTAGAATTTTAATACAAATATTTTCTTTCCCCCAAAGTGTTTTAATCTTGAGAAATAAAATTCTATTAGGTTTCATTATTTTAGACCCATGTGATGTTTTTGGCCTATTTTTTTTTTCAATAAAATTTCATAATGACGGATGGATGTGGTCCCTATATCTATAGTACTTGATTTTATAAGGAATTATAAGTATGACATAGTTAGGTGGACCCCCAATAACCATTTCACACATGGGATGGTGGTATAGCATGTACTTCAGGAATACATTGTATGAGAACAACCAGGAACACACTCTGTGGTGAAGTACATGGACATGGTCATGTTACATAGACACATCCAAGGATCACGAGCTGGACCCTGAGTTGCTGAGGAACACCATGTACTCCACCTACACAACATGTAATTCTACATGGGTAGTGATTAGTGTACCTATAAAGACACAAAGAATATATTTAGTGGGGAAACATTCCACGTGGGTCCCCATACACGGTGTATACCCCTCATTTTCTTTTGGGGAAACATCAACCTCTTATGTCTCATCTATTTAGACTTGTATTTTGGCCCATGAGTAGAAAATAATATTTTTTCCATGTAGAATGTGATGGATATCCCCATAATGGATTTTGAGATATGATGTGAGATGTTCTAAGTGAACTGATTCTTTAGGTGATGATCAACGAAAACAGTGATCTTGGATGATCACCATAGGAATTCGAGTGGCACCCTCCTCCTAGGCTAGGTATGGTTCCTCTACCTATCCATAGAGTGGCACTATCCTACCAGGAAGAGATTGGATCCTCTAAAATTTAACTGATTGAAAACCACTGCGGAGTTAGGGTATGAATCCTTGACTATGAGAGTGGCACCCTCATACTATGAAGGACATGTGTCCTCTATCTGATGACTGAGGGTCACCCATTTATTATACCAGAGAATGGTTCATTGAATACTAGAGTGGAATCCTCTAGTTGGGATAGGCATGGGTCCTCTACTAACTACTAGAGTGTCACCCTCTAGTTATGACTAGACATGGGTCCTCTATTATTTACATGAGTGGGACCCACTTATTGTGTCAAATAAAGGGTCCTTATTAGGACCAAGTTGATGATAAAAGGGATTTTTTAAGTGTTTCCTTTTTTATCAATATAATTTTTTGAAGAAATGAAATCATATTACTTTTTATTTGGTGAATATCATATTGAACATATTTTTTATGATGATCGGACTCGCCATGGGTATGGTATGGGAAAGGATCATAATTATTTTAATTAGATTCACACAATGTACTGAAAGAATGGATCCATTATTTTGAGGAATAATCTTGCTGGAAGTAAATGGTCATTGGATTTACTCTGGATCGGATGTGGAAGAATTTTTTGTATTAATGACATAATCGGAGTCTGTATGACTATGATAATATAAATTTGACAGTGATTTTTTGATTTCTAATTATAAAAAATCATAAATAAGTTGTGAAACTTATCATGTAATATTGATTAAAGATTCGGGGAGTGAATGAGTGGCAACCAATTGTTTTTAGATTGATTAGACCAAGAAGTTAAGAAAAAGAGGTATTCTTAATCATGCGTAGATTTATCGTATCCAGGTGGAAGTGAATAAAGAGATTTTTTTCGATTGAAAATTAATCATAACCACTATAATTGAATCCTGGAGGAAGATAAGAAAAAAGAAGCTAATGATCTTGCTCAGAATGATCGTACTGAGTACAGTCATACTGATCATATCCATGATGATCTTTATAAGGATGATCATATCCAGGCCCATCATATTCAAAAAATATAGTAATCTGGCAGAAAATAAAATAAATATATAGGAATGAATGGAAAGTTATAATACTTTCTAATTTCAGTCCACTAATACTTAATATATTCTCAAATGAATTTAATTTCCTGAAATACGTCATGGTAGAATCATAGGTTTTTGAATGAAGGATGTTTCTTATGATGAGATAAGGCTGATGAAAATGGTAATCACAAAAACTGATAAAAAATTTAGTCAACCATACCAAAGGAGTTGAATTACATTATTTTAGTGTAAAATGAATTTTCAATTGAGTCAAGAGAAAATCTGATGACGTAAAATTAGTTTGAGTGTAGATATGAAATATTTTGTCGAATTTTATATCAAGGGGTAGATTGGGATTCAAAATAATGGTAGTATATTATATTCAAAGTGGTTTCCATTTCTTTATAAATTTAAATTCAATTTATATAGATATTTTTTTTGAAGAAATACGATTAATAAAATTGTATTTAGAAAGTGAATTCGAACAGAAATTTGAAATTTAATTCTGAATATGGGATGAAGATCATAGAAGAATTTATAATCTTTGAGAATAGTTTATAAAGACAAATAAACTAGATATTTTAGTAAAAATTGAGATTTGGGAGAATTTTTTCAAGGGGAAAAGTTAAGGGATTGCCACAAAAAATCACTTATGGGTCACCTATAAAAGAAAAAAGTACATCATATCATTTAAATGATCAGTTTTATATTCACCAAAATATAGAGAGTAGCTCCGATTTTTAACGGAGAGAAATAATTTTTCATACTTAGCCTTTATTGAAGAAGCATTTGATGAAAGAATTTATATTAGAAGAGACAAGATCAAAATGTGGTATTCATATGATCATAATATTCTAGGATAAACATAAATTAAAAATTACCATATACATCTTATAAATCATATTTGGCTAGTAATGGTATTGGTAGAGATAATTGGATTCAGGAATTTAATATTGGGGATTTTTGGACTAAGGTAGAAGGAGTTATCATTTTATCAATTGCACTCAGATAGTGTTATATCTTTTTAAATAGAGTTATTCATATTGGAAGATTCATACTGTGTTTTTCGTACTCATAATTGATGTGGTTTCCATCTTACACCACCATATTATATCATTGTCATATTTTTTTATGGGCGAAAATCATACCTAGAAGAATCAAACAGATAATAATCATATTGGGAGAATTCTACTCGAAGGAATCATATTGGGAAAAACATATTGAGAAAATTAGAATGAGTTTTCATAATAATTTCCATGAAGTTCATATTATCTTCTGGGTAAGAAATTGAATAATATTTTCAATTGAATATATCTCTGAAATTGAAAAGAATAACATGTAACATGTTTTGTTTCAAAAACAATGTATTATCCTATTTGATCTAAGAGTGTGCACACACACTTTTGGATTCTCTTCAAAGTGATTCATGAGTGAAAGGGTATATCCTACTCATTGTTATCCAAGGATTGTATTATTATTTATTTTGTGGTATTTTATTTCTCCAAACCATGCCGAGGACATTTCTATTTATATTGAATAACGAGCCTTGTAAATTCTTGTTTTCTTGTGGATGTGTGTCTGAATTATTTTTAACAGCAAATAGAATATTTAATAGGATATGGATGTTGATTAAATTTAAAGGAAACATAAAAAAAGTATTAATGATTCACCCCCTCCCCCCCCCCCCTTAGTGACGCAGTTATCTTGACTGGTCACTTTACAGTACTATCAGAGGGGATGGTTCCCTTCACATATTCTTTTCTGATGGGGAATTTGAGCTGTGTGAATAGTAAAGGTATTTTGTTATTCAATAGAAATAATTATCATTATTATAAGGATACAATGTTTCCTCATCTTTTTTATATTGGATATAATGTTCTTGAAGATTAAATAGATGGGTTTCCTTCTATTTATTTTAATGATCCTATTAAGTAGTTTGATAAGAATATTCTGGAGAAGGATGGAATGGGAGAAAATGGTATATTATCGTCACTTTTTGAAAGTGAATTCCTAAGGGTAAAGTTTGTTGAGACAAAGAAAGGTATATTGGATAAATTAAAAAACATATACTAAGGCAATACAAAATTAGAGAAGGAAAAACATCAAATTTTGAGATTAATGTATAATGACTTGAATATGGGTGACTTTAAATATATTGGGGACTTCTTTATCAGGGTAAATGACATTGTTAGTACTATCAAAGGTCTTGGTGAAAATTTAAATGATTATGTAGTTGTTTAAAATATTTTTAAAATCCTTCTCGAAATGATTGATGCAAAATTTTCATCATTGGAAGACATAGATATTGAAACATTATCTCTTGATGATTTTCATAGCACTCTAATCACTTATGAAATGATAAGGGAGAAATATATGAAGAGAAAAACCAAACTTGATAGGGAACTGTATTTCAAGGTTCCTAAGGTCGAAAATTTAAATGGTAATTTTATTGAAGTTGAAGTTGGTGAACTTGACTCTAAAAATGATGTATGTAAATATATTGATTATATTTTATCATTTCTTCTAAAAATTTTAAAATATATATAGGTTAATACAAAAGGACGCATCCTTTGAAATGTTTTGAATGTGTATGTATTATTAAATTTGCAGCTAATTATCCTTGATGAATGAAATAAAATTATGGTGATGAAGAAGAAAATAATAAAAGAATATCATGGATGAAAAATGGAATATAAGGGAAAAATTAATTCCATAGGTAATGAAAGAAAATTCAACAAATCCAAAAGAAGATTTTTCTTATCTAAAGAAAAATATGAAGATGGTAGTGATTTTGAATCCAAAAAATCAGTTGAATAAGGTAATGAAAATACATTTATTTAAATATTAAATTATAAATAATTTGTAAGCATTAATTCTGATGAAGAAGATGTTAAACATGAACATCATTTGAAGGAATAGTTGAAAAAATGTTTGAGAAAGCATAGAAGTCCTAAAAACAAAAATAAAATTTCAAAAGATGAATGTTCCTAAAAAATTAATCCAGAATGATTTAATGTTGATAAATTAAGGCTGGTGAAATAGATTGATGAATGTTGGTGAAATATATTGATGACTTGAATAAATCTCTAGAGGATGAATAAAATAATAATTAGCAACTGAAGGTTATGCTGAAAGAAAAAGAAGAGGAGTTGGAACTTGTCCAATAAAACCATTCTAAAACTGAATGTAAAGGTAAATGTTTGGAAAACTCTCTCTCTCAATTTTGTGAAAGATCTTCAAATGAGAGACCTAAAAGGATAAACAAAATCTAAATTAAAATTTTGTGAAGAAGAATGGAATTTATTCTAAAAAGAAGGAAGCTAAGAATTTCATGTACATGTCCAAAAAAAACATTGGAAATTTAGAATTCTTAAAGATCCTTGAGTCAAAAAAATGTTTTGAAATAATATAAATGAAGAAATTTTTATAATACCTCTAGTCTAAAAAAATCTAAAATGTAAAGTAATACTTCAATTGATGAAAAAAAGGTTGGTGGGTGAGAAATTAAAGATAATAAAGAGGCTGAGAAATGTATAATAATCTTATATTTAGTATATAGGAGGTTCAGACATTTATTAAGGAATTCAAGACTTAGGGTAAGGTATTTATAGTCTTCCTTAAATTTCATAGAGACATATGAAAATTAACAAATTTTTTCTTTTTGTGGTGTATATACATACTATTTAATGTAACATCCTAGGTAAATAAAGAATGTGACATTTTCATATTCATTAATATTTTTGAATTAAATATTAATTTTACTTTAAAGGAAATTCTCTATCTGATAATGTACTCAACACGAAACAAAAAATTTCTTTGAAATCATATGTTGCACACAACGTTGAGTTATACTGAAAAATAATAATATAATATTATTATTTTAAATGGTAGTTAACGCCAAGTAGTTGTATTGGCGGGAATGAACTGAGCTAACTAAAATATTATTACAAATGTTTGTTAAATGTTTTTTCTGTTATCCAATAATTTTTAGAGGCTTAAAATAAGAATGAATCCAATTTTAAGCATGAATAATCAAATATTCATTAAAAGGTTGATTAACCACCTATTGATGGAGAAACCATTTTAAATATAGTTTTTTTCACTTTTATATGTTCTATTTGAAAAAATAAAATTTTTCTTTAGAATCTGGACATCAAAATTTACTTTGGATGAAATTTTTGTATTTTTCTGATAAAGTTCATTTTTACTGAATAGTGAAAAATACTGCATTTTAATTCAAAACTACCTTTTAATATAATTTATTTATATGGCTTGATTATCATTTTAAATGGTTTTAAAGTGTAATTAGATTATATTTTTACTATTTAATCCAATTTTGGTCATTGGATGTAATTTCACATTGACATTCGACATAAGCAAGTGTCAGCCTTTTGAGAGTTATTATTTCTTAAAAGCACGCCTTTTGGTTTTGAAAATAGAAATTAATTTTAAATTAATTAATTTTATTTCTATTTTTTGAATTTGGTAAAATCAAAATCATTTTTTAATTTGTAAAATCAAAATTACCTCAGGGTGAATTTTTGGTATTTTTCTTTAAACCTTCAATTTTTATGAATAGTGAAACACTACGTTGTAGTTAAAAATCAACTTTCTCATTTAAATGAAATTTGACCAATTCTATGAATTGAATTTATAAATACAGAATGCGTGGATTCCATCAGTAAGTAAAATTTTGTTCAATAATATAAAAGTAATTTTTACTGAATAGTAACTTTTGATTTTTATTTACCGCGGTTAAAGGTAAATAGGGTAATTCAAGGTAAAAATAATATTATAATAATATAAAATTACCTTAACACATGTCCTAACATTATTTTATGAGTCATTTCTGACCAATAAAATCTTGGGGTGAGACTTTTGGCCTCTGAAAGCCACTTAGGGATAATAATGACAATAATAACATTTTATTTAAAGTAATAATAAAAATATCTTAAACATGTATTGTTTTGATAAAAAATTTAATGTGGGTTATATAATTGATATCTTTGACTATAAATAGTCATTATAAAGATAAAAATATTTTCTACATCATGGTATTTTATTTATAATATTTATAGATCAAAAAAATAAATTTATATATGACACAATGATGATGTAATGATTACATCATTAATGAATGTTATAAATAAATGATATAATGAATATTAAAAATAAATTTATTTTGAAACTACTTATTCTATACACTAATTTAAGAGATGAGTATGAATTGTTATCTTTATATTAATAAAGGTTTATTAAAGAATCAAGTTTCATTGAATTTTTTTAAAATTCATGATATGAATAGTATAGAAATTGACATAAATGTGTTTTTAAATCAATTAATATTTTACTAAATGAAAAAATAGCTCTAAAAAATAAGATTCAGCCAAAATGACACATATGATATTACAAATTTCATTAATGATCCATTTTGGGTCTCTTGGAATTTTATAGTAACTATATTAACCATATAGTATGAATATACAAGAAGACATGGTAAAAGTTATTTTAGTTAACTAAGAGTTAAAGCTAAATGATAAGGTTAAAAATGAAACCAAAAATTGTCTAAAACTGATTTGTTGATATTATTTCAAATAATAGTCATATAATATTCTAATTTAATTATTTTTGAACCTTTTGATACCGAAATTCAGTTTATAATAAAATAATATTTTCAAACATTCCTAAAGAGTCCCACCTCCCCCTTATAAAAGGCCATCACTTATAAACCATTACGCACACCTCTCAAGCCCCTTGGATCATCCAAAATCTACCCAAATAAGCTTCAAACATCCCTCTCTTCTTCCTATAATCTTTACCTTAGGCAGAAGTCACTTTAAGGAGGCCTTTTGGTTTAAACCAAATGGAGTTACATGATTTAGAGGTAACATCTTCCCTCAAGTTCCCTTATTTTATTTTACTAATTCACTCCCTATGATCTTCTTATTATTTGTTTACATAACAGCACCAGCATCCCCAATATAATAGATTGTTTTTATAAGAATTATTTAAGCTACACTTACACACACCTTCATCTTATGGATACGAACATATTGTTTCTGTGTACGGCGAATAGATGCCTCACGAAACGATGATTGTTCGATTATCTCCAACTGCCTATCATGGTGGAAATTATGATGGAAATATATTTATGTTAGATAAATATTATATTTATATTATATCTATTCTTATTTTATTTTCATTTATAGCATACCTTTATGGTTTCCATAATGGATAAATGCGATAATTTAATTGGAGGAAGTGTGCACTACCGCCCCCTCAAAGTAATATGACTCGTTCATGCAATACGTGGAACGTATAAAGGATGGAGTTACTAAAATTATACATGATATTATACTAGAATTAATATGTACCTACGTATAATTATGTTTTCATTCCATTAAATATGAAATAGAAATTAAAGTAGCATTTATGCGTACGTAAGACTTACCGTCTCTATTAATGGTGCATTTCATTTCTTATCTCCAAATGTTATATTCTATTATAAATAAATATACTTAATTGATATATTTTTTATATATGATATCTAATTCATGAATATCATTTTGAATAAAATTTAATTTTGACCAGATGGACAACTTGTAATTATAAGTACCAAATATCAACAAAACGACTGTTATTAACTTAAATTTTTATATAATGTTTATAACGTGGTAATAAGTGATGTAAAAGAAATAATAAACATTAAGAAGGTCTTGAAGAAAGTATTAATTAACTTTAGTTTATTATTAAAAATATTTAAAGAATGAATATTTCAATTCAGACATGAGGTAAGGGACTACGTCTCAATCACCTTTCATTAAGGCATATTTTGATTTGTACACGACTTTCTTTTATACGGTGTATGAAA
This sequence comes from Viscum album, assembly GCA_963277665.1. Lineage (NCBI taxonomy): Eukaryota > Viridiplantae > Streptophyta > Magnoliopsida > Santalales > Viscaceae > Viscum > Viscum album. The sequence goes on from OY728140.1 coordinate 550,574,246, forward strand.
ACATTTGAATTTTCATTTCATTCAAAGGGAATATTTTTCTATTAAGTGTTTTACTAAATTAATAAAGGGGTGTTTCTTTTTAATGTACCCAGTGATAATGACCTTTTAGTCACTGTGAGTATTATTTGATCTTTGGCTTCCTTAACAAGTCATACTGTTTTTTAAGGGAAACAAATACCATATACCTTTTTTAATTATTTTGGTATTGAAAATGGATTTGAGAAAATCATTGACTATTTCAATATCATGAAATGATATTTTGTGATTGAAATGTAGAAAATTTATCTTTATTTATGCTTGTTTTATGTGTTATGGTTCTTGGGCGTTGTTTTATGTATACTGGTGGTTCTGTGATAAACCTTGGGCGGGTGAGCATGAGATAGCTCTCCAGTGAATTGGGTAATGTGACAGAGGTAAAAATTAATGTTTCTCCTATGATATTTATGGAATATATTATTATGGTTATTCCAAATTTAACTCCCTATATAGCTGTGAAAGCTACAATGTAAGTATGTTATGGATGCCACAAGTTACCATTACGATTTATGTGTTCTATGTGTTATTTATAAATCTTATGATTTCATGAGGTGTATTAAAAAGATTATGTTTTGATGGAGTCATGTTTTATTTCTTTATTTTATAACCCTTACTGAGATTTTTATGTTCATACCATGTTTTGAAATGTTTTTCACAATACTTAAAGATGAATAGGGTCAAGGATGGGACTAAGGAAAATTTATATTGTCTAAATCATGGAAAAAGACATGACACATTTTTTCAAGAGTTTTTATTTTACAAAAAAAATAGAAACTGATTATAAGTGTCTATTTTTTAATTTTTGAGATGTAATGTAATGGTTATGGCCTAATTCTCTAAAACACTAAACTTGAAAACATCCTCAATGTGAATTATTAATTTAATTCAAGATTATGTAATGTTTTAAGGATGGGGACTTACATATAACATGTTTTATCATAAATAACCTTAATTTAATAATATTTAAAGTTTCATTTTGTGATATTATTTTGTGGGGATTTCAATTCAAATGATTAATAAATCGATAATGTATTTCTGTCTCAATTTGTCTTCTTTTGGACTAATGTCATGTTATACACCTATATTATTTTATAAGGAGTATATATAGACCTTTTCACATTTAATATCATGAATTCATTTTTATCATTATATTTTAGGTTTCATTTAATTTTATCCTTTAATGGGGATTACTATTAAACGTTTCCAAAGTGTAAAGGTTTTTATGTTATAATCTCACCATTTAGTGGGATTACTAATGATTATGCTTCTAATGATGAAATATTATGATATATATCTCATTAAACTAATGAATTTTATTCCCCCATATTTATTTATGCAGAATTCATATTTCCATCTAATTCCCTATATTTATGTACAAAAGATTTCAAAATGTTGTTTTTAAGAAAAATCTTTATTATTTTTTCTTTCTTTACAAAAAATATTTTTCATCCAAAACACTATTTTAAAAATAAAATAAAAAATGCTTTATTCATTATCTAATTGAATTATTAAACACATGTTTACTCATGTTTTACTTTTTGAAAATTTGGTTTTCAAATAAAATTAAATAATTTTTTCAAAAAACTCCTTTTTAGATTTTTCAAAAAAAAATTAATGGAATCATTGTTTTAAAATTCATTATGTAAACAATATTTACCACTATTCAGATTTCCAAAATATTTTAAGACTCCCTTGAATATTTTATGGATTTTTTTCAATATAATTAAAATTCCAAATCTTTTAATGTTTGAAAAAATGTATTTTTCATGTGGAAATAATTTTTTCCTCAATAATTTAATAAAAGGTTATTTAAATATTATTTTTAATGAAAAGGATTTTGAGCATGTTTTATGATTTAAAATGTTTTTTTTCGAAGCGGAAATGAAAATTTTCAAATTAAATACTCCATGTGATCTTACAGAAATATTTTCTATCTATGATTACATCTTTTGATGTTACTTATACTTTACTAGGGATATAATCTAGGAAAACCATTATTATCCATTCTATAAATGGTTTATTAATTTATTATAAGATGTTTATGAAAACCGTTCTTTTTCCATGGGTTATAATATGATGAAATAATGACAAGATTATTAAACTCATTTATTCTATATGGTTTAAGATAAAATCAAATTAATATAAAATCTATTTATTGTCCATTATATATGATAAAATGTTTATGAAACCCATTCCATTATAGGGGTTCTGATATGAATATGTTTTATGATATGTGGTATAGATATGTATGATTTTAATTATCTAATGGGTGTGAATTATATCTCCCTCCAATGCATTGAGTAAATATTAATGTTTTACGAAAATTATGGTACAAAGGTGGATATACAAAGACCATAAAATAGGGTACATGGGTGGTTATCCCTAGCCTGAAATGGAGGTTACATTGGTGGTTATCCCAAGCTCAAAAAATAGGGTACATAGGTGATTAGCCCAAGCCCATTGTAGGTTCAATAGTTGTAATACCAATCCAAATATGTTACGTATGTGTTGTTTGATAGTCATGAAATATGGTTTTTTATGATTTTGTGTTTTCCATATATGTATTTATTTTTCAAATGACATTCTATCATGGCTCATGTTCTTTAATTTCTTTATGATTCATGTATTATGAACTGATATATTAATGAAATGAATCAATATGATGAAATTTAATATGTTGGTTATGGGTTCTAAATGTCGGGCATGTGTTATCATAACCTTATGTTCATGTTAGGATTATGTATCTCCCATGTTTATCATTACTGATAATCTGAGTTCACCCTTGCTTATATTTTCATTCCCCATGTTACAAAGTGTGGTTTTAAGTACGTATGTTTGGGAATATTACAAAAGGGTATGATCTTTATGGTATATGTTGATGAAATTTAACCAAAATAAAAGACTGTGTACCTATCCTCCAAAGTCACTAAACTATTATGGTACTCATGTATGCATTTTTTTAAGGTATAAAATATTCAACTAAAAATTTATAATATCTACGTATGAAAATTATGGGTAACTATATATACATTACATAATTAAGAGGCTTCTATACATAAAATATATAAACTTTTATTGAACTTATATTATGATAAAAATATCTTTATCATTATGGGATAACATATTCATAAATAAAATGAAGAATATTCACATGAATCTATTCTTGTTCTAACTATAATGTGGAAAAAATAATGAATATAATCAAAACATGCATTCCAAATATAACATGATCACATAATGGTTTATTCATGTTTGTATTTTGTAATGGAATTAACATTCATGATTAAATAAACTATCATTCAAAACACTTTATTATGTCAAATAAAACTAATATAAGTCATCATGGCCAACACTATATCCTAAATGATTAATTGTCCCTAAAAATGTTATGTCCTTAGCAAGGGGGTACCCACAATATCTATTATTACTCGTCACATATACTTTCTACTATTTCTAATACATTTAAAATTGTATATCTTTTTATGGATAAAAATAAACTGACCAAATAAAACCAACATGAAGTTGAAATTAATAAAATTAGAGAAATAAAAACACTATAGTTTCCACCATGGAACTTTTTCTATACTTGGTAAGTAAAAATATCAAAACCAGCTTATAAAAAATAATCAAGATAATTCATCTTAGGGATCTAAACCATCCACCCAATTAAACTATAATAAATTTCAGTAATTTTAATTCATTTATTGTTTCTTTGATTGAAAAGAGAATTAATTTACAATTTAATGCATTAACACCAAAAATAATGAACCTTATAAAACTTACACGATATAATAAAATGTAACATGAGTATTACCAATCATGAATGGTCATCTATTTATCTAAGAATAGAAATACTAAACCCTAAAAAATAAATTTAAATATTAAGAAAATGAACCCCCACATTTTAGTCATAAAAACTAATTCATTACCAAATAACAAAGATAAATTATTAACAAAATGTTATGTTGTTTTATTTTTTTATAATTCATTCCAATTATATAGAAATAAAATAATTTATTATTATTATCATGTTAGTGAAATTAATGATTCAATTGTGACAAAGAACATGGTCTTTATAATACATGGGGTTATGATAAAATATTAATCATAACATATATGAGTATCAAAATTTTGATAAAAAATTTATAAAATGTTTAAAAGTAATACATTCATATTAAGGTAAATACGTAAAAAACTCAATAATAATTAAACAAAAATTTATAATCATGAGTTATTTTTAAAGAGCCAGAACTCCAAAAAAACATGTATTTGTAAGAAAGAGACTCCTTAAAGTAATTAACACCCAAAAATAACCTTTAATATTTCAATATAAAACCATTTTCATTTAAAATACCAAAATACTAATTAAAATTTATAATTAAAACTTTTAAAATTACTTTTATAGTTCATTAATTGCATCTAAACCAAGTAATAGCCATATAATAGTCATAACTAATATAAACAGATAGAGATTCAAGACCACCATCCTTAATAAATTTTTAGCTAGATGAGTATAACCAAATGGTCAAAAATAACACATAAAGAAAACTATAATTAATATCCATTACTAAAAATATTTAAATTAACCAATCATATTATATGATTCAAAACTAAAACCCAAGAAAATCCATATAGACAACTCCTAAAATTCATCTAATATAATAATTATTTCTCTAGCCTATTATCCCAACAAAAAATATATCAAATTATATATTAATATAATGCAATATATCAAGGAAATTCCTAAAACCATTTATATAATATATTAATCCATCAATATTAGATAAATAATCCATATAATAATACATTAACCAAGGCATCATGAATCTTTAATCTATCATGTCACTTTATAATTTTCTGGTGAAATAATAAACCATATTCCCATCCAATGAATTCAAAAAAGAATAGATTAATTAGAAAATAAAAAAGAGGTAGAAGCTCTATCTTGAATTAGTGTAATAAAAACACTTCAAACATTATTTATTAATGATGAAACTGAATGTATCAAAGATGAATGAATGAGTGATCTCTTCCCTTTATTGGCTGGAAGAGAGATGAATTTTTAGAACAACCCAAACTAAATTGGGATAATTTGAAGAAAATACACATTTAACCATATAAAAATGTGTTTAGAACCCACAATAACATCTGTGGTTTTCCAATTAACATCAAGTGTTAACTCAATAACCAAAGAATGACCCACAAGACTTTTGGTGGTATGTATTGGAACTCTATTACCCTATTACTACAACATAGAATTTATTTTTATCTAATAATAACTAAAAAATACATTCCCATAGCTTGACTAACAATCCTACCATCCTAAAATACTCATTATATGATCATTTCATACACTAATAAGGGTCACAATATTAGTTTAATATAAAAATTCAAACGGGCCCATGTTTTTATTACATAAATTCACAAATTAAATAAAAAATTATCCATTAAAATATACACATGGAAATTGGTCACTAGAACTTCAATCCTCGTATTTATGTGAACTAAATATCTATATTGTACATTTTCAAGGAATATTCATGAGATTAATCTTGAGTTAATTTTCTTATTTATATCAATATGTTGTATTTTTTATACTCCATGCATGTTGGTTCTATTGAACTAATGTTTATCCATTTTAAAATATATGTTAAAATGGTTATTTGTAAAAGTGAATTATATATACATTTATTACTTTTTTTAGTTGAAAAATATTTCCCCAAATGTTTATTTTAATAACTGTCCACTTATAGTAAGTCTCTGATTATTGGGGTCTTATTTATGTTCATTTAGTTTTTTTATTTATTCATAATATTTTTTAATAATTGAAATGACATGAAAAAATCATATTAGAAAAAAATAGGTTTTTATTTTAGTTATAAATATTTTTAGTAGGCATGTAGAATCTTATGGTCAAAACCAAAAAAAATAATCATAAAAAGTAATACATAAAACATTTATATATAACTATGAGTTACTAATAATTTTTTGAATAATGAGATATTGATAATAAAATTATAGAGTATTTTTATTTTTTCAATTTTATCCCATAATGGACTAGAAGATGAAATGATTATTTTATTGTTTTTTAATGGTAGGAAATAAATCATGGTATTTTTTTAAATAATTTTTTTAAGAAAATAGATTTTAAAAGGGCTTATGGATTTTTATTTTTAAAATTAATTTTATAAAATTATAATTTGAAAACATACAAAGAAAATTAGAAAATGATTAAAATTTGTTATTATCAAATGAATATAATATAATATTAAAAATATTTATTATGAAGTGGCATTTTTTTATAATGAATAATCAATAAATTATATGAGTTTTTAATGATTTATATTATATGTAACTAAAATATGATTCAAAGATGAATTCTTGTTAGATGAAGATGAAGTTCATTATACATTGGTCTTATATATTCTCAGCTTATGATTAAGATATTGTAGGATATATAAAATAATTTTAGGGAAGATAATTATGATCGTTTGAGAAATATGGATTAAGTATTAGATATTTTGATGTGAAATCAACTATCATTTAGAATTCATTGTGTTCTAATGGTACTGGGGTTAATGTTCGGATAAAATAAATCAATTATTCAATTATTTTTTAATTTTTTGGACTTATCTGGTTGGGTCTTCATATAATTTTATAGAGGAACCGACTAAGAAATTATAATAGTTAGGAATGGAAGCAGGGATTCATAAGAAAATTTAATAAAATGGATTCCAATATATATAAAATGATTAATATTAACAATACAAGTTAAAATTATATAGAGTTTATAAATTCCATGATTTTTCGAAGGGTAATATCTTCTTTATAGACTATGAGTAAAATTTACTAATCTTATATGATATGTGTGATAGTTTCTGAGAAATTAGAACCTATAGACACAATAGGTTGTGATGTTTTCATGATTATATATTAGGTTGTGGAATATTTATTTGATTTAACTTAATTAAGTGGTGGTGGATTATAGGGAATATAAAATTGATGATGATATAATATAAAAAATAAATCCATGTAGTAATATTCTTTAAGAAAATAGAGGTATATTTTCATTTAGTGTTTAAATGTTCAAGTGAATGTAATTTCAAGGTAAATTAGTAGCGTAAATTTCTAATATTTCCAAATTAAACATTTCACAACAGTATTTGTTTTGTGAAAAATGGGATACGAAGTGTCAAAATGAATATTTTACCATCATTCATATTTCTAGTAATGTGTGGTGGGCCACTAAAAAATGTATTGTGAATAAATCTCATTAAAATTTGTTTATATAATCTTCCACTAGGATTAATGATATGTCGATGGTTGAAGAGATATTTTGTTTTGGAATTGAAAGAATAGTGGAGAGGCCTTTTTAGGAGGGGATTTAAGCTCCTCATAAATGTTAGGGGAATATCGTTATAACTAAGTAAGCCATAGAGAAGTTTAATATTAATGTGGGAACTTTTATAATTAATGATAAAATTTGGATTTACTATAACATCATTAGTATTTTTTTTACTTTTATGAATCATATACATTAATATATATATGATTAATTGATCAATATATTTTACATGTTTTTTATTACATATAAATTGATATTAGACACTCCACTATGTAAAAATATTGATTAAAGGTTCAAATATCCATCTTGTTTAATAATGATGCAAAATTTGAAAATCTCATTGGACTTCATAGTCCCTATAATAAATATATATGGCATGATATTCCCGATAGATTAGACAAGAAATTTAAAATATGAAATCAACTTCTCTATTTAATGGTTTTTTTATTTTGTTAGATGATACTATTTAATCATTAAAGTGAGAGATAAGTATTTATGTATGAAATTCTAAGACTAGTACTTAGATCAAAACAAGTTAAAGTTAAACATAAAATCCATATGGTGTTTAATCAATATCCAAATTTCATTATAAATAAAGATTAAAAATTACCATTGAATAGGGATATAAAATATTATTTTGGGAAAATATTTATTACGAACCTTGTTTATTTACAATAATATCACATGGAACCAATAGAGTTATAGGAGTTGACGATTTACCCTAAAAAACGTGACTAAAATGGGTTTATTTTAACTATGGTTATATCTATTGGAAGAATTGTTTTTATTTTACAAAATGGTTGATTATATCTTACTTAATAAAAACAAACAATTTAATTGATTTTGAAAAGAAACATAGGGTACAAGAGAAATCATAGGGGTAGAAAAAAGTGAAGTCCCATAGCATAATTAATAAAAAACGTCATCCCCTTATGAGGAAAATAGAATATCCTAAGGAAAGAGTATATAATTTGATTTGTGGATGCCATGGAAGCCAATAAATTTTCCACCTAGTTTCCCTCCCACCATGTGTGGTTGATCTCAATGTGATTAAACAAGATCTGTTTTCATTTCCTGATCAGATATGATCTATTCCACAAAACATGGCCTATGATTGATAGTAATTTAAAGAGAATTGATGAATACATTTCAACCACCTTATTCATGATTATTCACTGGCTATAGATCTCCAAACATGCGAGCATCACCTGCGTTTCATCCTATAGGACATCGCCCCAACAATAGAAGGTAGAAAATGGTGCTACTATATATCCCTCGTGGTTCATGATGACACATTCACATCACATATCCACTCTTATAATATCCCTATATGTGTTGATCATGAGCCAAAAGTGAAGTGGGTTCCAATAGATGCAATGCCCCCATCACAAATCAATAGCCTGATTGGAAATAAACTGGTTCGGGATGAGGGATTTAACTGATGTTGCATCATGGAAATCTACACATAACTGAACCAGATAATGAAATGAGTCCTTCACTTTGAGGATACTTTTGTCCTAAGAACATTATAGGATTTTGTGGCATGCATAATTTCTATCCCTCCAAATGGTCTAATAGCTCGCCAAAAGGATAACAACCCTCGCCTTCCTCTCGGGACCATGTTCACCTGATCCTTGAAACCATTCACTAAGAAAAGTGTCATGCATCCCTCCTTGGCTATTACATCCAGTAAAAGCACTGAAGGCCTACCAAATCCAAATATCCCATTCTTTATCAAAAAATATATGCCCCACCATTTCTGGCTTGGGATCATGGCAACACCAACACCCAGAGGAGATGCTCACACCCATGTGTTGAATGTTCTCATCAGTGGTAAAAGATTTATTTATCAACATCCATAACAAGAACAAAAATTTTTAGGGAACCACTTTTCACCACAGATTCTCCCCCCATGGGTCATCATTGGTTTCATCCCTCCTCACACGAGAAAATTACATTAATTAAAACTCACCTGATGGGAATCCTGTAAAAATAATTATATCAGGATCTTCATTAATAACAAATTTATTAAAAATAGAATGTTGATTCTCATCAATAATGGGCTGAATAAAATATGGGTGGCTGCTAGCCTCTTGAAAAAAAAGATTCTATGTGGGGAATCCTAGGAACCACAGCCTTCCGGCCCTCCAATCATGAAGCTAGAAGTTTGTGTCTCCACTTCCCACCATCCACCTAGAGTGATGATATAAGGACCCCATTTACTGGTGACTCAGATTCAAAATCTTAGAGGGTCATGTCATCTTCTCATTCACATTCTGTCCATACTTATCCTTCATTTTCCTACCCCATGATTTTTTCCTTCCATAGCCTCCCATTCTAGATTAGCATGAATCCCATTCATGGTCAAAGAAATACTCCACAAATTAATACCCCCTTCAGAGAGAGGTCTTGCAAGATTCCTCCCTAATGCCAAGTGATGTTTTCCTTCCATCTATCCATCCCATAGGAAGGAAACCACAATCCTCTATTTATTGGTGATAATTCTACTAGGGACCTTCAAGGTGGACATTATGTCCATAGTAATAGAAACAAGAACACTATTCAAAAGAGTAATGCAACCTCCAAAAGAGAGGAATCTGTTTTTCCAATTTTAGATGTGCCCTATGATCATGTTAACCAACTTATAAAAATGATGGATACTAAGTGATAAAGGAATCACTAGTGCCCCGATATAGTCCATAGGGAATGATCCCCTACTCATATTCAAGATGTCATCAAGGATCCTTACCCTGCTCTCAGAGATATTATTGGTTTTATAATACAATCAGTTTCCCATATTCATCACCTGGACACTCCACATGAAATAAACTTATAGAAGCCCATTCATCCCCTTCACTAACCTCCCACTTCTATTGATAAACAAAATTTTGTCATCCACAAACAAAAAATTCGAGATACCCCTTGTTGCAAGCTTATTCTTGTTGGTTAGGACTTTCCCTGTGAGATGACCAAGGATGATATAGTAGATAAAAGCATTTTGAGAGAGGGTGGAGAGAGTGGGAGAGATAGGTCTTCTTTTCCTGAGACCTCTTCAAGCCTTGAAGAACCCAAACTTCTTACCCCTAAAAAAATTTATATCCATAATGAGCTGAAGCAATAGAAAAGAAGATCGCTAGTTTAGTGGGAGAACCCCATGCAATCCATAATCCTTAAGATTAAACCCCATTCCAATCTACCATATGCCTTTCTCATATCTAATTTGATCACTATGTTAACCCCCCCCCCCATGGACTTTTTTGTTGATTTCTATAACGATTTATCTCACCACTCCAATTGCCCCTATATTGACTACCATTTAATAAAACCATGATGCTCTGGATACACCCAGGTGTTCAAGTGAGGAACCATCAATTTTTTTAGAATGATGGCCAAAACCTTGTATGAAATATTACACATGATTATGGGTAGATACTGGTTAATGGATTGTGGGTTGCATATATTTGGAATCATAACCATCTTGGTTGTACAGGCAATACGTGGAAAATTCCCTCCCTGGAAGAATTCGTACACCGCGTTTACTAAGTCTCCATTAACAGTGTCCCAAACCACCCTATAAAAGGATCCTATAATAACATTGATCCTTGGTGTGCTCTCTGGTTTTAGATTCCAAACCACCTCACGTACTTCAACCTCCTCTGTAGTCCTTCTAAAACATTCATCAGGTTCATCCAAAAGACAGCGTGGGAGTTTCTCAAAAATGTCAGCATCACCCCATGGATACCTACTATCCAATATAGTATTGGGGCCTGCCAGTAAGTATTTGATACTATCATCGGCCAAGGCTCTGACCTTGTCATGATCACTAGAATAAGAACCATCCTCCCTAAGAATATTCGGTCTCTGAACATGTCGACGCTCCTTGATGCAAGCATGGAAAAAACATGTGTTCTAGTCCCCCTATCGAAGCCAACGAACTCTATCTCTTTCTCTACCCAAACATTACTTCCTTAGGAGGATATCAGGGAGAATATATTTTTTAATCCTTAACACATTAACAAGGTTTTCATCTCTTTGTTGTACCATGCCATCCTACATTCGAGCGACCTCCTTGCTGATCTCCACCAAGACCTTATCCCACTAGGGAATATCCTTTCTCTAACGACATAAAATATGTATAAGATGCTTGATCATGTTATGGATTGTGAGCCATGTGTTTTCTATATGATGGAGTCTCTAGGCCTCCCTAACCACATCATTAAAGTGTGGATCATCTACCCAGTAATTAGAAAACTGGAACGACTCCCCTCTCGACAACCGTTAATCTAAGGAAAGGCAAAGTAGAGAGTGATGTGAGAGACAACACACCAGGTGAGATACATTGGTATCTAGGAAAATTGATAAATTGGCCTCTTTCATTAAGAAATGATCAAGATAAGATCATGCATGTTTTCCTCCTCATTGGTTATTACACCAGGTGAAGTTGTCTCCTTCGTACCCCACATCCAAAAGGTCATTTCTCACCATGAACGAGATGAACACTTGGATTGTGCTCTTAGGAAATTATCCACCCCCTGTTTCTCCTATAGACTTTCAATAATGATTAAATCACCCTTGATGAACAAAATAGAACTATATAAGTTGAGACCATATAAATCCCTCTACATTATCTCTCTGTCTTGAGCATTGCACATTTCTTAGATGAATAAAAATGGAAATAAGTGAGACCTAATAGAAATTTTAGTGGCCATAAATTAATCTGACACACTATGCAGATCGACCAAGATTTGTTCCTTCCAAAACAACCATATTTGAGAGTTGGGAGGATCCTCATACATGGAACCTTGAGCTCGAATCCTTTTATCATACTTCTTTATCTTAATAGACAACTTCATTTGTGCGAGGATCACAACTATAGAGACTGAATTGTTATGAATTTCATTGACTTTGAAATCAGAATTCACCCAAGCCCCAAGACCATGAGCATTCCATATAAGTATTATAAACCTTGAAACAAGCATGTTTGGATTTGTCCTCAGACTCCTGGACCTTGACATGATGAAACAAAACTAGGTAGGAAACTGTTCCAATTATAGATTGAGACCGAGTGTGGATAATACTCTACACCATCAAGTGAACTGACATAGGAGAGTGTTTTCCATTGGAAATTTCCCGGATAATGTTCTTTGTAGAGCCGAAGCACTAATTGTTCACCTTGATCTGATCAACCCCAGATGAAAATGGAGGTGATTGAAGAGGATAGAATTCACATTCGTATCGTGATATGGTGGGGGGGACTCCACTTACTGAAGAGACGGCTCCATAGGCCTAGAAGGCAACACCATTTCCAAGTCATTGTAACCTGTATCTATTAAGACAATCACTGAAATACAAATTCGAGAGAGAACACAAGCATCAAGACATGACGAACAGTGGTGAGAAGCATTGTGGATCATCACCCCAATATAATGGAGGCCCCAATCCTATAAATTAAGAGATATATCACCACCCATACCTTAATTGAAGAGCACCATGTCACGAATGAGAGACTCGTGTCCTTCCTGACTAAAGGATTTCTTAGAAAAAGAGTCCCCAAAAGACATCCTAGGGGGCTCTTCACCTTTACCCTTATCGTGGCCATACGAGCTTGAAGAGCAGCATGAGCCAGAAAACCTTGCAAAAGTCCTTGAGAAATCTTAAGACCTTGAGGTTGTTGTTCGATCTTTGTGGCATGCCTACAACGAGTGACCTAAAATGTGGAAAAACATAGAAATCTTTGGAATAATATGACATATCATAGGTTGAATATGGTTTTCCATCCCTTAGATCTGAAACACCAAGTTTATCGGAAGAGGATGAGAAATATCTATCTCTATGCAGATCCTCGTAACCCATGTCGCCTCCATGCAACTCGTTCTGTAATCCACACACAAAAATTACCCAAACGAATCCACAATCACCTTAAGAAAGGATTCACTCATAAGGGGATGAGGGATCCCTAGGAGTGAGATCCAAACCACTACATTGGGACATTCATTACTAGAGTGGGTTTCCATCGACCAACGAGTAAGTTAAAACCTCTAACTCCCCACAAACTGCAAGCTTCTACTCAATGTTTAACAAAATCATCCCTCAAAACCAAAACAATATAGAAGGACTTCCGATCGATGATCGACACTATAGAAAATAGATCTAAACCCAATATTTGGACACTATCTTGGAAAACTGCAAGGGGGTTTTCCACACCAAAACATGTTATCAAAGTCCATCAAAGATCCTTGGCCTCCACCTCGAAAGAATCCGCCGAGACATCAAGAATAGGGAATCCATTCTCTGGGAAGGAGTAAACAGGAAACGGGACCTCTGAAAAATAATCGGGAGCTAGGACTTTCCCCAAGGGAGGCTATAAAAGGGAATACTTGAAAAAAGGTAGAGGAGGGTGAGAAAAACCACCATCAAATGCTGGAGATCCAAGCACACCACTAGAGAGTTCCAAAGAAATGGTCAAGAAGAGAGCATTTGAATCTATACCGTTACCTCTGTTGTGTGATCTTGTTCAAGTGATAGATCCTCTGGCTGATTTTATCTTAATTTTGTGTATTTATTATCTAATTTTGAAACATTTGATGATTAAATAAAAACATCTCATTCTATGAATTTATTATTTTCAAGAACAATCAAAGGGAAATAATTATATTTAATGATCAACATTCAATATATGTGTGATTATTTAAGGGTAAAGGTACATGATATTCATAAAAACAATTTCATTTCAGTATATCCATTAGGAGTTTTCTTCCTTACTTTTGAGGTTCCCAATATACCTAGAGTATTCTTCAAATTTTTAGAAAAAAAATTCATATGAAATTAGAGACCTTAGTAGTTGTATTTATTGAAACATTTATTATATAATCAATAACAGAGAATGATCATCAGAGTATTAAAGAAATTTTTTATATATATTCCATAAATATAATATATATGTTAAATTATCAACATTCCATTTTATATATACGATGTTTTGTTTCATAAAATTTTTATATCTAATAAATTATTCACAATTTTTCATAAAAATATGCACGTATGAATTTCATAAAGGAACATTAAAATAATGAAATATATTTTTTAGTTTTGACATGATATTACCAAATATTTATTCATAAATTATTTTATTTAGCTTCTCTAGTGAAACAATATGACTCAAAAGGGGTGATACTTGAATGAAATATGACATAGAAAATTAGTTTTATGAACTGAAGAAGAAACATACTTTGGATCTAATTTTAATACTCCATGTTTTTAAAGTTAGATATGATTTTTATTTTCATATATCTTGAGTTGTATTAATTTGTGTTTTAATGTAATATATAAAAGTTCTAGTGTATAATAGTTGGTAGATTAGACATTATGACTAGAATAATCCCTCACATTACCAATAGGATGATGGTTTATTTTTTTAATATGAATATTCTGAGATATAATAATTTTTTTCGATATTGTTATATTCAAATAGATCATAAGAGATTAACATACCTTATTCAGAAAAGGTGATATGTAACTATAAAAATATAAGTGGTTTGAGAATCTTCAATCAATTTATTTTACTCTTAATCATCAAAATATAAAATCTAATATAGTGGTATATGTTTTGAGTAAAAAAATAAAACACTATCAATAAACAAAATTACAAAGTAGTAGTAGTTAATTTGGAAAATTTGTGTGAATTTTCATGTAATTTGGTAGGTAAAAAATAGAAGGGTTCCCATTATATTTAGTGTTATTTACAATTAGATAGACCAAACAAGTGAAATATAGTTTTTATGATGAATATATAAAGTTAAAGGTCCCAATAAAAATGTGGGGAGACCATAAGTGAATTAATTGTTCTACCACCTTTAATCCTTTATTTGGTGGAATGATAATGTTTCCCATAGAGGAAAATAAAAAATTAAATTTTTTCATCACACTATTTGGGATATTCATCTTATAGCTAAAATTATATATCATTACATTGACCACCAATTTTTGTGTTAAATAATTTTATAAAAATAACAATGTTTTTATCTCAAAGTTTTATATTTTTAATTGGTTAAAATAGAGTATTAATTATCTTTAATGTTAAATATTATAGTGGGAAGATATTTAAATATTTATTTTGATTGTTTTACATAGATCATCATGGAATAATTAATGTGTTTTTATATTGTTTGATTGATCCATTAAATCATTGAATTTATCAACCATATAAAAATATTTCTTATTGATATATCTAGTATGATTTATTTAATGGATATTTTTATTATTCATGGTGTTTCAAAGTCCATCACAATCGATTAGGATCCTTGATTTTAATTATGATATTATAAGGTATTGAAGAATGATATGGGTATATATAGATAGAATTGTATTCCATATCACCCCATGAAATATGGGATGATATTTCATGTTACTCAAACCAAAAATATATGATTCTAGAATATGTTCTCATATTTACAAGAACATAGAGATATTATTTTCAATAAGGGGATATATTTATAATTTATTTTAATATTTATCAATATGTATCGAATGATTTAAATAATTATATGGTTGATAATATTAGTCACAAATACGTTGGGATGAAACTTATGATATGAATATTCTAGGACCAAGATTTGTGTGAGAAATGGTGGATCATGTTAAATTGATTCTGAATAACATGAATTTGGAATAGAATTGAAAGAATTATTATTCTATTAATGAAGTATTACCCCTAAAATGTAATATTAAATATCACATGTTCTTGGAAGTGACTCATAGATTTTGGAGTCATTGGATTCGAAATGAGGGAAAAATATTTTCATGATATTTCAGAAATGTTGAATTCATATATTGGATTGGTGAAGTGGAATAAATATATAAGTTTCCAAAATGATATGTTGTAATTAATTATGTTCTCAAAAATTCCCAACTGAATATGTATCAATTGGATTACTCGTATATATTAATTTAATGGTTAATTTTGTTATATCTTGTTCGATATTATATCGAAAGGAAAATTCATATTATGGATTATGTTGAAAATATACATAGAGATTGATTATTCCCATAGTATTTATATTATATAAGATAAAATGAAATAAAATAGATTTAGAAATTAGATACTAATATGTGACGTATATGGATATGTCATTTTGATAAGGGAAATTCTGAATAATATTTTAGTAAAAAATAAAAAATGTTGAAGATAATTATAATGCCTTAAAATTTGGATATAAAATGGTTTTACATTTTTGGTAGATTCTATATGTTTCATTAATATATAAAGGGATATCATGATTTATTTTCCTAGAATTTATAAAATATAGAGTTTTATGATCTGAAAATTAAATTTTTTTCCAAGGTTTTCAATCATTACTGTTCATTCTAATTCATGTGACTCATTGTCATGGTATTTCATGAAAAAAAATCCTCAAGGATTTCAAATTACATTATAAATATTTTAAATGGATTTATTTTGTAATTACTCAACAAGATATCCTATTATGAAAAATAATGATATCATTAATTAATTATATATAAATAATCGCTTATATTTGGGTGATCCCCTATCCACATTACTCTTTATTTTTGTTATGAATAACCTTCCAAAATTATATTGAATAAAACCTCACTTAGCGGTTTTTTCTTTTAGTGTAAGTGTCATATACATATTATTTCTGAGGTTCTATTTATTAATGATCTTTTTCTAATCTATAGGTATGATCCATTGTTGACTAAAATAATGGATAAAGACTTGAATGAATGTTGTAGGGATTCATATATATATAAATCAGAATAAAAGTAAAAAAATTATTTTATATATATATATAAGATGTAATTTTTTTAATCAACTAATATTTATTAAATAAAAACTCCATATTAAATATTTTGTAATTCCCATTTCATTTGGAGCTTCTCTATTAACAATATCATACCTCCATTAGAATGAATTACCTCTCAAATTTTTTATAGGTCCCCTTGACTATTGAGCTATGTAGGTATATTTATATTATCTAAATATATATATTTTATCTATTCCATTATTAGTATCAATGAAACAACATGTGTCATTATATATTCTGAATTCATGAGAGAATTTAAATTTTTTTTATGAGGTGTTCATTTTGAGAACTGGGTATCAGATTTAGATTATGTATATTTTTAAATCTATTAATGGTGTATTTAGATCTGGATCAAGACCTGGTAACTTTCTAAAGTGTTTGGGTGGATGTTAGAGTAGTGGAGGGGTGACTAGTGTATTAAACTATGATTTTTTATGATTTTTTCCTTTTTGTAAAATAAACATTGAATATATTATTTCAAAATAAACACCAAACCAAATTGAATTGTGACACATTTTATGAAGATAAAATTAAGAGTAATAAATATGATTATTATAATGTTGCTAATAATTATGATGTTATAAATAAATATAGCCACTTTTTTAATGTAAAGACACCAACCCTTGTATCCCAAAGTCATAGGTTACTTTATTTAATTAGAATAAGATAAAAGGAATCACATATCAAAAGACCAAATAATTTAGCATAATTTTTAAACAATATTTTAACTCAAAAATGAAATTAAAATTATATAAATAAATTACAAAATGTTTTTTCTTTGATAACACCATATTTTACATTTATGATATCCTTGAATGTCAATCACAAAACCTTTCCTTGTGTCTTGGGGAAAATAAAAATAAGGAATCAGTGATCTATGATCCTCAGTGAGAGTTAGTGTAAAATAAATGATAACATGACTAAATAATAATAATCAATATGAAAAGGCAAATAAAAAACACATTCCATTTAAATAACAACTTGAGCCTAATATGGATGGAATAAATGATTATCAATTAAATTCGTACACATAATCACATGAGATTGAAACATATTCATGGATATTATAAATAATTCAATAATCACACAGACATAAATAACCAATATCATAATGAATTAATGCATCATTATGTGCATCTAATTGATACTATCAATACCTTTCATAAGATACTTTAAAATATGGGTAAAACCCCCACTTAATTTAGGCATATAATTTGTGGCATAAGGCATCTTGATAAATTTATTGGAAATGTAATTATGGGACTCACCAAGACATACTAATTTTCTTTCATTCGTCATATGTAATGGGTCAAAAATAATTTAAAAAACATTCATACTAAAAACTATCATATTAAATTTTATTACATACCATAATCAATAAACATAAGCATCAACCACCTATAGAAGTATGTTAAATGGTAATCAAATTACACATCATCTATAAAACATATCATTAAATATATAAATAAATAATAAGGATAAAATAAATACAATATAACCCCAGTGGATTATAAGGAAAATAAATGGTTAATGTCGTTGATGGATTGAAATATAGTAAAAATGGATTTAAACACATTCTTAATGAGAATAACATTTAATTTTTAAAATATTTCATTAAAAAAAGTTCTAAAAAAATTTAAAATAATTTTATCGGAAATTAAGCATTTAAACTTATAAAGTAATCATTAAAACATTTATTGGTCATAATGGTGTAAAATTCCATTAATGTCGTACATGTTAAAATAACAATTCATTGCACATTTTTTGGTAAAATATAAACATTGATTGTTTGGAAAAGATATGAATATTTGGTTCTATTTTTTTGTAAAAAGTAAAAATGGTTAATAATTTATATAATAAAATATTTATATATTTTCAAAAACAAAATAGTTGTTTTTATAAGACATGGTTTTAGACGAAAAACGACTTACAACTGAAGAGATAAATGAAGTCAGTTTCTCTTTAAAAAATATATTCTTAGTCGTATTAAATATAAAAGATGGAAAATATGTACTTTTAATTGAAAAAATTAAATAAAAAACTATAGGAGATGAAAATATATTGATTTTATGAATGAAATATAAAATAATTTCCCTTATAAATACATAAAAATAAACATTCCCAAATAATGATGATATTGTGAAATAAACCCATACCACTCTGGTAACTTCTGAATTAGAAGCCCTATAAAATAAATAAAATAAAATAAAACATTATATTCACAAAATAGAAATATATTCTTGATATATCATATCATAAGGGGAATTATATACAACAACTAATGGAATAATTGGTGAATATGGCATTTGTCTCACAGAAGTAAAAGTGATACGAGAAACCCTTACCACTGGTTCCACTTATGTCATATGTGTCCAGATCTCATCTATAATAAATATTGTTTTATTATACTAATATTACAGAAAAATAATCATAAATTTCATAACATATATTATTTACTATGTCTTTTATGACCCTTTTATTAATAATTATTTTTTTACATGACAAATTCTGATGATAATTTAGTTCTTTTTTATGTATGTTTCGGTTTAGTAAATTTGGGATTTTTTATTGGTCAATGATATTTCATTTATTTAATTTTAAATATTAAACAATAAAAATATATATTCATTATTTATTTAATTTGATTAATATATAAAAGTTTGATATTGGAAATGGATTACACCATTCATGGAGATGGTAGGTCATACACGTGCAAGAATGTAATTTACATTTTTCTGGATAAATAAAATGAATGGAAAATAAATATAAATTAACATTTAAATAATTATTTTAATTCCAAATATATATTTTATACTTATAAAATTCATCCTTATTACCATCCATGCATTATATAATAAAAAAATAGCATCGCTACATGGAGCCGGAAGTCCACACATATACACAAGTGAAGTTATTGTTTTCAAATTGATGGCAAGGTAGTAATTTAGATACAATATTATACATAAAAAAATTTATTTGTCCATAAATATCACAAATATTTATTAACATTATCCTTTATAACTTCTTGGTGAAGTGTAAGAAAAAAAGAATCATATCACTTCATGAGTCGGTAGTCCACCGTACAGATGAGCAACGATATAGTATCCCCCATAGAATGGAACGTATATGGACATATGTGATATAATAATTTCATAATTATAATAATTTCATAACAATATTATAAATATGTTAAATATGTCATAATATCTTTCCATGAAAGGTGGTGATGGAAAATGAACTACATCAGTTCACAGGGCGGTAGTCTGCTGTACACATGTTCAAGTGTTTTGTTTTCCACTCGGAGAAAGTGGAAATTGATATATTTAATTACATTAACATAATAAAATCGTTATATATTGAACCCATTGGAATTATTATATTATTAATATTGAATAAAATTTTAAGGAGGTGGAAGAAGAAATAAATTAAAAAGGATTGTTTTAGAATAATACCACTTCTTCAAATGACCTATTTTTGTTTGCATCAAAAGCATTTCTAGGATAGATTGTTGAATAAAAAAATGCAATAATAATTTTTTACAGAAACATGTAAAGTATCTGGGTAGGTTTTTTCTAAATTAAATTCTTTTGTAATTTTGATGAGGAGTGGATAGGGGTGGCCTTGACAGAAATCGAATTTTGAAAAGAATAGTGTACCTTGGTTTTTCAAATGAAAAAAAGCTCATAAATGGGTCATTCTAAATAATAATAGGTGATAAAGTCTCAATATGTACGTCATATTGGTTTTTTACATGTCTTAGATCATTTTTATCCCTTATTTTCTTAGTTTAACCCCCACTAAACCCATTTTAACTTAACCAAAGTAATGAGGTTTTACTATTTTTTCAATTCAATATGGTAAAATATTTAGTTATGATTGTCACATGATATAAATTATTATGATTCAAAAAATTTAATCCATTTTTCTAAATCAATTCACATTAGTGGTAGAATTAAATTTAAAATTATTTATGCAGACTCATCAAAAAAATTTCTTCCAATGAAAAAATATCAAAATAGTAAAAGGATGTTATATTAGAATTAAATTTTAAATTGATTACAATAAAATAAATTTGATAAATAAAATGAGTTTAAATAATTTTAATTTTAATATAATTTAATATATAATTAAAAATAGTAAATAATTAAAATGAAACAGCAATTTTTATTAAAAATCAGAATTTTTCACTATTTGTCAAAAAATTAATATTTTTCAGAAAATTTTCAAAATTCACCCGAATAAAATTATAATATGTTGATTTAAAAAAAATTGTCTCATTTTTCATATAAAAGTTCAAAAAAATAATGAAATAATTTAATTTTTTAGTGCAAAGCACAACTGATCCACTTTTCAGAAAAATAAAAACGTTAGGAAAACATTTCTTTTTCTTCCAAATGATTATTATTTAATTTATATTCAGTAAATAACCATTGAATATATTTTATACATGTGTAAATAAAATAATTTACATAATGTATTTATTTATATTCAAACACACCAACATTACATCTAGGTTATAATGGCCATTTTATAAATATTAATATTTTACTAGAGTCTCGTGTTTCATTTAAACCCAATGTGTCATGCATCACAAGCTATCAATGGAATTGAATTTATTTAAAAAGAACTGTTTTTTAAATTACCTTGGTTTTATATTCTCATAGAAGATTGGAGTTTTATTTCATACATTCTATAGAACATTATGTTCCACTTTAAAAATATTAGGTTATCAAATTTTACCCTATTAAATAAATTGTATCCTCCCATTTTAATCATGATCTCTGTAATTAAGGGTTTCAAATTTGAAAATAACATTATTGGAAACAAACATCATAAAAGGGTTTAATAAAACATCATCATGACATGACAAAAATGGACATATGGATTTCATTTATAATAACACATACTAGGTTTCTAAATATGAGAATGTTGGTGTAATGTGATGATATTAACATTGAAGAAAAATATAAATAATTATGGAGATATGTAAAAATCATTGAATATAGAAAATTGGGTGACCCACATAAGCTCAATGACTAAAAAACATAATTATTCAATGGGTGAAATTTCCATTGATTCATTATAAGTAAAGGTACTTAGATAAAAATTTTCATAAATACCCTTTTCCTAGAATTGAGGGATTCCTTTACAATCTAAAATAAGAACATATAGAAATACACTTATATGAAAAGTATAATTTTATACATTTGTTGTACTTAGATAAAATTCCACTTTATATCTTTCTCCATGAAATGAATAACAAAAAATGAATTTTTTATGCTGGAATGACTAAAATTGAATTTCAATGTATAATAAGATATATAAAATAATGATATATCCTTCCTCTGAAATTTTCAAAAACTAAAATTTTTAGCATGATTTATACAAAAACACCCAAATTTAGACATCCTACATTCCATAAATAGTAAAACATAATACAATTTCAAAATATTTCAACCAAAATCAATGTCCAAAAATATAAAACAGAGGTCGCTAATCAACATAACATTATTTTCCCAAGACAATATAATGTCGATCCTAATTTCACATTCTATATATGTGAATACCATGATCACTATTAAACCATAATGAAAGCATGCATACTTTAAAAAATTATTTCCCTCCTTATTCATTAAATAAAATATCAAATCATTAAATTTATTCCATTACTCAAAAATGTCATAAACTCTAGAAGCGATAATATAAACCATCAAATCACTAAAAAATTTAAAGGTCACAAATATTTTCCCAAAATCATCAGTTTATAATTATTATATCACCATCAAGTAATGTATTAAGAGTTATCTTCCCTTAATCTTGTGTTTTACAAAAATATCATCTTTCCAATGAATCAATTTTCCTGGCCATTAGTGACATTTAACATATTCTTAAAAATCCTTCAATAAATAAAACTATAGTAAAATCCTTATAATTTTCATAATTCTTATAAAAATAAGATAGCTGATAAAATAATTCTATACCATAATTCATGAATCTATACATAATCAATTTAATCATTCTACTTAATCTATAGTAGTATTATAAGCTTCATCTTGATCCCATAGATTATTCTAAGGTATATCCCCTTGATGATTAGCAAACTATATTCATTAGTGCCCTATATACTTATATTATAAGCATTTAACATTGTATGTTTCTAAATTTCCATTAAATTCATGAGCATAGTGGCCTTACCCTCCACACATTATCAAAATCCCATTAACTTCATACAAGTGATAGGGTGATTCCTTCAACAATTATCAGATGTGGGAAAATCATTTATTTCCTTATTCCACTTATCTATACTTTATATATTTTCTTATTTTCCTATTACTTCCCTATAAATACACAATATTGGAAACGTTTTTATCTATATTGATTTCACATGATATTATGTCCTCATATGATGAGAATGTTTGAGAGACTAGTTTTCTTTGAAGAATTCTCTTTAACCCAAAAAAAAATGATAATTATTTATATTTGAATATATATATAGTTTGTAGCATGCCTTTATAACCTTATTATGTATTATTCATACTTAGAAACATTTTCTTCTTCCTTATTTGTCAGACACAACAATTTCTTCTCTATATCCGCTCATTGCTCACAAGGAAAATATATTTCCATTAATAGAACCTTAAAATACTTCTATTTCATGTCCCATATTTCATATTAATCATTAGTGTTTTATGTCAATGAACACTATTGATCCTCAACCCTAGAGAGATGATAAAATTCCAAGAAAATATTATCCATTTCATTTCTTCCCAAAGATAGAAATATATTATCTGTAGAACATATGCATTTATCAGCTTCAAATGGATTCATAGTTCCATTTAATGATGAATGTCGAGGAATAATAAGGAGCTATAAAACTATTACACCATGTGGTGGCTCAAATTGTAGCTCTATATGGGAATAATTATTGCTCATAACATCTGTTAGCTTCTACAAAATGGTTATAATTTCGTCATTTCTAGTAGTATATCTATCTATAAATTTATTATCTTTCCCTTGAGGGTAATCACTACATAGAGATTGTACATTGATATGGTTATTATTCCTTCCACTAGTCTCCATTTATAAATAATTTATCCCACTAGATTAGATCATAATATTATAAAATATATTATATTATCCCATGAATAGAGAAACTCGTAACATAAAATGAGAAATGTTTTCATAACCAATTTCAGAATAAAAAAACATGTCTTATTTGATACTATTTTCAAATCATAAATAATATTTTTGAATGCTTAATAACAGGTTTTAAGGAATATTTTAATTATCCAATAAATTTCACCAGGGAGTGTCAAACCATGTGTTCAGTAAGCCCTATTTTTGTGTACCAGGTAATGCTCATGTCAACAATGATGTTCCTTTCCATAGTTACTGTACCAAGGGACATCTATTCTAGAATGGCATCAACTTGAAATATCCAAAAAAATATATTTATCTAAAGGAAAACAATGTAAGATATTTCTTTCCAAAACATTTGGATGTTCTTATAATATTATCCTTAAAGTGGATATTAGGATTATGTTCTTTAATATATTTTTAAATAAATGTTATTCTCAAGGTTTATAGTGCACCTCCTATGATACAAACTTCAATACCCCACCCCTAGTGGACCAGAGTTTTTTATTTCATTATTACAATAGTATAAAATAGAGGGAATCACATCCCAAAGGACTTAATTGTTTACTAGTATTTATAAACTTGATACATACTTGAAATTCACATTAAAATTTAAAGTAAAAAAATAAACAATAAATGAGAACATCATATTTATCACTATAATATCACTTCATATCAATCACAAAACACATCTCGGTGTCTTGGGGAAAATAAATCATAAGAAATTTGTGATATCAGATGCTCAAAATGATAATAAAATTATGGAATATTTTATGAATTAATAATAATAACGAATATGGGAATGTAAATTACTAAAACACATTCTATTTAAATAAAAACATGAGAAGATTATGCTTTGAATAAATGATGATCAAATAATTCTATATACATAATCACATGGTCATGAAATGTTTCCACATATATTATAACTAATTTAATAATCACATCAAAATTAATAACTAATCTCATAATAAGTGAATTAATAATGATAAACATTTTAATCAAATTTTCAAGACCATTTATAAGATAGTTTAAATCTATGGGTTATACCCTATTTGATTGGGCCAATGGATTTTGATTCATGAAACCTATCCATGCATCAAGGGTCTATGAAATTATAGGACCCAACAATCACTTAATAATTCCAATTCATTCCTTATATTAAAGTGTTGAATCACAATTAATATAAAAATTATTACTGAAATACTAACTTATAAAATAATAATATATACTCCATTAAATAAACATAATCATAAAACATACAAAGTAATATGAAGAATAGTAATAAATTAGTACATCCAAATTTAAACTTTCTATAAAAAAAAATAAAGAATATTTATTTTATCAAAAAAAATCCTCAGTGGATTATAAGTACAAAAAAGGGTTGATTTAATTGATGAATATAAATACCCAAAAAATTAATTAAAACATTATTGGTCAAAATAACCATTTCATTTTAAAAATATTTATCAAAATAAATGTTCACTATATATTTTAAATATATTCTTATTAATTTTTTTAACTTATAAAATAATATTTAAAACATTAATTATTCTAATGGTTTTAAATTATGTTCATGTTGTACACATTAAAATAAAGATTCCTTTCATATTTTAGTAAATTCCTAATGGACCATTTTTTGGGAAAAGTCATGAGGATTTCTTCAAATTGTTTTGTAAAAAGTATAACATAATAAAATATGTGTTTAATAAATTATATAGATATTCTAAAAAAGAATTTTTAAATTATTTTTAGAAAACATGGTTTCAATAGAAAAATGATTTGTGACCAAAGAGTTAAATAGTGTGAGATTTTCATAATATCATCTTATCAATAATTTTATGTATGAAAGGAAGGGAAATGGTAATATTGTGTGAATTTTTTTATGAATAAGAATATGAGAAGAAAATAGATTGTTTTTATGATAGAAATATCGACTATCTTCCCTATGGGAGACTTAAATATTAAAAATTCCAAATAAGGATGAGATTATGAAATCAACCCTTACCACTTTGGTAACTTCTTAATCATAAGCCCCGTAAAATAAAAAAAATCCAAAAAAACATTAAATAAAATTACTATATATATATATATATTATTTATATAAAATTTATAATTTAGTATTCTATACACCACACAAATAAATAAGTGGTGAATATTCCATATGTCTTATAAAAGTAAATGTGAGACGATCAACCCTTACCTCTAATTTGAATTCATTTATATGTGTTTGAACCTCATGTATAATAAATATTGGATTATTATAAATACATTATTGAGCCATAATAATATATTTTATATGATATGTGATTTACTTATTGTCTTTTTTGACCCATTTATTAATAATTCTTAATTAAAATCATATTTTAGTTGATAATTATTTTATTTCTCATGTATGTTTTGGTTCAGTAAATTCAATCATTTTATATTGATCATTGTTACATAATATCCGTAATTTAAAACCTGATATTAATATCATATATATTAATTATTATTTTATTTATAGTAATCTATAAATAAAAGAGATAAAAAATGGATTACACTTCATGGAGATGTTAGGTTATACGTACTCATAAACATTGTTACAATTTCACTCAAAAGATGGAATGAAGGGAAAATAAATATTTAATCACCAGTACATAGTCATTATTATGTAATATATATAATTTATATTAATAAAATTCATCCTTATTAACATCCATTTAAAAATAACATGAAATAGTTTCATTTTGATACGTAGAGGTGGTAGTCCACACATACACAAGAGTGGCCTTATTAATCTCCAAAGGGTGGGAAGGTAGGGAGTTAGATATGATATTATATTTTTGATAAAAAAATTGGTCATAAATATATCATATATTCATTATATTTATCCTTACTACCTTCAATGTAAGGAATATGTGAACAATGAATCATATCGCTTTGTGGGATGGTACTCCACTGTACACATGAGCAACATTGTAAGATCCAGAATATTCTTGGAACGTACACTTGATTTTCCCTTAAACCTATTTTATAAAGATTTCCTTTTATTCATAAAACCATAGATCTAGATCCTTTTCTTTATGTGTGGATATCATTTTCCAGTGAAAATGAGCAAAAATATGGGGTTGTATGTTTTTTTGAATTATTTGAGTCTGGGTATAAATGTGTCAAAAGGATTATTAAGGTTCTTTGTGGGTATAAAAAGCATCATAGGTGGTTTTAGGTTTCACTGAGAAAATATATGTTGTGATTTGATTGATGTAAATTTTCACATAATGAATATTTCACATGATGTGAACCTATTCCAAGGTAGATTCAGTGTACTAGTTCAAAGCATAAAAAATTTACATGATGTGGAAATGGTTCATGTCCGGAAAAAGTCAATCAATGTTATATTATCATGATGTGATTACTTTTTAGAATCCCTTATAAATGAATAAATCAATGTCATGAAAGGGATTCATGTATTTAATATCTTGGAATGAATGGTTTTAAACATTTTTGTGCATATGATTTAATTTTCATCAACCATACATCCTCCTCTCCCAAACCCTATGGTGATTTCAAGAAATTTTGGAGTGATGCATCCCTTTCTGGGAATCTTAGACTAGATTTAAATCTTCAGTGAGTTCCTTCTATTTTTTCCTCATTTTTCATCAAATATTCTCCATTATTGCAGTTTTATCTCTTAATCTACATTGAATTAGGTTTTGTTCTTGATTTTTCTAGGATTTAGGTTTTCTGCGTATACTCCTTCACCTATGTTCTTCATTTGTCTTCCCTATTGAGTGTGTTTCATTGATCATCAGATAATGGTAGTTGTTCTAGAAGAAATATTTGTGGTATGTTTTTATTTTTTATGTGTTTTCTATACTATATTATTTCACTGACAAAAGTTTTTCATTAACTAACAAAATAATGGTTGATGATAAACATGTGTTTGGAATAATCCTTGCATCCACTTAGATCTAATATTGTTGAGACCTATCTTGTATCTACCCATAGGTTAATCCCCCCTTGAACAAAAAGGACATTTATATTGTCTTAAAATATGAATTAGAATGAAATGAGATCTAACTTTGTTTTCTATGATAGGACCACGTTGGAAAATAGATTACTTGTTTATTGAAATGACTAGTTATAGTTTGATATGATATGGTTCTATTAAATATCATTGTAATGGGTTAAGGATTATCTTGATAAATAAAATTTAATTGAATGATAAAAGATAACTATCTAAATTGGACTTTATTTCTAATGTTTTAGTATGTGTTATTCTTTCCATTATTACTTCTTTTATAGGTTATGTTATAATTATAATAAGGATTAGCCTCATTGTGTTGTAATTCATATAGGTCTTGGACTAGTTATTATGATATGGTTTTGTAAAGTGTGTGGATTGATTATTCTATATTTCTTATAGGTTTTGGATTAGTTACAATGAAATTAATATATAGAGGGTGTGTCCCAATTATGATGAAATGCATATATAGAGGGCATGTATTGGTTATGTTTTATTGATTATAGGGTATATACTTGTTATGATGAAATGATCATACAAATGGATTTTCCTGCTTATGAAATTATTCCATGGACTTTTGTTTGTGGATTCAATGGTATTCCACAATCACAAATACATTCCAGTATTGTTCCAAAGTAGTTTGATATTTATATTGTGTTTTTTATTAATTAAAAATCATGTTTTCTCACTTTATTTTATGAACTTACTATCAGTCTATTTTTTAGACATGGGTTTTTAAATCTAATAAGATATACTCACATCCTATTTGGGCCTCTATTTGGTACCTTATAATTTTTCATGGGTGTAGGTTTGGAAAAAGAAAAAGGGCTTTGTTGTTGATTTTTGGTTACTAGATGGGTTTCAGTTTAGAGATAGGACTTCCATGGGAATCAAGATAGAGGTATTTGGTGTCATCCTTGTGTTTTTTTCTCATTTATCTATTTCAAATTAATCATGAAACTTAGCTACATTACATCAATGATGAAATTATTTTTTTATTATTGGATAGATGAGTTCCATTCACAGTTTTTCTTATTTGTTGTTGTTGTTGTTGTTATTGTTGTTGTTGTGCATTTCTGGCTAATTTTGTTACGCTAATAGTTTTTTCTGTTTTTGTTACAACTCAATACAATGGGATATAGCCATGCCACTATGTTATTTACCCGAAAAATTCTATTTGTCGGCCTATGGTATATTGGGAGGTGCATTGTGGTCTAGTAACCTGCCTAGTTATTTCACAATGGATAGTGTTGGGCTGGGGGAAGTTACAAAGTTGTATCAGAGTATGAGGTTTTTCTAATATATTCTATTATACTAGTTAGTAAATGTAGAAACGAAATAATGAAATTCATCAGTTTGAAATCATAGGTGATTTCCATGTGGGATATAGAGGTGTGTCATAATAATGGAAACTATGATGTAGTCATTGACGGAAAGACTACAGGATAAAGAAGGTCATATACAGGATGCACAAGTACTCATGTGGGAGTAGTGCAAACTCAATAGTGTTATCTATAAAATTTTTATGTATCTTATTTCTATAGAACAATCATCACAGTTAGGCTACGAATATTATAGAATAAAATCATTATAGGAGTCACAGTAGAGAAACTACAAGGAATATGTAAGCCCTAATCCAGGACTTTTTGTACATGTTGACAGTGGTGAGGAAGAATTGAGAGATGAACAGTGCTATTCTGACTATAAAACTAATTGGTATTTGAATCTGTAATGAGTAATATGATATTTACCTACTTCAGTGGTTTTTGAAATAATTACCAAAGAAAAAACCAAAAACATTAATTATGTATTCCACTCTTTTGAGTCCTTTTCTAATTTTAATAGAAGTTCTAAGTAACATATGATTGAATTTACAATAAAATAATCAGTTATTTACCATTTTTATCAAATTCTGGTAATAATATTTTACATGGGAGTCGTTAAACCATTTATGGGGTAAAATCATAGTACTTAGTGATGGTATTACTTTTCAAGTTGTTCACTTATTATAGTTGATATTATTAATCCTTGGGTGATTCACATGTTGTGGGATGCTATTATTTTTTTACTGAAATTTGTTCTCATTACCCATAATGGAGTTTTTTGAGTATGATTCTATCATGATAATAATGTAGATATATGAATGGAGATTCACTATTCATGACAAGGAAAATTTTATTTCATATGATATATGAAATGAGATCCCTATTATAGGTGATAAATGAAATGAAATAACCATTATGTAATGAGAATTTACTATTTAATACATGTTTAGAGCGATAATGATCCAATGGTTCATTAAATTTGTAATCTATTGAGGATGAACATGATGTTTTCTGGTTTTCCATGAATTTTATTTTTCTTTTTTAGAAAAATTTTCATCACCATATTTTAATTGAGAATTCAGAGAGTTTCAATTTTCACACTCCTAACACACCTAAATTAAAGTTTCCTATTTCTCATGAGGACCATATGGATGTTGAGCTTCATGAAATCATCCTAAGGATCACGTTATCCATGTAAAGGGATAATATTTTCACTATAACTTTAATGTCTGAGATGATGAGAGAGTTTCAGATATAGTATATGTCTATGTTCATTGGAGATAGAGACCCCTAGGTAGGTGAGTTCTAGATATAGTTTCTACAGATTATATTTATGAACATCAATACACATGCAGATAGGAGGTTTCATCTTGTTTAATACATGATTTATTAATCATACAAGAAGTAGTGGGACATTCTAGGGAAAGATTTGTAACAATAAGAGTTATCCTTGAAGTAATTGGAGGAAATGTTTTTGACCCTATCTTATCTAGAAATAATTAGTGATGATAGGGATCCGGATTTCTTACACTTTATGCAAGAGTGAATATTAGTGGTGGAATATAGTGTATGTTTCATAGAATTTCAGTTCTTTTTACCATATTTAGTAGCTGATGAGATTTCATGGGTGAGGCATTTCTAGGAATGGATTCACTATGAGATCAGTTCATAGGTGAATGTTTTTCTCTTGAGTTTCATTCCATACATGATGAATGAGGATCTCAACATTTAAGGGAGTATTAGAGGGGCCTCAATTAGTGGCCATGAAATTTACTAGGGAGAACTAGGAGCTATTATTCTGGTGGGAATAAGAGCCTTTATGATAGTTAATGAAAAGGAAACAATGAAAATAGTAGTTAGGGAAGTCGGTATCCATATTAGGACTATATAACAATGAATTATTATCAGTGTGGAATGTATGGACATAAGTGGTTGAAGGGTCTTTACCGTGATCTATAGTGTCATTATTACTGCATTATTGGCCACCTATAGAGGAATTGAAGGGATAATTAGAATCAGAGTAGTGAAAGGGGATTAGGACAAGTACCAGAGTAATTGAAGGACTTGAATATGCCCCAGTAGAATATAATTTAGAGATCCACTAGATTTTTTGGTCAAGAAAGGATACATGGTACCCCCACTATAGGAGTGGTAGTACCATCTAGAGGAATAATTTTAGGGAAGTTATACTAGAGCCTATGGAATAGGTTCAAGTCAGCATTATTCTATGCAGACTACTCCATATAGTTTGGATGCATGACCTTTTATTTTCAGAGGTATGATTTATTTATCATCTTCCATTTCCTTTTTTTTGATAGAATAGAATCACATTTCACTGTATATGATATTCTAGAAAATGATTTAGGCTTGTTTATGAAAATAGAAAATAGTTTCTTGAGCATCGATACACCATTGAGAGTATGATTATAAAATATCAAGAATTGTAAGGAATGATATCTAGAAATTAGTGGTTCTCATTTCCATTAGAAACATTTCCTTATTTAAATGGAAGGAATAAATTTGATTAATTTTATGTATTATATAGTTCTATACTAGGCTCATATCGACTATTATCATAGGACAATTGCCTTTCTATCTACAAAAAGGGGTAGCTATTTTCACCAGTGTGACTAAGATCATCATTTTGGTTGTGCAAGACCAATTTAGTGTATATTATATTATCTAAAAACTCAAATAAAAGTTATTACTCTAGATGATAGTGAAATTTAGTAGGGTATTTTTACTATAGTGTTAGACCGTTCTCAGAATTTTTTTCTTGACCAGTTCTATGACTTACCACCTAAGAGGGAGATTGGGTTCATGATCGAGTTTGTGCCAACTGTAGAACATGTTTATATCCAATATTACAGGATAGAATCTACAAATCTTCAAGAATTTAAATTTCAATTGGAATAACTATGATCTAAGGGGTTTATATAGACTAGTATAGAACCCTGAGTTTCTCCAATAAATTTCTCCAAGATGACTGATGGGACATTGTCAATGTGTGTGGAATATCAATTATTGAACTAGATGATAGTCAATAATTGGTGTCCCCTTCCATGAATCCAGGATATCTTCTATAAGATAAGATACTTCCATATTTTATTTAATATTTTATTGAGATCATGGTATCATCAGTTCATTGTAACACCATCCAACATACATTATATTTCCATTAGGAGATGTAATGACTTGTACAATTTCGTAGTGATAACATTCGATCTAACGAAAAGACTAGTAGTATTCATGGTCTTTTAGAATCAGGTCATTAATCCTTTTAGTTATTTTTTTTTGTATTTTTTGTTAATGAAATAATATTTTACTCTATGTTTGAATACAATAAATCCCAACATATTTTAATCGTTTTGAGTATATAGAGAGAGAATTTACTTTACACCAAGCTAAAAAATTATAGGCTTTGGATTAATAAATTTATCTTCTTATGTTCTGTCATCATAGAGGTTGAATTTACATTGGACCTAGTGAATTTCGTAGTGTTGGTGTCTCTGTACTGGCCCATGAATGTCGTCAAGAATTATATTATTCTTTTTGAACAAGCTATTATCAGCATTTTATCTAGGACTTATCTCGTATGGAAGAACCGATGTTCAGGATGAGAAACAATGTAGTGAAGTTTCTTTGGTCCGATATTTGTGGGAGATTTTATAGGGGTTTAAGGGTAGGGAAACCTCAACATATATCTTCACCATACCTTAGTTCGGTATGTCATGTACCATGTATTGTGAAACATCTGTATTTGTAATCAGAGTAGTTATTATATTGGTGGATAAAGTTGTTTCTTATGGATCTATATAGATTTCACTATAGAAGAAAAATTATCCCACTCATTATCAGGATTTATCAGTATTTTCACATTCCCAATGATATAAGAGAGAATTTATTGTAGGTGATAGGTTTTTGTTGTACATGGGCCACAAATGTCTGAGGTACATCTTATCTTAGTGGAACCTGTGCCTTTAGAAGAGGAGGTGTGTTGATTATTTTTAGTCTTTAAACTATGAGATGGTTTATAAAATTTTAAAAGTAAATTTATTTACTAATTCCATGATCTATATGATTCATGTAGAGTTAGTTCAACAGTCTTGTGATGAGTGGTGGATGATGACACTCTTTTTAGATATCTTTTTAGATGTCAAGGAGTCCTAGGGATGGGTAGATTTGACCATAAAATATTTTATACCCATGATTTTTATATTGATCAAAACTAATGTGTAAAATAATCCATATATATTTGATATGAGGCATAGCTTATATGGTGGGGATCCATCATCAAGATTTTCTCTTAGTAGTGGTTATTCTATACCTTCCCATGGTCGAGTATGGGTTCTTATGGGATTGCACGAGGAGCTGATAATTGAGATTCAAGCTTATAGATGGATGGTATATACAATAATAAAAAATATTTATCATGATATCTATATATAGTTCTTGTTTCAATGAATGAAAAAGGAGGCAGTGGGATTCGTTGAAATATGCTTCACCAGTTAGCAGGTGAAAGCTGAGTACCAAAGGCTTGAAGGGTGGTTACAGCCTCTTCCCATTCCATAATGAATGTGGGATGATTTATCTATGGACTTATTAATGGGATTACCCAAGTCCCTCATAATAAATGATGTGGTATTGGTTATTTTAGATTGAAAGATGAAATTATCCTACTTCATTCATATTAGG
The DNA here is from genome assembly GCA_963277665.1 of Viscum album. NCBI lineage: Eukaryota > Viridiplantae > Streptophyta > Magnoliopsida > Santalales > Viscaceae > Viscum > Viscum album. Next base: position 550,608,611 of record OY728140.1, read on the forward strand.
GAGACCTTAACAATAAATAATTTGGGTAGTCATTATGTGAGGGAGATAGTTTGGTTGAACTATGTTTGAAGGATTATCATTTTTTGGTAGATATCATTATTTCACAACTCATTTGTAGAAGGGTATTCACAAGGCTATATGGTCCTGGGTTCTTATTTGTACAACCTATCTTCCTTAAATATAAGTCCTTTACAAATGGATGATTTATATTTTTTAGCATTTGTAACATAAATGTGTGCAAGAGTTTGGAGATTTTTGGGAGTATTATATAGATGTCTTAGAGTTTTCATATAATAAATGATTATAAAAATTGATCCATAAGGAACAATTTGATACCTTGTATGGATGGTCACTCGTTTTTTAACTTTGTTGGATAGATATTGGTGAATCATCACTTTTTGACCTAGTCTTTTGTAGGAGACTTTTGATTAGGTTTAGTTGACCGGGAAGTAGTTGTACACTATATAGGGATGGCATAAATGTTACGTTGACCTATGAAGACTACCACTGGAATTTTTGGTGGGTCATATTTTTTTCCTTCTGGTATCTCTTATGTTGGAGAAACACTATATCACAGAACATGGCATGTTAACACCCATGTTTTTCATGCCATTTTTGATATTACAAAGGGCCAGACTAGTCGTATATAGATTATTCCTCCACAACTGTAACACCCAAGACTTTTATGTTATATAAATCATCAAATGAATCTTTTTCTACACAACACTTGCTTGAATTGCTTTACACGAAATCGCGACCTTCCACGATAGCTTGCGTCGTACGCAATACCGAGTTTCACTAAACAACGATATGCTATTAAAATATTATTAAAACTAGCCGTTATGAATAGTAATAACCACTTTTTTAAATTTTTTAAATTTTATTTTTCAAAATGGAATTCATTTTTGGATTCAGAATACCGAAATTAGCCTAGGGTGAAATTTTGGTATTTTTCTGAAAACTTTCAATTTTTGATAAATAGTGAAACCACTAAGTGGTAGGTTAAAAACTGAATTTTGCATAAAACATAATTTTACCGCTTCTGTGAATGTAATTTCGAAAATCCGACAGACACGGTTGATATCATTAAGTAAAATGTGGTTCAATGAGATAAAAATAATTTTTTGGTGAATAGTAACTTTTTACTTTTTTTTCCGCGGTTAATAGTAAATAGGGTAACTAAGGGTAAATATGATATTACTATTACCCTAAAACATGTCCTAATTCTATTGGATAAGTGTAATTCGACCAAAAACAACCTTATGAATATAATATTACCATTTAGGTCCACTTGGATTAGATTATGACATTTAATATTATTTTATTTAATGAATAGTTAAAATAGTTAAAAATCAAAGTTTAATAACTAAAACATTTTTAATATAGGGTTATAAATAAGATAAATTCGATTATAAATATTCATTAGAAAGCTAAAACGATTTCCTACATAATGATATTTTATTTATAATTTTTATACTTTAAATAAATTTATGTATTTATGACACAATGATGATGCAGTAATTATCATATTAATGAAATATTGACATAATTGATGTTATAAACACCAAAATAAATGTAATTTTTGACTTTTTATGAATCCCACTAATTTTTTAGGTTAATATGACATGTTATTATTGATTTAATTAACTTTTTTAGAACTAATAATTCTATTATTATTTTCACAAAAATCAATTACTAAATAGTGTCAAAATTGACATAAAATAGTTTTTAAAACAAATATTATATTATTAATTGTTATTTTATTCCTAAAAATATAAGGTTCAGCCAAATGACTTAGATAAGGTTATATATATTAATAATAAACATCTTGGGGTTCGCTTGGCTGCTTATAGTAAGTTTATTAACATTATAGTATAAGAACACAAGAAGACATGGTAAAAGTAAAATTATTTAACTTAATGTTAAATCTAAATGATAAGGTTAAAATAGGGACCTAAACTTGTCTAAATTCTATTGGATGAGAGGTGTTCGACCCATCCCAACCTTAGCTTAGAAATATATCAATTTGGAGCTATTCAAAACCGAACTTGACTTTATAATAAAATAATAGTTTTAGTTATTCCAAAGGTGCCCCTCTCCTCCCTTATAAAAGGACACCTCCTCCCCCTCTTCCTCAGACCACTTTGAGCCTTCTAGATCGGCCAACCCCTGCCAATTCCTCCTCTTCACTTCCCTAGAAACATCATAGAGGTTCTGGTCTTCTTCAAAGACCCATTTTAGTGCCCTAAAAGGAGGTCTCAAAGAAGCACTTCAAAGAAGAGGTAATGTTCGTTACCGATTCTGTCATCTTTATTTCTTCTTCCACTTCTTCTTCTTTAGTTTTTTAATTATGAAGTAATAACATCAGTATCACTCATATACTGATATGTTATTATAAGTATGAAACAACCCTATTTCACCATCTATCCATCCTACGGAAAAAGAAATCACTGCGCATGCGTACGTACGGAATACCGTCTCCATGCCGTGGTGTGATCTATTTTCCACCACCACCTTATTTGGATGGGTATAATGGTGTAAATAATGACTATATATGACTATTATAAAGTGATATTGAATATTAAATTGTATACATATACTCCAATACAATTCCACGATCATAGGAATGATATCATCACTCGTGCGTACGTACGGAATACCGTCTCCATGATATGATGCGACTCGTTCTACATGATCTTCATTTCATAATGATTATATAAATGAATTGAATGAATGAATATGATATATATTACACTGATACCATTCTGGAAATGAGGTATCTATAACCTAAAGAGAAGAATATGAATTTATTCGACAAAACACGCATAAAAACAAAAGGTTATAAACACCCGAATAACAAGTAGAAATGAAATATTACTACTAAGAAGCTAAGAATATGACCATATATGATATCATAAAAATAAGTATGATTCTTGAATAAGTCAATAACATTATTTAAATCATTAGACAGGAAGTTTGGACACTTACAAATCAAGTCGGACCTAAGGTAAGGGAAATATCACAATCTCACTTTTATCGGAGATTGTTTTTACTTTGGTAATTACTGGGGTGTATTTTATCATCCACATCCATGTTACCTCAATATGTAATATTATTTCTATCCTTCTACAATATTTTATATCCAATTTTACCCTTCGGTAAGTTTTTTGTAAAAGATATGAAAGGAATCTTGTGTCGTTTTTCGTACGAGGTACTTTTTGACTTTTCCGACAAAAGTATGAAGAATGTTTTATTTAACTTATACGGCATGAATGGATTTTTAAAACATTATTTCCAAGAATCTTCCTTTAAAATTTTTCACGTTTATTTTTAATCAACTTCTTTTAGTTTATAATTGTATGACATATTAAGAAAGGAAAAGTGTTTTTGAAGAAGAAAGGACATTTTCCTCAAGAATTCATTTCAAGTGTTTTATCAAAATTATTTTCATCTAAGATAATATAGGGTTCTGTTTTTATCCCTATTATTACATTGATTTGATTATGTTGTGATGGAAGTATTTTTATGAATTCCTTTATCTTATATGAATTGTTTTATGATGTCATGTTGTTTAAGAATCCCATTTTTATTACATGGGTTATGAAATGATGTATGATTTATGATTTTGTGGCACACATAAGAATGGTATCATTATGAGATGGGTTGGACCTATATCGACCTCCAATGCATTGGGTAAAGATTTTATATCTCATGAGATAGCCATGGCTGGAACGGTAGGTTATACCGGTTCAGTGAAACAGGGCTGAAACGAGGGTGACTCGGTTCAGAAAGGGACTTTGTCCACTAAGATAGTCTTGGCAATGAGTCTTGACTAACAAGAAATGATTCTCTATGATTATGTGTGTATGCCACAAAGTTTCATGTTTTAAATTATTATTATTGTGATTACATTTCAATGCCATGATTTATCCCATGTTATGATCTCTTTTGCAGGTTAAGATTTCCAAAAGTTATGTGCTTATGTATACAATGTGATTGATATTTCTTTTGTTTACCCTTACTGAGCATTTGAGCTCACCCTTTTTTTATGTTTTATTTCCCCAGGTCAAGAAGAAGGTTATTAAGTACGTTATTCCAAAAAGGGACTCTAGATATGATGAAATAAGTGGGAGGCAAAGTTGATGCTTTATAAACCAGTTGTTTATGTTTCTCAGTTTCTAAATACACTATACCTATACGGTCCTTTCGTGGTTTTGTTATATGTTGTAATAAGTATGCTTTAATTTTGAAGTATTAACAATGTATGTAATTTATGGGTCTTTATAACAACACTATGATTTAATTTAATGATGTCTTTCACATGTCATATATTCAAAGATATCATCCTAACCCTTATAATGTGGTATTCATTGATGAATTAAATTTTGGCATAGATGGATCTGTCAAGGAGAATATGATATGGATTATGAAGAAAAGTTAGAATTATATTAACTCCGGATTTTCATACATAGATATTATATCTTTTTAGATGAATAATCATTAAATTACAAAACATATGCTCGAGGACTATAATATTTTACTTCATTTTAAAACATGGAACATATTCTTCTAATATGGTGAAATATCTTCAACATCTTCCATTAAGATCTTAGCCTTTACTACTCCTATATACAATATTTATTTATAACCTAAGGAAAGGAAACATATGAAAGGGTGATCTCATATGCTTGTTAAGGGTAGAAATGGATAATATTTAATAATAAAATGATCATAAGGGTATGAAAACGTGATCCTAAAATTTGAATATCATACCCTTCATGTCAAAGATCTTATACACGTGTCATTTAATTATTACTAGTAGATCATAAGACACAAATTATAAGGAAATAAAACCACATGATCCATGAGAGTATAAAAATTATCCATGACATGGAAAATGTGGCATACACATATGCTTAAAATATGTGATATTAATGATTTCTACCAACACATTCATAGTATGTTAGTCTTTCATTAATCACTTGTGTACCAGATTTGATCTTGGGATGTCCTCCCATGTACTTTATAGTTTCTAGATTCGTATGACCTCCTTTGTTCCCTCATGTTGGAGGCTTCGGATAACCAACAGTGTACCCTTTTGTTATGGGATTAAGATGATGTCTTGTATACCCTCTAGTTGAGGGATTATGATGACCTCTTGTGTACCCTTGTGTTGGGGGATTCAGATGACCTCCCATGTACCATTTTGAGTTCACAGTACATTTATCATAAACTAATTCATTGGAGTGAGAGAGAGTTCCCACCCATCATTTAATGAAAATTATACACATGAGTTCCATGGGACCATAAGACCTTCATCATATCATAATTCATGTAAGGAAATGTAATTCATGAACACATCATCATAACCTAACTCACAGAAATAAAATTGGTTTCATAAATATCATGCCATCAAAAACATAAAAAAATCATAGAAAGAGTAAGAACGTTATCCTTGTATCATATCCCATTTAATGAATAATTAACATGATATTATTTTTTCTTCGAAGAAAAATTATTTTTCAAATATTACATAAATTAATTATTGAGTAAACTATCCTTTCATTTTTTAAATAATTTTTTAATGAGTGGTTCAATTTTAAAGAAAATTATTTTATTTGAAAGTAACCTTATAATATTGTAAGTTATTTTTCAAGGAATTAATGTTTTATGCATATGGAGAAATCAATTAATGTTGTATTAAATAAAAAAACATTCCTTTCTTACTTTTCCTAGAGAAGTCACAATGTACCTCATTTGGAAAAAAAATATTCTTTTGAAACCATAAAGTAAAAATAAAAAATTGGTATAAATAACATTTAGTATTCATTGTAAAATAGATATAATTATTTTGAAAAAATTATTAGAAAACATGTATGTGTAAGATAAATATTACCAAATGGATATTTAGAACGAAACAATCTCAAATGTTGATGAGATTGTGAAATAAACCCTTACAGCTTTGTAATTAGAAGAATAGAATGCCTAATAAGAGAAAGTAAATTACATGGATATGAAAATACTATAATAGTTATAAATACACTAATAAAATACATTCATGGGTAGTATATACACCACACAAAATAAAAAAATTGTGTATTATTCATGTGTACCACATAAATAAAAGTGAGAAAAAATACCTTAACATAACTCTTGACTTCCTTCTTATAAGATCAACCCTCTTGTATAATAAATATAATTTTATTATAAATATTATAATGAATCATATTTTTATATATAATACAATATATTATTTAATTATAACTTTATATTATTGACTAATATACATTTTCATGTTAATGTTTGTTTATGGTAATAACTCCTTTGTTTTTCGTTATTGTTTTGAATTGTATCTTTAGTCCTCTAACATAAATCATGATTTCATAATCTCCACAATGATAAATATGATATAAATATGATATATATATATTCATTATATATATATTCATTATGATTCATAAAATTTAGTGATAGAAAATAACATACATCATATATGGAGATGGTTGGCAGTATGTATGCATGAATCCTTTTTTCATGTTCTTATCATATTAAAAGAGAGAAAATTTTATGATATATTAAAATTAAAAAATAATTTTTATGTTAAATCTTTCATATATATGATAATAATATTTTTGTTTCCACCCAGGTGAATTATAGAAGAAAACAGAATCACATCGCATCATGGAGATGGTAAGCCATACGAACACACGGGCGACATTATCATCTCCAAAAATATTAGATGATAAAAAGGTAGATATTACATTATCACAATATAAGTATAATAATTTCATAAATATAATATATAAACATTAATCCCATCATAATTCCAACTCATAGAAGATGGTGATGGGAAATGAATTGTATCGCTATGTCGAGATGATAAGTTGTACCTATGAACAAGCGATACATTCACTTCTTATTACATAAGAAATGGGATTCATAATGGTGTGTTAATAATAATAATAACTTTTAATTATATTATTTATGGTGAATTAATTGTCTTATTACATATATTATAGAGTTATAGAAGGTATTGAAGAGTAGAAAAAGAGATTTATTGATTAGAAAGACTACCTCTTCTTCGAAACGAATCCTTTTGATCTCCACTAAAGGGCATTAGAGTTGGCCCTTTGGGAATCCTAGAACCTCTAGAATATGTATATAGAAGTGTATAAATGAATTTTTTAGATATTTTTCAATATTTAAGTCTCAAAGTTGGGAAATGGTATGAGGTAGTAGGTTTCCTTTTATAGTGAAGGTGAGGGGCACTTTCAGAATTTTTCAAAAGATTAAATTTTAATAAATTAAATATCAATCAAGATACCTCCTAAATGAAATTAATTCAAAGATATTGTAGGATAAGGTGTAATTCCATCAACTTATATATTTTAGATAAGTTAATATTTTTTATTTTAAACTTTATCTTTTGGATTAACTATTTGTTATCCAATTTTATTTTAAACTATGGTAAAACAAATTTCAATATTAAAAGGTAGATATTTTAATTTGTAATTTTTCACTTAAAATTTAAATGGTCATTTATGATATTTAAGATAATAATTTATCATATTTCTCCTTATTTAATATTTTTATAATTTTAAATAGTTAATTAAAATATAATTTTCATAAAATATCATTAGTGTCAATGTTGAAACTATTCATTACATTGATATTAACAAAAAAAATACATCAAGATAACATCAAACCAATTAATTCAAATAACCCTTGATAAGTCATATTCACTTATAAATTTTTTGGAGAACCTTATTTAGATATAATTATATATATCCTAGTAGCTTTAAAACCATTTAATTGAGTTTTCAATTAATTGAATAATTACTATAACATCATTGTGTAATCATTTACGATAATTATTAATTTACTAAAAATTAAAAAATAAATTCCATGAGGTATTAAAATCTATTATACTATATAATTATATAACCATTCATGAATATCTTTTATTTAACCACATATTAATAATATTATATTCATTAGAAGTATGAGTGTGAAATGTTGTCACATTCTTTGATTTTAATAATATCATATACATTATCATAAGAAAGTTTCCAATAAATTGTTCAATTTTGATCCTTTTATTTTAATGATCAAATTAAATTTGTCTAATAACATTTTGAAATGTTTTTGGATAATTTTATAACATTAATAATATGGTGTTTACTATTAATTATGTATTTTAACCTTAATCGTTGTAATAAAAATTACTAATTTTACGATTCATATTGCCTAAAAATAAAAGGGACCTATTTAATATAATTCAACCATTTGTTTAAAATTATGGAATATATTTTTCAAATTTTAATTCACATAAATTTCATAAATAATCAAAAATTAATCTCACTAATAGAAATAAACATAATGTTTTTTAATGAAAAAATATAAAAACAAAATTATAATGTTTTTATATCCAATTTCAATGTGAAATATATTCCAATGAAATAAATAGGATTAAATGATATAAAATTGATCTAATTATACTTTAAAACTAATAAAAAATATAATTTAACATTGTCAATTATTTCTACGAGAAAATAGATTTCAATTAAAATTTAGTAATTTTTTAGTATTCATCAAAAAAATGAAATTTATCAGAAAAATATAAATAATATAAACCAATGTATATTTTAATTTTTTTCATTCCGATAAGAATTTTATTTTTAAAACATAATTTATTAAAGATCCAAAAAATAGATATAGAATAAGCGCTCCATCAATAGGTGGAAAATATCCTATTTAAAAAATACTTCTTTTAGGTGAAAAAATTGATTTGTTATTATATCCTTTTTAGAAAAAATATAATATGGATTTTTAAATTTTGATTGAATTTATTTTATATATATTTAATTAATATAGTCTAAAATTTGTGTTTTCTTTATTTTATCAGTATAAAACACTGTTGTGCACATTTAAATATTTTTTCGTAATAACTTTCCCTTATGTTTTAAAATGGATATTATTTTATTATAATACATAATTGGTAAAAAATGAATTAATTATACATAAATGTATAAATAATTTTTAATAATTTAGTTAATCATGTTCATACTTTAAATTATAATGTATATGTTATAATTATCTTTTCTATATAATTACAATAACAATATAATGTTTCATAGAAACTCAGCGTTCTCTGTAATGTAAGCATAATATAGTGCAACATGCAACACAAGATATCAGAGTAAAAAATAATTTAAAAACATATTTCATAAAATTATTGACGTGTAATATTCTACCCTCCTAAAAATGATTTTCTCCCTTGAAATTTTTTGGGGTTATCAAAGGTTTAATACTTAAATATTAATTTAGTATAAAACCACATCATAAAAATGAATACTAATACTCCCTTTAAAAATTTAAAGTTGGAAACATATCAATTTCCCAAAGTAACTCATAATTTGGTTTCCACATAGGATTATATAGGCTTCATGTGAAAACATGGACATGGAAGACAAATCTAACTATCATGTTCGGATGGAGAATGATATATAACATGGTTAAGAGAATGTTAATAATAAAAAATCCATAAATCCATGATTCTATAAGTGACCATTTGATTCATCCAAAAAGAATATACTATGATAATATATTTGGTTTCATGATCTATTCCCAATAGTTTTAGAATATTTATAAAAATAATTATTTACCTAATTTCATTAAATTTAATAAGAACAATATAATCATTTCGTTGTTACTTGAACAATTTTCACATCATCTCTTATTCCAAAAAGTAAAAGTGAATTTTTCACCCCTGAATAATTATCATGTCATAAGTTCCCTATGATTATATTTTATTACATCTATATTAAAATTATAATAAAAAGGATAACACATGTTATCCAATATGAATATGTCCACATATGGTGAAATAACATTTGACCTCTAAAACCTCATCTGAAGTTTAACATAAACCGTTTTATAAATGGTTAACTTTATAACCAGTATGAAAGTTTAAAGGAATATAATTTATAAATATGGCCTCTAAATTTCTCCAGATAGCATAGCATTGATCCACCATATATCATAAAGTAGAACTTTCTTTAAATACTAGACATGTGAATACATTCATCATGTATTCTTATAAAACCATATTAAATAAACACATGCTTACTCATTCTTTATATAATCTCTTTTCATAAAAATATCATGGGAATATTGTGTTCATTCTTGAACCCATAAAATATGTGATTTCATTATTCTAGAATGTGAGTATATAATCATGTGAAATTTCAATAAACTATGACCATTAATATTTTCATATGATTTATTCATACAAAATCAAAAATGAAATTCTCATATAAGGATATAAGGATAAGTATTCCATAATTATCGTGGTTTAATTCATCCATTGTGATAGAATAATATTTTCCTTTTCATTTTTACTCAGAGGTTTTTGTGGCTTATTATCCAAATCACTCCTTATATTGGGGAACATGTTAGTATAAATTTCAAACAGTATGAAATTGAAACACTAAATTGTGGGAGGTGTATTTTTTAAAGGTTTATAACTATTCACATCATTAGCTACCTTCCTCCCATCACTTTGATATTCATCAGCTTGATAAACTTCATTTCAAAACTTTTAACAAATTATTTTCCCTTTCATGCATTCACTTGAGTTATTTTTCCTACATTTATGGAATATAGATACCTAAAATTTCATTCTACCATTTTATATTTCATGATACATGGTGTTTCATTACATATAAAAACCATAAGAATGGTGGGAATATCTAATTTATATAACTACCTTTAGTTCACATCAAACAACTTCTTCATAGATAATAAAGTCTCTTAAATCTAAGGCCTTCTAGAGAATTTGTTTCAAGCCCCCAAATAATTGATTAATTTTTCATTAACGGATGATGATTAACCTGGAATCATACCTTTCATGTCTTGTAAATATAACCTCATATGTACCAATTAATTCACATACCATTTTTTAAGCTTAAGGAATTATTTCTCTATATGTGTTTATAGAATACGAGGTATGTACTTACTAAAAAATATCCCCTTAGTCTCTTGTCATTCCATATATTCAATTTTATATTATCCCTTCATTTTTTTAATAATATTCCACCACTGATAAGCTTCCCCATCCTAATTATAAACAACCAAAAATCATTCTATATGTACCAAACACTAAAGGATGTAAAATATATTTTCAGTGGTACCATTGAATTTTTCAGCAACAAGTAAATTTTAAGAACCATTAAAAGAAGGTGGTAATCTCTTTATGAGGGACTCAATAGAGAGTTGATCTCTCATTTTCTCATTTGGAATTCAATCATGATTCACAGACTGTGTTGGTATAGAAATACGATTTTTCATTACAAATACAATAAAAAAATTTCATCATGAGGTCAACTGTTGTATTTCCCATTGCATTCACCATTAACATGGTTCCTTTTGGATTTTTCCATTGACTAAAAACAAATTAATAATGTCAGAAACACTAACCATAGATGTAAAACCACAAAATCTAGGGAAATTATTTATAAAATTTCAATCTATAACATCATATGTTTAATACAAGGTCATTTGTGATAATTATGAAAACTCAATGGTTGTAACCTATACATAGATTTTTCTTTAGAGACATCCCTATAAATATCTTTAGAAATATATCTAAATATCTCAATAAATATTTATCATTATAGTTTCAAAAGTTTGAATAAACCTTTCCTCTCATACCAACTATAATGACCCTGGATTTTCATACATGGAAACGACATATTTTTAGATGAATATACATTACATTGAAAAAACACGTACTAAAGGACTATATTATTTTAGTTCCTTTAGAAACTTGGAAAACATTGTTCTAATTTGGTGAAAGATATTCAACATCTCCAATAAAGATATCCCCACTTTAGTATTCCTATTTAAATCCTTCATTTCTAACATAATGAAAGGAAACATAACAAAGGGTGAGATCATATAGTCAGTAAGGGTAAAATGGATGATATGTAATAGTAATATTAGTATAAGGGTTTGAAAACATGAGAATAATATTTTAATATCATATCCCATATATCAAAGATCAAATATATGTGTCATAGAATATATATTCGAATATCATAATAAATGAGTCATACGAAAATAAAAAAAATGAACCATGAGAGTATAAAAATACCATTAGACATGAACATTTTGGTATACACAAATACATATAATATCTTATTTCAATGATTTATACCAAGACATTCATAGTATGTTAGGATTGGGTCAATCACTCATGTACCTACTTTTAGATTAGGATGATGTCTCATATACCTTGTGTTTTTGGGATTAGCATGAACTCCCATGTACCCTCCTTTTACAAGATTAGGATTATCTCACCTGTACCCTTTTGTTACAAGATTGGGATGACCTCTCATGTGCCCTCTTTTTCTGTGCTTCTAAAGACATCATGTGTACCCTTTTTTCCTAGATTAGGATAATGTCCCATGCACCCTTTTGATCTCATTAAATGTTTATCATTACCTAATGCATTAGAGGTGGATATACATCCCACCAATCACTTGATGAATACTATATATATGTGTTCCATAAAACTATAATTTATTCATCACATCAGAACCTGTGTAAAGAAATTAGTTTCATAAACAATTCATTATAACCTAACTCGTGGAAAAGAAATGGGTTTCATAAATATAATTCCATGATAAATATAAACCATTTAGAGAAAAAAAATAATTGTAGCCTTTTATCATATCTAAAATAAATAATTAAGTAACATCATATAATTTTATATTAAATGGAAAATTATTTTTTAATTATTGCATGAAATAATTATTCAGGAAAATATAATTTCTTCTTTGAAATCATCTTTTAAAGAGTCTTGCAATTTTAAATGAAAAACATTTCTTCGAAAATATAAATATAAGATATTAATGTAAGCTTAAAGTACTTAAGGATTCATGATGGTAGATAAATCCATCTATTCTGAAAAAGTTAAAAAGCGTTTCTTTCTTAGTTTTTCTAGAAAAGTCACAAAGTACCTTATTTGGAAAATGACATAAAAGATTCATTTTAAACCATTTAGTAGAAAGGAAAACATTGGTAAAAATAACTTGAAATATTTATAAGACAATAGTAATAACATTATTTAATTTTTTTGAAACATGGATGTGGATGATAAATATTATCCAATAGATATTCATAATGAAACAATCTAGAATATTGATGAGACTATGAAATAAACTGTTACAGATTTTTAATCAGTAGAATCATATTTTCATTGAGAGAAATAAAAATATATGGATATGAAAATACCATAATAATAATACAAATAAAATAAATTAATAGGTAATATATATACCACACAAAAGTAACAAGTAGTGTATAAGGCATGTGTCTCAAAGAAATAAATGTGATACAAAAATCCCTAACCTTAACTACTGACTTCATTCGTATACATTTGAACCTGTTGTATAATAAATATAATTTCATTATTCATATACCATAGAAAAATATTCAAATATATAATTCCATATATTATTTACTTATAACTTTATATTTTTCTCTTATTAACAATTCCATGTTAAAGTTATTTTTGGGTAATAACTGATTTGTTTTTCTTTTATGTTTTGACTTTTTAACCATGGTCCTCTTACATAGAACAACATTTCATTTTATTCAAAATTATAAACATGTTATGTATATCATATATATATATTATATATTTATTCATTTTGATTCAAATAAATTATTGATAGAAAATAAAATACACCATTTAGGGTTACAGTAGTCTATACATATGCAATGACATTATTTTCATGTTATTATCATACAAAAAAGAATTAAAATTATGTCATATATTATAATTATAGAATACTTTTTATGTTATATATATCATATATATTAATACAATTCATCATCACTACCACCCATGTAAAATATAAATGAATAAAATTACATTGCATTATGGAGGTGGTAAGCCATATATATGCACGAGCGATGTTATCATTTCCAAATATATTAGGTGGTAAAAAGGTATATATCATATTATAATTAAATATGTATAATACTGTCATAAATATCATCTACGAACATTAAAACCATCTTAATTACCACTCATAAAATATGGTGATGGAAAATGAATTGCATCGCTACGTGGAGATAATAAGTCGTACCTATGCTTGAACGATACTTTCACATATTGTTCAATGGGAAAGGGTGTGTATAATAGTGTATTGATAATTAAAATTAAAACTAAGAAAATTTAGGACACTGAATTTATTATTTATGATATCTTTCATATATTTATAAGAGGTATATAATATTTTTAAAATAGAGTGATCAGTTAGAGAAATTACCTTTTCTTCGAAAAAGCTCCTTTAGATATGCGTTAATGGCATATAGAGTTAGCCCTTTGGGAAGACCTAATCCTATAAAATGTGGCTATGAAAGTGGATAAGATAATTTTATATATATTGGTATATCTATAAGGCTCAATCTGGTGAAATGGGATGAGGGAGGAGGTGTCCTTTTATAATTAAGTTGATGGGCACTTTGGGAATTTCTCAAATGATTAAATTATAATAAATTATATATCAATCTAAATAACTAAAAATGGAAATTAATTCAACATTACCATGTTATATGGTATATTCCTATTAAAAAATATATTTATGAATTTTTTTATAAAGTTATACCTTACCTTTTTTATTAACCATTTGTAAACCTATATAAATTTTAACTATGATAATAAAAAATTTAATATTAAAAGAAGGATATTTTAATTTATAATGTGCCAATTAAACCATAAATGTTAAATATATGATATTTTGTATCATAATTTATCCCCCTATTCCTTATTTTTAATTTTTATAAATTTTCCTAGTTTAATACAATATTATTTTCAGAAAATTACATTAGTGCCTATTTCGGCACAATTAATTACATTTACCATAATAAAATAAATAAAACAACATTAAAATAAAAAAAATTATTTTAATACAACCCTAATATGTAATATTAACCTATAAAATTCATAGTGAACCTTAATTAAATCAAATCTTATATATTTTAATATTTATAATACCGATTAATTTTGATTCTCTTTAATTGAATAATTATCGCATCATCATTGTGTAATTATTTTTTATAATCATTAATTAACTAAAATTCAAAAATAAAATTACATGATGTATTTAACTATGTTATATTACATAATAATAATAATATTCGATCATATCTTCCATTTGACAACATATTAAAAATATTAGACTTGTTTGACTCTGTCATTTTGAGACTCTCTTTGATTTTAATAATATACCTGTTATTCTCATGGAATAGTGTCTTTTAAAAAATAATATTTAAAACCTTATGTATTAATGTTCTAATTAATTTCATCCAATACCATTTTGGAATGTTTTTGAGTAATTTAATAATATTTATTGTATTATTTTCACTCGTAATTACTCATTTTACCCTTAACTGTGGTAATAAAAATTACGAAAGTTACTATACATATTTTTCAGAAATAAAACATTGAACAATTTAATAAATATAAACAATATTATTCAAAATATAGAATCTATTTTTATAAATCTAATTCATATAATTAGGATAAATTAACCAAAAATTAATCCCGTGAATGGGATGAAACGATGAGTTTTTAATGGAAAAATGTTCAAAATTTTAGAATGATTTTATATCCAATATCAACATGAAATGTATTACAATGAACTAAATTAGGTTAAATGATATATAATTTATCAATATATACTTTTTTAAATATATATATATAATTTAACTCAATAAATTATTTTGATGAAAAAGCTGTTTTTAATTAAAATTCTATAATTTTTCACTATTCATCAAAACATGAAACTTATCAGAAAAATAAAAAAAAATAAACCAAAGTAAATTTTGTTATTATAGTTTAAAATAATAAGTTTTTTTATAAAATATAATTTATAAATGTTTCAAAAACTATATTTTAACAAGTTCTCCATCAAAAGGGGGTAAAACTACCTCTTTAGAGATTTATATCTTTTATGCACAAAATTAGATTTGTTATTATATATTTTTTAGAAAACACATAAGATGGATGTTAAAAATAATAATTAATATATTATATATATTTCATTAATATACTCCAACATTAGTGATATTTTAATTTTTTGGGAATAAAACACACCTTTCCACATTTAAATAATTTTTCATAAAAACATTTACTTTTATATTAAAAAGGATTTTATTTTCATTTAAAATTAATTGGATAAAAAATAATTTATTATACATACATGTATAAAAAATTATAATTTTTTAATCATATACATACTATCAATTATAACATCTAGGTTATAATTTTATTGTTTAAATAATTATAATAAGAAAATGATGTTTCATAGAAACTTAGTGTTCCTTGTAACATAAGGATAATATGGTGTAGTGTGTAGTTCAATAAGTAAAATAAATATAATTATTTTAAAATATATTTCACTAAAATCTCTTTGGTGTTATATGAACCATCTCTATGTAAATACCATACCTCAATCTCGATTATAGTGGCATCATGGGCATGTTCAAGTGGAGACTTGAGAGAGGGAATCAAATATTCAAGAATAGTGGCTAGACTTGTTCATCAAGACCCCATAGCGATTCTTAGAGATCTTAGAGATGAACTATTATATAGTGGGGAGGCATTATGGTCTTATATTTTCTCATTCAGTCCCCCCTTCAGTTTTTTATCCTCTTTTAGTTGGGTTTCCATTTCTTCATAAAACCTTTGTGGTCAATCCTTTTATTTCTGCGTTGATAGATTTGGTAGGGGAAATGATCTAATGGTTGGTGGTCTATGTGTGTTTTAATGTATATTTTATGTTTAAAATTTATTTAAATGGATTATGGGGGTTTTCTATGTGGTTATAAATATGTGGATATGGTTTAGAATTTTTCTATAGTATCTATGATATGATCTATTTGATAGAAAATTTCATCGCATGAGTACGTTAAATGATGTGAGTAGTTTTTGGGAAGATGTCTTGAACTGGTCATAGGGTGATACATTTACACAACATGCAACTGGTTCACATTTTGAAACATTAAATCCGGGTTATTTTAATCCATGGCGATGTGTTTTCATAGTTTCTTATAAACCTATAAATTCATATTGTGAAAGGGATTCATGTTATGTATATCTCAATACTAATAGTTTTAATCCGTGATGGGCTTATGATTTTATTTTCATCCACCTTGTACCCTCTTCTCACAAACCCTAGGATGACTCTAGGAAATTTTAATCTGATTCATCCCCTTCTTGATGTATCAATCTATAATTTAATCTCTTGGGAGTTCCTTCACATTAGTTTCCCCATTTTTCTTCCTCTATGTTCCATTATAACAGTTTGATATTATAACCACCAATGAATTTTATTTTTATCTTATTGTTTGTTTGATATTAGTTTTCCTTGTGATATCATTCATATTCGTTCTTTTTCAATGTTCTCTATTGAGAGTGTTTCATTTATCTTTAGATAAATATAGGTGGTCTAGAACAATCCCTATGGTCTATTTCTATTTTTCTAAGTCTGTGTAATACAATAATATTGTGCTGACACAACATTTGTATTAACTAATAGAATAATGGGTTATGAGATTCATGTGTTTGGACTACTCCTTTGATACCTTTTGGATCTAATATTTATGAGACATTTCTTATGGCTACCCATTATATTAACCTACCCTTGAAAAATAATGAAATTGATATTTTCTTAAAACATGATTTATCCTAACATGACACCTTAATTGATTTTTTTATATGATCACTTTGTAATATGGATTAGTAGTTTCTAGAAAGGACTAGTATCACATTGACATAATATAGTTTTGTGCATTAGAATATTAATGGGTTATGAGATAACTACATGAATGAAATGGAATTGAAAGACAAAAGGTATTTGGATGAATTGTACTTCATTGATTCTGACGTATGTTGTGATATTCATTCCATTGTTGCTTTGGTTTAAGGTTATGTTGTAATGAATATAGGTATTGGCCCAATTATGGATTAATTATTATAGTGATTTGATTGGTTATGCTTAAATGATTATATAGATGGAAATTCTTTCTTATGTGGTAATGATTATAAGGCTAGACTCAGTTAGGAAAAAAACATTATATATAGGGAATGTACCAGTTATGATGAAATGCATATATATAGGGTTTGGCCAGGTTATAATATATTTCTTTTAGGGGTGGAAAAATTTAAGTTGAAATGATTATAAGAAGGACTTTTACTTATTATGTGATTATTCAATCGACTTGTGGTTGTGTCCAGCATGATAATACAACATGCAATGGGATATTATGGCATGGTGTCAAAGCAGGATAATTTTTATACTCTATTAATTTATTAATTAATACTCATATATTATCTTCTTATTTCATTTACATACTAACAAACTCGTTGTTGTACCTATGGGAATTTTTATGGAGTTATTCTCACGATCTATTCAGGTTACTATTTTATTCATGATAAGATCACATGGATATAGGTTTGGACAATGAAAAAGTACCTTGTTGTTGATTCTTTCTTACAAGATGGGTTGGAGCTGGGAGACAAGACCGACATGGGGACTAAGACTTCTGATTTTGTGTCTTCTTTGTGATATTTTTTCATATTTTTTACATAAATTTATCTTGACATGTAAAAATAGTATAGCATGCCATTACAATTTATTTATTATCAGTCTGATCAGTTTCCTTCATTGTTTGATTTATCTGATGTTTTTGTACTATTTTTCTAATTTGGTTACATTCATATTATTTCTAAAACTTTTACAATTGTATACTTAGGTGTATAGCCTCCCACAATGTTATTTTCACCATATATACTATTCTTTAACCTATTTCATATGGGTAGTCACACTTTTGGTATAGAAAGCAACCCATTTTGGTCAAGCGAGAGAGTGTTGGGCTAACAAGTGTTTCAACATTTATTGTATCACCCACAGAATTGAAATTTTGAAGGTATAATTGTTATAATAATTAAAAAAGTATATTAATTTCATAAATATAATATAAATATGTAATATACATTATTATATCCATCATGGAAAGGTTTTGATTGAGAATGAATCACAATAGTTTGCAAGGCAGTTGTCCACCGTACACAAAATTAACGGTTTGTTTTTCTATTTGTTAGAAGTGGTGATTAATATAGGTTATTCCATTTACAAAATAAAATCTTAGTATATTAGAGATACTGATGTTATTATATTATCATGATTGAATAATATTTGATACAGGTGGATGATGAAATAAAATAAAAATGAATATTTTAGAATGTTATATCTTCTTCATATGACCTCTTTATGTTTACATCAAAGCCTTCCTATGTTTGATTAATATAAATCCAAGGACTCTAGGATGTTGAAGATATTTAATGAAGGGATTTGGTTATATATTCTCTAATATAAAGGGCTTTTTATGTTTGAAGTGGATATGAGAGGGGTTGGACTTTTATAAGTGGGGGAGATGAAAAACATGTAAATCTTGAAAATATTAAATTATTCCCATGGTTTTCAAATTCTAAATGACTCCAAAATGGTGAACTTGTAGTCCATATAGCTTATACGGTCTAAATATAGTTATATAATGTGTGGTATATAACTATTATGTCATATTTTTACTCTTATCTTATAACACCCCAAGCTTCTACGTTATACTTCTCATTGAATAATGCAATAGCGTGTGTTGTATGCAACATCGAGTTCTAACACACCACATCCAATCAAACTAGCCATTATGAATAGTAATATCTACTTTTTGAAATTTATAATTTTTTTTTTCAAAATGGACTTCATTTTTGTATTCGGAATATCAAAATTATCCTAGGGTGAATTTTTGGTATTTTTCTGAAGAACATCATTTTTTGATGAATAGTGAAACCACTAAGTGGAAGATAAAAAAGTGAATTTTTCATAAAATTTAATTTTACCACCTCTGCCAGTGGAATTTCGAAAATCTGATACACATAGTTAATATCAATGAGTAAAATTTTGTTCAATGAGATGAAAATAATTTTTTATGAATAGTCACTTTTTACTTATATTTGCCACGGTTAAAAGTAAATAGGGAAATTAAGGGTAAAAATGATATTAATATTACCGTAAAACATGTCCTAATTCTACTGGAAAAGTGTATCTCGACCGAGAAAAACCTTAGGAATAAAATATTATCATTTAGGTCCACTTGGATTAGATTAGGGCATTTATTATTATTTAATTCAAAGAAGAGTTAAAAGAGTTAAAATCAACGTTTATTTACTAGAACATTTTTAATATTGGGTTATACATAAGGTAAATTAGATTGTAAATATTAATTATAAATCTAAAAATATTTCCTACATAATGGTATTTTATTTATTATATTTAGATAATAAATAATTTAATTTATTTATGACACAATGATGATCCAGTAATTACCATAATAGTGAAAAATTAAAATAATTGATATTATAAATACCCAAATAAATATAATTTGAGACTTTTTATGAATTACAATAATTTTATAGGTTAATATGACATGTTATGAATGATTTAATTAACATTTTTCTAAATAATCATTTTGTTATGATTTTCACAAAAATCGATTTTCCAAATAGTGTCAAAATTGACATAAAAGAGTTTTTAAAACAAATATTATATTATTAATTGATATTCAATTCCTAAAAATCTAAGGTTCATCCAAGAGACTTATATCATGATAGGCGTATCATTAATGGACCACTTGGGGGTCACTTGGAGGTACATAGTATGTTTATTAACTATATAATATAAAAATACAAAGTGACATGGTAAGTGTAAAACTAATTAACTAAGAGTTAAAACTAAATTATAAGGTTAATATAATGACCCAAACCTGTCTAACTTCTATTGGTTGAGTGGTTTTCGACCCATCACCACCTTAAACTTTAAATAATCCACTTTTGAGCCATTAGAAACGGAATATGAATTTATTATAAGATAATATTTCTAGCTTTTTCCAAAGGATCCTGTCACCCCTCTTTTAAAAGGGCACTCCCCCATCTCATTAATTCACTCCTTCATAGCCTTTTGGTTCGGCCAAACCCTATATATATACTCTCTCAACTTCACTCACTACAACCTAGAGGTCTTATTTTCATCAGAAAGCCATCCTATGGAGACCTTTTTATCAAATCAAAAGGAAGAACCCGAAGAATAGGTAATGTTTTCACCACCCATTTTCAAATTCATTTCTTCTTCAACTTCTTCTTTATTTGTTATTCCAATTCTAAAATAATAAATCCAGTATCTAATATATAATTTAATATTATTATAAATATGGTACAACCATATTCAGTATTCTATCCATCCTTTTAATGACATGTCATCATACGTGTGTACGTACGGCTTACCGTCTCCACGTCGTGGTGTAATTTTTATTCAATATATTATTATTTGGATGGTTATAATAATGATTTTTAATACATTTAAATAATAAATATAACATGGTAATGATTCTTTATATATTATATACCATCCAATTATATATTATTTTAATATCAAAAAATGATATTGTCACTCGTGCGTACGTACGGACTACCGTCTCCACGAACGCGATGAGATTCACTCTCCATCGTATCCATCAGTTGTGTGTGAAGAAGGAATACATTCCGAAGACAGCATTTTGAACCAAGTATGGGCATTACGAGTTTACAGTAATGCCTTTTGGATTGACTAATGCACCCTCTGTATTCATGGATCTGATGACTAGAGTTTTCAAAGAATATCTCAACGAATTTGTGGTGGTATTTATTGATGATATCTTGGAATACTCCAAAAGCTATGAAGATCATGAAAATCACTTGCACATTATCTTGAAGACTCTGAGAAGACATGATTTATATGGGACATTTAGCAATTGTGAAATCTGGCTTCAGGAGATTTCTTTTCTTGTCCATATTTTCTCTAAAGATAGAATATCATTTGATCCTTCTAAGACCAAGGCAATCCAATAATGGCCAGCACCTACGAGTATAACTGAGGTATGCATTTTTATTGTTTTGTAAGGTTATTATCGACGTTTAGTCCAGAATTTTGCTCGATTGGCTAACCCATTAACGAAACTCACACGTAAAGGGGTTAAATTTGTTTGGAAAAAAGAGTGTGAAGAATGTTTTGAAGAACTGAAGAGAATATTAGTCAATGCTCATATATTGACTCTACCATTGGTGAATGATGGGCTCGTTATTTATAATGATGCATCGAAGAAAGGACTTGGTCGTGTCCTTATGCAGAATGATATGGTTATTGCCTATGCATCACGAGAGATGAAAATTCATGAACAAAACTATCCTACTCATGATCTCGAGTTAGCAGCTGTGATCTTTTCTTTGAAGATATGGAGGCACTACCTCTATAGTGAAAAATGTGAGATTTATACTGATCACAAGAGTTTGATATATATTTCATCACAAAAATAACTCAATATGAGGCAAAGAAGATAGCTTGAATTACTGAAGGATTATGATTGTACGATACACTACCACCCGGGGAAAGCAAACAAGGTGGCAGATGCTTTGAGCAGAAAAAACCATAGAGTTTTGAACAATATGATAATTCAAAGGGATCCAATTTTCATAGATCTAGTGAATATGGACATGGGAATAACTAGGGAAGGTGAAACATCAATGCTTTTTCAAATGGTTTCCAAAAAATATTTACTAGAATGTATTAAGAGTTCTCAGACCGATGATGAAGAATTTCAAAAGAAGATTAAAGCTGTGAATGATGGGAGATTGGGAGACGTTGTGTATGAAGAATGAATTTTGAAATTTGGGAAGAGGCTTTGTGTTCCCGATATACCTGATCTAAAAAGGGAATTTATGGATGAGGCTCATAGTTCCAATTTCTCTATACGCCCTGGGAGCAACAAAATTGATAGATATTTGAAGGAACATTTTTGGTGGGACAACATGAAGAGGGAGATTTCCGATTCTGTGTCAAGATGTATGGTTTGTCAACAAGTGAAATCCGGAAGGCAACATCCTGGTGGAGTATTGCAACCTCTTCCCATACCTGAGTGGAAATGGGATAATATCACGATGGAATTTATCATGGGACTACCAAAGAATCCTAGAAGGAATGATCCAATATGGGTTATTGTTGATCATCTTACCAAGTCAGCACATTTTCTTGCTATAAGGGAAGATTTAACACTTGAAAGACTAGAAAGACTATATATTAATGAAGTTGTGAGACTTCATGGAGTACCCCTATCGATTGTTTCTTATCGTGATCCCTATTTTACTTAATGATTCTGGAAAAGTCTTCAGAAAGCCTTGGATACTGAACATCATTTGAGCACTGCCTACCACCCTCAAACAGATTGACAATCAGAACGAACTATTCAAACCTTTGAAGACATGTTGAGATCCTGCTCACATGACTTTCAGGGTGTGTGGGAAAAATATTTACTTATGGTAGAATTTTTCTATAACAATACCTTCCATTCGAGTATTCATATGGCACCATATGAAGCGTTATACGGAAACAAATGTCGCCCTCCAACCTGTTGGGATGACGTTGGTGAAAGAATACTTTTTGGCCAAGAACTGGTGGAGGAAATGATGGAAAAGGTGAAGGTAATCAAAAACCATATCAAAGTAGCTCAAAGTAGGCAGGAGAGCTATGCTGATAATCGTAGAAAGGATTTGGAATTTCGAGTTGGTGAACATGTTTTCGTGAAGGTATCTCCATGGAAGGGAGTCATACGTGTTGGTAAGAATGGTAATTTTAGTCCAAGGTACATCAGACCTTTCGAAATTATAGAACGAATTGGGGTCGTAGCTTACTGTTTGGAAATGCCGACAAATCTCTGTAAAGTTCACGATGTGTTCCAAGTATCACTATTGAAGAAATACATGCCTGTCCCAATGCATGTACTCGCCTATGAGTAATTAGAACTGGAACCCGATCTGTCTTATTGCGAAGTGCCCATGAAGATTCTTGATATGAGAGATCAAGTACTAAGAAACCCGATGACTTGTATGGTAAAAGTGTTGTGGAGAAACCATAAGATGGAAGAGGTAACGTGGGAACCCAAGGAACATATGATGGAAACCCACCCGAGTCTTTTCATGCAGTAGTAATCTTGAAATTTCGAGAATGAAATTATTTGAAAGAGGGGAGAATGTAACACCCCAAGCTTCTACGGTACACTTCTCTTTGAATAATGCAATAGCGTGTGTTGTACGCAACATCAAGTTCGAACACACCACAACCAATCAAACTAGACGTTATGAATAGTAATACCCACTTTTTGAAATTTATAAATTTTATTTTCCAAAATGGTCTTCATTTTTGGATTCAGAATATCAAAATTAGCCTAGGGTGAATTTTTTGTATTTTTATGAAAAACATCATTTTCTGATTAATAGTGAAACCACTAAGTGGAAGTTAAAAAACTGAATTTTTCATAAAACATAATTTTACTGATTTTGTAGGTGGAACTTCAAAAATCTGAGAGACACGGGTAATATCATGGAGTAAAATTTGGTTTAATGAGATTAAAATAATTTTTGGTGAATAGTAACTTTTGACATTTATTTACCACGGTTAACAGTAAATAGGGTAATTAAGGGTAAAAATGATATTAATATTACCCTAACACATGTCCTAATTCTATTGTACAAGTGTATCTCGACCAAAAACAGCCTTATTAATAAAAAATTATCATTTAGGTTCACTTGGATTAGATTAGGACATTTATTATTATTTAATTCAAAGAAGAGTTAAAAGAGTTAAAATCAATGTTTATTTACAAAGAAAAATTTAATATAGGGTTATACATAAGGTAAATTTGATTGTAAATATTTATTACAAAGATAAAACGATTTCCTACGTAATGATTTTTTATTTATAAATTTTAGACAAAAAATTATTTAATTTATTTATGAAATAATGATGATGCATTAATTACCATAATAGTGAAAAATTAAAATAATTGATATTATAAATACCTAAATAAATATAATTTGAGACTTTTTATGAATTACACTAATTTTATAGGTTAATATGACATGTTAGTAATGCTTTAATTAACTTTTTTGAAGTAATCATTCTGTTATGATTTTAAAAAAAATCAAT
This sequence comes from Viscum album, assembly GCA_963277665.1. Classification (NCBI taxonomy): domain Eukaryota; kingdom Viridiplantae; phylum Streptophyta; class Magnoliopsida; order Santalales; family Viscaceae; genus Viscum; species Viscum album. Next base: position 550,633,756 of record OY728140.1, read on the forward strand.
TTTCTAAATAGTGTCAAAATTGAAATAAAAGAGTTTTTAAAACAACTATTATATTATTAATTGATATTCCATTCTTAAAAATCAATGGATCGGTAACAATACTTATATCATGATAGGTGTATCATTAATGGACCACTTGGGGGTTTCTTGGAGATATATTGTATGTTTATTAACTATATAATATAAAAATACAATGTGACATGATAAGTGTCAAACTAATTAACTAAGAGTTAAAACTAAAAGATAAGGTTAATATAATGACTCAAACCAATCTAAATTCTATTGGTTGAGTGTTTTTCGACCCATACCCACCTTAACTTTTAAATAATCCACTTTGGAGACATTATAAACCAAATATGAATTTATTATAAAATAATATTTCTAGATTTTCCAAAGGTGCCCCTCACCCCTCTTATAAAAGGGCACTCCCCCTTCTCATTAATTCACACCTTCAAATCCTTTTTGTTCGGCCAACCCCTGACCATATACTCTCTCAACAACCCTCAATACAACTTAGAGGCCTTAGTTTGATCAGAAATCCAACCTAATGATCCCTTTTGATCAAATCAAAAGGAAGAACCCGAAGAAGAGTTAATGTTTTCGCCACCCTTTTTCAAATTCATTTCTTCTTGAACTTCTTCTTTATTTGTTATTACCAATATAAAATAATTAATAAATTATCTCTTATATACTGTAATATTATTATAAATATGGTACAACTATATTCATAATTCTATCAATCCTTTGAATGACATGTCACCATATGTATGTACGTACGACTTACCGTCTCCACGTCGTGGTGTAATTGTTATTCAATATATAATTATTTGGATGGGTATAATATTGATTTTTAATTCATGTAAATAATATATATAACAAGATAATTATTCTGTATGTATGATATACCATCCAATTATATATTATTTTAATATCAAAAGAATGATATTGTCGCTCGTGCGTACGTACGGACTACCGTCTCCACGAACGCGATGAGATTCACTCTCCATCGTATCGATTCAAGTATAATTATCATTTGATGATTTAAAAATAATATTTAAGGACTTTATATCATTCTGGATATGAATAATATACAACCTATCCATGAAAAACATGGCTTACTTAACAAAACATATAAAAGAAAACGAGTAAGTTAACACCCGAAACGACGATAATACACAGATAGTATTAACAAAACAATATTAAAAGATCATATATGATAACATAATAATGTATATGATTCTGGTATAATTTAATAACAATTATCTCACCATTATACATGAGTTTAACCTACCCCCAACTAAGGAAAATTACAAGGTATTGATTTATTTCACAATCTCTTCATTATCTGAGGTTGTTTATACGTGATTATCTACTAGGACCTCTTTATCATCCACATCCATGTTTCTTAAAAATGTATTTCAAATCATTATAACTATTTTAATGACTATGGGATAAAGTCATTTATACCCTTGTTGACTTTTTATAATAATTTTATAAAGGAATATTTCTGTCGTTTTCCAAACAATGTCCTTTTTACCCTTTTCGACAGAATTAAGGTAAGAATGTTTTTTATAACTTATATTGTGGGTGTGGCTATTTTCCGCCATTATAAAATCGTCAAACCTTCCATTACAAGCTTATAAGAAAATTTTCTAAGTAACTGTTTTATTTTATAATTATGTGACTTTTAAATGATTTCAAAAAAGGGATATTTCTCTCAAATAGTTTTGATTTCATCTATGTCAACATCCTTTGATAGATTTTAAGCTTATTTGAAGTTTCTTTATTATGACACAAACCTCCATATTGTATTAAAGATTTTGTGATTTGTTTGACTTTGGATGTGTTATTTTTATACCATTCATGGTTTATGGAGAAAGTATTGACATTTCGTATGCTAGTTTTAATATGAATGTTTATGTTATGTTTAAACCTGTTCATATAAGGAATGCATTGGACATAATATGTGATGGGTGGAGCCCGCTATAGCTCCTCGATGCATCTGTAGGTATCATGAGACAAACTAGTGTCTTGGCACAAGGCCTTGACAAAATATTATTTGTAGTATTGGCACAGGGCCTTGGCTTTGTGGTTATGATAGTCTGGCATTATGCACTCCATCATTATGAAAGTGGTTATTGATATTTCATGTGATTATTCGATTATTAGAATATCCATGTGAATAAGTAAATGGAATTATTTCATTTTATTTTTTCCATAATATGTTGAAGTTCAAGTTTAAAAGTCTTTTGTTTTAGTTATACATTACCTTAAATGTTTATTATTATTTATGAAAGTTTTCACTATATTGTTATCCTTAATGGGCATTTGAGCTCACCCCTTTTCTATGTTTTACTTTTCCCATGATGTGAAGAAGTAATTTATGAATGACCTGTCGGGATAGTACGAGGGGATTAGAGTGTGGACTATGGAGACTATATTGTTGTAGTTTTCATTTTATGATGTAATGTAATCTTTATTAATGTATCTAATTATTCCAAGGCTACTAAACTAATCGGTCTTTCGAGACTTCATCATTCTTGTGATCATGACATTGTTATGTAATAATGCACTGACTCTAGGTAACTGGGGTCAGGGTGTTACAGTTGGTATCAGAGGAAGTTTAGTACAGACATTGGAAGATAGATTTAGATAAACCTTGATTAGAGAACATAGATTTAAGATGGACTTTGAGGATTAGTATAGAAGAACTTCCTAGAATTTTGGTATAGTAGATATTTTGTGTGTTTTCTGAGAAATACATCCCTGTCTGGATATGTGTAGGTAGAGGCGGATCTGGAACATATGTACCTTGGGGTAAAACTCGAATACACCGCTTTGAGCTAGACTCAAACGGAAATTGGTGCACGACAATGGGCCTTGCTTTACTCTTGGTTACGACACTCCCGGGGGATATGCTTAGGATAACTCTCATTTTCAATACAAATAATTATGAAGGGTTTATGAGTATATACTTCCTCAAAGAAAACATTTTTATGATTATGGATTATATCCATAAATAGTTCAATTTATGTTAAGTGTTTTATAAGTATGGAATTATGTATTTTGATTCATAAACTGATCTAGTTTATTCCATTGTTTAGAAATGGTGCCTCGTGGAAGAAATGGAAACTGTATCAATGCACGTACCCCATGTAGGGATTACCCTCCTACTAAAGATAATTATATTGAATCTGGTGATGCAACTGGTGCTGATCAGCTAATCACCATACTGGGACAACTCACTCAGGTTATGAATAATAACCTTACCCGTATGGAGCACCCTGATCCACAGCGTGGAGGATCAATTTTAGATCGCTTCATGAGGCAACAACCACCAACGTTCAGTGGGAGTACAAATACCTTAGTCGCTGAGCAATGGATAAATTCCCTAGAGAAAATATTTCAGGCTTTCGGGAGTAGTGAAAAGGAAAAAGTTATCATTGCAGTTTACCACCTCACTGGAGATGCTGATCAATGGTGGTCATTGATTCAAAACACGATATAAGATGATGAAGTATCCAATATGGAATGGAGTGAGTTCATAGATCTGTTTTTAGAAAAATACATTCCTCATGACTATCGAGCAGATATGGAAAGGCAATTTTTGAATCTGAGACAAAAGGAGGATGAGAATGTCGCAAAGTATGAGGGTAATTTTTCAAGGTTATGAAGGTATGTTGGAGATTATATTCATAACCGAAGAATTAATATTGATCGTTTCTTTGATGGGTTAAAACCATTTCTCTGTCGAGCATTAGTCTCACAATCCTTCTCATCGTACGCAAACATTGTCTTATTTGCTATCAAAACAGAAAAAGAATTCTCTATGTCTTATGACTTTAAAGAAAAGAAAGAGAAGAACAGATCTGTTGATCATTTTGGGAATGGAAAGAATGGGAAGAAGGGAAAGGTTGAATATCTATCCTGTGGTAAATGTGGGATGAAACACCTCGGTACTAGCTTGAAGTGAATGGGTGTCTTTTACAAGTGTGGTGAAAAAGGCCACCAAGCTCGTGATTGCAAAGGTAAGAAGGAAGCTACCAATGTTCAATGCTACAATTGCAGGGAGATGGGACATTATGAAAATGAATTTCCTAAGAGTCAGGGGATCTTACCTCAGAAAAGGCCAAGGGATAAAGGCCAAGCTTATGCTATCACTACTGCTGAGGTAGAAGCTCCGAAAGATGTGGTTGAAGGTAATTTAATGGTTTCCTCAAGTTTATCAAATGAATTATTTGATTCTGGATCCTCGCATTGTTTTGTATCTTCCCAGTTTGCTAAGAAAATTAGATATTTCCAATTTGATTTAACAAGGGAGTTGTCAGTTAAAACTCTTAAGGAAAGTATCATTGCAACAAAGTTATGTGAATCAGTCCCCATTACAGAACATAAATGTTCTTTATCTTCTGATCTCATCGTCATACCTATGACTGAGTTTGATATAATCCTCCGTATGGACTGGATTTCAGACCATGATGTGAAGATTAATTGTAAAAAGAAGGAGGTTACGATTTTTGATGATGATGATAAGGAACACCTTATCTTTAGAGCAGAATCGTCACCACCTAATTCTTATCAAGATCCACCCCCAATAGCTCAACTAAATTAAATTATTGGGGAGGAAGAGAATGAAATGACTATGGGTAAGGAATGGAATGTTAAAATAGAGGATGTACCTGTTCTGAAAGAATATGTAGATGTGTTTGCAGAAGATTTACCTGGACATCCTCCAGAATGAGAAGTTGAGTTTTCCATTGATTTAATTTCTGGATCAAGGCCTATATCGAAGACCCCTTATAGAATGGACAATATATAATTAGTTGAACTAATGAAAAAACTAGAGTAATTTAGTAAAAATGGATTTATTCTCCCTGGTGTTTCTCCATGGGGAGCCCCTGTTCTTTTTGTTAAAAAGAAAGATGGATCTATGAGGTTATGTATCGACTACTGGGAGATCAATGCTATAACAATAAAGAACAAGTACCCCCTACCTCGCATTGATGATTTATTTGACCAACTGCATGGAGGTAAATACTTTTAAAATATTTACCTTCGATCTGGGAACCATAAGTTGTGTGTGAATAAGGAAGACATTTCGAAGATAGCTTTTCGAACCAGGTACGGGCATTACCAGTTTACAGTAATGCCTTTTGGATTGACTAATGCACCCTATGTATTCATGGATATGGTGAATAGAGTTATCAAGGAAATATCTCTATGAATTTGTGGTGGTATTTATTGATGATATCTTGTTATACTCAAAAGCTACGAAGATTATGAAAATCACTTGCGCATTATCCTGAAAACTCTGAGAAGACATGAATTATGTGGGAATTTTAGCAAGTGTGAATTCTGGCTTCAGAAGATTTCTTTTCTTGGCCATATTGTCTCTAAATATGGATTCATTTTTGATCCTTCTAATACCAAGGCAATCCAAGAATGGCCAGCACGTATGACTATAACTGAGGTACGCAGTTTTATAGGTTTGGCAGGTTATTATCAACGTTTTGTCGATAATTTTTCCCGATTGGCTAACCCATTAACGAAGCTCACACGTAAAGGGTTAAATTTGTTTGGACAAAAGAGTGTGAAAAATGTTTCGAAGAACTGAAAGTAAGATTAGTAAATGCTCCTATATTGACTCTGACATTGGGGAATGATGGGTTCGTTATTTATAGAGGTGCATCCAAGAAAGGAATTGGTTGTGTCCTTATGAAAAATGATAGGGTTATTGCCTATGCATCATGATAGTTGAAAATTCATGAACAAAACTATCCTACTCATGATCTCGAGTTCGAATCTATGATCTTTTCTTTGAAGATATGGAGGAACTACCTCTATGATGGAAAATGTGAGATTTATACTGATCACAAGAGTTTGAAGTATATTTTCTCACAAAAAGAACACAACACGAGGAAAATGAGATGTCTTTAATTATTCAAGGATTATTATAGTACGATACACAACCACTTGGGGAAAGCAAACAAGGTGGAAGATGCTTTGAGCAGAAAAGGCCATGGAGTTTTGAACAATATGAGAATTGAAAGGGATCCAATTTTCATGGATCTAGAGAAGATGGACATGGGAATAACCAGGGAAGGTGAAACATAAATGCTTTTTCAAATGGTTCCCAAACTATCATTACTAGAAAGGATTAAGAGTTCTCAGACCGATGATGAATAATTTCGAAAGAAGATTAAAGCTATGAATGATAGGAGATTTAGAGACTTTGGGTATGAAGAAGGAATTTTGAAATTCGGGAAGAGGATGTGTGTTCCCGATACACCTGATCTAAAAAGGGAATTACTGGAAGATGTACATAGTTCCAATTTATCTATACACCTTGAGAGCACCAAAATGTATAGAGATTTGAAGGAACTTTTTTGGTGGGACAACATGAAGAGGGAGATTGCCAATTTTGTGTCAAGATGTATGGTTTTTCAACAAGTGAAAGCTGGAAGGCAACATCCTGGTGAAGTATTGCAACCTCTTCCCATACCAGAGTGGAAATGGGATAATATCATGATGGACTTTGTCATGGGACTACCAAAGACACCTCTAGAAGGAATGATGCAATATGAGTTATTGTTGATCGTCTTACCAAGTCAGCACATTTTCATGCTATAAGGGATGATTTACCACTTGAACGACTAGCAAGACTATATATTAATGAACTTGTGAGACTTCATGGAGTACCCATATTGATTGTTTCTGATCGTGATCCCCATTTTACTTCAAGATTCTGGAAAAGTCTTCAGAAAGCCTTGGATATTGAAATTCATTTGATCACTTCCTACCACCCTCAAATAGATGGACAATTAGAACAGACTATTCAAACCATAGAAGACATGTTCAGATCCTACTCACATGACTTTCAGGGTGTGTGGGATAAATATTTACCAATGGTAGAATTTTCCTATAATAATAGCTTCCATTCGAGTATTCATATGGCAACATATGAAGCGTTATATGGAAAGAGATGTGGCACACCAACCTGTTGGGATGACATTGGTGAAAGAAAACTTGTAGGCCTAGAACTAGTAGAGGAAACGATGGAAAAGGTGAAGGTATTCCAAAACCATATCAAAACATCTCAACATAGGCAGAAGAGCTACGCCGATAATCGAAGGAAGGATTTGTAATTTCATGTTGGTGATCATGTTCACCTGAAGGTATCTCCATGGAAGGGAGTCATACGTTTTGATAAGAACGGTAAATTGAGTCTCAAGTACATTGGACCTTTCAAAATTCTAGAACGAATTGAGGTTGTAGCTTACCGTTTGCAATGCCGCCAAATCTCTCCAAAGCTCATGATGTCTTCCACGTATCACTATTGAGGAAATGCATGCCTGACCTAACACATGTACTCACCTATGAGGATTTTAGAACAAGAACCTGATCTTTCTTATTGTGAAGAGCCCATCAAGATTCTTCATACGAGAGAACAAGTACTGAGAAACCGGACGACTCGTCTGGTAAAAGTCTTGTGGAGAAACCATAAGATGGTAGAGGCAACGTGGGAACCTGAGGAACTTATCATGAAGAACCACCCGAGTCTTTTCATGAGGTAGTATTCTAGAAATTTCAAGGACAAAATTATTTGAAGGAGGGGAGAATATAACACCCCAAGCTTCTACGGTACACTTCTCTTTGAATAATGAAATAGCTTGTGTTGTACGCAACATCGAGTTCTAACACACCACAGCCAATCGAACTAGCAGTTATGAATAGTAATACCCACTTTTGGAAATTTATAAATTTTATTTTTTAAAATGGAATTCATTTTTGGATTCGTAATATCGAAATTATCCTAGGGTGAATTTTTGGTATTTTTCTGAAAAACATCATTTTTTGATGAATAGTGAATCCACTAAGTGATAGTTAAAAAACTGAATTTTTCATAAAACATAATTTTACCGCTTCTGTGAGTGGAATTTTAAAAATTCGAGACACACGGTTAATATCAAGGAGTAAAATGTGGTTCAATGAGATGAAAATAATTTTTGGTGAATAGTAACTTTTTACTTTTATTTGCCACGGTTAAGAGTAATTAGGGTAATTATGGGTAAAAATGATATTAATATTACCCTAACACATGTCCTAATTCTACTGGAAAAGTGTATCTCGACCAAAAACAACCTTAGGAATAAAATATTATCATTTAGGTCCACTTGGATTAGATTAGGACATTTATTATTATTTAATTCAAAGAAGAGTTAAAAGAGTTAAAATCAATGTTTATTTACTAAAACATTTTTTATATAGGGTTATACGTAAGGTAAATTATATTTTAAATATTCATTATATATATAAAGAGATTTTCTACATAAGGATATTTTATTTATCATTTTTAGACAATAAATAATGTAATTTATTTATGACACAATGATGATGTAGTAATTACCATAATAGTGAAAAATTAAAATAATTGATATTATAAATACAGAAATAAATATAATTTGAGACTTTATATGAATTACACTAATTTTATAGGTTAATATGACATGTTAGGAATGATTTAATTAACTTTCTTCGAAGTTATCATTTTGTTATGATTTTCACAAAAATCAATTTTCTAAATAGTATGAAAATTGACATAAAAGAGTTTTTAACACAAATATTATATTATTAATTGATATTCAATTCCTAAAAATCTAATGTTTGTCAAAGAGACTTATATAATTATATATGTATCATTAATGGACCACTTGGGGTAGCTTGGAAGTATATTTTATGTTTATTAACTATATAGTATAAAAATACAAAGTGACATGGTAAGTGTCAAATTAATTAACTAAGAGTTAAAACTAAAAGATAAGGTAAATATAATGACCCAAACCTGTATAAATTATATTGGTTGAGTGTTTTTCGACCCATCTCCACCTTAACCTTTAAATAATCCACTTTTGAGCGATTATAAACTGAATATGGATTTATTATAAAATAATATTTCTAGATTTTCCAAAGGTGCCCCTCACCCCTCTTATAAAAGGGCCCTCCCCCTTCTCATTAATTCACACCTTCAAAGCCATTTGGTTCGGCCAACCCCTTCCCATATACTATGCCAACTTTTTTCACTACAACCTAGAGGCCTTATTTTGATCATAAAGCCAATATAAAGAGCCCTTTTGATAAAATCAAAAGGAAGAACACAAAGAAGAGGTAATGTTTTCACCACCCTTTTTCAAATTCATTTCTTCTTCAACTTCTTCTTTCTTTGTTATTCCCATTATAAAATAATGAATCCATTATCTCCTATATAGTGTATTATTATTATAAATATGGTACAACCATATTCAGTATTCTATCCATCCTTTGAATGACATGTCACCATACGTGCATACGTACGGCTTACCGTCTCCACGTCGTGGTGTAATTGTTATTCAATAAATTATTATTTGGATGGGTATAATAATGATTTTTAATTCATGTAAATAATAAATATAACAAGAAAATGATTCTATATATATGATATACCATCAAATTATATATTATTTTAATATCAAAAGAATGATATTGTCGCTTGTGCGTACGTACGGACTACCGTCTCCACGAACGTGATGAGATTCACTCTCCATCGTATCCATTCATGTATAATTATCATTTGATGATTTAAAAATAATTTTTAAGGACTTGATATCATTCTGGATATGAATAAGATAAAACCTATCCATGATGAACATGTCTTATGTAACAAAACATATAAAAGAAAATGAGTAAGTTAACACCCGAAATGACGATAATACTAAGATATTATTAACAAAGCAATGTTAAAAGATCATATATGATAACATAATAATTTATATGATTCTTGTATAATTTTATAACAATTATTTCACCATTATATAGGAGGTTAACCTACCCCCATCCAAGTAAAAGTAAAAGGTAAGCAATTATTTCACAATCTCTTCATTATCCGAGGTTGTTTATATGTGATTATCTTCCGGGACCTCTTTATCATCCACATCCATGTTTCATAAAAATGTATTTCAAATAATTATTACTATTTTAAAGACTATGGGATAAAATAATTTATACCCTTTTGAATTTTTATATTATGTTTATAAAGGAATATTTCAGTCGTTTTCCAGACAAGGTCCTTTTTAACCTTTTCGACAGAATTAAGGTAAGAATGTTTTTTTAACTTATACGGCGGGTGCAGCTATTTTCCACCGTTATAAAATCGTAGAAGCTTCCATTAGAAGCTTATAAGACAATTTCCAAATTAAATTTTTTATTTTATAATTATGTGACTTTTAAATGATTTCAAAAAAGGTATATTTATGTCAAATAGTTTTGATTTCATCTATGTCAACATCCTTTGATGGATTTTAAGCTTATTTGAAGTTGATTTATTATTATACAAACTTCCATATTGTATTGAAGATTTTTTGATTTGTTTGATTGTGGATGTTTCATTTTTATACCATTCATGGTTTATGGAGAAAGTTTTGACATTTCGTATGCTAGTTTTACTACGAATGTTTATGTTATGTTTAAACCTGTTCATATGAGGAATGCATTAGACTTAATATGTGATGGGTGGATCCCGCTATAGCTCATCGATGCATCGGTAGGTCTCATGAGACCAACTAGTGTCTTGGCACAAGGCCTTGACAAAATCTGATTTTTAGTCTTGGTATGAGGCCTTGGCTATGTGGTTATGATAGTTTGGCATTATGCATTCCATCATTATGAAAGTGGTTATTGATATTACATGTGATTATCATATTAGTACAATATCCATGTTAATAAGTAAATGGTATTATTTCATTTTATTTTTTCCATACTATATTGAAGTTCAAGTTTAAAAGGCTTCTGTTTTAGTTATACATTTCCTTAAATGTTTATTATTATTTATGGAAGTTTCCGCTATATTGTTATCCTTACTGGGAATTTGAGCTCACCCATTTTCTATGTTTTATTTTTCCCAGGATGTGAATAAGTAATTTATAAATGACCTGTAGGGATAGTATGAGGGCATAAGAGTGTGGACAATGGAGACTATTTTGTTGTAGTTTTCATTTAATGATGTAATATAATCTTTATTAATGTATCTAGTTATTTCAAGGCTACTAAACTAATCAGTCTTTCAAGACTTGATCTTTCTTATGATCGTTCCAATGTTATGTAATAATGCACCGACTCTGGGTAACTGGGGTCGGGGCGTTACATATCTTCTCTGTTTAACCACAGGTAAACCAATTTTTACCTTGTCCACATTAATTAATTTTTACTTTTTTCACTATTCATTATGGTCAAAAATTAAGTTGACCTTATTATATTATATAAATGTTTTTTGTAAAAAATATGTAATACATTTTTTTAACATTAACTAAAAGAATTGGTAAAATTCAATTTACAATTTAACTAGCAGAGTGATCAAAAAACGGTTTTTCTAAAGAAAAAATTACAAATGTTTAAAAGAAATTATATTAGAAATCATTATGAAATTTTTGATAATGACCTAAATTAGAAAAATTTTAATATAATTTCAATAATATTATAAAAAAATTTAAATATATTTTAGCTTTTTAAATGATTTATGGCAAAAAGTATTTTTCATTAAAAATCAGCATTTTTCAGTATTTATTAAAAAATAACATTTCAATAAAATTAACCAAAATTAAAACAAATATATTTTTGACATAAATATTTAAAAAAGTAGTTATATTTTTTAATACATATATATATATGTGTGTGTGTGTGGTAAAAATTAGTTTTATTTTATGTGCTCAAATCCAGACTAAACAACCTTTAAAAAATTAGAGTCATTCAGAATTATTTTTTTCTTTCAAATGATTATTATTTTAGTTATAATCAATACGTGACCACTTAATTTATTTTTGATATGTAAAAATAATATAATTTTAAAAATTTAGTTAGTCCTATACATATTCACTGACATAATGGCTAGAATATAATAGTCACATTTAAATAATAATATTTAAATATAGTATCATTTTATTACCCTATTGTTCATTGAATCATAAGATATCAATGAGATTGAATTAATTTAAAAATAAATATATCATAATTTATAAGGATATTATATTCCATTCTAATATTCGTGTAGTGGGTTATAAAAATTATAAAAAATGATTTTCCACTTTTAAAATGTCAGGTTTTTACAATTATATATCCTAAAAAAGAATGATAAGTTCATTTTTAATACTAATACATTCATATAATTCCATCATTGTAGAAAAATAACTAAATGAATAATTTTGGACAAAAAAATTATTTTTTTAAAAATTTTCTTTCTATGTGCTATGAATTTTATTATATAATGGATAAATAATGATTTCAAGGAAATGTATTGATAATATATATTATAATATAATATAACGTACATCTAATTGTTATTAATAGGAATGTAATAAATTCATTTTATGTTTAGAAGATAAATTTTTCCTCAAATCGTTTTTCTGGGTTATGTTTTAATAAATTAAAATTACAATTTATCACTTTTATAAATTTAATTAAATTAAATTATTTTTATATCTCTAATCAAAATTTCAAAATTATTGTAACGACCCAATATTTTTTTTTAAAAGAAATTTCTTTATTATAAATATGTCATAATCACAGTAACTATTAAGTGCTATGGGACCCTTAAAACATAAGTTTGTCACTTATGTTAAGTGAATTTCAAAAATCTGACATCCATAATCGCGATCAGTAAGTTATTTAGAGTCCAATAAGAAAAACATAATTTTTATTGAATAGTAATCTACCCTTATGAATAGTAACATAACATTATGAATAGTGATATACCCTAATGAATAGTAAACATACCTATGATAATATATAAATAATATTCAAGTTGAAAGTACGATATACCAATATTTTTGAATAAGTTAATGAATGTTTTAAAACTGGTTTTTGATAATAAAATATGATTTTAACTAAATATTAAATTAATAAAATATAGAAAATTATTTTTGAAAAATGGACTTCATTTTTCTATTCTACATGTCAAAAAATGGTTATGGTGAATTTTTGGGATTTTTTTTGAAATACTTGATTTTTTGATTAGTAGTAAAATACTGTAATTTACCGTATATATACATTATAAACTAAATAGAATATTCCTAGCATCATGGCTTATGTCACCACCCTTAATCTAAATTCACATGATAAAATTACTATTATTTTTCATGGAATAATTACTATTACTTGTCTTGTGAAGAAATAATAAATTAACGAGTTTTATATTAAGAAATCTCCTCTATCCACCCCTATAACCCCCACCCCCTCACCCCTTCTTCTAATCACTCCTCTTAATCCTTGTGCCTTCTCCAAATTCTAGACAAATACCCTCCCAACCCCCTCTCCCCCTTCCAGTAAGTGTTGGTCTCATTAATGGACAAAAACCCCTCCCTTAAGGAGGTCCTCAAGGAAGTTTGGTTCAAGAGGTAAATTGCACTTTTCAATTCTTTGTCTTTCCTTTCATGTTAATTTGTTTTATTTTTCTATTACATCTCTTTATCCAAATTTTGTGATGACTACAGTACATTATATATACTGGATTTTGTCATGATAGTGGAATAAGTTATCATCATCTCCCCCCTTTTTACATTCTTTTATACTAGTAGCAAGAACACCATTCGAGATGTGTTAATTTTACACATTCAAATATGATGGACTTTCAATTTCTTTTATCAATCTAAATTATTGTCATGAAACCATTATTGTTATGGTTGAACTAGATTATTATATATAGTATAACCTATTTAAGATTCTTTAATCCCTTTTTTCATATGGTTTTAGGTTATATAGAAAAATGAGTTCGTTGTAATCAAAACCAACAAATTAACCGAAATAGTTATCATTAATGTTCTATATGATAATCCATCCTCGTTCCATGTAAAAAGTTATATAAATGAAAAATAACACCTATTTATGTCATAATTAATATATAATTTCAATTCTGGAGATTTACACCCATTCCACTTCATTACTTTAAAACAAGTGAACCGAATATGAAAATAAGAGAAACGAACACTCCAAAACGATGAAATGAAATACAATAACTTGTCAATAAAGACATAAATGAAATAACCTGATTTGTGGTAAACTAAATACATGTCTAATAGGTTCTGAAATAAGTTATTGACAAGTTTAATTTCATACTCCAGGATCTTAAGTACAAGAGCGGAACACGTTTGGAGTTAAGGTAAGGGTTTTTCCACACGAACTTCCATTTTCATTCGGGATACTTTCATTGTATAATTACCTCAACGAAATTATTATGTATTGTTATGTACTCATAATATATTCTGTTTGAGTATCATCTATATGTGTAAAAACAATAACCCTTCCTTATTTTATGGATAGTTATACATTTTTAAAGGAACGTCCAAAGTTGTTTCCAAAATACAAGCCTGATCTAAGGGAATTTCTCAAATTCATTCCTATTTTGAAGGTCACTCTACGATCTGTTTTGGAAACCATTATTGTTATAAAATCAATCATTTTATTATGAAAATACTATCTTAACTCACTTCTGGTTTTATAAAAAATATTTTTCCAAAACAACTCTTATTTTCAAAATAAAAGAGTATTTATCTCAAGAATTGCTTAATGATTTTATAAGAGTGTTTTCATCTAATTCAACACTCTTGTTGATTCCATGGTATTATTGGGTTTAATAATTTATGAAGTCATCTACCATATTTTATTTAATGGTTTATGACTAACTCTATTGTGGATGATCTGTCCTAAAACCAGTCACCATATTATTATGAATGGTTAGTGTTTATGTTCAATAATTGGGGAAAGTTTGTTACATTTCATATGATAGTTTCAATATGAATGTATATGTTGTTTATGTTTATCCCCACTCATATAAGTAATGCATTGGAAATATTATGTGACAGGTGGGGCCCACTATATCCCCTTGATGCATCGGTAGTCTCATGAGACAAATAAACATGGAATTGGCTGAGGCCTTTCCAAATGTGATATAGATTTTGGCCGAGGCCTTAATCATTAGAAATCTTGTCTGAGGTGTTGAAAAAATGTTTCAGAATGTCCGACATTATGAATTCCATCATTATGAGTTCAGATATTGATATTTCATGTGGTTGTTCGACTAGTAGAATACCCATGATTATGTTTTATTGTGGCATTATTTACCCAACTCATATTCCTTCCATAATGTGTTCATGTTTATTATTAAAGGAATGTGTTTTCAATTATTCAACATGTCTAATGTTTGTATTATCTTCCACTATATTTCTTACTCTTACTGAGCGTTTTAGCTCACCCCTTTCTTATGTTTCATTTTCTCAGGACATGAAGAAGTATTTTATGAATGAATTTCAAGCATAATCTAGGAGATATGATGACTCTAGTGGAATAAATTAGTTTTGTTTTTTCCTTTCCTTATGTAATGTTGATCTTATGTATGTATCTTGTTTCCAATAATACTAAACTAATTGGTCCTTCAGGATTCGTATTCCTTGTATGTATGCCAATGTAATCAAACAAACCACCAGCTCCGGGCAACTGGGGTCGGGTCCTTACAGTTGGTATCAGAGGAAGTTTAGTAGAATACATGGAAACTAGATTTAGAAAACGTAGAATTAGGGAAGAGTCCCTAAGTTAGCCTATGAGAATATACATACAATAACATCAGTTTATTTTGGTAAGGAATAGATTATGTGAATCATTCAAGCAATACATCCCTATCTGGATACGAGAAGGTGGAGGCGGCTCGGTCACAGATGTATCTAGGGGTAAAACCCAAAAACACCGCTTTGAGCTAGACTTGAATGGGAACTGGTTCATGACAATGGGCCTTGTTGCACTCATGGTTACGAAACTCCCAGGGGATATTCTTAGGATAATTAACATTTTCTTTAAAATCCATTATGAAGGAGTTTAATGTAAAAATTCCTCAAGGAATCCATTTTTGTGAATATGGGATTAGCCATGCATAGGATCACAATTTTTCAGAGTATTTTTAAGTTAAGATTATATATTGTGATTCATAACCTAATATAGTGTATGTCGTTATCTAGATATGGCACCTAGTGGACGGAATGGAAATCGCATGAATGCACGTGTCCCCTGTAGGGATTTTACTCCTTTGCAAGACAATGATGTTGGCTCTGGTGTTGTGACTAGTGATGAGCAACTCATAACTATACTGGGACAACTTACTCAGGTTATGAATAATAACCTTACCCATATGGAGCATCTGAATCCACCATGTAGAGGAGCTATGCTGGATCGCTTTATGCAATAACAACCTCCATCATTGAATGGGACTACAAACCCGTTTGTAGTAGAGTAGTGGATATGTTCCCATGAGAATGTATTTCTTGCTTTGGAATGTAATGAAAGAGAGAAGGTTGTCATGACAGTATATCTTCTATCAGGAGATGCAGATCAGTGGTGGTCATTAATCCAAAACACAAAGGAGGAGGAAGAGATAGAATATATGTAATGGAGGGATTTTAAGGAAATCATCTTAGAATAATATTTCCCTTGAGAACAAAGAGCAGATATGGAGAGGAAATTATTGAATCTGAGGAAAAAGGAGGATAAAAATGTTGCCAAGTATGAAGCCAACTTTACAAGGTATGAAAGACAAGATATGGACTACAAACGAAATCCAAGGAGAAAAATCGATTGATTCTTTGATGGCCTAAAGCCATTCCCCCAGTGGGCACTGGTGTCCCAAAATTTTTCATCACATGAGGACATAGGTTCATATACTATCAAGACCAAAAAAGAATTCTCTACGTCTTATGACATTAAGGGAAATTAAGAAAATAAGAGGGCTGCTGAAAACCATGGGAAAGGAAATAAGGAAACATGGAAGAAGGGAAGAGTTGAATTTCCACCATTTTACAATTGTGGAAGAAAACACCCTGGTGCGTGTTTAAAAGGAAAAGGAGTATGCTAAAAATGTGGTCAGAAATGCCATATTTCTGGTGATTGCAAAGTAAAGAAGGAAGCCAGTGATGTTCGATGATATAATTGTTAGGAGATGGGGCAGTATGATGATAATTGTCCAATAAATCAAGGAAATATGCAACAGAATAGGCCAAGGGTGTAAGGATAAGCATATGCGATCACAACTGCGGAGGTTGGTGTTCTGCGTGATGTGGTGGCAGGTACTTTGATCACTTCATCAATCTTATCCCACACTTTATTTCATTCTAGATCATCGCATTGTTTCATATCATCCCAGTTTGCTAAGATAATTAGATATTTCCAATTTGATTTAACAAGGGAGTTGTCAGTCAAAACTTTTATGGGAAGTATCATTGCTACAAAATTCTGTCAATCTGTTCCCATTAGGGAATACAAATGTTCTTTATCTGCTGATCTCATCTTCCTACCCATGATTGAATTTGATATAATTCTTGGTATGTAATGGCTTTCCGATCATGATGCAAAAATTTATTTTAAGAAGAAGGAGGTTACGATTTTTGATGACGATGATAAAGAACACATTATCTTTAGAGCAGAATCATCACCACTTAATTATTATCTAGATCCACCCCTAGTAGCTCAACTAATGTCAATTATTGGGGAGGAAGCGAATGAAATAATTGTGGGTGAGGAAAGGAATATTCAAATAGAGGTTGTACCTATTGTGATATAGTATGTTGATGTGCTTCCAGAAGATTTACCTTGACATCCTCTAGAATGAGAAATTGAGTTTTCCATGGATTTAATTCCTGGTTCAAGGCCCATATCGAAGACCCCTTATAGAATTACCATTGTGGAATTAGTGGAACTAAAGAAACAAATAGAGGAATTGAGTAATTAGGGATTTATCAACCCGAGTGTTTCTCCATGGGGAGCCCCTATCCTTTTTGTTAAGAAGAAAGATAGATCAATGAGGTTTTGTATCAACTATAGGGAGATCAATGGTATAACAATAAAGAACAAGTATCGCCTAACTCACATTGATGATTCATTTGACCAACTGAATGGAGCTCAATACTTTTCAAATATTTACCTTAGATCTGGATATCATCAATTGAGTATGAAGAAGGAAAACATTCTAAAAACTGTGTTTTGAACTAGGTACGGGCATTATGAGTTTACAGTAATGCCTTTTGGATTGACTAATTCACCCTCTATCTTCATGGATCTAATGAACATATTTTTCAAGGAATATCTTGATGATTTTGTAGTGGTATTTATTGATGATATCTTGGTATACTCCAAAATCTATGAAGATCATGAAAATCAATTCTGAAATATCCTGAAGACTCTTAGAAGACATGAATTATATGGGATGTTTAGAAAGTGTGAATTCTAGTTTTAGGAGATTTTATTTTCTTGGCCATATTGTCTCTAAGGATGGAATCCTAGTTGATCATGGAAAGAAAAAGGCAATCCAAGATTGGCCCACATCAACAAACATAACTGAGGTACGCAGTTTTATTGTCTTAGCAGGTTATTATCGGCCTTTCGTATAGAATTTTTCCCGGCTAGCTAACCCTCTAACAAAGCTCACATGTAAAGGGGTTAAATTTGTTTGGAAAAAATATTGTGAAGAATGTTTTGAAGAACGGAATAGAAGATTAGTCAATTCTTATATATTGACTCTACCATTGGGGAATGACAAGTTTGTTATTTATAGTGTTGCTTCAAATGAAAGGCTTGGTTGTTTCATTATGAAAAATGATAGGGTTATTTCTTATACAGCACGACAGCTAAAAATTAATGAGAAAAACTATCCTACTCATGATATTGAGTTAGCTACTTTAATATTTGCTTTGAAGATATGGAGACATTATCTCTATGGTGAAAAATGTGAGATTTATACTGATCACAAGAGTTTGAAGTATATTTTCTATAGAGAGAACTCAACATGAGGCAAAAGAGATGGCTTGAACTACTCAAGGATTATGATTGCATGATACACTACCACTCGGGGAGGGAAAATAAGGTGGCAGATGCTTTGAGCAGAAAGGATCATGGAGTTTTGAACAAGATGAGAATTGAAAGAGATTCTATTTTCATGGATCTAGTAAATATGGATATGGGAATAACCATAGAAGGTGAAACATCAATAATTTTGAAAATGGTTTCCAAACCATCACCAATATAATGGATAAAAAGCTCTCAGACTAATGATGAGGGGTTTCAAAAGAAGATTAAATCTATGAAAGATGAAAGATTGAATGATTTCATATATAAAGATGTAATTTTTAAATTTGGGAAGATACTTTGTGTTCCTGATATAACTAATCTAACGAGGGAATTTTTGGATGATGCTCATAGTTCCAATTTATCTATACACCCTGTTAGAACGAAGATGTATAGAGATTTGAAGGAAACTTTTTGGTGGGACAACATGAAGAGGGAGATTTCTAATTTTGTGTCAAGATGTATGGTTTTTCAACAAGTGAAATTTGGAAGGAAACAACTTGGAGGAGTATTGCAACCGCTTCCCATACCTGAGTGGAAATGAGATAATATCACGATATACTTTTTCATGGGACTACCAATGACTCCCTGAAGGAATGATGTAATATGAGTCATTGTTGACCGTCTTACCAAGTCAGCGCATCTTCTTGCTATAAGAGAAGATCTACCACCTGAACATCTAGCAAGACTATATATTAATGAAGTTGTGAGACCTCATGGAGTACCCCTATGGATGGTTTCTAATCTTGATCCATGTTTTACATCAATATTAGATATTGATCATCATTTGTGCACTGCCTACCACCCACAAACTGATGGACAATCGGAACAGACAATTCAAACATTGGAAGACATGTTGAGGTCTTCTTCACTTAATTTTCAAGGCATGTTGGATCAGTATTTACCTCTCATAGAATTTTCCTACAATAATATCATCCATTCAAGTATACAGATGGAACCCTATGAAGCATTATATGGGAGACGATTTCGTACAACAACTTGCTGGGATGATGTTGGTGAAAGAAAGCTCTTGGGCCCAGAACATGATGAAGAATCAATGGAAAAGGTGAAGATTATCCAGAACCGTATCAAAATAGATCAAAGTAGCGAAAAGAGCTCTGTAGATAACCAAATGAAGGATTTGGAGTTTCAAGAAGGTGATCACATTTTCTTAAAGATATATCCATGGAAGGGTATTATACGATTCTGTAAGAAGGGATAGTTATGTCCCAGGTACATTGGACTTTTTGAAATTATGGACCGAATTGGAGCCGTAGCTTACTATTTGGCAATTCCACCAAATCTCTCCAAGGTTCACAATGTGTTCCACATGTCAATGTTAAGAAAGTACATGCCAGACCCAACACATGTACTCACTTATGAATAAGTAGAACTTGTGCCCGATCTATCTAACTGTGAAGAGCCTATCAGGATTCTTAATACTAGAGAACAAGTACTGAGAAATTCGATGACTCTTCTGGTAAAGGTTCTATGGGGGAACCATAATATAAAGGAAGCAACATGGGAGCCTGAGGAGCTTATGTTAAAGAAATATCCAAATCTGTTTAGGTAATATTTTGTGAATTTCAAGGAATAAATTTTTGTAAGGAGGGGAGAATTTGACGACCAAATATTTTTTGAATGAAATTAATTTCTTATAAATATGTCATAATCAAATTAACTACTAAGTGCAATGGGACCCTTAAAACATATGTTTGTCACTTCTGTTATGTGAATTTCAAAAATCTGACATACACAGTCTCAATCAGTATGTTATTTAGAGTCCAATAAGAAAAAATTAATTTTTGGTGAATAATAAACTACCCTTATGAATAGTAACATACCCTTGTGAATAGTGACATACCCTATTGAATAGTAACCTTACATTTGATAATATATAAATAATATTCAAGTTGAAAGTACGATATACAAATATTTTAGAATAAGTTAATGAATGTTTTAAAACTGGTTTTTGATAATAAATTATGATTTTAATTAAATATTAAATTAATAATATTTAGAAAATTGTTTTTGAAAAATGGACTTCATTTTTGGATTCTACACGTTGAAAAATCTATAGGGTGAATTTTTGGTATTTATCGGAAATACTTGATTTTTTATGAATAGTAAAATACGGTAATTTACCATATATATACATTATAAGCTAAATAGACTATTCATAGCATCATGGAAGATGTCACCACCCTTAATCCGAATTCACATGATAAAATTACTATTCTTGGTCATGGAATACTTACTATTACTTGTCTTGTGAAGAAATTAAAAATTAATGAGTTTTATATTAACAAATCCCCTCTCCCCTCCATTATAAAACCCCCCTCTCACCCCCTCTTCCAATCACTCCTCTCAAGACTTGTGCCTTCTACAAATTCTGTAAAAATACCCTCAAGACCTCCTCTCCCACGCCCAGCAAGCTTTGGTCTCATTAAAATACCAAAACCTCTCCCTTAAGGAGGTTCTCAAAGAAGATTGGTTCAAGAGTTAAATTCCTCTTTTCAATTCATTGTCTTTCCTTTCAAGTTCATTTGTTTTATTTTTCTATTACCTCTCTTTATCCAAATTTTGTGATGTCTCAAGTAACTTATATGTACTACAATGTTTTCAGGATAGTTTAATAATTTATCATCATCTCCCCCTTTTTAACCTTCTTTTATACTAGTATCAAAAACACCATCCGAGATGTGTCAATTTTACACATTCAAGAACGATGGACTTTCAATTTCATTTATCATTCAAAATTCGGGTCATGAAACCATTTTTGTTAGGGTTGAACCAGATTATTATATATAATATAACCTATTAATGATTATGTAATCCCTTTTTTCAAATGGTGTTAGGTTATAAAGAAAAATGAGTTCGTTGTAATCAGAACCCACAAATTAAACGAAATAATTATCATTAAAGTTCTATATGATAATTCATCCTTGTTCCATGTAACTAAGTTATATAAATGAAAAATAACACATATTTATGTTCATAAATAATATATAATTTCAATTCTAGATATTTACATCCATTCCACTTCATTACTTAAAAACAAGTGAACCGAATATGAAAATAAGAGAAACGAACACTCCAGAACGAAGGAATTCATTACAATAACTTATCAATAAAGACATAAATGAACTAACCAGGATTATGGTAAACTAAATAAATTTCTAAGAGGTTCTGATAAAAGTTATTATGAAGTATAATTTCATATTCCATGAGCTTATGTACAGGATCAGAACACATTTGGAGTTAAGGTAAGGGTTTTTCCACCCGAACATCCATTATCATTCGGGATACTTTCATTGTCTAATTACATCGATGAAATTGTTATGTATTGTTATGTACTCATCATATATTCTGTGTGAGTATCATATATATTTGTAAAAACTAGAACCCTTCCTTATTTTATGGATAGTTACACATTTTTAAAGGAACCTTCAAAGTTGTTTCCAAAATAAAAGCCCAATCCAAGGGAATTTCTCAAATTCTTTCCTATTTTCAAGGGCACTCTATTATATGTTTTGGAAAACTTTATCATTATAAAATCACTAATTTTATTATGAAAATACTACCTTACCTCACTTCTGGTTTTATACAAATATTTCTCCAAAAGAACTATTCTTTTCAAAATTATACATTATTTTTCTCAAGAATTGCTTAATGATTTTATAAGAGTGTTTTCGTCTAATTCAACAATCTTGTTGATTCCATGGTATTATTGGGTTTAATAATTAATGAATTCATATACCATATTTTATTTAATGTTTTATAAATAACTTTATTGTGGAAGATCTGTCCTAAAACCATTCACCATATTTTCTTGAATGGTTAGTGTTTATGTTCAATAATTGGAAAAAGATTGTTATATTTCACATGATAGTTTCAATATGAATGTATATGTTGTTTCTGTTTATCCCCTATCATATAAAGAATGAATTGGACTTATTATGTGATGGGTGGGGCCTGCTATAGCCCCTCGATGCATCGGTAGCTCTCATGAGACAAATAGACGTGGAATTGGCCGAGGCCTTTCCCAATGTGATATAGATTTTGGCCAAGGCCTTAATTATTAGACGTCTTAGCCGAGGCCTTGACAAAATGTTTCAAGATGTCTTAAATTATGCATTCCTTAATTATGAGTTCATCTATTGACATCTCATGTGGTTATTCGACTAGTAGAATACCCATTATTATGTTTTATTAAGGCTTTATTTACCCATCTCATATTACTTCCATAATGTGTTCATGTTTATTATTAAAGGCCTGTGTTTTCAATTATTCACCATGTATAATTTTTATATTATCTACCGCTATATTTCTTACTCTTGCTGAGCATTTGAGCTCACCCCTTTCTTATGTTTCATTTTCTCAGGACATGAAGAGGTATTTTATGAATGAATTTCAAGCATAATCTAGGAGATGTGATGATTCTAGTGGAATAAATTATTGTTTCTTTTCCTTTCCTTGTGTAAAGTTGAACTTATGTATGTATCTTCATTCCAATAATACTAAACTACTTAGTCTTTCAGGTTTTATATTCCCTGTATGTATGCCAATGTAATCAAACAAGGCACCGGCTCTGGGAAACTAGGGTTGGGTCCTTAAAATTATTTAATAAAGAAATAAAAATTTTTATTCAGAAAAGAATAATCTATCAAGATTAAAGTTAATTAAATCATTAATAGTAAAAAGTTTATTTTTGAAAGAATTATTTTTCATAAATATTGTTAAATTGTACCAATAGAAATTAAATTATTCCCCATTAAAAAATCAATCTAATGTGGGGTTTAAAAAAATAAAAAAACATATTAACTCAGATTTAATTAGAAATTGATAGGAAATAAGAACACAAAAAATTAAAATTTAAAATTTTCATTTTCTTATAAACAATTTTCACTATCTTTTTTGGTTAAATATAAAATTGAAAATTAAAAAATTTAAAATTTTACATTGAAAAATAAAATTATTGAATTTTGTATAAAAAATTATCTTAGGTTTATTTTTTGTTATTTTTCTAAAAGGATTTATTTTTAAGGGAATATAGAAAAATTCATTTTATACCAATACCTTGATTTTTATAACATAATATTGATATAAACCTAACATAAAATTCATGAAGAAACATTTTTCTATACTAATAATTTATTTTAAAGAAAACTTATACTTTTAAAAATATTAATATCTATTTTCAAACATATATTTGGCATCCTAGAACTTAAATTATATTTTTCTCTAAAACTATTTTAATGCATTGTAAATATATATATATATATATATACTTTTATCATTTATAGGAATTTTATCAAATAAAATTAATTTCTAATTTGGAATCAAAATGTACAAATAATATAATGTGTTTTATTTTTATTTTCTTTATAAAAAATAAATTACTTAGGTAAAAAATTAGTTACTAGATAAAAGTCAAAATTGAATGGATAAAATATAACAGGTAAATGAGTTAAATATTGTTGAAAAATGTATTTGAATGAGTTATTTAGAGGTTTTCAACCAATACTGATATCTTTTCCATTATTCTCTACTTCTAGATCCACTTGTGATGATTATCCCATCTCTTATTACAAAAAACCCACTCCTCTAACATATACAACGAGCCCTTCACCACCTCACATCTCCTTGAATGATAATTCCTCAATTTCAATAAATCTCAACCCATGTACATCCTTGGAACTCATATCTACATCCTATATGTATTTTTCCCTTCAAATTAAATTTCCTCACATTCTTATTCTTATTTGAAAAGGATTTATTCCATGGAGTGATGTAAAAATTATATAATCTCCCATTTTCATTTCAATTTATTTATGTATTCTTCTATGAAAAGATATATTATAAAATTCTAAAATAATAATATTTTATCATTATTACCCTGAAATGTTATTATATTGTAAGAAATATAATTATCTATGACCCCTAATAGAAAAAATGAGAACGTTGTTTGAGCATACCTGCAGACTAAAACCTCCATTAAGTGATAATTTTCATTCTTCACAAATTTTGTATATAAATTGATAAAAGCGTATATAATGAATAAATGTGATATTTATAAAAAAATTACAATTTTTAAATGATAAAAAATTTCCTAAATTTGTCCCATTCTTTTGGAAATGAAAATGGCATCTGTTTGTACTAGTAAACTACCACCACTATGAAAAATTTTATTTCATATTTTATCACTCTCCTAATTGGAATGTTATAATAATGTATTTAATGTCTTAAAATAATATTTATGAAATTATTATGGTCTTGGATATGTCATATTGATATTTTAATCTTTATCAATACACCATCGTTTGTTATCACAAATAATTGAAATAAGTTCATCACAAATTTTATTGGCATGCATTAAAACTAAAATTCTCATGGAATGGAATTTGAGAATTTTAAATCGCTACAAAAATATTTTTTTCAATTCCTTGAATAATCATGGAATAATTAACATGGAATCAAATAATGTAGATCCATATCAATATTTTTTTTCAATTTATTAAACAATCAAAATCAAAAACATATCATATAGAAAATAATCTATTACTAAGTGAATATATGTATACTAAATTATTATAATTAAAGAGTATATAAGGTAATATATATTAATATTGTTTTTTAATTGGTTAATATGATGAATGATTTTATTATACACGATGACAAATAGATTTTGTGTTTGTGTGGAGTAAAGGGGGATGGTGTTTAATAACTCAATATAAATTCATTTAGTAAAAAAATTTAATTGAAATTAATTAGTATATGTTGGGTAAATTCCACCATATTATTGTATTTTGATTTATTCCCTCTTTGTTTCTGGTTCATTACATTTCTTTCTTATAAAATAACATTAAAATTAATCATAATTCAAATATATAATATTTGTGAGGGGTTTTCTTGACTCAACTTCCTTTCTTGATCCATAATGATTCCTCTTTGACTATGGTATTATGATAATTGGTTAATTATATCTTATTATTGTATTATATTTTCATTCCTACCCAGATTTTGAAGAATTAAATTTTAATTTCAAATACATTACCTTTGAAATATTTATTTCTTCATAAATTTTCATTACATTAAGAATAATTTTCATCCTCTCTAAATGATATCTTTTTCCTTTATTACTATATTCCATATTTCTTTAAATGTTATATTTTATTATTTTAAAATAAAAACATGTATTATTTCTAGTTATCTTAAAATATCACTTTAACTCTTTTTAAATGGAAAATTATTACTCTTTTTATAATGTGGGATTAAATATATGTATTTTTAAAATATTGAAATTGTTTTCCACTTTTGAGATTATACATTTTATTATCCACACGATATTTCAACAACATGAAGTTTATGACATTTTAAGGATACATTAATGAATTGTTTTCCAAATAATTTATTGGAATGAATTCAAATAAATATCAGATATATGATGTTTTCTAAAGTTATTCATAACTTTATCATTTAATAATAACATCAAGAAATACTTTCTGAGGTCACATATACATTTCAATTCAATTTCTATCATTAACATTAAGGGATCTTATCCATATTGAGTTATGTTTGTTAAATCACCTTGGAAATTCCTTTATGAAATAATTATTTTGGGTGATTGGAAATTTTATATCAATAGATCTAATTTTTATATCATATTATTTCATAAATTTTCAAATATTATAAAGTTAATTTACATTCCATAGGTTTTCATGTTATATGAATCATTTATTTCTTAAGGTACTAATATATATATATATATATATATATTTAAGTGTGGGGTATAATATATCCATAAAATTCATTGGTTATGGTGTTATACCTCATGAGATAAAGATGGTCCATGAGTTTTTATGCTAATGTCACTAGTGGGTTAGAGGATATAATTCTAGAGCTACTACATAATGCTATATTTTTTTGATGTTTGAACCACTATTTAATGATTCAATATAATTTTTTTGTATGTATTTCTTTATTATCATCTTTTCCCATGAAATTCCATATTTTTACGTTATATTCCAATGTTTTGATATTTGGATGAAGATTATTTCCCTATGATTATGTACTCTTATTCCATGATACATTTTTGTTCATTTTAGATGATATGTATTATTGTAACATTGGATTTTCATACCTTAATATTACATATTTTTATATGAATATTCAATAAATTTCAATAATATACAATCGCAAATAGTAAAGGATTAGAGAATTTTCAATGTTGATAACCATTATTTTTATTTATTGAAATATTATAAACATCTCCCATGAAGATATTCCCATACATTACTCTTCTTATACATATCCTACTCAAATATTGTTTCCATAACATGGGGAATGGAAATATAATAATGGTTGAGCTTTGATGTTCATTAATTCTAAATAAAAACGATTCCAATGATCCCTTATGAATAACATGGGGATAAGGGTATGATAATATTAGATTAATAATTTTAAACCATACACTAGAAAACATAAATCATAATCCATAGTAATGGAATAAATCATGGCAGTTCATAAGAGATGAATCGTAAATGAAATCAATGAACATCAGAAGTGAGAGAATAATATAAAAAATGGAATTTTAAAATACATAATCTTATTACACAGTGAACATGTATAAATAGAAATAAGTTCACTCATTTTGTTAATGACATAGATCAGACCCTCACTTAAACATATGAACAAGAAAACCATGTCCATACATAATCTTATGATCACAAATCTCATGTCCACACATAAACTTATTGACATGGAAACCAAGTTCATCCTTAATATTTTGGATATGAAAACACTAACCATACTAAAAATTGTGAACATTAAATATGGTTCTTCTATAAAATATTTATCTCATGAGTTATCAATTTTTACCCAACGCATTGGCAGGCTATGTAATTATAATGCCACCCCACACATAATGAATGTCATAAAAGATTTTTCCACAAGACTATTAAACATAAATCATAGAATAACCCATATAATGTAAATGGGTTTCATAAACATTTAATCATAATAGAACTCATAGAAAATAATCTTATTTTAATAACATATTATAATTTCATCAAAGCATAACCCATGGAAGAGAGATGGGTCTCATAAAAAATTTTCCATCATATTTGAAAGTCATATAGAGAAATAATAATTATAGTATAATTTGATTATATCAATAGTAATACTTCAATAATATCAAAGAATATCATCTAAGTTAAACATTTCCTTAAAAGATTGTTTGGAAAATTTCCTGAGGAAAATATCCTATTATATAAAATTACGTTTTAAAATAAAGAAATTTTACAAAATAGAGTCAAACAAATTAATATAAAATAAACATGGTTCCTTTTAAATTAATCCATAAATAATTGAGTGATAATGTCGGTGAAAACACCTTTCATATTATATATGTTAAAATAGTTACTGTTTTCACATTTTTAGTATAAAATAAATTATAACTCATTTTAGAATGATACAAGAATATTTTATATAAAACAAATTCTTAAAATATAAAAAATGGGAAATATTACATTTAAAAATCATAGTAGATTATTATGAACATTTTCAAAACCATTTTTAGAAATCACGAACATCGAAGAGAAAGTATTTTTGATCGAAGAGAGAAATAAAGTTGATTTTCTTTAACAATATTATTTTGATATATTTAGTTGTTCAAGAGAGGGAAATGAAATGAAAACATATATTATCTAGAAATTACTAAATAATAATAAAACTCATGAATTCATTATGAGGTATATCAGAATATTTCATCATTGAAATCATAGTCATAGGAAATCCTGATTAACAGTTAGATTGTAACATAAAATACTTACCACTTTTGTAGGTTTTGAATGACAAGCCCCATGAATGATATTTCCATAGTTTTATATGTAAATTAACATAAGTTTTAGAATAATAATAACAAAATAAATTCATGGGAATTATATACAACACATAAGAGACAAAAGTGGTGAATATGACATGTGTCTCAAAAAAAATAGAGACAAAACCCCTTACTATAAGCCTCAACATTATTCATATGCATTTAGAAATTCATTATATAAATTTTTGATTCATTATTAATATATTATATAACTATATTAATATATATCATACCATATATCATATACTTATAACCTTTTGTCACTCATTTGTTAAAAATTCTATATTAAAATCACTCTTCCATGTGATAAATGTTTTGTTATTCATGTATGTTATGGTTCAATAATTTTGGTACTAGTAATTTGATCATATTTCAATTAACATGATAATTTCAATAATGATATAAATATCATATATATTCATTATATTCATATTTAGTAGTATCCATTAATTTTATAGATAATGAGATAAATTACATTGTTCATGGAGATAGTATGTCGTACATACGCATGAATGATGTCTCCATGTTTTTGAAGTATTGAATGGTATATTGTTGAATAAAATTTAACATTTTATAATATTTTTTATATAAAATATTTCATATATATTCATTAAATATGTATTTATTATCATAGAATATAATATAAAAACAAATCATATCTATTGATTTGCGCGTTAGTCCACATGTATATACAAACGATGTTATCCTTTTCCAAAGTATAGAGGGTAAAAAAAGTATAATGATATTATAATAAAAAAGGTATAATTATTTAGTAAATATAATATATATATATATTAAATCAATCATTATATCTTGTTGTGAGAGGTGGTGATAGAAAACGAATTACATCACTTCACAATGTGTTGGTTCTCCGAACACATGGTCAATAGTTCTATTTCCCATTTGATGGAAGTAGAGACAGATATAAGTTATTGAATTAAAATAATATAATAATTTTATATATAATTTTATAATTTTATAATTTTATAAATGTTTAAATAAATTTATATAGGATTAATAAGAAATAAAATGAATATATATGGTTAAAACTACCCCTCTTCATTTAACATCCTCTTTACGGTTTTACCTAATGCCTTCTTAGGACCATTCTCTGAGAAAAACATGTATTCTAGATTGTGTGGAGGGATGCATGGAATGTTTTTTGGAATTTATTTTCAGAAAAATGGATCTTTATATGTGTAGAAGAATGGAAAGGATATTTTGATTTATAAGTGGGAGAGGGGGCCAACTTGGAAATGTTCTAAAAGAATACAGAATGATAAAGTAATTCCTATGGAAAATCCTTCCAAATATACATATATTAGAAGTAAATATATTATATGTACTTAGCATGGGAATACAATATTATTTATATAAGTTTATTTGGTAATATTACCCTTATATTTTTGTTAAATCCCCCTCCCCCCGTTAAACCAATTTTAACCTTAAAAACGATAATTATTTTTTATCTTTTTTACTATTTATTATGAAAAAAATTAATTTCACTTAATTTCCTCATATTTATTATTATTATTAAAAATATTGAATCTATTTTTCAAATTAAATTCATAAAAGTAGAATAATTAAATTAAAAATTAATCCTATAAGTGTATTAAAAGTGCGGTTTTCTATTGAAATTTTTTTCTAAAAAAATGTTTTTATATAACAATTAAACATCATATAGATTCCCATAAAATAAATTGGATAAATATTAATATAATTGAACTAATTTTACCTTTAAAAAATTAATATTAAAAATACTTAAATTCTTTAAAATGAAATGAAAATTATTAATAAAAGTAGTATTTTTCTACATTCATCCAAAAATTAAACTCCTCAAAAAATTATCAAAAATTCAATCTAAAGTGGATTTTTGAATTTATATTTTAAAATTATAGTTCAAATTTTCAAATAAATTGTCTATAATTTTTATAAAATAAATTTGAAAATAATTTTAGAAAATAAGAAGAAACCACTTTTTAGAAAATTACTATTTTTGAAGTATAAAACAAGATTTATTATTTTCCCATTATTATAAAAGTATTTAGATTAATTATAGTAAATTTTATTTCATATATAATATTTAAATTTACTTGAAATCATCCAAAAATAATGAAGAATGTAATTTATTAATATAAAAAAACATTACATGTACAATTGTTTTTCTAAAAACATTTCTTTTACTATCAGATGACATTAAATTTTCATTTATATTAAATATATAAATAATTAATTAATTATATGTTTGTGTAAAACATATAAATTATATAATTTTGTTTTATTATTCATATCATCCAATTTAATGGCTATGAAATAATAGTATTGTTTATATAATAATATTTGAATAGTATATTGTGGTTCGTTAAAACATGGTGTTCGGTATAATGAAATATATTTAAGGAATTAATTTCTTTTGAACAAATATATTTCATAATCCTTAGGGTCTGAAATCCCCCCCCCCTCCCCCAAAATAATTTCATCTACACAATTTGAACATGATATAGGTAATCCAAGTACTTCCATCTACAAATACCTTTATTGAAGTTTCATATCATTAAAATGGATAATAAAACACCCTCTTGATAAGAGAGAAAGGGAAGTATGAATGTCATATATAATTAAAAACAACTAGTATTCCAGGTAGGAAAAAATAATTTGGAAGTTAATATACATACATAAAAGGAATATTTATTACCCAAATAATTATAGTGAGTGAAAAAAATCATTGATCACAATAATGTGAATAATTATGACAAAGTTAACAAACAGAAAACTGTAAACCAATTAGTTGAGAAAAATACAATAAATTCATCAAAAATTATTTTTTTATGATAATGTTTTTGTTCCAAGATTATTTTTTTAATGTTCATTAATTATCAATAGAAAGTATACTTTCTTTATTTAATTACATTTAAAAAGTACAATCTCATCTGTTGGTTGTGCTTTAAAAAATTCCCACTTCATATATTAGTAATGAAATAAATATCCATGATGATATTTTTCATTACTAAAGTACTAAAATTTTCATATTATGTATCATAATATATATGAAATGATTGAATTTTATTCCTCCTATCTCAATATAATATCTAAAACCAAAATGGTAAACAAAATTTATCCAATATGGATAAATACAAATCATTATATTCTAAAAGTCTATCAATAATAAAATGATAAACATAAACCATTATATAAATATTTAACCTTTTAGATCATCTAAAATTTATTTGACCAAATGTGAATACCAAAAAATAAGAATCTTTTATCTCAAATCCTTTCATGATCAACATAATTATTATCTTGAAATATTTTTAATCACTCAATAATTATCATATAAAATTGATATAGACAAATAATTTTCTAAAATAAAGCCACAATAAAATTAGATATTCTTATATAGGATAAATAACCCATTATTCCTTAAATAACCACCCATGTTATAAAAAAACATTTTCATTGGAATCACGTGTCCATCCTTGCACTAATTTAAAATCATAGTCTAGTTAATAATATCAAATGTGATTTCATTATTTAATACTCTAGGTAGAAATAGATATTCAATGATTATAATATTATAAAATTTTAATAATGTATAAAAAATAGTATTTTTATATGTCTTAGTCCAATAAAAGATAATAAGAAATTACTAACTTTGGTGTAGAGGTTAAGTGTTCCCTAATTACCATGATTGTCCTCAATTATTGTGATTGCATAGGAATCCCATTTATCCTTTGTCTTCAAAGGATATTGTAGATTGTTTTCCTCATTAGACCTTGGATTATAGAATATGTTTTTCATAATACAAAAAACTCTTTGAATATATAGCACTAAAGTGTTGGTGTTTTATTCTATTAAACCATATCCTCATTCCATTCATTGACTTTTATCTTCAAATTACTTTGAAAGTTTTTTTCTCAGGGGATAGTTTTCGCATATTTGAATCTTATTCTTATTCATTTTAGTAGTTCACCTTTCTGTTTCTTCCCACAATTTTTTAAAGTATGGGTTTAAATAATTTTCATCCCTCTATGTGATCTAACACTTTAGAATCCATGAAACTCGATATTCATTTTATTATTCCAAAAACCCTTATGGTTTCTATATTCAACTTACACATTGAGTATGCATCGAATGATTTTATAATAGCTATCAAAGTACCTAATATATAATTCCTTTTGATAAACAAGGTTAAAAACACTAAATGATCGATCAATTTTTCATTCAGGGCTAATGATTAAACTAGAAGCATAACATACAAGTCTTGTAAATTTTACCTTAATGGAATCAATGGATTCATCATCCTTCTGATTAAGCTAAACAAATTATTTATCCATTTTTTATATAAAATAAGAGGCAATTAATTACTAAAAAATATCTTCCTAAACCCATCCCTCCACATGGAGTCAAATCCTTCTTACCTCGTATTGTTAAAAAGATTAAAATATTCATATGTTTTTTCCTCAAAATGATAAATGGCTTGGAAAAACATTTCATGGTATGAGCATTGAAGGATGGAAAATATATGTCACATCACCTTGATCCATTTCGCAGTAACCATTAGATCAAAAGTCACTGAGAAGGATAGTGGATGTTGTGAAATAAAATATTTAATGGAATGTTTCACCCTCCGTCATAAATAAAAAAGTTCAAATTTATCCATGTTACTACTTAGAGCATGAGAGAGGTGTGTAATCACAGTCACATGTATCTTTCTCTATTCTAAGACACTTGGTTTATCATGATGATGATCATTTCATTGGTCATCACATTTTTTTCACACAATTCCTTTGGGAAATAACCATTGAGTAAAACCAAAAAATTAGTGTAATCTTCCATTTTTCAGAATTAAATTGAATAATCAGATATTCATGAAAATTATTCCATATATGAAATAGATTATGAATTATAGGTCACTCATGGTCACCATATTTTTAAATTATTCTTAATCGTTAA
The DNA here is from genome assembly GCA_963277665.1 of Viscum album. Classification (NCBI taxonomy): domain Eukaryota; kingdom Viridiplantae; phylum Streptophyta; class Magnoliopsida; order Santalales; family Viscaceae; genus Viscum; species Viscum album. Next base: position 550,667,498 of record OY728140.1, read on the forward strand.
AAAAAATGTTAATTAACCCAAACATATCCCTTGGGAGTGTCAAACGAGATGCATAATAACAAAACACTCACCATGAACTAGAATTATAGTACAGATATACTTGATCAACTATTTTTAAGGTTTTAACATCATGACACATATATTCCAAAACTAAATCCCATTTTAGTATCTAATAAGGGATTTATTTCCTAGAAAAAAGTATAATATTTTCAATACCAAATTTCTAGGATTTTTTCCAATACATAGTCTTTTCTTTAGTGTTATTAATAATGTACTATAATCCTGATTTCTAAATGCTGAAAAACCATATGATCTGATACTGAATATAGAGATCCAAGATTTTCATACCTAAATATTACATTTTTTATATGAATATTCAATATATTTCACAAATACATTCCCTAGTACCATAAAGGATTAGTTTGTTTTGAGACTAGATACATAATATTATTATTTCTTGAATGATCTTCAATATCCCCCATTAATGTATTCCAAAAAAGTACTCTTTCTAGAAATATCCGACTTAAAACCTTCATTAGAATCTTTCGAAAGGAAAAATAAGAAAGGGTGAGATCATATTATTAGTAAGGGTATATAATGGCTGTATCAAGGATAACTTAGGCATCACATGATCATAAGGGTATGAGAACATAACCCAAAAATTTTAAAACCTTACACTGCATAACATATATCATAATTATAGGTCAGTGAATAAATCATGGAATTTCATAAGACATGAATCACAATTGAAATTAATGAACATGATCCATAAGAGTATAATGTAGTCAAATTAATTTTAAAAAACATAATCTTATAGAATTATGAACATGTATAAATATAAATATGTTGACTAATTAAGTTAAAGACATGAAATTGGTCCCTCACATGAACTTATGGAACTAAAAAATAGGAGCACACATAATCTTATGGCCTAAAAAACCATGTTTATACAAAACCTGTAGACATGAAAACTATACCCAAGCTTAATCTTATAGATATTAAAACTAGTTCTACCCATGAAATCCTGAATAGGAAAACAAATTCATGCATAAAATATTTATCTCGTGAGTTATTCATCTTTACATATTGCATTTTAGGGCTATATAATTTTGTTCCTACATATCACATAACGAAAATAATATATATGTGTTCTATAATATCATTAAAAAATCATAATATGGTAATCCATATAAATTATACTGTTTTTGTAATCATATCAATATAACAAACCCATTGGAAGAGAAATGGGTTTCATAAAAATTTCATCATTTCGACAAAGAATAAAGCATGGAAAAGATATAGGTTTCATAATCATATTCACACCATAATAATAACCTATATAGATAAAGAATAAGGATGGTATTATATCATCCCGATACTTATGATCAGGAATTACATAACCCTTTTTTGAACTCCTTTTAGTTCGATCATGTTTTGGTGTTGCTCTGGGAGAATTTTTAAAACCATGGAACCTTTTTGGGTTGTGTATGTTCAGCACATAGTTATCCTAAAACGTGGGTACCCTAGTGAAAACTATTAACCACAGTGAAAATGGGGAATTTATATTTGGTTCCCCATTTCCAAAATTTTTCACTCATATTTTTGAAACCGTGTACCCAGTAGGGGTCTACAGGTGGAGCATAGTTTCTCTAAAATGTGTTCCCCAACTCCAACTAAACATTCATGTACAATTATAAGGTTCTTAAAATTAATAAAAATTCCGTGATCCCCTCTATTTAAGTGCTTAATACAAAATATTGGATCGAACATGAATTATTATTCCTTGGAGGCCCCCAAGATGAAATTTTTGACCTTATAATCCCTTTCCTTGTAGGATAAATGTGGTGTTGATCTCGATCGGTCTCCTCTAGGTAAGTGGATATTCTATAGTATAGTTTCTTTTGATCTCCCCTCCTCCCCTAAATTGGATTTTTTTATGGATATAAATTTTTTTATAGATCTATTTCTTGTCTTATTAGATCATTATTCTAGAATTGATTTTGAGATACACTTAGCCTCCGATTATCATTGGTGCTCTTGTTGGGGGTGGTGATCATTTGATTTCCATGATTAATGGTAGGTAATTCCATTTTATATTTACCAATAATAGAAACCCTAGTTTTTTACTATTTTGAATTAGATTCCAATTTATTTTTAAAATTATTATTTGATATGATTCAAAACCAAGATTTGGAATGACATGAATTTATAGAAAAACCCCAAATTCCAATGGAATGTGAACTATAGGAAATTTTGAAAATTATGGAACTGATGAAATGATTTGTGATTTTTATATCATAAAATGGAAAATGTTGAAATAATGAAAACTAATATTTTTTTGGATTGAAATGTCATGAAATAATGAAAAAACCATGTCTCCTATTTTAAATTGGATTTTTACATTGTAACTGAAAATTAAGAAATTTAATTGTGAAGTATTATTGATTTAAAATGATAATAACTTCACATTATTTTTTAATAATTGAGTATATGATATCCTAGGTAGTTAGTTGGTTATTTTGGATAGTTATGCTACGATCTTGATCACATAGAAATGAATTAACGATGAAAACTCTAATAAAAACCTAGTTCATCATGATTATCCGAGATGGGATATTGATGAGTCTTTGTTATCCTGAGCCTAAAGGATTTTTTCTCATATGTTTCACCATGATCTCTGATTTGAGAAGTATGAGGATCCTATAATAAGAAACTAACATGCATTATTTAAAATGAAAATGGTTCTTGTTTTGTATGTTTTTATTATATGTTTTATTGATTATATAACTATTTTACTCATTCCAATTTATTTATATAAATAATTTTACATAAATTTTTTATTTAAGCCATGTTTGAAATGTTTTACATCTATTGAAAAGAAAAAACATATGAAATTGACATGTTATGCCATGCCTTATTGTATTTAATTTGAAATTATTATTTTGTTATTGTTATGGAATATATTATAGGGAAATTGGAAAGACCCTACATGAATTTATAGCATACACCATACCTTTTCCTTTGGTAATTTTTAGATTTTTTTTATGTCGTGTTGGAGAAAAGGGAAGGTTCCACATGGAGGTGGTGGATTTTCATGATCTTTTGGACCATGGAATGGTGATAGTAACAAGTGGAGCTATTTTCCTCTTATTTCACAGGGTTTTCTAATAATTTTCTATAGTTGAAATTTTCATTTTCTTTGAGTTTATCTATCTTATTTGGTACTATTTTACCTATTTAACTTCTGGTATATTTTATTTTAGGGGTTTTGATATACTTGGTTGTGTCATTTTCGCATTCCACTATTTAGTGGAAAATCATTCCCTCTTTATTATTATATGATTCCATGTGCTAGTCACCAACTTTTTGGGATTATGAATGTCCTTTAGGATATGTTAGCACTAGATCAAGAATTAGGGTACTAGGGTATCTGGGATAGTTCATGAAAAAGTGCTATCATAGGTGCATGTTAATAATCATTCCATGATGTTGGTTTGTGTTCTAGGTTATCTTGGTAAATTGGAATTATGATTTATTGGACTTGGGAGGTACTCATGAGTGAGTTTGTGGCCAACTCTTACATAACGATCCTTAAATCACCATTTGTGGTGGGGAAAAGTGTATTTGATGACTATATTGATTTTCACTTATTCTCTTCTATTTGTTATTAGAGGTTTCTAAAAATACTAAAATATTCAATTCTATTTTATAGAATTGAAAATTTTGACTCCCATTTGATTTTCTGATCTTAGTAGCTTTGTTAATGTTTTCTTGTTTTTTTTATGTTCTATAGTATCATTCCCCCAAGAGGTCCTTTGAACTAACTTAGTGAGGGAGACGAATATGAACCAATGTAAGAAAACTATATAGATTAATATAATTTAATTGAGATAGTGGTTCTCGTTGTCCACAATTTGGGATTGAAAGTCACACATGTTACCATTGAGGTTCAAGTCGTGGAACCTATAAGTGATGACTCTAGAGATAATTCCAAGTGTTTCTTCTCCAAAATACACCCAACTTTCATGGATAAAATGATCCACAAGAAGATAAGAATTTAATTAAATGAATTTAGAATATTTTTTAGTTATTGAAAACTCTTAATAAAAATAATGTGAATTGTGCTACATTCAATCTAGAGGGGCCCATCCGAAGGTGGTGGGATTCAATAGTGATGGATACGAATCAAGAAGGACAGGAGTGGAAGTAATTAAAGTTCCTAATTACTAATCTATTCTGTCGATATTTTATAGTTCTAGAAAAGTTGATGGAGTTTATTAACCTATAGAAAAGTGAAAAGACCATTACTCAGTATGAAAAACAATTAATTGATTTAGTGATGTTTTATCCTAAGATTGTGGCCAATGAGAATATGAAGTCATTGAGATTTGGTTGTTGGATCGAATAGTAGATATATGTATGTCTATTAGATGGAACAATACAAGAGGGGGTGAATTGTAGGTTTAAAAACCTTTGAGTTTTAGTAACAAAGAGATTAGTTTAAATGATCTTAAACTAATACAAATACAAATACCCACAATTGTATTGAATGTAAAAGGTATGATGTATAGTAATACTAATGTAATGTAAAACGATTGTATTCAAGGTGAACACAATAATCAGAGTAATACAAATATGGATGATTCTACCTTAAAGCGTATAGAATCAATCAATACAAAATGTAATAGAATGATTGTAATTGAAACAATTACAATTGAATATGTAAAGAAGAAAGGAAACAATACAAATCCCTTTCCAATACAAGTTAACAGCGGAAATGTAAAAGTAATACAATTCTTTTAACCCAAAGAGAAGGGTTATCCTTTCACCTAGGATAAAAGGTCTGTCTCACCAACACCCTGGTGAGCCCTCGATGCAATGATCGGCACGTCTGTCTGCCTATCCCCGACAGCCCTCGATACGATGATCGGCACGTCTGTCTGCCTATCCCCGGCAGCCCTCGATACGATGATCGGCACGTCTGTCTGCCTATCCCTGGCAGCCCTCAATTTTGAAGTTAATCTGCACCTCTGTCTTTCAATTACTTGAAAGCCCTCGATACGATGATCGGACGCACAAGGCTGATGAGAGAAGTCACAGTGTCTCTCTCTAGAATCTTTGTAGTTCACAGAGTCTCTTCATTCGTTCTCTTCGTTCATCGTTGTTCTCTCAGCTTCAAATGACCTCCTATTTATAGGCATCGGGTTCCAACGGTCATATTGCCTCCAACGGTCATATTGAAACAGAAAGCACGACATCGTTTTGATTAGTTTGTAACTAACTCAACGACATCGTTTTGTTAGGACAAGAGATATATAGAAATGAAAAACATGAGTACGATTCATATGCAGAGAGAGTTTTTGACAAAGTACCAAAAAAAATAATGATCATCTGAATAGCAGAGTCAGTACGATACGATTGACAGAGTCAGTACGATACGATTGACAGAGTCAATACGATACGATTGACAGAGTCAATACGATACGATTGACAGAGTCAGTACGATACGATTTGGTTGGTACGATCAACATCGTACGATACGATAAACATGATAAAAGACAATTGTAATTTACAAACATATGATAGAATACATTTGTGATTTTCAAAACATGATATAGAAGTCAAAAGAAGACTTTTGACTTAACAATCTCCCCCTTTTTGGAAAGCACAACACACAAAGTAAATGTAACAAGAAATACTTATATCCCCCTGAGTTATTGAAAACTCTTCTGAATAAGAAATTGAATACAACTAACTCCCCCTTAGGTATGTACTTTCCTAAGGATTGTATTCGTAGATTTTCCTTAAGAGCATTGTAAAGCATTCTCCCCCTTTATAAAACATTCTCCCCCTTTATAAAACATTCTCCCCTTTGTAAACATTCTCCCCCTTTGTGATTTACAAAAATAGAGTAATCTTGAATTGTCTGAAAGAGTTAGTGAAGCAATACAAGACAAAAGATAAAAGAAAAAGATCATAAGAGTTATTACAAAACAAAGACAAGTTCCAAAAGAAACAAATACAACAATCATTTGTTTTCTCTTTCCTTCTCCTTCTTTATAAGCTCATGAAGCACAACTTTCATCTTCTTGATCTCCTTCTTGTCTTCAGAAATTGATTCACCCTGAGTTTTGAGAAGCTCTTGTTGATCCGTAAAAATCTGATCTTGATTTCCGATGGTCTACTCCTGGACTCTGATTACTTCTTCAAGGGTATCAATCCTGTTTTGCAAATTCTTGTTGTCTTTGGATAACACAAAATTTTGATTCCTCAGTAAAACCATTTCATCTTTGAAAGATGAAACCTTCGAGAATTCAGATTGGAAAACATTCTATGTATGTCTATTAGATGGAAAACCCATAGATTTGAGGCCATCTTGGATTAGTAAGAGTACGATGAAAAAGATGAATGTTTGTTTTGATTCAAATTCAAAACTTTTTGTCAGAGATGTAGAAGCTGAATTGGCTCAGAATCAATCGGCGCCTATGCCAGCCAAGGACATTCAATCCACCGGTGTTACTAAAAATTCTGATCCACAATCCAGTTCAAAGCCGAAAAAGAAGCCATGGTACAGTAAGGAAGTTGTAGCAAAATGGAGAAAAGTTAAGGAACAGAGAAAAGAAGGTGATCCGAAGTTTGGTCTTGACCCTGCTGAGGCTTTTGCAGAAAGAATAAGGGTAGAAGAAACCCTTCAGGGTGAAAAGAAAAAGAAGGTTCTTTTGAAAAGGAAGGCTCAGGACTTTGATGTCTCTAAAGTCTTGAAAGCAGTTGAAGATGCTAGTGCTCAACTAACTGAAGAAGTGCACCAAGAGCCCATCGTACAGAGTCTTCCTGAGAAAGAAAAAGGAAAACAAGTGATGGAAGAAATAGAAGAAGAAGAAGAAGGAGACTTTCTTTTAGAATTTCTTCAAAACTCAAAGAAGAGTAGAGAGGAATCGGTTCAAAATCCAAGTGAAGGTGTTCAACAAATCCTTCATGCCGATCAAGCACAATCTCCGGACAGAATGTCTTTTCAAGAAAGGTAAGGTAATCAATCTTCTCATTCTGATAAAGTTGTTGTCATTAGTGACAATGTGGAAGAAGAAAGAAAGCAGAAAGAAAAAGCAAAAGGGAAACAGCCAGTTGTTGACTCAAGCAAATCGCATGAACTACCATCGTATGATGAGGATACTGATTCAGAGCATACAATCTCTCTCAAGAAGGGTGATTACATTATTCATGTTTTGAGAAGGGTGGAGAAAACCATTCCTTATTTCCCGAGGCTGGAAGGGAAGATTGATTTTATTACTGAAAATCAAAGGAAGAAGTTTGGCTCTGTAAAAGAATTGAGGAAGAATGTTTTGTCAGTAGAAGCCGATTTGAAAGTTCTTTCAGAAATCTCGGTTGCTCATAAGAAGGCTTGCAATAAGATGACCAAGTGGTCGTACAAAACAGAGAGCTCAATCAATGATCATGAAATAGCTATTGAAGATATAAGGAGGTTATCAAATGAGCTTGCAATTGCTTTCAACAAGCTTGATAGAGAAACGGTTGAAAGGCTGAATCTTTTGTCTTCTCAAAGAGCCGATGTTCCTTCAGTGAAAGACTTGCAAGAAAGAATGAATGTTTTCCAATCTGAATTCTCGAAGGTTTCATCTTTCAAAGATGAAATGGTTTTACTGAAGAATCAAAATTCTGTGTTATCCAAAGACAACAAGAATTTGCAAAACAGGATTGATACCCTTGAAGAAGTAATCAGAGTCCAGGAGGAGACCATCAGAAATCAAGATCAGATTTTTGCGGATCAATAAGAGCTTCTCAAAACACAGGGTGAATCAATTCTTGAAGACAAGAAGGAGATCAAGAAAATGAAAGCTGTCCTTCATGAGCTTATAAAGAAGGAGAAGGAAAGATAAAACAAATGATTGTTGTATTTGTTTCTTTTGGAACTTGTCTTTGTTTTGTAATAACTCTTATGATCTTTTTCTTTTATCTTTTGTCTTGTATTGCTTCACTAACTCTTTCAGACAATTCAAGATTACACTCTTTTTGTAAATCACAAAGGGGGAGAATGTTTACAAAGGGGAGAATGTTTTATAAAGGGGGAGAATGTTTTATAAAGGGGGAGAATGCTTTACAATGCTCTTAAGGAAAATCTACGAATACAATCCTTAGGAAAGTCCATACCTAAGGGGGAGTTAGTTGTATTCAATTTCTTATTCAGAAGAGTTTTCAATAACTCAGGGGGAGATAAGTATTTCTTGTTACATTTACTTTGTGTGTTGTGCTTTCCAAAAAGGGGGAGATTGTTAAGTCAAAAGTCTTCTTTTGACTTCTATATCATGTTTTGGAAATCACAAATGTATTCTATCATATGTTTGTAAATTACAATTGTCTTTTATCATGTTTATCGTATCGTACGATGTTGATCGTACCGACCAAATCGTATCGTACTGACTCTGTCAATCGTATCGTATTGACTCTGTCAATCGTATCGTATTGACTCTGTCAATCGTATCGTATTGACTCTGTCAATCGTATCGTACTGACTCTGTCAATCGTATCGTACTGACTCTGCTATTCAGATGATCATTATTTGTTTTGGTACTTTTTCAAAAACTCTCTCTGCATATGAATCGTACTCATGTTTTTCATTTCTATATATCTCTTGTCCTAACAAAACGATGTCGTTGAGTTAGTTACAAACTAATCAAAACGATGTCGTTCTTTCTGTTTCAATATGACCGTTGGAGGCAATATGACCGTTGGAACCCGAGGCCTATAAATAGGAGGTCATTTGAAGCTGAGAGAACAACGATGAACGAAGAGAACGAATGAAGAGACTCTGTGAACTACAAAGATTCTAGAGAGAGACACTGTGACTTCTCTCATCAGCCTTGTGCGTCCGATATTCGTATCGAGGGCTTTCAAGTAATTGAAAGACAGAGGTGCCGATTACCTGCAAAATCGAGGGCTGCCGGGGATAGGCAGACAGACGTTCCGATCATCGTATCGAGGGCTGCTGAGGATAGGCAGACAGACGTGCCGATCATCGTATCGAGGGCTCACCAAGGTATTGGTGAGACAGACCTTTTATCCTAGGTGAAAGGTTAACCCTTCTCTTTGGGTTAAAATAATTGTATTACTTTTACATTTCCGCTGTTAACTTGTATTGGAAAGGGATTTGTATTGTTTCCTTTCTTCTTTACATATTCAATTGTAATTGTTTCAATTACAATCATTCTATTACATTTTGTATTGATTGATTCTATACGCTTTAAGTTAGAATCATCCATCTTTGTATTACTCTGATTATTGTGTTCACCTTGAATACAATCGTTTTACATTACATTAGTATTACAATACATCATACCTTTTACATTCAATACAATTGTGGGTATTTGTATTTGTATTAGTTTAAGATCATTTAAACTAATCTCTTTGTTACTAAAACTCAAAGGTTTTTAAACATACAATTCACCCCCCTCTTGTATTGTTCCATCTAATAGACATACATATATCTACTATTCGATCCAACAATAAAATTGTTAAGTCAAAAGTCTTCTTTTGACTTCTATATCATGTTTTGGAAATCACAAATGTATTCTATCATATGTTTGTAAATTACAATTGTCTTTTATCATGTTTATCATATCGTACGATGTTGATCGTACCGACCAAATCGTATCGTAGTGACTCTGTCAATCGTATCGTATTGACTCTGTCAATCGTATCGTATTGACTCTATCAATCGTATCATATTGACTCTGTCAATCGTATCGTACTGACTCTGTCAATCGTATCGTACTGACTCTGCTATTCAGATGATCATTATTTGTTTTGGTACTTTGTCAAAAACTCTCTCTGCATATGAATCGTACTCATGTTTTTCATTTCTATATATCTCTTGTCCTAACAAAACGATGTCATTGAGTTAGTTACAAACTAATCAAAACGATGTCGTGCTTTCTGTTTCAATATGACCGTTGGAGGCAATATGACCGTTGGAACCCGAGGCCTATAAATAGGAGGACATTTGAAGCTGAGAGAACAACGATGAACGAAGAGAACGAATGAAGAGACTCTGTGAACTACAAAGATTCTAGAGAGAGACACTGTAATTTCTCTTATCAGCCTTGTGCGTTCGATCATCGTATCGAGGGCTTTCAAGTAATTGAAAGACAGAGGTGCCGATTACCTGCAAAATCGAGGGCTGCCGGGGATAGGCAGACAGACGTGCCGATCATCGTATCGAGGGCTGCCGAGGATAGGCAGACAGACGTGCCGATCATCGTATCGAGGGCTTCCGAGGATAGGCAGACAGACGTGCCGATCATCGTATCGAGGGCTCACCAAGGTATTGGTGAGACAGACCTTTTATCCTAGGTGAAAGGATAACCCTTCTCTTTGGGTTAAAAGAATTGTATTACTTTTACATTTCCGCTGTTAACATTTATTGGAAAGGGATTTGTATTGTTTCCTTTCTTCTTTACATATTCAATTGTAATTGTTTCAATTACAATCATTCTATTACATTTTGTATTGATTGATTCTATACGCTTTAAGGTAGAATCATCCATCTTTGTATTACTCTGATTATTGTGTTCACCTTGAATACAATCGTTTTACATTACATTATTATTACAATACATAATACCTTTTACATTCAATACAATTGTGGGTATTTGTATTTGTATTAGTTTAAGATCATTTAAACTAATCTCTTTGTTACTAAAACTCAAAGGTTTTTAAACCTACAATTCACCCCCCCTCTTGTATTGTTCCATCTAATAGACAGACATATATCTACTATTCGATCCAACAATAAAATTGTTAAGTCAAAAGTCTTCTTTTGACTTCTATATCATGTTTTAGAAATCAAAAATGTATTCTATCATATGTTTGCAAATTACAATTGTCTTTTATCATGTTTATCATATCGTACGATGTTGATCGTACCGACCAAATCATATCGTACTGACTCTGTCAATCGTATCGTATTGACTCTGTCAATCGTATCGTAGTGACTCTGTCAATCGTATCGTATTGACTCTTTCAATCGTATCGTACTGACTCTGTCAATCGTATCGTACTGACTCTGCTATTCAGATGATCATTATTTGTTTTGGTACTTTGTCAAAAACTCTCTCTGCATATGAATCGTACTCATGTTTTTCATTTCTATATATCTCTTGTCCTAAGAAAACGATGTCGTTGAGTTAGTTACAAACTAATCAAAACGATGTCGTGCTTTCTGTTTCAATATGACCGTTGGAGGCAATATGACCATTGGAACCCCAGGCCTATAAATAGGAGGTCATTTGAAGCTGAGAGAACAACGATGAACGAAGAGAACGAATGAAGAGACTCTGTGAACTACAAAGATTCTAGAGAGAGACACTGTGACTTCTCTCATCAGCCTTGTGCGTCCGATCATCGTATCGAGGGATTTCAAGTAATTGAAAGACAGAGGTGCCGATTACCTGCAAAATCGAGGGCTTCCGGGGATAGGCAGACAGACGTGCCGATCATCGTATCGAGGGCTGCCGAGGATAGGCAGACAGACGTGCCGATCATCGTATCGAGGGCTGCCGAGGATAGGCAGACAGACGTGCCGATCATCGTATCGAGGGCTCACCATGGTATTGGTGAGACAGACCTTTTATCCTAGGTGAAAGGATAACCCTTCTCTTTGGGTTAAAAGAATTGTATTACTTTTACATTTCCGTTGTTAACTTGTATTGGAAAGGGATTTGTATTGTTTCCTTTCTTCTTTACATATTCAATTGTAATTGTTTCAATTACAATCATTCTATTACATTTTGTATTGATTGATTCTATATGCTTTAAGGTAGAATCATCCATCTTTGTATTACTCTGATTATTGTGTTAACCTTGAATACAATCGTTTTACATTACATTAGTATTACAATACATCATACCTTTTACATTCAATACAATTGTGGGTATTTGTATTTGTATTAGTTTAAGATCATTTAAACTAATCTCTTTGTTACTAAAACTCAAAGGTTTTTAAACTCAAAGGTTTTGTAGATATATGTATGTCTATTAGATGGAACAATACAAGAGGGGGTGAATTGTAGGTTTAAAAACCATTGAGTTTTAGTAACAAAGAGATTAGTTTAAATGATCTTAAACTAATACAGATACAAATACCTACAATTGTATTGAATGTAAAAGGTATGATGTATAGTAATACTAATGTAATGTAAAACGATTGTATTCAAGGTGAACACAATAATCAGAGTAATACAAAGATGGATGATTCTACCTTAAAGCGTATAGAATCAATCAATACAAAGTGTAATAGAATGATTGTAATTGAAACAATTACAATTGAATATGTAAAGAAGAAAGGAAACAATACAAATCCCTTTCCAATACAAGTTAACAGCGGAAATGTAAAAGTAATACAATTCTTTTAACCCAAAGAGAAGGGTTATCCTTTCACCTAGGATAAAAGGTCTGTCTCAGCAACACCCTGGTGAGCCCTCGATACGATGATCGGCACGTCTGTCTGCCTATCCCCGGCAGCCCTCGATACGATGATCGGCACGTCTGTCTGCCTATCCCCGGCAGCCCTCGATACGATGATCGGCACGTATGTCTGCCTATCCCTGGCAGCCCTCGATTTTGCAGGTAATCGGCACCTCTGTCTTTCAATTACTTGAAAGTCCTCGATACGATGATCGGACGCACAAGGCTGATGAGAGAAGTCACAGTGTCTCTCTCTAGAATCTTTGTAGTTCACAGAGTCTCTTCATTCGTTCTCTTCGTTCATCGTTGTTCTCTCAGCTTCAAATGTCCTCTTATTTATAGGCCTCGGGTTCCAACGGTCATATTGCCTCCAACGGTCATATTGAAACAGAAAGCACGACATCGTTTTGATTAGTTTGTAACTAACTCAACGACATCGTTTTGTTAGGACAAGAGATATATAGAAATGAAAAACAAGAGTATGATTCATATGCAGAGAGAGTTTTTGACAAAGTACCAAAACAAATAATGATCATCTGAATAGCAGAGTCAGTACGATACGATTGACAGAGTCAGTACGATACGATTGACAGAGTCAATACGATACGATTGACAGAGTCAATATGATACGATTGACAGAGTCAATACGATACGATTGACAGAGTCAGTACGATACGATTTGGTCGGTACGATCAACATCGTACGATACGATAAACATGATAAACGACAATTGTAATTTACAAACATATGATAGAATACATTTGTGATTTCCAAAACATGATATAAAAGTCAAAAGAAGACTTTTGACTTAACATTGGTATGGATATTGATGTTGATATTTGATACTAGGTTTTATGCTAAATCATAATTCTTATAATGATGTACTAGATGGACCGTTGATATACAAGCTTGACCAAGATGGAAATTTAGACTTGATGGGAGTTACCTTCTCTCCCAAGGACAGTTTTTTATTTACATTAAAGGAAATATTAAGCATAATGAGCCTTATGGTGGATCTTGATAGTAGGGTTCTTCCATACCTCTACCAGTTTCTGTTAGAGTCCCTTTGACAAACATCTATTGTATAATGACTGGTCATTTGAAATGGACTTGACCAAATCCACCCAAGATATGTATTTCTGGAGGACACTAAAGTATCTTTTAGAAATTATTATATTTATTTTCTTCTCTAAATTTTTTATTGGGATCATCAGTACCTAAAATTAATATAGTGAAATTAGATTCATCAACAAAAAATGGGTTCTATCCATAGGAATCTAGAAGGAAGCTTGTTCACACAATGAAATATTCAATTGAGGAAGTTGATACAGGTCAAACGACTGTGAGAGGTACCATCGCTATAATTTATTCCATAACGACTACATTATTTAATATCATTCTAACTCACCCATTCATATCAAATCATGTTTTTTATTTTATAAACCTTCATATAGTTCATTAATCTTATGTAATGCATATTAATATGCCCCTCAGAATAAAATGCGGCAAGGGTCTCCTTTTTCTTCATTGTGTCTTCTCCATGTTAGAAATCAAGATTACCTCGAATATTCTAGTCCTTAATATGAAATCTCCTGATGTCATTATCATGATCGATTAGTTGATTGATCATCACACCCAGAATTGTTATTATCCATTTTGGGTCACATTTATAATGACTGATGGGGTGGGCCATGTATTTTAGAGATAATGGGTCCTAAGATAGAGTAGAGTTGGAATTGATTTTTTGAATTTGGGCATGGTAATATCAATTTTTACATGGATCTTAAATATTTGAGATAGGATCTCCCACCATTTTTTATCATGTTTTTCGACATTTTTTCCTTCTTATTTCTCTTGTTTCACAAAGGTAAGATAATCAGAGTTTTATATTGAAATAGTACTTAGTACTCAATAGGTTTTTATTCATTCTTAAAACATGAAACTAGATGAACTTAAAGAGAAAAAGACAATATTGGAGGATCAATTAGACAAATGATTTATACAACCAAGTTTTTTACATTGGGTGTCCCCTATTATCTATTCTAGGAAAGGTTATGGAACAGCTCACCTATGTCCTGATTACTAGAAACCCAGCCGAGTAATGGTATGTAATATGTATTTGTTACTTTGGATTGATGATCTATTTGACTAGTTTAAGGTGTCGAAGTGGGTCTCAATGATTAATCTTCAATCTGGTCATCACCATTATGAATTAAAGAATCTGACATTCTAAAAACATCATGTTAGTGTATGAATACACATTATGTGTATCGTTTCATTCCATTTGGCCCAAAAAATTATAATATAGTAATAATGGATTTGGTTAATTGTAATTTTCATGCTTATCTTGATATATTTATGGTGTTTTTTGGATAACATTGTAGTTTACTCAATATCCTAGGTGGATAATGTGAGTCATTTGAGAGTAGATTGGAAATTTTAATATGTCACTAAAATTATGTTGTGATATCAAAATGTGACTTATGGATTTAGGATGTGAAGGTATTGGTACATATGGTCTCATAATATGGAATCAGAGATAATCCTATGAATTTGAAAACTTTTATGACATGGTAACAACAAAAAATTGTTTTCAATATTAGGAGATTCTTTGGATTTTTTGGGTATTACCGCCAATTTGATAAATATTTCTCAAAGATAGCTTCTCTAATGACCTATCTAACTTTGAAGGGAATGAAATTATTTTTGAATGAAAAATGTTTGAGTTCATTTGTCAATCTAAAAAATCTTTTGAATTATACACTAGTGTCGACTGTTCAAAATTTTGGGTGGGGCTATATTATTTTTATGCTTTAGGTTTGGGATTCAACTACGTTCTTATGATGTTTGATCACGTCATTGATTATGGTTATCGACAGCTTATGAAATATGAGAAGAACTATCTCAACTATGACCTTGAACTTGAATCATTAATTTAAGCACTTATGAGTTGGTGAAATAACCTTTTCTTAGAAAAGGTTTATCGTTTATTCTGACCAACAAATATAGAGTAATAGATTATCTAAAAAAATTTATCCTTCGATAGAGGCAATGGGTGGATTACTTATTGTATTTTTATTTTAAAAATTCATATACCCTAGGGAGGGGAAATTTTATTACTAATTATTTATGAAGGAAAAATATAACCTAGTTCATGAAAGAATAATTAGAATAGTGGAAATTTATGATGCACTTTTCATAGATTCATTTATCATTTTGGGAAAATGAGTGTGAGGATTTATGACCCGTGTTCAATTTACATCATCTCTTCTTAAGATTATTCTTTAGAATCATCAATGTGATGATGATTTTTATGGAATTAGAGACTCTTTTTATGGTGGGGAGACTATTACTGGGTGGAATTTCCCCATGGGGGGTATTATATGTCTATGAAACAAGTATATTGATCGTTTTTCTATAAGGAACTATTTTATTGGATACTATCATAGATCTCAAGGGGATGTGGACATGGGTACTATTAAAATGTTTTATGATATGCAGTGATGATTTTTGTGTACAAGTATGAGATGAGACATCACTAATTTTTGTTCTCATTCTTATACATCCAAATAGATCAATAAAAAGACTTGGATACCTTCAAGATTACTTTATCCACTCCCAGTGCCAACATGTAAATAAAATGAGATATCTATGGACCTTTTGGTTGGGTTTCCTCATACCCCACATAAGAATAATTCCATATGGGTTGGGAACAATTTCCTGACCAAATCAGTTCATTTTATACCCATACATGATATATAAAATTTTAAAAGGTTAGTAAATATCTATATGAAATTGATTGTTTGTTTTCAAAAAGTTTCATCTGTTATAGTCTATGTTAGAGTTCCTTGTTTGAATTATTTCTTTTGGAGTGTCCTCTTGGATGCATTGGGATCATATATTCATCTAAGTACGGAATACTTTCCAAATGAATATTGATAGATGTACAGGGATAAAAATATTCTTGTGGAAATTATTCATGAATATTTCTATTATTTTGGTAGAGCTTGGGATATGTATTTGGGATTTTTTTGACTTTTCATATAACAATAGCATGTAGTCTACAATTAGGATGGCTCCTTTTGAGGCCTTCTATGCTTGGACATGAAAATATCCTTTTTTAGTCAGATATTAGGGACCATTATTTTTTGTGTCCAATATTGGTCCATGAGATAACATTATAGATTTAGTTTTTTTTGTAAAATAATGTTGACGACACATATTTGGTACATATCATATGTCGACCATTGGATTTTACGATTATTGAATAGATTTTTTTAGTGTTTCACAATGATTAGGTCATCAATGTCTTGGGAGGAAAGTGGATATTTCTCTTTTTCATTGTGGGTAATTTTGAGATTCTTGAGAAGGTGGAGAAAATTGATTCCTATTTATCACTTCCTCCAAAATTGACTACAATCCACAACGTGTTTAGTGTATATCTTCATTGAAAATATCATTTTGATACATCACATATTTTGAACTGGAGTAATCTTGATGTTGAACATGATTTATACATGAATCAGCATCCATTAAAGATTATTTATTCCAAGATAATGGAACTTTGTGGGATGAAGATAACTTTAATCTATTTTCATAGCATCATGGTTCTGAATTTCTTATGAAATAGTAGCATGAGGAAATGATGAGAGAAAAATGGATTCATATCTTTATTACAAAATCATTATGAAAGGATTTCTAGTGATATAATGATTTTATGGTGGGGTGGATGTAATGTCCCACCACTTGTTTTCAGGTATTTCTTGACCCTTTTTTATCTTCTTTGAGTTTGGTCTTCTTTTGGCATCGCACTGGGAGAATTTGGAAAATCGTTGAATATTTTTGGGATATTCATTGTCGGTGAATTGTTTTCCCAAACCGTGCAACACCCCCACTAAGAACTATACACCCCATGGAAAGTAGAGAATGCACTGTTGATTCATAGTTTCCGAATCCTTTTAGCCATACAGGGGAACCATGGTCACCAAACAGTAGGGGTGCATGGATATCACATGGTTTCCCCTAATCATGTTCCTCCATCTAGCTAACCATTAACCCTATATAAAAATTTATGAAAATTAGTAAAAAAACTTGATCACCTCATTTTAAGTGCATAATCACCCCACTCTTACCTAAAACAAACTATTTTTCCTTAGAGGCTCAAAATATGTAGCATTGGCCCTTCTAAATCCTTTCTTGGGTGGATCAAAATAGAATTCATCTCGGTCATTATCCTCTTCGTAAGTGGATCTCATTTGGAATAGTTTCTTATGATCCCCCTTCCTCTACTCCATAAAGAGCATTAAATTATCATGTATTTATAGATATGAGAACATTTTTGATGGATCTATTACAAGTTTTAGATCTTGAGTCTAGGACTAATTCACATACCCACTTTTCCTTCATCTGTCATTGGAACTCCCATTGGATGTGTTAATCATTTGATTTCCATGATTAATGGTAGGTGATTCTATTTGACATTTTTTATGTAATAGAAACACTTATTTTCTTAATCGAAATAAAATATCATTCAATTGAGTTATAAAACACATATTTTATTTGATATTGTTTGGATTTGGGATTTAAAATGGAATGGATCTTTAGAGAAACACCCAATTTCAATGGATTTGGAATTGTGGGATAAGTTTTCAAAATGATGAATTGCTGAAATTATTTGACATTTGTTTTGAGAAAATGGATTAAATTGAAATGATGAAAACCCTTACTTGATTTTGGATTAAAAATAAAAGAAATTTTAGAAACCCTAGGTTTTTATTTCGGATTTGTATTGGCATATTGGAACCAAAAATTGGGAAATTGAATTTTGAATGGTGATTAATTTGAAATGAAATGACATTATCTTTATATATTGATTTATTGAGCATATGAAATCATGGAATGTTGGTGGGATATTTGGGAAAATAATACTATGATATTAATTCCCTATCAATGTATTGGTGAAAAAAACTCTAATAAAAATCTAGTTCAGCATGATTACCCCTGATGGGATGTTTATGAGTCCAATTTTCCCTAAGCCTATGGGATGTATGCACATATGTTTCATTTTGATCATTGATTTGAGATGCGTAAGGATCATAAACCATGAAAATAACATACAATCAGGAAGATGAACATGGTTATTATTTTTTATATTTTGATTATATATTAAATTGATTATAGAAATATTTTACCCATCCCAATTGATTTATATAACTTCATTTATATAAATTGTTTATTTATATCATGTATGAAATGATTTCCTTCTATTAAAAAGAAATCGTGTTCAGTTTTAAATATGAAAATGATCTGTTATGTCGTGCCCTATTTTATTTAAATTAAAATAATAATTGCTTTATTTTTACTTTATATATTATGGATCCCTTGGAGAGACCCTACTAATATTTATAGCTCACACAATACCTTTTTCATCATTAATTAGTATATTTTTTATGCTAGGTCTGAGAAATAGTAAATCCCACTTAGAGGGGGTGGATGTTCCTAATCCATTGTACCGTGGACTATTGATGATGACTAATTGAGCTACATTACACTTGTAACATAGGGTTTTCAGAGACTTTTTTTTGTAGATATTGTGGTCTCGATTAAGTTTATCTATATAATTGGGTATTGTTTTACCTTTTTACTTTTAGTACTTTAAAATTGAGGATTGTTGATATACCTGACCTATTTCTTTTTTATCTTCTACTTTTTATAGTATAATTATTACCTCATTATTTATGCATGATGTCAGTTTATAGTCACCAACCCATGGGGATCAGGAATGAAATTCGATCTATGTCAGTACTTTATTAGGTATTGTAGTACTAAGGAATACATTATGGTTTTTGATAGGTAAAATTGTATTATATCCATAGTACAAATTAAGTAATTTCAACTAACTTTATCATAGATAAAAATTTCTTTAAAATTTCAGTTGGAACATTTCCTGAGTTAAATACCCTTTTCTTTTTGAAATTTATTATTAAAAATCAAAACACTTATGCAATATTAAGGAAAAAAGTCATTCAAAATGAATGTAGAAACCCTTAATGGAATCTAAAAACAATTTATAAGTCATTATGGTGTTAAATACCATTTATTTTTTACATGTTAAAACCATGATTTATTTCACATTTTTTGTAAAAAGTGAAAATTGTCTCATTTCAAAAAGAAAAAATAATTTTACATTTAGCTAATTTTTTATGAAATAAATCATTTATAAAAATAACTTTTAACAATCATAGGATAATAGTAAAAACATTTTTGAAACCATTTTTTCGAAAACAAGAACATGAAAGAGAAAATATTTTCTACCATGTAGATAAATAATGCTGATTTTCCATAACAATATTCATTTGGTCTATTTAGTTATTATAGAGAGTAAGATGAAAGGGAAAAATGTATTCTCTAGAAATAACCAAATATAAGAAGAACAATGTCTTTCTTAATTGGCATATCAAATATTTTCATCATCAATGTCGTATTAAAAAAATCCTTATAAATAATTAGATTGTAATATAAAACCCTTACCACTTTAGTAATATAAGAATCATAATACCTATTAATGAAATTCCCTTATATAGATATTTAAAGAAACATAAATATTATTATATGAATCAAAAATTACATTCATGGGAAGTGTATTCACAACAAAATATAAAAAAAAGTGAATATCGGTTGTGACTCACATAAATAAAAGTGAGACGCAAATCCATTACCTCAGGTCTTGACATTCTCCATACATGTTAGAACCTACTATATAATAAATATAGGATTATTATAAATCTATTACACAACTATAATCATATTTATCTCAACATATATGATTTAAATATAACATTTTATAACTCTTTTATGAACAATTATTCATTAAAATCGTAGTTTTTTGTGATAACTTCTTCATTATCATATATGTTTTGGTTTAATATTTTTTGTCATAATTATTTTATTATGTTTCCATAATCATAATAATGTTATTAATGATATAAATACAATATTTATTAATTAAATTCATATTTATAGTCATCCATAAATCTTATATAAAAATAAATATATTAAACTGTTAATGGAGATAATTGGTTATATGTATGCATGAATGCAGTATCCATTTTTTAATGGATGGATATAAAGAATGGAAAATAATAATTCCCCTTGATAGAATTATTTTTATATCATTTATATCATAAATATTAATTAAATCTATCTTTATTACCATCTATGATAAAATAAAATTAAAAAAATCACATCACTTTGTAGAGGCTGTAAACCACATATATGCATGAACGACAATATCAAAATCCAATAGATTGGAAGGGAAAAAATGTAGATAATATATTATAAATAAAAAATGTATAATTATGTAATTAGAAAAATATATTTTAATTAAATCTATCAGTATATCCAGTTGTGAGTGGTGGTGATGGATAACAAATTACATCCATTCGCGAGGTGGTAATCCACTGTACCCACGTTCAATGGTTTTGTTTACCATTTCATAGTAGATGATATGGATATAGGTTATTCCATTAACATAATAAAATATAATTATATCTAATATATTTTTGTTTTTATTTAATCATAGTTTAATAATATTTGAAGGAGGTGGAAGAAGAGACAAAACCAAAACGCATGGTCAGGAACTATAACTCTTCTTCAACTACCCCTTCAGAATTATACATAAAGACTTAGTGTGATAGTTTTATGATAAAAAAAGGGATATAGTTCATGGAGAGGTATTTGAGGAATGTTTTTTTGAAATTATTTTTTGAACCAAAAGCCTTTTGATATGTTAATAGGTGAGGATATATAGTTTTCTTTCATATGTTAGGGATGTGAACGACATGGAAATTTCCTAAAAGAGTAAAAATTAGAAAATCCATTCTAATGATAAATGATTCCAAACATAAATATATTCAAATTTTGGATATGATAATTTCTAAATATTCCCATAAAATAGCATTTATTAATGTTTAATTGTAAAATATACCTTTATCGTTTTTAACCCCCATAGTAAACTCTTTTTAACCTTAACCAGAGAAATTAATTATTAATATTTTAACTATTAATTATAACCCAAAATTAATTTTAACATTTTACCTAACATTAATTATTATGATCGTAAATATAGAATCGATTTTTATTAATTTTAATTATTCGGGTGAAATAATTTAATTTAAAATTAATCATACAAGCATGTTGAAAATGTGATTTTTCCAAAGAAAAAGTATTCCTAAGTACGAAAGGTTATTATATAATAATTAAAAATAATTGATTAAAATTAACTAAATTGGATTAATAATTATATAATTATTATAATTTTTCCATTTAAATCATTTCAAATAAAATGAAACATTGTAAATTATTATAAATGAAAACTAAATTCTTAATAAAAACAGTATTTTCACCATTCGTCCAAAAATTAATATTTTCATAAAATTATCAAAAAATAACTCTAATATAATTTATGATGTTTATTTAAAAAATTAAGTTCATTATTTCAAATAAATTGTCTCAAATTTGAATTACTTATTTTTAAAATAATTTTAGAAAATTTGATGAAACCATTTTTTAGAAAAATGTGAGTTTATGCATAGAATGGAGTTATTCTAATCCCATGTCTAGAAAAAATATTATATGAATGAAAAAATATATGAGTAAATATATTATCTACAAATTTTATTAAAATAATCTACCAATAGGGACATGTAATATTTAAATTATTGAAATATATATAATTTTAGCTTAAGTCATCCAACTTAGTATCCAATCTAGTTGTAATGAAATTATTTTACCACTACACCATGTAGTTTTGATATGGGAATCCATATTTGGTATCAAAGAAGGGTCTAGTTATTTATAGTGATTGGTTTAGTTACATTAGGGAGTACTACTTGAGAACATTTGTGAAACAACTAGGGATAGGTATGAGTATATGGTATAATCAATGAGTTTGTTAAATTATAAATTGTGTGGTTTTCAAGAAGTTACATACCATTCTAGATACAATCATGTGGATCTAGGCTTTGGAAGATATGAAATTAGGGGTAGTAACCCTAATGATTAATGTTTAGTAATAATTATATTGTATCCTTGTGTTTAAAAATGTGGTATAACTTCATTACAACATTGAAAATCCTAGTGAGATATTAATTAGTGACTCTCACTATATTTTTAAATCATTATGTGTGGTTTTTTTATATTTATATTGGATGTCATAATTAAAATATGACCATAGACTACCTAGGATAAACTGAAGGTGTTATTAGTTGATCCAAATATATAACAGTTGAATCGAATGAATCTTAGGTAGAAATAGTGGTTTGGAAGACATTCAAGGATTGATTATTATTATTTCTATGATCCTTTACATTGATTATATTAGCTATTACCATAACCATTTTGGTTTTATTATTTGGTTGGAATCATGATCATGATCATCGAATATTATGACTATATAAACCCTTATTTTTTTAATTCTAAATAAGGTTTCATATTTGGAATAAATGGTTATAACTAATGATAACTTATTCGTGTTTTTTTAGGCATTACAAGATGTGTTTCCTAGTCAGACCTAAGATATTTATATGGGTTTCTTAGTAGAAATTTTATCTTATGTCATGATAATTGTAACACCAATGACATTAAAATATTGTATTATTTTAATAAATTTCATTTTGTTTCTATTTTTTTATATTTAACACCATGATAAAATTACACTACATACAATAATGAGTTGGTTCGCATTACACGCAAGACCAAGTATTACTGAACAACACTATATTATTAAAATTATATTATTATCACCTAGACATTAAATAGGAGAGAATGAATAGTATTTGAAAAATTATGAAATTTATATATTATATATTTAATCAAGTGTTTTTATATTCATTAAAATTAATTTATAGGTATAATATATAAATGAATCCAATTTAATGCATTAAAAACCTATATTTTGCTAAAGGTAGTTTTACCGACTTTTAATGGAGAACCTATTTTAAATCCAATTTATGAAAATTCTATATAATATATTTTAAAAATATATTTATTTTAAATTTTATTATAAAAATTCATTTTTTTTTATTTTTCTAATAAGTTTCATGTTATGATGAATACTGATAAAATATTATATTTTAATTGAAAATTGTTTTTTCATAAAATCTATTCATATTGTGAAATTATATTTTTGAATGGTTTTAAATTATAATTTGATAAATACTATTATCATTTAATGAAAATTAGGTAATTTGAATCAATTTACCTTTTAATTTGTATATAAAAACATTTCAATCTTTTGATAGTTTTCACTTAAAAACATGTCTTTTAGTTTCTTTAATGTAATTAATTTTAAATTAATAATAGATAGTTATGTGTTATGAATTTTGAATTTTTTTCCATATTTGGATTTATAAGGTAAAAATTAGGTAAATAACCATTTTATTTTTTGAAAATTTGAAAAATAATTTGAGTAATACTTTTTATTACCACGATTAAGGGTAAATCCTGTAAATAAAGGTAAAAGTTATACTATAACTGTTATAAAATAACCCTAAAATGTTTTCTAATTTCATTGTATTAGTGTTTTTATACCAAAATAATCCTTGGTCAAAATTAAAACCTTTCGAATCCATTTGGATTAGAGTAAAATATTTATAAGATTATATTCAACAAAAAGTCAATTTTGTCACACTTTTGTTTTTAACAAGTAAAATATTTTAAAAATTGGGTTATTTAAGGAATATTTTTTACTAAAAATAGTATATGGAAGGATAAAATGATTATATACATCAAGATAATTTATTTATAATATTTAGAGTATACATAATTAAATTAATGGTTTTCATAATGATGATGCAGCAATTGTTTAATTAAAATAAATATCAAAAAAAATTGTATTAAAAATAATTAAATAAATATAATTTTATATAATTAATGTTACCACGACTTTAATAGATTTATTTTACATGTTAGTGATATTTTCAATGTATTTTTTCAATTTTTTGTTTTGGTTATAATATATTTAAAATGTAATGTAATGAATAATGTCAAAAATGACACTAATGATGTTTTAAAACAAATATTATTTTATTGAATGATATAAAATTTATAAAAATATAAAATATGCCCAAATGGTTTGGATAACTTTTAAAATGTCATTAATGGATAATTTATTTCTATATTTTCATTTTATATTAATTATATTAACCATAAAATTATAAATTATATGATTTCATGGTGAGAATTAAAAAGGTTAAACATGGCTTAAAGATAAAATGCAATGATTACAAAAAGTAAAAACCTGATTAACTTTAATTGGATAAATATATTTCAACCCATAAGAATAATATAATAGGAATATATAATTTTTGATTCATTTTTATTAGAAAGTTAATATATATTAATTTCATATTTTGAAGAATTTCGAAAGTGCCCCTCCCCCCTCTTCTAAAAGGTCATCCATTCTTCTCTTTTATTCAATCTTAATAACCTATTTTGTTCATCCAAACCCTATAATAATCTCCTATAAACTTCCCTCCCCTAATCAAATAATCATACCTTAGAGAAAAAATCTAACAAAGAAGCCTTTTAGTATAACCCACTAGAAGTTACCTGAAAATGAGGTAACATTTTTCAATAATCAATTTTGTTTTATTTATTTTCACACTCATTAATTTAATATCATTTCTTATTTATATAAAAACCTAAATTCATTAAATATAATTAGAAATTTATTTAATAATTTTCTGACCTTCACTTACACACACTTCCATCTAGTGGATAACAATCTTATCTATCTTTTGTACTGTGAACTACCACCTCACAAAATGATGTTGTTCATTTTTTCTTTACCACCTCTCATGGTTGAGAATAATTATGGAAATTATAATTTTATAAGATATATATGATATTTATTATGTATTTATATTATGTAATTATTATATAATTCACATCTTCATGCTTTCCATATTATGTAAATACGATAACTTCAATTGTGGACTTGTGGTTTACTACCTCATCAAAAAGTTGTGATTCATTCACACTATACATGGAATGTATTAAGGATTATTTTAATAAATATATTTGAAATATATAAAATAAATATTCTAATGGAATTATAATATAAATAACTTATGTTTAATTTTTTTAAATATGATAAAGAAATGGATGTAGTGTTCATACGTACGTATGCCTTACCTTCTCTACGAACAATGCATTTCATTTCCTATCTCCAAATTTTATGGATTATTATAAAAAACATATATACTGGATATATATAATATTTAAATCTTGGATTAAATTTTGGAGACAATTAAATTGTGATCTAATTAATTTTAAAAAAACGTAACAAATCAAAACATACTTGAAAAACTAGCCAATTAACAGACAAAATAGTGAAACTAATTGAAATTTTTTAACAAACGGGTATATAGAAATTATAAGAAGCTAATATATGATATTATATTATTGAATATGGTTCTATAATAAACCTTCATTTTTTATAAAAAAATAGATAGGTATAGAGGAAATCTGACCTATGGTAAAGGTTTAAATCATAACCTCATCTTTTATTAAGATTTCTTCTGTTTAAGTCTCCATTGGGGAATATTTATCTTCAATGTAGATGATTTATAAAAAAATCAGAAATTATTTTAATATTATACTATAAATATTTATAGTCTTTTAACACGTGTTCAAGTTTTTATAAAATGGTTTTCAAAGAATATTTTTATCATTTTCCAAATAGGGTACTATATGACTTTTTTTGACGAAAGGAATGTTTTTTCACTTATCCGGTGTGAGTGGATTTTTCCACCGTCAAGACGCCCTAAAATTTTCAATATTCCTTTACATGTTTAAAATTTTCGTTTAAATTAAATTTTTTTTTTCATTTATTACTAAGTGTCTCCATGAATAAATAATTTCATAGTTAAAAGGTGTATTTTTCTCGAGAATGTTCTATGATTTTATTAGATTATTTTAATTTCTGTCAATATAATATATTGAATTTTATTCTTCATTAAGGTTTATCTATTATGATATAATTTGCTATATTCTATTAAATTGTTTGTTTTTAGTTTGAATGTGGATGTTCTATTTTGACACAATTTCCCATATTACATAGAATGGTTTGTGATTATGTTTATTGATTAGGGAAGGTTATTTACATTTTATTTTTTAGGTTTTACCCCATTCATATGGGGAATGAATTGGATATAGTAAGTGATGGTTGAGGCCCACTATATCACCTTGATAAACTTTTAGGTCTCATTAGACAAAATACATATGGACTAGGTATAGGCCTTTCTCATTTATTTTAAGATATTTATTTTGCTGAAGCCTTAAGAATTAATTTTTAGATGTCTTTGTCAAGGCCTTGAAGATATGTTTCATATGTCCATCATTATTCATTCCATAATTATTTAATTAATTATTTCAATCCCATGTTTTTTTCGACTACTATGATATCAATGGTTATGTTTCTTAACTCATGTGATTATTTAAATGGATTGAGTTTCAATTATTTACCTCAACATATTTTTTATGTAATATTTACTCATAACTTCCAGTGAACACATACCCATACTAATATTTTGAGATTATCTCTTTATTATGTTTTATTTTTCACTAGGATATGATGAAGTGTTTTGAGTTTGATATGGGGGTTTTTGATATGTGGTTTAATGGCATTCTCAATGAAAATTATTTCTATATTTTTTGGTTTAGATTGTAATTTTAATTTATTGTATGTAATCTAGTTTCAAAAAATGATAAAATGATATATAATTTGGGATTTTAATATTTTTTCTGTGATAATACACTAAATTAATAAAAAACGTCTAGGATACTTGGGTTTGGGTGGTTATATTTGGTATCAAATAGTGTTTAGTAGAAAACATAGAAACAGGATTACGGAACATAACCCAAAGACAGAAAATGAGTATAAGCATAGAAGAACATCATAGAATTTTGGTAAGGTATAGATAATTTTAACCATCCTATAAATGCATCCCTATTTTTATACTACAAGTTGATGTGGTTTGGGAACAAATGTACCTATGGGTAACAACTCCAATAAGGTGCATCAAGCCTGATGTGACATAACATGATACAAGACAGTGGGACTTACTGCGTACCTGGTTTGACACTATCAGTTGATATTTTTAGGATAATTATAATTTTATTCACAAACCATTATTAATGTTATAAAAGTAACTACATCTACAATGAAACAATATTTATGGTTATAATATTAGTTATGCATAATTTTTTTAATTTCTGTTAACTATTAATAATTGTAAAATTATACATTGAGATTCATAACCTAATATAATGTATAAAATCATTTAGAAATGGATCTTTGTGGAATTAATGGAAACCATATCAATAAAAATAATCCATGTATATATTTTAAATTTATGAAAGATAATTAAGTTTGAATTGGAGCTGCAACTGGTGATGAGAAACATATAACTATAATGGTACAACTGACTCGGGTAATGACTAATAACTTTACCCATATGGATCATCCTTATAAAAAAAATGGAGGAACAATGTTAAAACACTTCCTGAGACAACAAACTCAAATATTTAATAGAACTACAAATCCATTTTTGTTAAAGAAATGGATTATTTTTTTAGAAAATATGTTTCTTTCTTTTGGAAGTAAGGAAAGGGAGAATGTTTTCAATGATGGTTATCGTCTTTTAAAAAAATTAGATCAATAGTGGTCACTGATCCAAAACACTAAGGAGGATGAGGAAATAGAAAACCTATAATGGAAGGATTTCAAAGATCCTTTCATGTATAAATATTTCCCTCATTACTAGTGAAGAAAATATGGATATACAAATCTGGAATTTGAGTCAAATGGAGAATGAAAATGTTTCTAAGTATGAGTAAAACACTATAAGGTTACAAAGGCATGATATCAAATACATACATAACCAAAGTAGTAAGATTTATTTTTTCGTTGATATGTTGTATCCATTCCTCTGAAATGCATTTCTCTCATAAACATTCTCATTATATGAAGATATAATATCATGGGCTATCAAGAGAGAGAAATGATTATCTTTGTTTTATGAATTTCAAAGAAAAAAAAGCATATGAAAATGGAAAATTAAGATATAGATATTGGGAATAGTGTAATTAAGGATTTTACCACATGTGATAATTGTGGAAGGAAACACCCTACTGCCTTCTCACAAGGAAAATGAGTTTCCTTCAAGTGTGGTGTTAAAGGCCATCATTCTCATGATTTCATGGGAATGAAAGAAGATAACCATAATCAATATTAAAAATGTAATGAGATGGGAAATTATAAAAATTATTTTACTATGTTTCAATGAAATATAGCTCAAAATTGAAAAGTAATCAAGGTAATGATTATGTTGTTACTATAGTCGAAGTGGAATAATTAATGTATTTTGGTTTTGTATTCAAGATTTAGGTTATAAAATTATGATTATGAGAATCATGAGATATATAATAATTGACGCAAAAAAGTGGAGGCGAACAATATATCCTCAAAGAAAGAAGGCCTACCTCGTGAAGACAGATCGCGAAGCTACAAGAGCCTTGTGGCTGGCACACAAGAGCTCCTATGAGAGCCCACGTAAAGCAAGGAGGTGAGACCATGCAGAAAAGCCCTCTAAATTACGAATCATGGGTGCAGGACCGCTCTGCTAAGCCCTATGATATTCGCGATCCCTCACGAAGCATGGAGGCAAGATCGCTCTGCGAAGCCCTATGACGTTCGTGAGCCCTCGCGAAGCAAGGAGATGGGACGCTCCGCGACGGAAGGTGACATTTGCGATCCACCACAAATCTCGTTGCGCACCGAGCATGCACTGCATCACGATGCCTTGTGCCTTTAAATACAGGTCTCCCCTCGAGCCCTCCATATGGACTTTTTGACCTTTCCTCTTCCTAGCTCCCGAATCACAAAGAACCTATGCTCTGTGAACCATGAGCTTCTCAAGGTACTTTTCGATCCACGAAGTACCTTCCCCTTGGTGTTAATTGATCCCCTCTTCCAAGAGGGATTCCTTTTGCGAAACCCACAGGTCTTCAAAAAGGAAGGAGATCCACAAGGGGACTCGGGACATCGCGGAGCACTTAGGCTTCATGAAGCATCCCCCATGCGTATGTAGCCCAAGTGCTAAAGTCGGGTCACTGTGCATCGCGAAGCACAATGCTTCCCAAGGCCCTGCTTCATGGGGAATTGCTTCATGAATGTATTTCCACTTCACGAAACACCCCACATGTCCATGTAACCTAAGTTCCAAGGCCGGGTCATTGTTCATCACAAAGAATGTCACTTCCCCATGCTATGCTTTTTAAGGAACCCATGCTTCGTGAGGCATTGCTTTGCGAATGCCTTTCCACTTCAAGAAGATCCTCCCATATGCACCTATGCCCTATGCCTAGCCTAGGAAACTTCACTTCACAAAGCACAACCCTTCCCAAAGCCCCTCCATTGTATGGAGCACCAGAGCTTCACAAGGCTTCTACCTTTGGCACCTCTCCCTCTGCAAATCCTTTTCCCGTGAGGACCTTTACGTTTAGACGATGAAAATTCAATGTCCCTTGGACGATACTGCACATTGTGTTACTTTGCCTCATGCTTCTTCACATAATCACGCTAACAACTATTGATTCTTCGCATTTCCATGCTAACGTGGACCCACCAATCATTCTCTCCATAACACCCACTACCCACGACGTTTCTTGTCCCTTCTCTTCACTAAGGTGTGGAGGGTACCAATTATGTAATTCCTAGGTGTGCAGAGTGAACCCACCTTGTCCGAGCATCAAGATGCTAAACTGTCAGGCACCATCATCCTCATCTCATGACATTAAACTGTGACATCGCCCCATGCCTCAAACGTAGGGTGCCCCCACCTTGGACATTCTACATGCCCACTTGTCTCCATGAGAGTGAGATCATTCCTCACATGAAACGAGATCCTCTTTATCAGAGCAGTGTCTGCCTGTGGGGAAAGGGATACCACCCTAGTGTAAGCCCCTATATTTTCTTGAAAGAGGCAGCATCTCTACCACTCCTTTCTTCGGTTCCAAATCCCTCTCCTACTGGGCTTGTCACCACTGGGCCTCCATCATTGAGTAAGTCCCAACCTCTCCGGGCTGATAACCACGCATAAGCCTCTGTTTCCTCCCTGAGCTGCTAACTACGTGTAATCCCCACTCCACTTCCCACACATTCATCTTTCACAACGTGATCATCATGTCTTTTTTGTCTCTTATTTCTCACACCTAGAATGACACAGGTGGGATTAGAGCAAGCATCGACCCTGACATCCTTCTGGGAATCCTAGAGTGTAAGCCCCACACCTAACCTGAACTATGAAGACTTTGATCCTTGTCAAGGCAAGGTATGTAGGAAGCCTCCACAAGGTTCAATCCCACCACACATTGGTCGCTCCAACCCCCCTTCACATTAGTGCACCAAGCCCTCAAACTTTAACTACATCGTATTTGATCCTTGTTAAGGCAAGGTACGTAGAAAGCCTCCACGAGGTTCAAGCCCCCACCCATTGGTCACTCAGACTGCCTTCTCGTCGGTTCACCAACACCTTGGGCCGCCTCAGATCATAACCCATAAAAGCCCCATATCCGACCTCTGAGGACTGTGATCCTTGCTAAGGTAAGGTATGTAGGAAGCCACCCTGAGGTTTAAGAACACCATCCACCTAGACCCCATGTCCTTATTCACATCGGTTAACCAACTCCTACCCTATACCTGAACTACGTGGACATTGATCCTTGCTAAGGCAAGGTACGTTGGAATCCTCTCTG
This sequence comes from Viscum album, assembly GCA_963277665.1. Lineage (NCBI taxonomy): Eukaryota > Viridiplantae > Streptophyta > Magnoliopsida > Santalales > Viscaceae > Viscum > Viscum album. The sequence continues at coordinate 550,698,794 of OY728140.1, forward strand.
AGGTTCAAGCCCACCAACCACCCGTTTTCCTGGCCATCTTCACGATGGTTCACCCCCATCCAGTGGTAATTCATTATGATCCCAGCCAGTGGCAAGCCGTTGGGGCCTTAGTCAATGGTAAGCCATTGTGACCTTATCCAGCAGTAATCCTTTGATACTCTTATCCAAAAGTAAGCCATTGTGCCCCTATCTAGCGGTAAGCCATTGATACTCTTATACAGTGGTAAGTCGTTGTGACCCTATATAGCGGTAATCCGCTATTTGATAAACTATGTGGACTTTGATTTCCTGCCACATGGATATGTAGGAACCCTCTTCGAGGCTCAAGCCCAAAATCATCATCGACCTCATGGCAGTTCCATCTCATTCACCATCCACTTCATTCAACCTCTCCATCATCCATCTTGATTCTTACCCAAGCCGCCACATTCTAGTGGGATCATTCCACCTCATACCTCATTCCCCTTAACATCATTATGGAATCCAATCACACATTGGACCCAATATCCGTGTTCCCTCTAGGGGTTTCACCCATCTGATCCACTCTATTCAGTGTTCTGATCGGTCTGATCTGTCTTCGCTGGACGTTAAACATGTGGGATACCCTGTGTTAAACAAGGGAAGATAAGGAAAAACTCAGATACATGGCCATGGAATATGATTCCCCACATTTGAAGTGTGATTCCTTGGGCTTCTGCGCCCTCGAGAAGCCCTATAATAAGGGACAGAAGATAGATACGCCAGTGTTCTAACATCTAGACATGACAATGATGCCCAACGTGACTACTCCCCTGACCGAAGGTTGCTTCCCTGACCAGACCCCTTGGAATTTCATAACAGAAGTAGTGTAATTAACTGGAGTCCATGAAGATATGGCACGCGAAGAGTTTCATGAACAACGTATTAAATCTATAAGGGAGGCCCAGAATAGGTGAAAAGTTCCGAGGAGGAATCCATGGAAGGAATAACAGACATCCCATCATCCTGTTTTGATCAAGGAGAAAATGTCCCTGAATAAGTATCGGATGATGCCTGCCTTTGGAAAGCGAGAATTTGGGGCAATAGACAGCACTATCATCCCCCTAAAGGAGATGGATGTGTGAACCCCGGTTAAAGTGTTGGAAACATAAATGGTGAACCCGGTGTATAATTATTCCCCTCAATATGGGGATTAGTAGCGCTTGAGGCATTAATGGAATGACGTGTCTCTAGATCGAGTTATCTGGTGCTGGGTCCCGCTAAGCGAATATCGGGCGTGGCATGAAACTCACCAAAAGTTGGGGCTGTAGAATGTCGGATATCCTATTCTGCAACATTTTCATCATTGATCCCTCTTACCAGCCATGGAAGAAGAGATGTCGTCGGTGCATTGGTCGTCGACTCCTTTTTTTCAGCACTGATGATTTAATCTCTATGCTCTCAGGAATCAGGTTGTTGCACTCGGAACTCAATCACCTCCTTCACACCGACACAGGGGCAGAGGCAGTGCCAACGTGGTTATCCCACGTGGCTTCACCTCTTCCACAACAGACTCTACATCTACGACCATGGGGCACCCACACCCAATCTCCCCATCCAATGTCATTCAAATGAGGGTGGCCAACGACCTCGTGTGTCGTTATGAAGAGGAGGGGGTCATCCCTATGTGGGATATGGACCACCTATACTTGGATACATATACGCCTCACCGTCATTGTCTCCCCAGAGGGCCGCGTTGGGAGCCGCTCATACCCACGTCGACATACTATCGTTTCGGGAGCCTGTTCTCAGAATGCATCGACGATTCTCAACCCTATGAAAATGAGGAAGGTGAGGTTCAAGCCAGACAGTCAGAGTCCCATTCCATGGGATCTCAATGAGGACTCTCACCCGGCCATGTCATCACCGCCACCCGGTCTTTCTGGATGAGGAGTAGGTAAGCCACGTACCTGCACCACCAGCTCCAGTTTGTCTGACCCGATGCCAGCATCGGGCGCAAGCTGAGGACGCATGCCAAGGGGACTCAAAGTCGGTAGATACTGTGGCCTGAGCCACCGCTGATTCATATCATCAGTTCCCTACATACACTGAGTAGGGGTACTTATACGCTCGACTAGGATCGAGGCCCCAACTGCCCCTCGGGCAGGCTGGGTCGACTCACTTGGTCGCCAACACGAGCAGTGGCCGCCATGAGCTAACCTGCAGCTATGCCACCCAGTACAGAGGTCCTCCCCGTGCCACTAACATGGAGAGAATGGGACTTCCACACCTAGAGGTTTTACATGGAGGTATTCCCCATTACACCCTCAATACAGATTAGGGTCTTCCCCATGGCGGTGATACTCGGTACGGAAGCCTCTCTCATGCCCATTACACTGGGAATGGAGTCATTTCTCCTACCCTAACCACCGGTGTAGGGACATTTCCCATTCGGTCTCTCTTCAATGTGGGGATCCTCCTCGCATCCTTTTAGCAGCTGGTGACGGTCCTCCTTGCCTCGGCAACCAGAGGGATGAAGGCCAGCCTCGCTCCACCCGCACCTAGTATAGTGGTAAAATCCATGTGCATCTAGACTGGTACAAGGACCCTCCTAATATTGAGGTTTCCAGGGAAAAAGCGTGGAGGTTCTCCCGATGCTTCTACCAGTTCCATTGGAGTTCTTTCTCACTCCAGCACTCTCCATGGAGGTCCTCCCCATGTCCCCTTTGACATTTTTCCTGGTGCTCCTCGCTCCCCGACTTTCTCGGTTGGAAACCCTCTGCGCCCCAGCACCAGTGCAGCCGAAGGACCTCGTGTAAAAAATATTCCCTATCCCGAATATCCATCCAGAGGTAGGAAGGCGGGTCATCGCTGAAATAAGAAGAATTTTGGGAAAGCCCGAATAGAGATCAAACCGGTCCACTTCTCAGACTCTGATGTGGAGTACAACTCAGCACGTGAACCCTCCTCTCTGTCATCTGAGTCAAGGGATGGGGCAGGAACGAGGTGGATCGGCCTAGTAATCCAGGAATGTGAGGTCCATAGTATTCCCACCTCCCTACGAAGGTATATCAAATAGGATGAAAATATGGTGACCCCATAGGTTACGATCGTGTAATCACCACCGTCGTCACCAGAAGTGCTCTCTACCTCGACAAGAGATCACAGAGAACTATTCTGGGGACCAATGGTGGGCGAGCTGCATTACAGCCTATCACCAGTATCCCTAGCCCATGAGCCAGGAACTACGGTCATCATACCATCTTATCATGATGTAGAGGCAAGGTCGCTACACTATTTGGAGGACAACCCGAGATTTGGTGGCTCGTTAGACTGCTTGCTGTACTCTCCACCAGCCAGCATGTCATCCCAGTGGTCTGCCTCAGTACCACTTCTATTTCTTCAGCCACCCCCAGTTGAAGAGTGGGGCAATCAAGGTACAAACCCTAAATATAATCTGAGGAGCTTATGGAACATCCTCACAACAGATCACTTCCCCAAGATGTTCTAGCCCATGGCAGCGCCAAATTTTCACGCATTGGAATCCCTCACCCCAGAGGTGGTTGAATATTTCTACCAAACCCTCTGGGAAACGCACTTTCTCCTTCCTCATCAGCAAGTGGTTTATTCCAGGGGCCAAGCACATTTTGAAGAAATTGGTGAGCAATTTTTTCTAGTCGATCTGCCTGCGCTCCTTGTCACCCAGTGCCCTGAGTCACCAGGCCGCCATAAGGCCCTCCAATTGCAATACGTTCAGAGTATCAAGGTGCTCCGCAAGATCATCAAGTAGGCATCCCCCCATGCATAGATCAATATATGGGGGTAGTATGATGCCCTCCACTTCAATCCTATCTGGCGGTGGCCCGACTTGCTAAGCGATATCGAGGACATGCCCTCAAGAAGGGTCATAGTCAACATGGCCGACATAGTGGACGAGGAGGATGATTCAGAGATTCTTGATGGGGACTTACCCCTAGAGGGCTGGCCAGCACTATTGGACCCATTGGGAAGGGTTACGCACTAGTAGAGGAACCTACTAGGTCTCTCTGCACCCACCAAGGCATTGGTACTTAGCCAGAATTTCGGTAAGGGCAAAGAGCATGTCGGAGCTGCCGAGCAATCTGACTCGTCCGCCTCAGTGCAGAAGATAGAGGAGGACCCTGAGAAAGCTACGTTGTGCCAAAAACATTCTGAGTAGAAGACATTGGTCGATGACCGCCTGGCTGAATGCACTTTAGAGCGACGGCCCAACTACGGTAATCCTAGTCCAGTACAGCAGGGGTAGGAACAACTTCCCCCCGACGAGCTGCCTCCAGGAATCCTTGATCATGCTGCTCCTGCAGACAAGGATGAAGCCAGAGCTAATAGATAGAGGGAACAATATGTCTCTCCAAACCTTCTTGAATGACACTGAAATCCAAGGAATTCAACTCATGTTCCCCCAGTTTCCCCGCATGTCGCTCGACCAACCACTCCACGAGTCGCAGAGCTTGTTTACCATGTTGAATAACCCGCCAATGTGCTCGTGGTTAGGGATCCCCATCAAGACAGGGACCCCCCCACCCAGATGATTTTATGGTGGCACTCTTTTCTTGAATTGAGGTGTTAGAAACATGACAGGTGAAAATCCCACTTGATGTGAATCCATACCCATCATGGGTGGACGATATACTGGCACCTCTAGGTTTCGGGAATCCCACCTTTTCTCCCTTTAACAGGACGGGTGACCCTCCACCACACCTGGCCCACTTCAACTCAAGGTGTGGGCCCATGTTAGAGACTCCAGCACAGTAGGAGGCTACCATGATCCGCTATTTTGTTCAATCATTGGAGGGTCCGTCATTCGTCTGGTACAACCAGCTCCCCGCCAGATCCGTCACCAGCTAGGAGGACACTCGCAGTCAGTTCCTCTACTAGTTCAGCTCCACCACGTGAGAAACAAGCATCTCATACCATCTCAAGTGAAAACAAAGGCATGATAATCATGTCTCAGACTTTATCACATGGTGGTAGGTCTTACATATTCCCTTGACATGCCACTAACTCAGGAGAGATTAATGATGATGTGTGTAAGAAATTTCATGAAGGAATTGGTTCCCTCTCTGATAACCCATAACTACCCTGAGGGATTTAGAGACTTCTCTCATAAGGACTATCCACTAAAACAATCCTTGACATAGGCTGGCCATTCATGACCATTGCCTCCCGCAATTTCTGCGAGGTGAGTTGTCTGAGCTGAGCCCGCCACGGTGGCTCAGATAGAGGCCCCCAGATAGATGGAATTATTACCAGTGGGGGAACCTCCAAAAACCTCATAGAGGCCCACTCCAACATAGGCGCAGCCTCCAACCCAGCAGTGTCTTCCTCATAATTAGCAGGTGCCCCAAGTAATGCACCACCACCACCCAGGCGAGACAACCGGGTTATGCCTCCTCGACAGTCTCCTCTAGTCCCTCATCAGGTCCAGGCTCCAAGGCCCCCCTTACCATACAAAAGAAACCAAACATACTCATTCAACATGAATTAGGTTCCTGGATACTTCAGAAGTGCCTTGGAACAAGGTATCGTGCGTTTTCCTGAGTGTAGAAGGCCAGAAGAGGCAGACCTCACTGATCGCCCCATCTAATGCCCCTATCATCAGATCTTGGGGAACACCCTCAAGCATTGCTATGTGTTCAAAGACTGAATTCAAAACCAGGTCGATAATAACATAGTCAGGTTGGGCCCAGTCCCAACACAAGTGGCAAGTGTCTTCTTAAGTCCATACAACAGTAGTGACAACGAAGGTGAGTGGAAACAGGTTTCTAACCGCGGGTCCTAGAGGTATAATGACTGGATGGCTTGCAAAACAGTCACCCATGCCCATGGAATCATTCATGCCTGAATCAAACAGAGCCTTCAGAAGCTGCGTCCACCACATTTTCATCATCAACTCATCCGTCATCTTCTCAGAAGAGCAAGCATCGACGACACAAGGGAAATAAACATGCCCCACCAATACCATCATCGTCCCGCACTCTCGACGACTTCATTCCCCCTGAGATTGGTATTCCTCCCAGAATCTGCCCAGTAGTGGATGAGTCTTCATGTGACAGTCAAGGGTACTCTTCGGTTAATACAGTGGAGTTAATAAACCCCTATATGACTCTCGAGAATGAGGAGCACTAAACGAACCTCCCCAACATCCCAGCCGACAACAACGTCGGCGAGGCCGCAACCATATGGTTCATCGAGGAACATTAGTTGGAATCTCCAACCAGGTCGTGCATGCCACTGAGACTAGACAGTAGGTTCAACGTAGAAATCAGCATGCGCAACCACTTCATCCAGTGTCATCAGGTCCACCTTCATTGCCGTTTGTATTGCTGGATCAGGCAGAGCCACATCGACCACGCCGCGACCAGCCTCACCATGCTATAGGCCGGTCTTAGTCATCCGGCCCTCATCCCATAGCTACTCTGTAGACTTTTACTAGTGAGTGGTAGGATATTCCCAGCACCAGTTATCCGCCCGTCCAACCGGCAGAGCCCTCCATGCCTCTTGTCATAGAGCGGCCTCCTTCAAGAAGAAGTTTGCACCTGTCATGGAAATATGATTTCCTCAAGCACCTTGATAGCATCCCAATGAGGCTTTCTATCCTTGAGGCCCTTCTCTTGTCATTAGATATGCATGAGGCACTCGTTGGGGCTTTAAGAGTCCCCCACCAGTTTGAGACAGAGGTAGCAGCTGTAGAAGCCTTTCCTACTGAAGTGGTTGAGAACGTTGAATGTCAGGCCATCATTTCGTTCTCTAGAGAAGATGAAGGCTCTCCCATGTAGGGGAAAATTCGCCCATTATGTTTCACTAGCCAATTGAATGGTGTGGAGGTTCGTCGCTGTATTATTGACACCGACTCTGGGATTAACATTATCCCGAAATAGACACTGCGGAAGCTGGGGTTATCCGAAGATAACCCGATTCCCTCCGATTTAAGAATCTAGGGATATGACAGGATAGAGTAGACCTCATTCGGTATGATCCATTTGAAGACCCAGTTCGAAGGCCATGTTTCCAGCACCGAATTTATGGTTGTCTCCCATGACACCGCATACAATGCATTGATGGGCAGACCATGACTCCACCTGCATGCGGTGGTCCCCTCATCGTATAACCATTTCCTCAAGTACTACCTTAATGGTCGAGTAGGTGTACTCCAAGGTGTTTCATCTCCTTTGACCTCTTGTGAAGCTCTCTACCTGGATGCCGACTATTACAAGAGTAAGGATAACCAGATTTGGGCTACTGAGGTCGAACCCACCACGGGCACAACTGACCCATGGGAAGGTTTGGATGACGCCTATGTCTTCCGTATCCATCGATTGGAGGACCCAAAACCCTACATGGGAAAATGTTTTTTTATCTCTGGTACGAGGGAGAAGCATATTCCCAAGTCCAAGAGTCGGCAGAAAATCACCTCATACTCCTACACATATTAGGCTCAGGTGATCCTGCAGCCTCCTACCCCCATAAGGTATCAGGATGTCCGCCTCATGGATACCATAGTAAATCATACATTTCTGTTTCACCAGGATTGAATGAACCGGCTCAAGCTAACGCGCCACTATTGATTTTATATCATCAAGCGTGGCCCCTTGGGCCGACGACCAGATGGGATTAGGTCAACAGCCTCCATTGCTATGGTTTCGGTAGTACCGGAATTTTCTGACGCAGTGACCACTGCTGCTTAGGCTGGTAACAACCTCCCATCAAAATCCTCTGACCCAGAGGAAGCTTCTCCCATGGGGGGTCCCTCCACAATTAAAGATGAGGGTCTGGAGAATTATCCCCCACCTTTGAAGAGGGCATATCCGCTACGGTTGATAAACTGGTACAGGTGATCCTCGGTAGCGAGGTGGACCCAAGACCCATGTTGATCAGTGCCGCCATGCCTCTCATAGAGCAGGAGGGGTACGTGGAATTCCGGAAACAACATCATGATGTGTTTTCCTGGAGTTACGATGAGATGCCAGTACTAGATTCTCAGGTAGTCGTCCACTGCCTCGGTCTCCCAACAAATCATCATGGGTTCAAGCAGCCTCCTAGGAAGATGCACCCTTCTCTTGGATTCATGGTTAAGGTTGAAGTTGACAAGCTCATCAGATCCAACTTCCTCAAGGAAGTCCAGTACCCCAAGTGTCTAGCCAACATTGTGCCAATTAGGAAGAATAACGGACAGATTAGAGTCTGCATCGACTTATGTGATCTCAACCATCATTGTCTGATGGATGATTTCCCCCTTCCTCTGATGTAATTTTTTATCGATGCTATATCTGGGTTCCAAGACTTCTCCTTCATGGATGGTTACTCTAGATAAAACCAGATCCGAATGTCCCCCAAGGAGGACGATTCCACAGCTTTCAGGGCGCCCTATGGTACTTTCTGTTACTAGGTTTTTCCCATTTGGCCTAAAGAATGTAGTTTCCACCTATCTACGAGCCATGCATCACATATTGAAGCCAACCCTTGAGACATTGGTGGAATGATATGTGGACGATATAGTGGTCAAATATCGCTAGCACCAGAACCATCTCAAGGACCTTGAAGAATTTTTTGGATTCCTCCATTCCTTCCACCTGAAGATGAACCCGCTGAAATGTGCCTTTGGGGTTACCTCTGGGAAGTTCCTTGGTAATGTTGTCGGGTATCGGGGCATCAAAATAGACCTAGAGAAGATCAATTCCATCATTCAGATGCCTCCCCGGAGCAATATCTAGGAGCTTCAAGGTTTCCAAGTCCACTTATCCTACATAATCCAATTCATTGCGAATCTGGACAGAAAGTGTAAGCCCTTTTCTCAGATCATGAAGAAACTCTCCGTCTACGAGTGGGACGAAGAGTGTCAGACTGCGTTCGAGGAAATCAAGTAGTGTCTACTCCAGCCTCTGGTCTTGATGCCACCTGACTTCAGAAAACCACTGATCTTGTATGTGACTGCCTTGGAATGATCTCTTGGCACCCTTCTTTCCAAGAAGAACAATGAGGGAACTGAAAACAACCTCTACTACCTTAGTCGTATTCTCATCGATACAGAGACCAAATACTCCTCCATCTAAAAGAGCTTCCTTGTGCTGGTATTCAAAATACAAAAATTATGACACTACTTATAGCACCATGAAGTACAGGTGGTGTCTCGGGTAGACCCGCTGAAGTACATTCTGAACCGCCCCATGTTGACAGGTCACCTAGCATGGTGGGTAGTAATTCTCCAGCAGTTCGACATCTGTTTCATGCCTTAGAAGGCTATCAAGGGACAAGCATTGGCATATTTTCTTGATTCCCATCAAACCCTCATGGACCAATCCCTGGACCTATATTTTCCTGACAAGGCAATCCTCTCGGTAGATCATGTCATCCTGTGTTGGAATATGCACTTCGATGGTGCCTCCCAGATCCCCACTGGAAGGAGGCTCAATGACCCCAGACTCAACAGCATAGGTATGGATATGTTCTTTATTACCCCATCACAATCTATCTTTCCATACTCATTCCTACTTTTGGAAGGCCACACCAACAATGAAGTAGAGAATCAGGCCCTCATCATTGGCCTTGAGATGGACGTCGAGATCGATGTTTCCTATTTTCATGGGAAAGGAGATTCTGATGTAGTCATCAAGAAAATCAATGATGAATATGTCATCAGAAATCCAAATCTTATAAATTTTTTGGAGCGCACTCTCCAGCTAATGGCTCTGTTCCCATCTCTGCCGGAAGTTACTCATATCCCTCGATCTCAAAACAGTCGAGTGGATGCCCTGGCCGGCCTGGATGTATCACTCACCGAACCTGAGCATGGTGATTTGACTATACACGTGGCACATTGGAGATTCATTTCTCCCATCACCATGGATAATGATGATGGCCTGCAGGTAAGCCAACTTACCACAAGAGCCTCTACGTCAGGACCCCAAGGTTCCTTAGATGCAGTGGTTGACGTGACCCCCGACTGGAGATCCCCCTTTGTGGGGTATCTCCAAAATGGTTACCTCCCAGCTGATCGGGCCGAGCGTGAGAAAATCTAATGCCGCACGCTATAGTTTACCCTCCAAAGTGGTCACAGTCTTGAAAAGATCCTCTAAAAGTGGGGGTTCGATGGTGTTCTCCTCTGTTGCATCCAAGGAGTCGATATTTCTCAAGTTATTCAGGAGGTTCATGCTGGTTCCTGTGGGGCTCACCAAACTGGGCCGAATTTGTCCAATCTGATCCATAGACTGGGGTAATTCTGGCCCTCCATGATCCATGATTTCATTGAGTGTGCCAAGAGATGTCATGCATGACAAATTCATGCTAATTTCATTCATCGGTCACTAGAACCACTCCACTCCACCATGTACTCTTGGTCGTTTTCCGTGTGGGGACTCGATGTCATCGGACCATATCCACCGGTGACAGCTCGCCAGTGCAGGTTCATCCTGACCACTATGGATTTCTTTTCCAAGTGGGAAGAGGCAGTTCCGCTCAAGGAGTTTGAGGCCCGATCTATTGTCGACTTTATGAGATCCAATATTATCTACTGGTTTGGTGCCCCTCATGTCGTCCTCACCGATTACCACCAATATTGGAGCATCTAAGCAAAAGAAATTGTATATCAAGTACAACATCCGTTCTAACCATACCTCCCACTACCATGCCCAGGAAAATGGACTGATCGAGGCGTTCAATAAAACCCTCTCTAACATTTTGTAGAATATGGTTTGTCAGAACAAGAAGAGTTTGTCATATAGGCTCCCCAATGCTCTCTGGGCTTACCGGACAACGACTCTTAATTCCACCTAGGTGACTCCATACTCTCTGGTGTACAGAACTGAGGTCGTCCAACCCATTGAGATCCAGCTGCTTTCATTACGCACAGCGGTCTATGACCAAAAAGAACCATATAAGGTATTTGAAATTCATCTGGATGAATTGGAACAACATGATGAGAATAGGATTCTTTCCCTACACTTTCTAGAAAGGCATCAGAATAAGATAGCTAGAGACTTCAACAAAATGGTTCGCCTCCTCTCTTTCCTGCAAGGTGACTTGGTATTTTCCCTCCGGACACCAATGAGCCTTGGTATTAAACCACCCAAGTTGGAGCCCAAATGAGAATTAGCTTACATAATCCACAGGTTTTACCCCAATGGAGCATACTCCCTGGTGACCATGGATGGTGATCGTATAACTCCTCCCACCAATGCCGAGTTTCTCATGCAATACTTTTCCTGAGCCAGTTGGTCCTACATGACCCTAATCTACATGATGGTCCAGAATGACCTTAAACTGTACAATCCTATATGAAATTAAACTGTGCATCGTTCTGTACGACGTTAAACTGCATCTTAGTAACTACGTACGGCTTGATTCCCATCCGCATGGGATACGTAGGAACGCTCAAGCATTTCGTCTTGATCCCAGCACCAAACTCTTCTCTATGACTATCCCCCTGGGTATAGTTCTCCCGAAGGATCCTTGCATGATATGGTGTAATATTCCTTATCCCTACTCACGCGAGGATTATAATGGTCGTACCATGTGCCCGCTCCCCATTCTTCCATCATCCCACATCCTCATCGTACAATGCTAAACTACATGGCCTTCAAGAACTACATATGACTTTATTTCCATCTTCATGGGATATGTATGAACGCCCATACATTTGGTCTGTTGGCCTAGCCAAAATGCCAAAATATCCCCTCGGTTCAAGACATATGGTGTGGTGTAGACCGTTTCCTCAATTCACGTTGAGCTCATCTTGATCCTATCATACGTCACACTCCTTGGAGGTGTTCTCCTCTTTCACAGATGGGTACATCCATGCTTCGCCCACTCCTTTGATTGAGACTCCATTATCTTTCCCATCCAGAAGGGCCCCCGAATGGCAGGGATGCTTGGCCCAAGGGCTCTCCAAAAACTCCGGGTCAACGCCCTCGAGGATGTTGAGAAACATATTCATACAAGTCCCACATTGTGAATATGGTCAGTGGTCGATGCTCATTCTTTGTTCCCATTCTGGGTCACTACGAGGACGCTGTGTTTCGAATATGATCAACAGCTATCCTTGTCATTAGTCACCCCATGATGTCCCATACATTGAGTGTAGTGGTTTATTCTACCATGTTGTATCTCCAAGTGACGAACTCCCATCAGGTGATGCCTACTATAGACCCCTATATGGCAAGGAGAGCTGAGTCTGGCTCCTTGTTTCCCACATCAAGCACTGCTCACATGGGTTTAGGAGCTGTAATGAGGTGGTAACCGCACGAGAGGTCATATGGCTACCATTGGCTGGGACACCCAGCCTCAGGCCCCTTTTCCTTTTCCAGCCCCTTGTCCTTTTCGGGACCTCGGGCCAAGTTCCTATTTAGGTATGTACGGTGTGGTATGGGATTATGTCCTCATTCACGTTGGGTTACTCACCGCGTCGTACACCTCCCATGTTTGGGGTATCTTACCTCTTTCTTTATCCTCGCTGGAAGATGTTACACTCCAAATTGATCGAGTCTTCCCATCTGAGGCCCAGCCTTAGGCCCCTTGGCCTATTTGGGCCCCCAGCCCAAGTTCTTATTTAGGGTTATACAGTTTGGTATGGTATAATGTCCTCATTCACGTCATGTTACTCATTGTGTCGTACACCCCCCTCTATGGGGTGTCTTACCCCTATGCGAATCATTTACAAAACTACGTGTGATTTGATTCTCATCGTCATGGGATACGTAGGACCTCCCGAGAATCTCGTCTTTAGGTCCAACCTCATATTGTCCCCTTGGCCTACATTCCCCCAGGGAGAGGACAATATGGTGTGGTATGGAATTATGTTCACACTCACGTCGGGTGTTGTAACAACTATGTCATTTACCGCCTCCTGAAATTTTTCCATCCCCTTGTGCTATCGTCATTTTTTTTAATCGGCCGCACTCAAGATGAGACCCTCATTCCTCTTTGGTGATTCACCAATGTTCCCAAGGGTACTCTGGTTCATCACCTAGAGTATCAGATTCTGCCTGGACATGCTTTCACCCATTTCTTAGGCTTCGTGTTCCCCTTTACTAGGGCTTCCATATCCTTTCACATCCAAAGGGAGCCCCCGAATGGCTTTAATTCTAGGCCCAAGGTCCCTCCTACCATTTCATTCTAACATCCTCAAGGGTTTTTGAGAAAACAAATTGATACAAGTCCCACGTTGCGAATTTGGTCAGCAGTTGACGCTCGTTTTTTATACCCACCTTAGGTCACACGATATGGATATTGTGTTTCAGTCATGTTCAACAGTTATCCTCCAACTTAACACCAACCCCATTAATCCTAAGGTGTCAGTTACATGATTCACACCCTTTTCGACTTCATCATGTCTAGGTAGAATTTTGAAATTCTTGTAACTATTCCTCAGTGCGCATCTTCACGTTAGGAAGAGAAAGCCATGATAAGGAAATCATTTGGGGCTCCACGCCAATTTCCCCTTTCCATGTATTCCACGTATTACAAATACCTTAACCACCCTTATTTCCTACACCGAGTTTTACTCACGTAGGCTTAGGGATCGGGGTAAGGTTTGTACTTACTTGGAATAGTCTTCCTTCTCTATGGTCTAAGTTCTAAAACCTTAAAGTAATATCTTTTTATATTGCCTCTTTGTGAGAACTACATATTACTTGATTCCCATCCTTATGGGATACGTACAAACACCTGGGCATCTCATCTTTGGGTCCAGCTTAACTAAGATCCAGCCTCTCTTTCTTCCTACCCTCTTCCCTCTTTTTGGACCCTTGGCCCAAGGTTTCTTTCTCGGAATTGTGCACAGTGTCGTATGGGATTATGTCCTCATTAACGTTGGGTATGCTTTATTACACCATGAACATTCCCCCTTTATCCCTATTTCTAATATGTATGCTCCACATAATGATAAAATGCATGGCTGGTCCCATCACATGACCTTAAACTGTGACAGTATTGTCCTGGACGCACGATGAAAAAAAGAGCTACATTGTGGTGCCCTTTCTCAAGGGACATCATGTTTGGTATCGTTCAAACACCATACCATTTTTCAATGCCTTAATTTGTCTTGATTCTTATGGCGATGTCGGGACCATCTATCCTAGGCCCATCACTTCACAAAAAAACATTCACCCAAAAGGAGAAACAAGATACATCAAATACTGCTTCTTTTAGTGCGAGGGTTGGACCTGCACGCCCCTATTGTACCTGGCACTGGTACCTTACCGTGCCACCCCTTAGAACTATGTATGGTTTGATTCCTATACTCATGGGATACCTAGAGACACCCATGAATTTTGCCTCATGTCCAACCCCATGAATCATAAATCCTGTTCCTCCTCCTTTCTGGCCCCCGGGCCTGACCCCTTGTGGCGAACCATTTAACTGCAGCTGTGCCCTGAACAAGTTCGGGATGCCCCACAATGACATTTGGAAGAGACGACTGCCTCGCTAGAGGGGTATTATCTAAAAGTAGGAATGAACCATGATCAGACTTATGCACCCATCAAATGTGCTTATTCAACGATGGCATAATTTCAAGAGTGTTGGATTCCGTTCGAACAATCCATGTGTCCACATTCCACGGTTTGCGTGCCCCTTATTCGGACCTGCATCCTCTTTCATGTCTAATGGAACCCCCTAATAGTATGGATGTTTAGCCTATGGCCCACCTATTTTCCTGGGCCAATGTTTTAGAAGACTAATGGATGAAATTTTGAATCAGGCCCCGTGTTTCGAACATGGTCAGTGGTCGGCCCTCATTTACAATCCCCATTCCAGGCTAACATAATAAGGATATTGTGTTTTGAATGTGGTCAACAGTTATCCTTCACTGTCATGCCAGCCCCACAGTGTTCTAAATCCTAGGTATCATGATTCACACCTTTGATTCCCATCTGTTTGGATTGATTCCAGTGCCCTTGGTGTTACCTGGTTCGTGTACAAGAGCACACTGTGAAAATGGTAATTTGACTATTCTGAGAGCTTCACTCTCCAGTCAAGTCTCTCCCTTCTCTTCTCTGGAATCCAGGTCGGTTGTTCAAACCCCAGATTCCCAAAATATGGTCAGCACTCTTATGTTCAGGCTAAATGATATAGCGGTTGTCTTTTGTTTCTCACGTTGGGCTCGGCCCGTGTGAGCTTAGGGATTGATCACTGGGTGTTTCCCAAATATAACAGATGCATGTAAAACCAATATAAATAACAGAACTCAGGCAGGCTATGGCATTAAATGATCAAAGAATGAAATTACGTTTGATGGTTTGTACTCATTACAGTACTCGAGGGTCGCCCCCCCCCCCATGGATGGGTAAACCTCATCAAAAGAGTGTAACTGCTTCGCCACCATCAAGCTAGTGCATCCAGGAGTTTCTGCCACCTGTTCATCTCATGCTCCTCCTCGGCAGGGATGGGGAACAATTCGTTGGCCGCAATCTAGGCCTACTCCACGTCGGTCCAGATGGGGTTCATCTCCTCAGAGGATTGCTTCATTCCCTCTTCAGTCTCTTCCAACTGGGCCTTCAAATGAAATATTAGATCAGATTTCGCGTTGAGGGAGGTCGAGTGCTTGTCTGACTGAATCTGCAGCCTTTGGACCTCATCTTCAGCCTCATAGAGCCTCTTGATGTTTATCGCTTTCCTCCGCTGCTAGACCACACTGAGGCCATGTTCATACACTCAAATCTTTTACACCATAAGATTTCAGACGAGCAAGTGAGGATGCTAGGAATCCATTCCCCCAGCACACAGTTCGTGCAGTTATGAGGGAAGTCTTTCCATTTCATCCAACCATAGTGTGTGGGGGATTTCATCGATGAAGCCCATGATTAGCTTCCATGATCGGCGATAGACTGTCTTTCTATCCTCTTCGTCAGAGGTCGTCTCATCCCAGTCAACGCGATTGGAAGGCTCAAACGTGAGGAACGCCCCTAGGAACTCTTCAGCAGGTCCCACATTGGGTATTTTTTCATGCATGGTGGGACATGGACAATTTCATCGATCCTTATTATCAGATCATACCTCAATGATCTCGCGTTCAGCCATGCTGAAGGTCCCACCAGTGATCGGGAGCACCGCCGCTTGGTCGGTTTGGGTCTCTGCCCCCATGATCACCAACATTCTCCTGGGAAGGATGCCACATGAAGCCTCGACCAACCTCGCCAAGGCAGCCCATGCCATTTGAAGAATTTTATGCACCAAAAAAGGACATGGATGTCAGTAAACATGGTTAGGGGATGAAAGTCATAAAATTGGTATAGGGGACTTATATAGGTCGATTTCCTGGTCTTGTTCTTGTGCTGATGTCTTCGGGACCCCGAGGTGTGGCCCCCCATATATTATCGGATGGTCTAAAAGCTCTGAAGGAGTCACCTCAGGTGTCCTGGCCCCGCTGGATGTGGAAATTGATGCAACCGCGGGTATAGATTCTGAAGGTCCCGCATCAGCATTCATTGAGGGATAGGAACTGGTCTTATGTATGAGGTACTCCTGCATAGTTTAGATGTTAGTAAGGAGTCCAGAACAACCTGGGAGAAAACCCTAAGGAAGGGGCTTGTGGTTTTACCTCAAGTACATCGGCAAATTCTTCAAGGTCTAAGCCCTGATCTCCATCTTCTCCCTCCTCCAATGGGCTCCCTCAACCGGCCTCATCCCCCCATAAGGACTCGTCCGATTCATCCGGCAGAGGGAAGCATTCTATCAGTTCAGCGGCCGATAATTGTGGAAGGACCATACGATCCATCGACACCTTGATGCGGTCTGTCATTGAACGTGGGGCACCCCAGGAATGCAAAAAGTCCTCCATCTCTACCATGTAATGCTCAGCCTCCGCTCGGTACAACGCAAAGCTGGACCAAATAGGACATATCCCCGGTAAGTCCATCCCGAGACGGTTCAAGTGTTTCCACATCTCCGGCGGGATCAGGATCTATCTGTTGACTTCCCAGATATCCCAGGCCTCTGGGAAGACGGCATCCACCAATATGTCTATGTGATACAACCGCTTCCCCGGAGCCTGAGTGGATATCCTACAAAATCCTCACAGCGACCTCCCCACTAGATGAATCTATTCTTTTGAAACCGTATGGTCCGTTACCACTTTTCGATCTACCACTGCTGCTTCACCCTCAACCGGTGTGGACCTCTTCACCACGGAAGCCCTGATATTGCAGGATGTACCTGCCACCTTCCTGCCCCAGCTTTAAGGTTGGGAAGGTCCACTTTCACCGGCCTGAACTATTGGCTACTTTAGCATTTCCCTCGGGTAGGTCACCACCGTACTTTGAGCAAACTGTTCAACCAACACGAAGTCAACAGTAAGCAGAGTCAGATCATTCCTCATCTTACCATCCTCATGAGTGAACATGATCCACATTTTCCTCATCACGCATGGATTCTCTTCAAGGCACACCCCTATGTAAACCTAGGGGGTCAGTCACTACAGGCACCGAAATTGCCGGACAAATCGCTGTGGGATGTATGGATCGTAGAGATGCTCACGGTCCACCCTGGCCATAAGGACTCCACCTCTAAAGGAAAAGAGATAAGACCGGTGCTCTTCTGTTCCTCAGCCATCATCTGTGAAGGCCCTCATTGGAAATGGGAATGGATGGAGGTTGAACTCTTCTACTTTCCATACTCAGTTTAGTACCGATGGTATGGTCAACATGGCTAGAAAACTCCCTGTAGTGTTCAGGATGGTTGGGTGAAATTCTGATCCCAAAGGATAAATAGGGTTTGGGTATTTATAAACCCCCTTAATGTGAGCCTCTATCCACCCGTATAGAAGGTGAAACAGACCACATATTTTATGTGGCCTCTTCCCCATGCTAATATTCTAAAGAATTTTTTATAGGTTGGCAAGCATCGGAATTCTGAGATTCACCCACCCTCCAGTTTCTAGCATGGATTCCAGGATGAATGTTCTTCGCCACATGCCCATATTTGAATCCCTCACTAGCAGGATTTAGCAACAGATAAGGGCAGCAATGAATGTCGACAGCCTGACTATCGGCTTCTGTTCAGTGCAGATGATGAAGCCTCAGATCTTCCACTGATTTTCCTCCATTCTCCGCTATTATGAGTGATCCTTGCCCCGTTGAGCCCCCCTTTGGGAAAGTTCAAGGCGTCACCGAAAACTTTCTGTCTTTTGGGAAGTTCAGAAATTGCTTGAACAACCATTTGAAGTGGATATCTCTCACCGGTTCATTGTCCTCTCCTGGAACTAGTCTCAACAACACCATCACAAGTGGAAACATCTGCTCCAGATCCTCCAACACACCCATAGCAGGAAGGAATTCGACATACATCACTCCCAGTATCGGGACCCCTGAGAACTGATGCACATCCCATAATTTGATGCCAACCTCACTGTGATGCAGGTGGAAGGTATTGGTCCCTGATGGCCACTAGATCAATAGCTCTAGCATCAACTTCTTCGGCTGGTAGATGTGAAATTGGGAGGCCCATGCCAACTCATAAGGTCCTACTCTCCTCAGCTCTTCCTTGAACTCTTCACATGAGGTGCTTACCCAGTAAGCCCAGGACCAGTCGTCTATGAAGTTGCCACTGTGGCGTAGGTCCCAATCATCATTCCATCCCATCTTCGGGTTCCTTAGCTCCACCTTTAGGATGGTTTGGTACAGAGGATGGGACATCATCGGTAGCAATTCTTTCCCGTTAATGTCATTCATATGATTGTATAAACAATCAGGGTTAATGGGCGTAAAGTCCTCCCGAGCATGGTTGTTGTCCACTCAGAACCACTAGTGCTGGCATGGAATGCTCCTGAACTAGTAGGCCGGATCATCCCTGGTGTCTTTAGGGATGAAGACATCATCCCTCAGTCCAAATCCATACAAGGGTATCCTCTTGCACAATGGGTAGTCCCTTTGTCATTATAACAACAGCTGCACCAACAAATCATGGTCGGAATGACTCCGTACCAACTCCCCCAGACCCAATCTTTTCACCATCTCTTCCCTTCGGGAAGCATCCACACGGACCCCCGGAAGACCACCTGGTGATCCATCTTGTTCTTAAAATTCAGATAATTTTTGGGTAAGATCACAAAGCTCGGTCGAGAAGCTAAATCGCGGAGATCAATGGCGGAGACCGATCGCAGAGCTCGATCCGGATAGCGGAATCACAGAGCCTAGCACCGACCCTCAGACGCAAGTCGCGGAGCGCACTAACATGAAGTCAATGATTTGTTGTGCGCCACGAAGAAAAGGCTATATTCACGGAGAGCGATCATGGAGTACACGAAGATTAATGAATCGAGAGCGCCAAAAAGTGGAAATCACGGAGGAGAGAAATGGAAAAAAGAGAGGTCATCCCAACTATTTATAGGGGATGAACACTGGTGCTTCGCAGCACGTCCAACCATGGCCGACATCACGGTGTGCCCTGACCACGCATCGGTGCTCCCCTCATAGGTAACCAATAAATTTGGAAGATGGCCCCTCAGACTTGGATTATTGCTTTCTCCCCGACTCCCAGTCTGAGGGGGGGGGGGCATTTATTGATGCCAAAATTGGAGGCAAAAAAATATCCTCAAAGCATTATGGCCTACCTCATGAAGACAGATCATGAAGCTACCTGAGCCCTATGGCCGGCACACAAGAGATCCTATGCGTGCCCTCACAAAGAATGGAGGAAGGACCTCTCTGTGAAGCCCTCATGCGTTCATGAGTCCTCACGATGCAAGGAGGTGGGACCTCTCTGGAAATCCCTCTAACATTCTCAAGACCTTGTGAAGAAAGGATCCAAGGCCACTTAGTGAATCCCTCTCACGTTCGCAAGCCCTCGCAAAGCAAAGAGGCGGGACGCTCCACGATGGTAGGTGACGTTCGTGATCCGCCGCGAAGCTCATTGTGCACCGAGTGCCCACTACTACCTGGCACCTCATGTCTATAAATACAGGGCTCCCCTCGAGCCCCCCAGATGGACTTTCTGACATTTCCTCTTCATAGCTCTTGAATCGTGAAGTACCAGTTCTCTATGAACCATGAGCTTCTCAAGTTACTTCCTGCTCCACGAAGTACCTTCTATTTGGTGTTAATTGATCCCCTCTTCTGAGAGGGATTCCTTTCGCTTAGCCCATGGGTCTTCATGAAGGAAAAAGATCATCAAGGGGACTCAGGTCTTCGCGGAGCACTTACGCTTCGCGAAGCACCCCCCCCCCCCCCCCCCCATGAACATGTATCCCGTGTGCCATGTTCGGGTCATTGTGCATCGTGAAGCACATTGCTTCCCAAGGCCCTTCTTCATGGGGAATTCCTTTATGAATGTCTTTCGACATTGAAAAGCACCCCATTGTGTATGTAACCCATGTGCCAAGGACGGGTCATTGTGCATAGTGAAGCACATCGCTTCCCCATTCTATGATTTGTAAGGCACCCTTGCTTCATGAGGCATATCTTCACGAATTCCCTTCCAATTCGCGAAGCTCCTCCCATATGCACCTATGCCCTAGGCCTAGCCTAGGAAACTTCACTTTGAGAAGAACAACCCTTCGCAAATCCCCTCCATTTCATGGAGCACCAGAGCTTCACAAGGCTTTTACATATGTCCCCCTCTCACTCTGAAAATCCTTTTCCCATGTGGCCCTTCAGGTTTGCACGAAGAAACTTCAAAGTCCCTTGGATGATACTTCCAATTGCATTGATTTTCTTCATGATTATTCACATAGTCATGCTAACAGATATT
This sequence comes from Viscum album, assembly GCA_963277665.1. NCBI lineage: Eukaryota > Viridiplantae > Streptophyta > Magnoliopsida > Santalales > Viscaceae > Viscum > Viscum album. Next base: position 550,719,470 of record OY728140.1, read on the forward strand.
GATTCTATGCATAGCCATGCTAATGTGGACCTGCCAATGGTTCGATCCATAACACCCACTAGCCACGTTGTTTCCTATAACTTCTCTTCACTAAGGTGTGGAGGGTACCAGTTATGTAAGTCCTAGGTATGCGGAGTGATTCCACCTCGTCCGAGCTGTAGGAAGATAAACTGTCAAGCACCATCATCCTCATCACATGATGTTTAACTGTGACCTCGCCTCATGCCGCACATGAGGGTTTCCCCTACCTTGGACATTCTTCATGCCCACTTGTCTCCATTGGAGTGAGATCATTCCTCACATGGAATGAGATCCTCTTTATTGGAGTGGCGTCTATCTGTGGGGAAAGGGAAACCACCCTGGTGTAAGCCCCTAGATTTTCTTGCAGGAGGTAGCATCCCTGCCCCTCCATTCTTCGGTGCCAAATCCCTCTCCCACTAGGATTTGTCGCCACTGGGCCTCTATCATAGAATAAGTCCCAACCTCTTCGTGCTTATAACAATGCATAATCCCCCAATTTTATCTTTGGGCCACTAACTACGTGTAAGAGCCACTCCACTTCCCATGGATGCACCTTTCATGACGTGATTGTCAGGTCTTTAATGTCTCTTGTTCCTCACACTGAGCATGACTCATGTGGGCTTAGAGAAAGCACGACCATGACATCCTTCTGGGGAGCCTAGAGTGTAAGCACCACACCTAACCTGTACTACGAGGACTTTGATCCTTATCAAGGCAAGGTACGTAGGAATCCTTCATGAGGTTCAAGCCCACCACCCATTGGTCGCTCCGACCCCCCTTTACATCGGTGCACCAAGCCCCGATACATGAACTACGTGGTATTTGATCCTTACTAAGGCATGGTATGTAGGAAGTCTCCCTGAGGTTCAAGACCACCACCCATTGGTCACTCTGATTCCCTTAACGTCGGTTCACCAACACCTTGGGCCACCTCCGAGGGTAACCCCCAAATGCCCCATATCCGAACTACGAGGACTTTGATCCCTACTAAGGAAAGGTACGTATTAATCCTCCCTGAGGTTCAATCCCACAATCCACTTGGACCACATGTCCTTATTTTCACCGGTTAACCAACTCTTTCCCCATACCGAAACTACATGGACTTTGATCCTTGTTAAGGCAAGGTACATCGGAAGCCTCCCTAAGGATCAATCCCACCATCCACCAGTTGTCCTGGCCATCTTTGTGACGGTTCACCCCCATCCAGTGTTAAGCCATTGCGATCCCAGCCAGCGGAAAGATGTTGGGGCCTCAGCCAATGGTAAGCCATTGTGACCCTATCCAGCAGTAATCCATTGATACTCTTATCCAGTGGTAAGTCGTTGTGACCCTATCCAGCGGTAAGCTGTTGATACTCTTATCCAATGGTAAGCTGTTGTGACCCTATCCAGTGGTAAGCCACTGTTAGATGAAATACGTGGACTTTGATTACCTGCCACGGGGATACGTAGGAAGCCTCTTTGAGGCTCAAGCCCAAAAACATCGTCATCCACATGGCGGTTTTATCCCTTTCACCATCCACTTCATTCAACCGCTCCATCATCTATCTTGATTCATACCCGGGCCGCCACATCCTAGTGGGTTCATTCCACCTCATACCCCATTACCCTTAATAGAATTCAGGAAGTAAACCACACGTTGGCCCCAATATCGGTGTTCTTTCTAGTGGTTGCACCCATCTGATCCACTCTAGTCAGTGTCTTGATCTGTCTGATCTGTCTCCACTGGAAGTTAAACTTGCAGCATACCCTTTGTTAAACATGGGAAGTTGAGGAAAACCTAAGATACATTCCCAATGAATATGATTCCCTACGTTCGATGTGGGATGCCTCAGGCTTCCGCGCCCTCTTGAATCCCTATAATCAGGGGATGAAGACGAACGCGCCAGTGTCCCAGCGTCCGAATACGCCATGTGATTCCAAACGTGACTACTACCCTAACCAAAGGTTTCTGCCCTTACCAGACCCCTTGGAATGTACGGACAAAACTAGTGTCATTAACTAGAATCCATGAATATATGGTACCCGGAAGAGTTTCACGAACAACGTATTAAATCTATAAGGGAGACCCATACTAGGTGAAGTGTTCTGAGGAGGAATCCACAGAAGGAAGAACAAACATCCCATAATCCTATTTCGATCAAGGAGAAAACATATCTAAATAAGGAGTGGATGTTTTCCGCCTTTGGATACTGGGAATTCGGGGCAACAGACAGCACTGTCGTCCCCCTAAAGGAGTCGGACACGCATGCCCCTGTGAAAGTGTTAGAAACAATAAGTATTGTAGTTTAGTACTTATTTATTATGTACTTTTAAGCATCAAAGCATTAATTATTTTTTTAATGTGATCAAGGGATTCATATTTTTTGTATGCGACTATAAGATAAAAATTGTGTTGTTTGTGGAAATCTAAGGTTAAATAGATTTTTGAAATTTAGTGACCTTCCTTATAAATTTTTGGATTGTGATTTGGATAGAATTATTTTTAATGAGCCTTATAGTTATAATGTATTAAGTTGAACATGATATATTATTTGAGGTTAATGTTTGATTTATTCGATACTATTTTCTAACCATTTTTGTATAAATAAATATTTAAAGTCTAAAGGTATGATTAATAGGTCTTATGATTCATAAAAGTGATTTAGGCATGAAAAATTCATTTTGAACATTCCATTACAAGTGTAATAAATGATATAAAAATAGATCAAAGAACAACCGAAGGATGAGAGTATTCTTATGACATGGAGAGAAATAAATTAAGTGCTTATCTGTATATTAAAAAAACCCTCAACTATAGGAAAAGTATTTTTAAACAAAAAAATATCTATTTATTTTTTATAATGAGAAATCAATATCCTCTTTAGACCATTATATATTTAAGGCTTTTTATGGTAGAGTTTCTCATAACCGTGTTATTTATCACTCTCTATCAGAACATAATAGTTTTATTTTTCATTCTTATTCATGTTTTAACTAGAATTATTCTAATAAAAATCCTGGTTTTGTGGTGACCATCACATTTCCATTTACCTATCATTAATTTGATGTTTTATTAATCCTATTTCTTTAGTGGTTTTCCCAAAAATAAATTTTCATATATCATCCTTTTATTTTTGAAGTGAAATTTCAATTGTCAAGATGCAATTTGTTGAAGGGGGAAAAATGTAACACCTTGAGAATTTACAATATTTCATTTTTGAATAAAACAAATTTTTAATATATATTTATATAAAACACCGTGTTAATCTTATGTTACACCCAGCAATGATTTGGCTTTCGTTACATGAAAGGATATGTTTTACCGAACAACAATATATTATTAAAATTTTATTGTTATAACCTTCACATTAAATTAAGGGGAATGAATAGTATTAAAATTTTATTAAATTTATATATTTTATATTTAAAAAATGTTTTTTAATTCATCCAAATGATTTTATTGACATAATTTAAGAATAATTCCAATTTTACGCGTTACAGCCCTATATTTTGTTGAAGGTTGTTTTACAGCATTTTAATAGAGAACCTATTTTAAATATAATTTTTTACACTTTCATAAACATTATTTGAAAAAAAATAAAATTATTCTTTTAAATAAAAATATTAAATTTCAATTTGGTTGAATTATTTGTATTTTTATGACTAGTTTCATGTTTTTTTGAATACTGATAAAATATTGTATTTTAATTGAAAACTATTTTTTCATCAAAAAACGTTATAGTGATAAATTGTATATTTGATTGGTTTTAAAGTATCATTAGATAAATAATTTAACAATTAATTTAATTTAGGAAATTTCAATGAATTTTAATTTTAATTTGGATATAAAAACATTTCAATATTTTTATCATTTTCAATTAAAAACATGTCTTTTTATTTCATCAACGATATTATTTATAAATTAATTTTAGCCAATTAAATGTTTTGAATTTTGAAAAATGGATTTCATATTTGGATTCATATGGTGAAAATTTATTTAATATTCCCCTTTTAGTTCTAGAAAATATGAATAGAAACATTAGTAATAATTTTTATTACAACTTTTAACGGTAAATCGAGTAATTCAAGGTAAAATTTATTTTATAAATATTATAAAATTTCTCTAAAACATGTCCTAAATTGATTATATGAGTGTGTTTATACAAAAATAATCATTTTTCCTAAATTAAAAACTCTGTAGGCCACCTGGTTGAGAGTATGATTTTTAAAATATTACATTCAAAGAAATGTAAATTTTGTCCTAGTTTTGTTTTTAACAAATAAAATATTTTTAATAGGGTATTTCATAAGATATATGTTCAACTATAAATAGTATTTGGGAGAATAAAATTATTTTCTTAATCAATATAGTTTATTTATAATTTTTATTGACGAAATAAATAAATTAAAGGCTTACATAATGATGTTGTAGAAATTGTTTAATTGAAGGAAATATGAATGAAATTATATTAAAAGTATCAAAATAAATATAATATGATATAATTAATGTCATAAAATAAATTTTTTGTTTCTTTTTTCATTTAGGCGTTTTTTAGAATTATTGGTTCAATTTTATTTTTTTTAATTTTTTGAAATTAAAATAATAAATAGTTTCACATTGACACTAATGATGTTTTAAAACAAATATTATATTATTAAATGATATGAAATTCATAAAAATATTAAATTAATCAACATGATTTTTATAGGTCCTAAATATTCATTAATTAATATTTTATAGTTATTTAGAAATTTTATTGTAATTATATTAACACCTAAATTGCAAATTACAAGATATCATGGTAAGAATTCAAAAGGTTAAACAAGGATCAAAGATAAAAGATAAGGATTAAAAATTTATAAAACATGTTTAATTTTAATTGGATGAATTTATTTAAAATCATAAAAATCAAATATTATAAATAAATCATTTTGGTGCAATTTTTAATATAAAATTCATTTATATTAATTTCATAATTCAAGGAATTCCATGATTGCCTCACTCCCTACTTATAAAAGGGAACCTATTATCTTTTAGTAACACCTAATAACCTATTTAATTTTGAAAAAACATATCCAAATATCATCCCAACATCCCTCCCCTCATCCAAGAATCCCACCTTTGGGAATAAATCCACCCAATGATGATTTTTGGTATAAATCAAAAAAAGTTACTCGGAAAAGAGGTAACGTTTTTCAACGATCACTTTTGTTTTATTTCATTCCTCATACATTAATTTATTATTATTTAATATATATATAACAAAAAAATATCCTCAATATATTTATATGTTTTTATATTATGGGTTCAGACTTCACGTACATACACATCCATCTAATGGGTAACGAACTTTTTATTCTTGTGTACAGCGAACTACCGTCTCACGAAACAATGTTGTTCATTTTTTTTACTTTACCACCACTCATGGATGGAAATTATTGTGAAAAATATGTTAAAATATGAAATATATGATATTTATTATGTATTTATTCTTCAGTAATTTTTATATATCAAACAACTTCACGATTTCCATATTTTTTTTAAATATGATAACTTCGATTGTGGACGTGCGGACTGCTACCTCCGCAAAATGATGTGGTTCCTTCACTCTATATGTGAAGTGTATTAAGGATTATTTTAATAAAAATATGAATACAATATGAAATAAATATGATACTCCAATTATAATATTCATAATTCACATCTTATTTTTTAAATACGATGAAGAAATGGAAGTAGCTTTCATGCATATGTACGATCTACCATCTTCATGAGCAGTGGATTTCATTTCCTGTCTCCAAATTTTATGGATTATTATAAATACATATACAATTAATATAAATGATATTTACCTAATCTTTTACATTATGGAGATGATAAAATCATGATATAATTAATATTAACAACAAGTAACAAGTCAAATCTTACTCTAAAAAATAGGAAATTAACACCCAAATAGTTAAAATAAAGGAAGATTGTTAACAAACGAGCAATGAGAAATTACAAGAAGTTAATTTATGGTATTATAGAAGATAATATGGTTGTGTAATAAATTTATATTTATTAAAAATTATTTTTGGACATGTAAGGAGGAAATTGCACCTATATTAAGGGTTTAATTCACAATATCATCATTAATTGATATTGCATCTATTTAAGTCTCCCTTGGGAAATATTTCTCTTCTATGACAATGATTTCAAAAAATGTTTTCAATAATTATTTTACTATTATCTAATAAATATTTAATGTATTTTAACTCATTTTTTTATTTTTTTTAAAATGGATTCAATGGAATTTTTTTGTCATTTTTCAAATGAGGAACTTTATGACTTTTTTATAGAAGAAATGTTTTTTAACATATATACTGTGATCGAATGATTCCAACATCATTCCCACATAAAATTTTGAATCATTATTTACATGTTTAAATGTCTTTTTTCATATAAAATTTTTTCATTTATAGTTTCACATCTATTTAAATAAATATGTTCAAATTTAAAAGGGGTATTTCACACATGAATTTTCAATTATTTTATTAGGGTATTTTTATATTTGACAATATATTTTATTGAATTTTAAGCGTAATTAAGTTTAATAAATTATGATATAATTTTACATATTCTATTAAATGGTTATTTATCATTTTTAAGATAGACGTTCTATTTTGATACCATTCACCATATTACTCATAATTTTTTGTGATTATGTTTATTGGTTGGGGAATTTTAGTTTCATTTCATATTTACACATTTTTTATGATACACCCCATTCATATGAAGACTTCATTGGACTTATTAATTGTCCTTCAGGGCCCACTATAGCCAATTGATTCATCAGTAGGTCTCATGAGAAAAACTAGTTGAGGACATAGTTGAGGCCTTACACATTTATTTTCATATATGGATTTGGATGAGGCATTAACCATTTATTTTCATATGTCTTTTCTGAGGACTCAATGGTGATTTTTAGATCTTTAGAATTTTTAATTCCATCATTATAAGTTTATATATTGTAATTCCATGTGATTATTCAAATAGTATAACATACAGGGTTATGTTTCCTCACTCATGTGATTATTAATTGGCTTGTGATTCAATTATTTACCTTTATAAATTATTTATTCCACATTTACTCAAACCTTCCACTATACGCTTACCCTTACTGTGAATTTGAGCACACCCATTTCATATGTTTTATTTTCCCACAGAATATGAAGAATTTATTTTATTTTGATATTTAGGGTCACACTAATGGATTAATGGCATGCTCGAAGAAATTTCTTTGTCTATTTTATGTTTTAGATTGTAATGTTAGTTTCAAATATGTATTTTGGATTCTAAAACTTCTAATTTGATCGTTCTATTAGGATTCAAATATTGGATCTACGTAAATTAAATAAAGGCACCAACTCTAGGATACTAAGGTTCAGTACATTACACCTATATTATATTAACTGATATTTATATTACTAAGTGAAAATTAAAATTGAGAGGAAAAAATCTTTTTACGAGGGGATAATGTAACACCTTGAGATTTTTTTTGAATTTTCATTTAAATTTACACTATATTGAATATCATTTTTCATACACAATACCATACCAAAAGAAAACACAACACATCTTATTAATATAATATTATAATTATTTAATATTATTATTATAATGTAACCATTATGTTGGTGGGTATAAATAGAGGTAAATTCATTATGAAATATATTTATAAATTAAATAAATTCAATTTTAATACTAATTCATTGATTAAATTAAATTATTGTACCTAAATAACTACCAAAATAATTTTATATATTGAGATAAATTTTACAAACATTTATCTTTTTCAAACATGTTGAATTGTATTATATTAAGGTTAAATAATGACTTAAATATATTTTTTATAATATATAGCATAAAATAAGATAAAATCTATCCAATAGATATTAAAATACATGTAATATATTTTTTTATTCTTAGAAGATACATTTCATCAAAAATATGTGTTATTCAAACATATATTAAAATTAATTTATTTAACTTTTAAAAATTGAATCATAGAAAATGAATTTTAGATTTTTAATTAGATTGTTAAAATTATATAATATGGTAAATTTAATATTTCGAAAAAATATAATATATTAAAAATATTATATTTAATTTCCCAATAATTGAAAAAATGTTTTACTTTTGAAATATTTTTTTTCAAATCAAATGTTTAATTTTATCATATTAAATTAATTTCATTTATTTAAAAAAAATAATTTTACGTGTTTATTAAACATATAAATAAATATAATATGTCTCATTTAATTATTAATTGAGAGGAAATAAGAAGAAGAATTTTCAATATTTAAAATTTTCATTTTCTTATAAAAAAGTTCTTGTTATATTTTATTTTAATATAATAAATTTAAATTCATGGATTCGATTTTTTAAATTTGAAATAATGAACTCAGTTTTCAAATTCATCATATAAATATTATCATTAGAATAATTTTATATATTCTACTAAAAATTATTATTTATAGTTAAATAGTGAAAAATACTATTTTTATAAATCCCATGTCTTTTATGAAATAGGATATGAGAATAACATAAAATTTGTAAAAAAATGTTCCTTAACCAATGATATATTTTATAATTAAAATTAAAAAATTCTAAATATTAAGATGATTTTAAAAAATTATATTTTATATTTTAAATTAAAAGTTATAATTTTTTCTAAAATGGTTTTATTGTTTTATACATTTGATACATTTAATTTTTATTTATTTTATTAATTTAACTATATAAAATGAATTTAAAATTTAGAAACATATATTCCACAATTTTAATATGTTCCATTTTATTTTTTGGTTTAAATAAATAATATATTTGGGTAAAAATTAGTTTCCACATAAAATTAGAAATTGTAAACGGGGTAAATCTAAATGGTAAATTTAAGAGCCTGTGTTTTTGGACTATATTTTTGAGTAGAAATATAATTTTTTGCTGAGAGATGCTCATAATGGGTAAAAAAAAAAATTCCCCTAGCAGATGACCTTGGATATTTTTTTTCTGATCACTTCGTCCGTCTCAGAATAGGTAGTTTACCATAGTATATGAGTTTTGTAGAAATATGAGGTGTTTTAATTTTAACAGAATAATTAATATTTAATATTATTAAATTAAATATTAAATTATTTTCATGGGTTCATTTGGTGATAAATTTTGAATGGAGCATCATATTTGTATTTTTTCTCTACCATTGAGTTCAGAATGGAGATTTTACCCTAGGCGAGGGATAAACTTGAGTTGGGTGTCGAGGATGGCCTGAGCCCCTTTTTCATTTTTCTTCTTTTCATTCTTTTCTCTTCTTTCATCCCCCTTCATGTGTACCCCTCCTGTGTGGCTCCTCCTATGCCACTCGACCAACAGAGTAAAGAGGGGGGGATAAAGATAGATGGGGTAATGGAAGAAGGGTACTGTCATGAAGCCATCAACATGTTGACTCAGTATTTGGAAACTATGGAGGGTGAAAACAAGTGAAGCTTTAGCGGGTTCTGCATGAAGGTAGGCTTGTTTTTTTTTCACCATAGATTCTATTTAAATGGATTGTTTAATGTTTTTTATAGCAATATACTTCCTTATTGTGCACTCGTGAGGCCTGATCTGTAATTTTGGGAGTTTAAACAAGAGATTTGGGATATCCTAGGGTTTCATGTTCGGGGAAACCAGGTTACACGGCATGTAGTATGGGGTGAAACGATGTGTGTTCTTCTGGTTTAGGGAAGAATATATTTTGGGAGTACACACCGTGTAAAGGGGTTTATATGCTATGTAATTTTACTTGGTTGTGTGGAAGAGTACCCAGATATGTCTACCCATGTTAGGGTACATGACCATTTGGATTACACAACCGAACCCCATGTGAGTGACACACAGTGTAAATTTACATGACTTGTCTAGGTTAACATCCTAGCTGATTGAGGGACATAGGCATGTACACCATGTCAGGTACTTGTTGTGTATCCTCTTTACACATTGTGTGCCTAGGGTGTTTACACACCCAAGATGGAAAAGGTACACGCCGAGGTGGGGCTATGGTGGTACATATCATGTACACATGGGGACACACTATCTACTTCCCCATGTAATCCATTGAGTGTTTTTTATATTTTAATTCCTCGATATCAAATTTGGACCCAATAACAGTACATTATGAGTAGTTTTCCACCTAGATCATGATGGTGGAACCCAAGGAATGATTTGAGGACTTCTAATTGATGTTTGGATTTCTATCTAAATCTAAAGGTTCTTCCTTTAGTTATCAAATTCAATTATATCAAGAGAGTGACATTTGGCATGATTGATCGGTTATGTTCTGGGACTGACCTATTTGAGACTTTTATTTGAGATGCACTTGGATTTATCTCATGTGACCTATGCTTTCAGGATGTTCCCATTGTGATACGTGCCCTTCTATCCTATGAGGTCATGAGACTTGTTGCTTCTATGGATCCCTTGAGGGATACATTTTATTACATGTTGATCCAGGGGGTCCCTTGTAGGATCCATGTACCTGTATATCATTATGAGGATCCCTTGTAGGATGCATTCATTATTATAATTCAAGGATCCCAAGTAGGATTCCTCCTTCACCTTTTTAGTTATGAATCCCAAGTAGGATTCCTTCACTTGATTTTACCATATGGACCCCAAAAAAGATGTCTTTCAGTGCTTGACTTTAAGGGACCTAATATGAACCTCATTTCTTGACTGACTCTGAGTTTTATGATGAGATAGGGTAAAGGTGGTTATCAAGTGTCACCTAAAACCCATGCTAAACTATTACTCCCATGGGGAAGTGGATGGAGTTTTGGGTTGGGAGTTCAGTATACCCTCACTCATTTGTTTATATATTTACATGGTTATTGTTGATGCATTGATGGATACTAGAGGTGCTTCCTGGTTCGTGGATGCATAGCCTGAATTAAGGCATATTTTTTTTATTGGGATGCCCAGATGTTCTCTCTAGAATTAGTTTTCCTAATTGTAATACTCAGACATGCTATCCTAGGATATGGATTTTGATCCATATTATTTTTGATATTTTAGTGATACCCAAGTGTAATACATAGGAGTTGGATATTGAGCCTGATTATATATATATATATATATATATATATATATATTGTGATATATATTTTCGTGGGATGTCAAAAAGTGATTCTAGGAATCTTGTTGTTGAGCCTTACGTGTTATTTTTTCCTAAGAGATACTTGGATTCCCATTGTAGTAATTCCTTAGACCGGCTTAGTAGGTTATTCATTTATATCCCTAAGTTGATTGATAATTAAACCATGAGTTATAGACGAATCTATTTGTGGTATTCTAGGGATGAAATCAGTGGTTGGATATGTTTCCCTGAGTGACACTTGAATCTGGTTGATAGATTCCTTGAATGGGCTCATTGGGTTGGTGATTCCACACTGAGTGATACATAGATCAAGTTGATGGATATCTTAGATGAACTCAAGGTGGTTTATTTAATACTTTGTTTACTAATGGATTCTGTTGAGAAATTCAGTTTATTGTTTTAGTAGATTGAGGACTTTTATACCTTGAATGACACCTGGATCCAGTCGATGGATGTCAAGGACAGACTCAATGATGGTTTTTACTTAAGCCTATAACAATACTTGGATCCAATTATGTGATGAATTTGTTGGGATCACTAGCTGGTTATAATTATACCATGAGTGATACTTGGATCCAGTAGAGTGATTCCTTGGATAGACTCATAGGCTGGATGTTCTACGATTGGTATTACGATGCACTTCCAAATTGGTTACATAACTCGAGGGGTTGCATGGTGTCACCATAGGAGTCCGAATGGTTCTTCCAAAAATATTTCATTATAGGATTGACGGTTGATATATGGTATCCTTTTTTTGGTGATTGGAGGGGAGTACGTGTGAACCCAGGTGTAAGAGAGTATCCTCATGTGGTTACGTACCTTGCTCAGAGGCTTTTCCAGCATTGTTTGAAGTAGATATTTGTAAATTGAAAAGACAGATCCATGGATTGAATTAATGGTACATGACTTGAGTGGCATGACATCTCGCTCAATTTCCTTGAATAGGATGTCCAGTTGACCTTTATTATGGACTCATGGTTCGACTTCTATTGTAGTTTCATGTTATTAATTCACATACCAATGAATATTCATATATATGTATGTATATATATATATATAGGTATAAACCTATATTTTTTTACATATATAGTTATGGAAATCCATAGTGGAACGTTCCCAGTTGGTAGGAATTATGGGTCCCAGGTTTAACTGTTGTTTCACGTTTGTATTACTTCATTTTCATGTATCTCAGTGAGGCGGAGCATGTTGCTTTTGTATAAACTTATAACAACACAGTTATCAGTTTCTTTTTTTGGGTGGCCTACTGAGGTTCATTCTCACCACTGCACATGCACCTTAGTGTATGTGTAGACCTTATGTCTTCTTTTTATGTTGAGCATGAGTTCCATGGTGAATCGGGATGAGGCCGCTGTTTCATGACCGAAAAGAGTTTCTCAAGTGGTTCGATTGATCAGGGTGGTGCCGTTCGATAGTGTCAAGATATCAAGTATATTGTTGGGCTTATTGTTAGTTGTAAATCCCTATACTTTTAATTTCAGTTTCTTGTGTAGTCATGTACCTGTATGGTTGGTCCAAAGGGTGACCATTGTTTTATTTCATTCCATAGTTGTTTCGGTTTTTTACTGCATTTCACTATTATTGCGTCTTCAACATCAGTTTTTTACTACTTCCATACTCTGTTTACATTCTTCTATGTATGATACAAATTTGTTTTCTGTTGTTTTGTTTCTCATATATGTATGCATATTCTCCTCACTATCACCTCTTATTCTCCCTATACTATTAGGTAGCCTTTGGCATATGGGGAGGTGTCCTTGAATCCTTATGACCCACCAACTCGGAGCATTGGTTTAGTGGCATCCAGGCCAGAACTTTACGAAGTGGTATTAGAGGTTTTATTTTACTTCTCAATACTATTTTGGATATGGTAGATTGGAGTATTATGAATGTGTTAAAACTTGTGATGGATATCATGCTTGTGGGTTGCGAACACTTGTTATAGTAGGATGTCCTGGTTTCTAGGGAATGGGATTGTGGTTCTGATTTCTGATGCTACAATTGTAAAGTATTTCTCCTTGAGTGAAACACATATTGTGTGGATGTTTTGGTTTACTATGGATATCTTACTCTTAGAAATTATTAATAGTCCAGATATAGATTTCGACTCTAGTTAGAAAAAGGAAAGAGGTGTCTCATGCATCATACTTCGCATGTAGGATTCACTACATATAGTTTTTCTAGTGTGTGATTTTATTGATAGTAAAGGATTTTGAGCCTACATATACATATATCACTCTAGTGACAGGTTATCTGGATCTTTTATGAGGCATTATGGTTTGAGGATGATGATTTAGTCATCAATCACGATATGTGGATTGACATTGTAGGTCAATATGGCATGTGATTACTTTTTGTTGTTACCTTATGGGGTGTTGTTTCTCAGGTCGTGGTCATCTAATTGGATCACTGAGTATGATGTCAATGGATACCAGGATTCTTCTTGTTAACTAGACCTCAATGTAGTATTGATATGTATAGAAGCCAGATGAGTGTCAATTCTGTTTCTCTTTTACATTGGTTGTGACCTCAAGGTGTAGTTCCATCTGAGGATGCTCGGAGAGGATCATGTCCCATGTAGGCCTTCTTTCAGTTTTTTCTATAATAGGTCATTGGGATATTTTCCTAGTTTTGAATGGATGGATCATTTGTTCTAGGTGGTTAGGCCTTGTGACCCAATTTTTAGGATGTTTTTATTGAGCTAGATGGGAGACCTTGAGGCACTTTGTTTAGACTCAGACCCATGTAGGTCAACGTCTGTTTTGTTTTAGGGAAGCTTGCGTGATAATTTGGTCAGTGTTTTGAAATGAATTTTTGATAGTGAGATTTTTTTGCTCATTTTTTATATATAGGAATGGTACATTCTTGAGTTTTTCATTATAGGAATATTGATGCATTCAGTTTTTAGACAAAGCACATAGGGTTCTTTTTTTCGAGACTACTGTGATGGGAATGACTGTTCTGGTGCCTAGTCTAGTCGACTAGTGTTTCCACTAGTGTCAAAGTATTTATAGCATGGGTATATGATCATGACTGAAAAAAAACCTTGTGTATAGGTCAGGTGACAAAGATACATATTAGTAATGGGTGGTGTCATTTGAATCTAAATCAGTGAGTGTCTGGGTGCGAGATGAGGACCGGTGGTTTTTTTTGTTTCAAGACATTCCATGGGATTTGATCACAGAAGATGCGCTAAAATTTCCTTTTATGATAGAGGTGACAACGTGAATGTTGGTTTATCGTGAGACGGTTGACCCGTGGATGAATCCCGGTTAGGTTTGACAGGTTGTGAGTGTGGTTTGAAGGGATCTATAGACACCTTTGTTTGAATCCTAGTGTAATCATGTTAGAGATAATCATGCACTCTCTTGATTAGTCTTTAGTATGCTGAGAGAGTGTCGACCCAATTCCAAGATCCATTTTCTTTCTAAATGATCTTCCTTTTTGAAGAAAGGAATATGTTGAGGTTATGCTCGAGGAGCGGTGTAAGGTAATCCTTATGGTGGGGAGTACACCGTTGGCCGTTTGGGGGTGGTGACCCTCAATTTTTGTTAAACATCGGTGTCTTCCATGAGTTGTTAGTATCAGTGTTTTTTTAGATGACAATAAGGGTATTCATATAGCGGGGAGTATCAAATCAGTCATAGTTAAATGTCTTCCACTTATGAGGAAACTCTTAACGTTGTGAGGATAGTCATTGGATAGTTCGAATAGCTTGGATGTGCATATGCTTAGGTTGGGAGCATGGTTGTTGGTCATTCACAGGGATTCTTGGGGACAAGATGGTTTATGGTGGGGATTTTGTAAGAACCCATGTTTTTCTAGACTATATTTTTCAGCAGAAATTTAAATTGTTGCAGCTAGATACTCATGAGGGTTAAAATTGTCTTTTTTTCCTAGTAGATGACCTCATATATTTTTTCACTGACCACTTCATTGGTCCTAAAATATGTTGCGTACCCTAGGAAAATAGTTTGGGGGAAAATAGATGTAAATATTTTAGTGGAATAATTAATATTAAATATTATTAAATAAAATATTAATATATTTGTGTAGGTTCATTCCGAGATAACATTTGAATGGATCATAAAATTGATAGTATATCTCTACCATTGAGTCTGAAAGAAGGATTTTATCCTAGCCATGGAATAAACTTGAGTCGAGTGTCGGGGCTGGCCTAGTCCCCTTTTTCTTTTTCTTTAATTTTTATTCTGTTCATTATTTTCAATTATTTTCTCATTATTCTTGTGCATTCCTCCTATGTGGATACTCTCACACCACTCGACCAATGTAAAAAAGGGGCAGTGAAATAGAAAAAGGAAGGTAAGGGAATAAGTTTACCATCATGAATCACTAGACACATTCAGTCAGCGTATGTCGACCGTGGAATATGAAATCAAGTGAAGCTTCGACTATTTCCACCAAAAGGTAGGCCCATTTACCTTTTCTCCATAGATCCCCATTAAATTCTTTGTTTCATGTTTTTTATAGCAATATATTTCATTATTGTGTCCTACTGAGGCCCGATATGTAGTTTTAGGGGAATAATGGGTGATTTGGCTGATCTGATGGTTTCTCATTCGGGAAACTAGGTTACACGGTGTGTAGTCCGGGGTGACATGATATGTGTTATTGTGGTTTGGGGAAGATGGTATTTTTGGATTAGACACCATGTATAGGTGTGTACACACTATTTATTGGTACTTGGACATGTGGAAAAGTACCCAGGCTTGTCTACCCATGTGGGGGTACATAGCAGTGTGGAGTACACACCCAAATCCCATATGGGTGACACACCATGTAGCCATACACATCTTGGCCAGGTAAATGGCCAATCCAGTTGAGGGATAGAGGCATGCTCTATGTATCAGGTACACACAGTATACCAGGTGTGTTTCTAGTCTTTGGCCTATGGAGGTACACACCTAGGTGGGGTTGTGGGAGTACACATTGTGTACCCATGGGGACACACCGTGTACTTTTCCCTTGTAATCCTTTGAGGTCTTTTTGTGTTTTCTTTCCCCAATGTTAGTTTTGTACTCGAGAGTAGTCTATCATGAGTAGTTTTCCACATAAATCAATGTGGTGGAACCTGTTGAACTATTTGAGGACTTCTAAGGGGTGTTTTGGGTTTCTATTTAAATGGAGAGGTTCTTCTTAAAGTTATTCAATTCAGTTCCCTCATAAGAGTGAGACTTATAATGATTGATTGGTTGGGTATTGGGACCACCCTAGTAGGGAATTTGATCTGAGATGAGCTATTAGCTATCTCCCATGACCTATTATTTGAGGATGTTCCCCTTGTGGGGTGTATCCTTCTGGCATATGAGGTCATGAGACTTCTTAATTCTAAGTATTTCATAATGGATTCATTTTCTTATGTGATGATCTAGGGAGTCCCTTTTAGGATCCCTATACTTGTGTGTCATTCCAAAGATCCCCTATAGGATGCCTTCGTCTTTATCATTTGAAGACCTGTAGTAGGTTTCCTCCTTCACAGTTTTAGAAAAGAATCCTGAGTATGGTTCCTTTACTTGCATTTATCTAAAGGATCCCAAGTAGGACTCCTTTCAGTGCATTAATTGAGAGACCAAGTGGGTGCCCCGTTGCTTGACTGAACCTGGTTTGTACATCGGGTTTGGGTAGAGATGGTGTTCTAGTGTCACCTAGAATCTGTGCTGAACTCGTATACCCATGGGGTTATGGCTAGAGTGTTGGGTTGGGTGTTTGTTCCACCCTCACTCATTTGTTTATATCTTGACATGGTTAATGTTGATGCAACAACAGATACCAGAGGTGCTTCCTGGATGGAGTCTATTGAGCCTGATGCAAGGTTTATTTCTTTTTCATGGGATGCCCATATTTTCTCAATGGGGTCTATTTTTCTAATTGGGATACTCAGACGTGCTTTCCTAAAATCCGTCTTCTAGTCCATGTTTTTCTGAATTTTTTTCGATACCTAGAGGTATTACCTTGGATTTGGTTGTTTAGCCTGATTATATATATATATATATATATTGTGATATATATTTTATTTTTATATACAGAGGCGATTCCTATAATCTAGATATTGAACTTTACACGTTTTTTCTCCCTAAGCGATACATGGATTCACACAATAAGAAATTCCTTGGATGGTCTCAGTAGGATGTCGATTCATATACCTAAGAGGGATAATAATTAAACCTTGAGTGATTACCAGATCTAGTTGAGGGGTTCTATGGATGAGATCAATGATTGGATATGTTACCCACAATGACACTTGATTCTGACTGACTGATGCCTTGAATGGTGTCAGTGGGTTGGTGTTTCCACCCTATGTGATACTTATATTTGGGTAACTGATGTCTTGTATAGACTTAGTAGTGGTTTAATTAATCCTTTAGTTACTCACAGATTCTGTTGAGTGTTTCCATGATGGGATTAAAGGATTTATGGATTTTATACTTTGACTGACACCTGGATCCAGTCGAGGGATGCTAGGGATGAGCCCAATGGTGGTTTGTTATTAA
The DNA here is from genome assembly GCA_963277665.1 of Viscum album. Taxonomy (NCBI): domain Eukaryota; kingdom Viridiplantae; phylum Streptophyta; class Magnoliopsida; order Santalales; family Viscaceae; genus Viscum; species Viscum album. The sequence continues at coordinate 550,737,176 of OY728140.1, forward strand.
GCCTTGAGTGATACTTCTATTCAATTAAAGAATTCCTTGGGTAAGTTCAATGGATTTTTATGGTAATAACACGAGTAAGACATGGATCCATTTGAGGGAGACCTTATAGGGACTCACAGGTGGGATGTTGTATGATCGGAATGACGATGCTCTTCTAGATCAATTACATGACTCGAGGGGTATCATGAATTCTCCCTAGTTTCCAAGACAGTTATTCCAGAAATCATTCACTAAATGATTGAAAATCAGTATACTATATCCTTTTTTTGATGATTGGAGGTGCGTACTTGTGAACCCATGTGTAGGACGAGTATCCTCAGGTTGTTACATACATTTCTCAGTGAATTTTCTAGTGTTGGTTGAAGCAGGTATATGTAAATTGGGATGATGGACACTGGGTTCGACTTAATGGTACACAGCTTGAGTAGTAGGATGTTCAAAATAATTCGCTTGCAAAATATGTATATTTGACCAGGATTGTGGAATCATAGTTCTACTGCTATTTTAGTTTCGTGTTATTGATTCCCATACCAATGAATATTCATATCTATGTATATATGTATAGGTATGGGATTATAAATGTGTATGTATATAATTATGTACATGCATGGTGTAACTTTCCTAGTTTATAGGGATTATGGACCTTGGTATTGACTATGGTTTCACGTTTGGTGTACTTCATCTTGTTGTGTCATAGTGAGGCTGATCGAGTTGCTTTTTCATATAGTTAAAGCAGCATAGTTAAAAGTTTCTTGTCAAGGTGGCCTATTGAGATTTTTTCTCACCCCTGCACATGCACCATTGTGTACGTGTAGACCTTATGTTTTATCTTTAGGTTGATCATGATTTTCTTGATATATAGGGTTGAGGCTAGTGTTGAATGTTCGAGTAGAGAGTTCCGATTTGTTCTACTGATTGGTCCGGTTCTGTTCGACAGTGTCTGGATATCAGGTACGTGGTTTGGCTCAAAGAAATTATTAGATCCATTTAAATTTACTTTTAGTCTCTTTATACTTCAATATCTATATATCCGTCCTAGTGTCTGACTAGTGTTGAATTGTATTACATATATGTTGTGGAATTTTATGGCATTTTTCTATTACGACTTGTTCTACTGTAGTGTTTTTCTACTTCTACACTCTTTTTACTTTCTAATGTGTGTGATATTGAGTTTTTTTCAACTATTTTCCTAATATCATATGAGGGAATAGTCTCCCCACTCTCACCTTTGAGTCCCTCACTGCAAGTCGGCATTCTCTAGCATATGAGGAGGCACGCTTGGGGCCTAGTGACCCACTGGCTCAGAGCCCCAGTTTAGTGGTATATGGGCCGAGATGTTACAGTAAAATACTTATAACATATTGAAAACGTGACTCAAAAAGAGTGGGTGAGGTATTGATCAATCAATAATCATCTCATCTCCATTATGTTCAAATTTTGGATCCACATTCCTTTAATAGTTCTCATATATTATAAAAATATCACTCCTCCTACATATAAAAGTATCCCTTCATGACCTCACTTGTCCTCACACCATAATCCCTATGGTTCAAAAAAATTCTTCCAGAGTTCCTATTAAAAAATAATGTCCATATCTAATAGGTTTTGATCCCCTCAATAAACAACTGCTCATGGACATAATCCAATATTTAGTTAAATTCCATAGAGGAACGTAAGAGATTCCGAATCATTCATTTTCATTTATATTTATTTATGTTTTCCTATTAATTATCATTCTATATTATACTACCAGAAAATAATAACACCATATTCATTACTATGTTTAATTGTTATTATATTTATGGAATAATAATTATGTACCTTCCCCCTTATAAAAATAACAATATCATTCATGAGTACGTGTGAACTACAACCTCCCTGATGTGAAATTTTAAAATTTTCATATCCACCTAATATAGATGGTTAAAAAAATTATTTAATGAATCAATATTAAATTTATAAAAAAATATTTGGAAAAGTTAAATCATTTTCTACCTTCCTCTCATTACATGTAAAATGAAAACAACATCTAGGCGTACATGCAGATTGCCACCTCTATGTAATGATTTATTTTATTTTCCATCACCATATGAATATGATAATTTTAAAAATTAATTTTATCAATATAATCTTTTTTACATTATTAAGGGTTTGGATAGGTTATTTTAATGTTATACTCATTATTAATATGCCAAATTTTATTCAAAAAAATTTGGCAACATGATCATCATAGAGTCCATATACATTAATCACAACTAATATTATCATGGAATGAAATTAGATATTTGTAAAACATTATAAAACATATATTCATGTAACATACAAATTGAGGAATGATGAATTCATTATCAAATAATAGATATCTACATTTACTATTTAATCCCTCCATAAAACAATCAAAAAAGCTATCATCCAATGAAAAAAATAATCAATGACTATATCATAAGTGGATAATAAATGATTATTATTTAAGATTATATATGGTAACAGGTTGGAATATAGTTTTGAAATAGGTTATACAAAGGGTTATTTTGATTATATATGAAGTTATTGAGTGTTTTCATAAGTTGGGAGTAAAAGGTAAGGATGTTTCATAACTTAATATCATTTAATATAGTTATAAATGTTTTTTCTTGAACATCATTATGACATAGTTGGTATATTATTACCTGTGAATATATTATAATGTATTACCTTTTTTATGGATTTATATTTATCTCTAATAAAATACATTTAATATTATTCTTACTTTAAAATTATGATTTTGGTAAGGTATTTTTTTTACTCACATTCCTTAAATGAATCATAATGATTCCACTTTGACAATGTTTTTTCCAGATTATTTTCATATATTCTATGATGATATTATATTTCCTTTAATCCCCTTTTTCTAGGGAATTAAATTTTCATATAAAATAAATCACCGTTTATGGAATTATTTTTTTATAAATTTCATGATGTTAAGAATAATTCATATCCCCTCTCCATGATCTCATTCGATTTTATATCCATATTCTCTATTCCTACCAATTTTCCCATTTATAAATTTGAATTGTAGTATTTTTTATGATCTTAATATTTCAATGTATACATTTATTAATTCAAGAACTATCACTCTTTTTATAATGAGGATTTGGATAAAGGTATTATTAAAATGTATAAATAGTTCTTTACTTTATCAAATGTACATATTATGTTCCCAAAATAAATTCCTTTAGATTACCATTAACACATTTCTAGAATACATTGTTAAAATACCTTTATAAATAATGTTTGGAAAATAAATCATTTTAGTTTCATGGAATTGATATTTTGGAAAGTGAAACATAACTTATACATTATAAAAAATGTTAAAAAATGATTTATGACAACTCTTTTATTTCTTTCATCCATTTTACTCATTAAAATAAAATAATATAAATTCAATATGTTTTTTTATGAATCCCATAGAAAATATCTTTATGAAATGAGAATTTTTGTGATTAAATTATTTGTATCAACAACTCTAATTTTGATATCATGTTATGCGATGCCATTTAGAAATGAAATGAAACCAATTTTCATTCTAAGAATATTCATGATATCACGAATTATTGATTTATTATGGAACAAATATTCATGTATATTGATGGGTGGGGTACAATTGTTCCCTCTAACGAATTGGTTAAGGTTTTATATCTGATGTGTTAAATATTATCCATGAGCAATCATACTCATGTCTCCAATGTGTCAAGAGTTTTAATTCGAGATTCCATAAGGGGTAATACAAAGTAATAACTTAGCCATAATATAATTGATCAAAGGATTTAGATGCACAAAACACAGTGAAATGTTTTCCTATTATTTGGTTTTTGTTATAGTTCCTTGTTATTCTATGATTAAATGACATTACACTATTTTATGTCATATGAAAATTGTATTATCCATTGATCAAGATTTTTATCTCATGATTCTGCATTAATTCCCATGGTATATTCATTTGAGAGTATATTTCTTATTATCATGATTTATGGAAAAAGCATACTTTTCAATGTTCTTTTTTATATTAAATTTCTCCCATGATCAAGTTTCCCTATATTCTTATAATCTAACACTAGAAGATATGTTTATGAATATTTCTATTACTGATTGTTTTATCTCACCCCATTAATATGATTCCCTTACCTAGATTTTAAATATTAGAATAACTTATAAGAGGTCAAAAGGGTGTTTAGTGTTATATGATTATAATGAAATGATTAGAAGTATTTTTCAATATGATTTTTCATCAACTCTTATCAAAATACACTAAAACATTGTGTTCTTTGATTGTGTGATTAATGTGATTCGGGTAGTATATATTGTTTAAATATATGTTTTTCTTCATCGGTAATATCATTTAGTGTCCAATCTGATTTCAAATAATATTATTTTAGCACCAGATCTGAGAGTGCAGGTCTAGGGTTCCTCAGCTATAGTGATAAAAAACTATAACAACAGGTGGTCTCAAATAGACAACTATGGTTCACCCAATGAATGAGTTTAGTAAAGGCTTAGTCCTAATTCTTAAGGTGATTCATTTGGAAAAATATCTACGTTTTTTTCATGAAACATTTGAGATATAGGGGTGTCTCTTATTCCATTAAGTTTTCATGTTGTGAATCCCCATGGTCCCACCACAAACCATCTATTGGCTATTTTTTAAGGGCCTTCAAGTAATTTCACAGGGGATCTTATATGAAACCTATATCAATATCCCTTAATTTTGGCCACTCAATATAGACAGGATAACCCCTCTTTAATATCCCTTTTCTCCCCTTTGGTCCCATTTTGATTTGGGTTATTCAAGTTGGCTTCATCATGGTGATTCAAGGTAAGGTATATCCCCCATTTTTCCATGTTCTTCCTTATTTATTCCATATTATTTTTTTATCATCAATTAGATATTTGGGGGGATGATTTTGATATAGCTTAAAAAATCATTACACATGATTTGGATTTTATATACTTCTTTCATAATATTTCATAGTTGAGGAAATCATATTTTAGATCATTTTTCAACTTAATTTATATTTTCGGTGAGTTTTGTTTGTTTTTAGTGAATTTAGGAGAAATTAGACACTAAATTAGATAGTAAATTTTAGTGTTTTTCATTTCTTATGTCCAGGATCATGTTCAGTGTAATTTTCACCCCCTTAGTCAAGGATCCAATAGCATATGGCTACCCAGTGAGTTTAGGATTGAATATTACAATTTGGGTTTTATTTTTTAGATGTTTAATTAATTGATTTGATTGTTCTTATTAATGAGATAAGTTCTCATGGGCTCAAATGATGTCAATATGAGCATGAGATAATTTATTAAATTCTTGTTCATGTATGTGTCCTTGTATTTATTTAATTATCGTGTATAATTGGCTATTTTATGATTGTGAGTGATCAGAATTATTATCGTGATGCATGTTTCATGAATATGTGTTTATACCATACGGATGGGATGGGATCATGTCATCCTAATAGTAAACATGAATAGAATAGATTATTAAACAATCTAATGTGGGTACCCAGTTTGGATGAGTTTCAGTGGCACTCTTTATAATAATTATGATGTTATTCATTAGAATTTAAAATCAAAAGAGGTTTCGAATTTAAAAATGGATTTTCTTTTTGAAATGGATTACACTCTATCCAGTGAAAAGATATTATGATTTTTTAGAATCCATTATAGTGTTAAGGGTTTATAGGGGGTACTCAAATAAATATTTACAATATAATTTTGATGAATTATTTTAAATTTAATGGATCATAATCACACAACTATAAGTTTTTATGAAATATTTAAATTATATTGTGTAAAATTTAATTCTATATAGTTTAATTTTACCCACATTGATTAAATATTCTTCTTTTAAAATATAAATATTCTATAGTTATAGACCTGATGAATTTTAAAACTATGGATTAAATTGATTTCATATTATATAAATTGGTGATATTATTCAAACCACCATTTTTTGATATAATAGTTCACTAAATGGCTCTATTGGTGAGAGAGAACAGACTATGATCCCTTGTGAAAACATCACTAATTTTATACTCAACTATGGTCCCTTAAATATAGACTATCCTATAAGTGAAGTTTTTCCGTGTGCTGAATTTCAATGTAATTTTACCTATACCATTATGTATCATATAATTTTGGACTTTTAAAAAACATTAAAAAGTAACTACACTCATGAAGTAACTCTTTCACTTAATTTATGACTCCAACTCTCATAAATATATTATCCCATCTATAAGGTTGTTCTATTTTCTATATTACACAAATATTTCAAAGATATTTTTTTATATAGAATGATTCATTCCTCAGAGAATTTTTTATAAAATTCACTCCGGATATGGCCTTGTTCACACACCATCATCTATTCCTACAACATATAAAACACACCTTGTCCTTCCTACCTCAACTAAAATTATCTTCAAGCCATCTTAAATATCTTAAAAATTCATTACCTCGATATATAGAGATATTAAGTTGTGAATTTTCATCTCTCAATTATTAATTACATGTATCTACTTATTTTAACTTCTTCACTTATTTCATCTATATAATTGATATTCACAACCAGTATAATTCACAACCTATAGTTGAAACACAAGGTTGGATTCTATAACAATAAAATGATTGAGAAATCTACTGTGATATCAATTTACATTTAAGGGTTCAGTGATATGAATGAGAAAACAAAGAAAAAAACATGAAGATCCACCCCCCCCCCAATTTTATGGCTAATCATTCCGCTCAAAGGCCAATCATAAACCAAGTAATCAAAATTGACATAAAAAATATGTTAAATTTGAATAAAAAAACTACATATTCATTTCATATGTTATAATTATATAGTGATAATTTTATCATTATATGTAGTTATTAGCACTATTTCATCACCATGTTATATATAATGTACAATCCGATGTCTGAATGGCCCGAATGCCTTATTTTTTATTTTATTAAGGATAATACCCCTTTTAAGGGTTGAAGGGGAACCCGTACAAGACCTATAGGACCAAGGCACAAGGCCCGACCTGACCCGTAATACATGAACCAAAGGCCCAGAGGCATACCATGCCCATAACATGACTCGTAGGCCTAGCCCACTAGAACTGACCCTCCCCAGCTTCTGTATCATGGATCGCCTTTAGCTCCCCACCTGCATTGTTGATTAGCTAACATTTCCCCATACAAAGATGCATGGTGTCGGGTCCCGATGGCAGTTATCATACCCTCTCATTCTTCCAATCTGGTTAGCTCTACATCTGGTGACTGCTACTATTGCTCGGATCCACTTCTGGGGCCTACTCTGTGTGAACTGGGCTACTCCATGGTCTTCAATGGCCTGAAGGCCCTATATCCCGAAGGCCTTTGATGGCCCAAAGGCCCTTGAGACTTGTAGGCCCCACCGGTGGCCCGAAAGCCCAAATTGGGTGAATAGTTCCATCTGCTACCATATCGAACAGTACCTACGACAGTACCTGCTACAGTACTGCTACGATAACACGAAAATTTGCCTCCACCTAGTTTTTAACTTGGGTCTCTTGGATGCCAAGTAGGAACCCTTACAACTCGGGTACGGGCTCGTTAGCTATAATGTACAATCATCTAGGTGATATTCTACACAATAAGAAACATCGTAAAGATCACATGAGAGTAGGGATTCACATAAATAATGAACTGATCACCAAGCTAATTGTTCCCCTTAATTATCTTACTATTAAAAAGGTAAAATATTCTACTGGAATTTTCATTTCATGGAATTTTAATCTTATAATGATATATGATGATAATGATGCATTTTATTTTTTATATATTTTATATAAAAACGCATATATATTTAATGAGTGATGGTTTTACCAATGTTTTGGTATTACAAAAGAATAAATATATGGGGAAATAGATAGTCAAGTCAAGACAATCTAAATGATCAACTAATTGTTTTAAAGGACCTTTTGAGAGTACATTTATCCACTGTTTTCAGTTTAACATTTATTAACATTAAATTTTCGAATAGATTCAACAATCAAAAATAGAATTATGGAATATATTAAATTTGAATAACAAATGAATGAACATGTCATTTCTAACATGATTATCCTTTAGAATGTAAATGAAATTATTGTGCATGAATTGTTGAGAACCTAGATTATGAATGTCAATACAAGTTAAATTTTCATAATTTTTTTTCTAATAGTTGATCTACATTTTTATTACAATTTAATACCATTAATATTTTACATAGGCAGATATATCAGATCAATGTAAAGGGAATACCTTGTGAAGAATAATTTTTATTCATTAGTCATAATATCACTTCTATAAAAACACAATCAATGGTAAAATGATGACATTTTTGTAAGGGCACACCACATCACCATAATAATTTAAAATAATATAACATAAGATATGTTTTTTTTAATACCTATACTGAAATGGAATAACTCGACACTATATTTTTATAATAGTTATATTCATTTCTTAAATTACACATTCCTTTTTATTTATTTAGGACTCCCTAGATTCTCATTGTGATCAATTTTCATAATCCAATGACAGAATGTTTGGATACAATGCATGTATTTCCATCAAATGAACCATAAATTATGATTATTATGAATTTTTAATACCATACATTAAATATTTTTCAAATAAACATCAATTTTTTTATTTTATATTATTATTTAAAAATAATATACTTTTGATTGTGTGGGGTTTATTTATTAAGAAAACAATTATACGAGGACATTAAACACTCATAACATGATTATCCTTAATTAATACATCAAATAAAAAAACATTAGGCAAGGTGAATAATTAAAACACATTCCTTTAAAAATAAACTTGAACCAATTATGGGAGGAATATGAGCTGACTAAATAATTCTATAATAAGACATAATCATGGTTATTTAACTAGTCAAATAACAACGTGAACTATTAATAATTTTTAAATAATAATGGAAATTCATATGTCGAACATCATAACCATACCGTCAAGGCCTCATTCCATGACCATAAATACCCATTTTTTCAAGGCCTTGTTCCATGACATTGTTTTTCTTATGAGACCTACCGATTCATCTAGGGTATATAGTGGGCCCCAATCATCACATAATAATTCCAATGCATCCCTCGTATGAATGGGTATAGACATAAAAAACATATAAACTCATATTGGAACTAACATATAAAATCTAAATAACATTCCCCGGTCATTAAACATAAACACTAACCATTTCGAGTAATATTGTGAATGGTATCAAGATAGAACATCCACATTCATACTAATTATAAACCCTTCAAGAAAATATTTTATAGATGATATCATAGGAGATAAATCTCTTTTAAAAACAATATTAATGAAAGGATGTTGAAATAAATAAATATGCTTTTAAATTAGGCCATTGATAAATTATTGAGGAAATATCCTTAAACATTCCAATGTGTCACATACCACCATGAAACATTCAAATAATAATCCCTTAGAATATCATTAGAATAAAGAGACTCTTGATATGATATACCAAAGGGAATTACATACACCACATGTAAGAATTATGTGGTGAACAAGGAATATATCTCAAAAAGGTTAATGTGAGATGAGAAAAATCCTTTTTTACTTTGGAAAGAAGAGTTATTTTTGAAAATCCTTTGTATTTGTCATGAAATCATATTGTAAACATTTATATACCATAAAATAAAAGGGAATGTCACTGAAATTATATTTTAGTATTAAATAAAGATTTATTTAGGTGAAATCATTTAAAAAGTGTTTTTAAAGAAGATTTAGAAATAAAACATTTTAGTGCGGTTTAAGGAATTATATAAAGAGATTTTAAAGTGCAACGGCATGTTTTCATTCATAAAACTAGAAATGAACCAAAATTTATTTTTCACTTTAAAATTTGTGATTATGTAAAGATAAATATCGATTAAATCATATTATAGAGTGAACTTCAAAATATTTAGGAATCCAAGATGTTCCTTGAATCGAACTAGTATTTTGGAACGAATTTTTGAATGACCATTTTAAAAATAATAACTCCCCCTAAATGAAAGTAGGATTATGGTTAGTACACATATATAGAAAATTCACACATAATCTATGAGGAGTACATATAAATAAATAAGAATATCATTGAGGTGAGTGGAGAATAAGTGTAACCCGAATGAAAATGGAGGTTCTGGTAGAAAGTACTTACAACATTGCAATCAATGGAATAATATGCCCCAAAATTAATAATCATTAAATAATAAATTTAATATCAGGAAAATAAATATATTCATGATAAGAAAATTCAATTTAAGTATACATACACCACACACAAGTATTATTAGTAGTGAATATTGAATATCTCACTAATGTGGATGTGAGATGAAAACCCCATACCTAATATTTGATAGAGTTCTTTAGTAGGTCTTAGTGCACTGGATAACCAAATAAAATTCATTAATTAATATTTCCAGAAACACTTATAAATATAATTGATTTATTATAACCTTATTAAGTTCATTCAAGACATTTTTGATGGGTTAAGAGGTTCAATATCATTGTTCGGGTCTATTTGATTCGTGATCTGTATACTTATATACATGAACGGAGAATCATGTAAAATGATGATGGTTGTCCAGAAGTTATATGTTATTAGTGAAAATCCACAATGTTACATGGTTTTGAGTTTCATTTTTTTACATGTAGTGAAGATGAATCATTATAAAAATTATTTAATGATAACCGCTTGGGTTAAATGACGGTTTTTGAACACCATGAAGTAATTTTCTTTATAAATACAAACCATGTGTAAAAACGATTCTAGAACCATAGATGAGAAATAATACATATATTATTTTCTAGTTCAACCATAATAATTCTTTCATTACTATAATTGAATACGGGGAATATAAATTGGAAACCAATCATCCTTGAATGTGGTAAATTAGCACATCTCGGATGGTGTTTTCATTTTTAGTATAAAAATAATTGGAAAAGGGATATGGAGAATAATTATTCTTTTATCATGAAATTATTAAAGTACATTTATGGTAATGGATTCATCACAACCATTGGATGAAACGAGCTAAGGAAAAAAAGTAAAGGAATTAAAAAAAAATAAAAGATGAGAAATCTCTTACGAAAAATATGGCAGCCTAACGACATTGCTTAAAAATTCAAAAAATATATTTATGAGATAAAAAATGGTTATCTAAACATTATTACATAATATTAAATGTTTTGGGGGATATGGAATTTCATATCCTATAATAATCCAAATGAAATTAAAATTAATATAATAAAATGAAAGCTTGAAAAAGAGAATGGTTGTAGATTCCCTTACCTTGTAGAGTAACTCCTAAGACATGAAAGATGGGACCTTGAGGGCCTGAGGACACCCTGGAAGGACTCCTAGGGAGGTTAAGAATCCAGATATTATAGTATTATTTATTTTTAATTAAATAAAACAAAGGAATGAGAGGATATTTGTAGAAAATTAGAGGGAGTTTTTTATTAATTTCAAGGGACACATCATTAGTGGTTTTTTAAAAACCATCACTACTGGAATGCGGGTTTTTCCCCACATTTACATACTAACGGTATCATAGAACCGTTGGTAAAGGATGGATTAGGGAAGGTTTTACCAACGGTTCTAGTAAACCGTTGGTATTGATGTGTTTTGTGGATTTTTACCAACGGTTCTCATTGAACCGTTGGTAAAAATGTTGTTGGGGGAGGGTCTTCCCAACGGTTCTTTAGAACGGTTGGTATAGGTGTGCCCTGAAAGTATATACCAACGGTTTTTAAAAACTGTTGGCACAACTTTCCCCCAAATTAGCAGTGGCCTGTCCTCTCCCCTATTCACGATACAGAACCCTAAACGGGAGCAACAGGCGATTTTGGAGCTCCTTCTACCAGACCAGTTTGGATCTTCGAGCTCCTTCAGGTTCCTCTTCTTCCATTCCATCCAAGGTGTTGAATCTACATCCGGATCTCATAAGACCCATCCTAAATTAGGTATTTTATTAACCGACACCTTATTTTTATTGAAATTTATCTAAAATTCAGTTTTTAGATTTTATTTTGATGTGTTTATGTTTTTGTTTTTGTTTTCATTTAACATATAATTTTTTGATTTAGACCCATCCTATATGTTTTTGTTTCTGTGTTTTTGATTTTGATGAGTTTATAGTTATGTTTTTATTTTTATGTGTTTAAGGTATCTCATTAACTGGTACCTTTTTTTTATTGAAATTTATCTAATTATGTTTTTGATTTAGACCCATCCTATATGTTTTTGTTTCTATTTTTATGTGTTTATGTGATGAGCTTGTATCGTCATTAAGATGTGTCCAATGATTCTTTGATCATTGTTTTGTGGAGAATGAATGGTTTAGGACCAGCATTAGATATAGCTTCCAGTGAGACCATTTTAGTATAAGGGAAACAAGATTATGATCTATAAGGGGGTGATTGAGTTGGTAGAGACCAAAAATAGTTTGTTCCTTGTGTTCAAGAACAATAAATAGTGTTCCAATTAGGTGGTCATCAGTAAAGACATAGGTAAGATTTCCAGGTCCTGTTTCATGAAGTTAAATATGTGGTGCCATAGTGGTTTTGGATTGTTTGAGGTACTCTTAGTGTATTGTAAACCCTCATTTGTTCCATATTCAATTAAATTGATTTAATATCATTTTTTTCACACACAACATTATATACTCTCAATCTATATTTAGAGTGTATTTCTATTATGGTGTTAAATATTTTAGTAAATGTCCATACTAGCTTCTATTATGTGTTCTAGGGGTTTAGACTAATGACAGGGCTGCATGTTTATTGTGGGGTATTCTTTTTATATAAATATACCTATACTATGTCATCAAATGAATCAACCATGGACAGCCTTACCACCCCCATCGAGAGCCCCCCCCCACCCCCTGGAAAGCCCCCCCACCCCCTTGACACCCTCGACCCCACTGGATAGTGCCGCCACCCCCATTGGACATCCCGACCACCCCCCGTGGACAGCCTGCCCACCCCCTGGACAACTCGCCCACCCCCTGGACAGCCCTGCCACCCACATGGGCTGCCCACCCACCCCCTGGTCACCCCGTACCCCCCATGGGCAGCCCGCCCACCCCCTGGACACCATGTAGCCCCCTGAAAGCCCCACCCAGGGGACACCCCGCTCACCTCCTTGGACAGCCTGCCCACCCCCTAGACTCCCCCTACCCCATTGGACAGCCTGACCACCCCCACGGACAACCCACCCACCTTGACACCCCGACCCCCCCTAGACACCCCCTGACCCCCTGGACACCTCCAACCCCTCGGACGGCCCCACCACCCCCTAGACACCCGCACCCCCCTAGACACCCGCACCCCCTTGGACACCATGTACTGCCCTCAGATAGCCCGCTCACCTCCTTGGACAGCCCGCCCACCCCCGAATAGCCCACTCACCTCCTTGGATAGCCCACCCCCTGGAAACCCTGTACCCCCCCCCCCGGATGGCCCCACCCACCCCCGGACACCCCTCTCACCTCCTTGGACTGCCTGCCCACCCCCTGGACACCCTGCAACCCCCTTGGACACCATGTACCCCCCCGGACAGCCCGCTCACCTCCATGGACATCCCACCCCCCTCGGACAGCCCACTCACCTCCTTGGACAGCCCACCCCCTGGACACCATGTACCCCCTCGGACAGCCCCACCCACCCCCTGGACACCCCGCTCACCTCCTTCGACAGCCCACCCCCCCCCCTGACACCCCGCACCCCCCTTGGACACCCTGTACCCCCCGGATAGCCCACTCACCTCCTTGGACAACCCACCCCCTGGACACCCTGTACCCCCCAGACAGCCCCACCCACCCCCTAGACACCCCACTCACCTTCTTGGTTAGCCCGCCCACCCCCTGGACTCCCCATACCCCATTGGACAGCCTGACCACCCCCGCGGACAGCCCACCCACCTGGACACCCCGACCCCCCTAGACACCCCCCGACCCCCTGGACACCTCCGACCCCCCGGATGGCCCCACCCCCCCTAGACACCCCGCACCCCCACTAGACACCCCCCACCCCCCATGGACAGTCCTGCCACTCCCCTGATCGTTATCATACTCATCATCCTGATCTCCCTTTAGAATTTAAATTATAAAACTCATGTACTCCCAACAAGATCCTTAAGGATTATGTATTCCTTGATCCACTTCCAATATCTTACTAGGAAATCCTTGAATATAGGCATTAGAAATTATGTATCTTATTTTCTTATATACACTGTATTTTGTTATATTTCTTAATATGATTCTCATATAGAGTAATGTGTCAGTTATGCTTTTATATAAAGTACGCAATTTTCATTTACCTAAATATTTTTTTGATTATACTTCAATATTATTGAATTTCTTTGAAATGAATTATTGCAGTTTTTTTACAAAATAGACAGAAGTTGGATGTTTGAAACTGATTGGATTTCAACCGATTTTCAAAATAATTTGAACAGCTATCTAGATTTTTCATTTGAAAAGGCTTTAGATAGTGGTCGCATACACTTCCCATGTTTTAATTGTGTTGGAAGACCTTGGTAGAGTCGTGATGCAGTTAGATATCATATAACCAAATATGTTTTCCAAACAAACTAATATGTGTGGTATCACAATGGAGAGAAAATGGAATCTCAAAATATTGATGATCCAAATGATAAGACTGAATTGGAGAGTTTGATATATGATCGGTTTCCATTTATTCGGCATCATGAGAAGGAAAGGATGTCCATCCAACAATATTTCGATACAGGAATGCATGATGCGTCCAATGAAAATGATGATGTTGATAGGGTGAAAAAATTGAATGATGCTGCAACGACTCCAGTATATCGGCAATGTGGTAAAATGAAAAAGTTGGAATTTTTAATCTGATTGTTTCATGTGAAAACTATGTATGGGATTTCAAATACTGCAATTGATTACATTCTTACCTTCTTGAAGGACTTACTTCCAGATGATGCAGATATTTTCTCAAACAACTATATGGCATGGAAGTTAGTTGATGAACTTGGTTTCTCAAAAAAAAATTCATGCTTGCTCGAATGATTGCAGCTTATGTTGGGAGGAAACTTCTGAAAGAAATGATTGTATCAAATGTGGGACCTCCCGAAGGAAGCCAAAAGATGATGGATCACCATCTCATGTGCCAAAAAAATTAATGTGGAACTTTCCATTGATACCCAGATTACAAAACCTTTTCATGTCTGATTAAATATCCGTAAAAATGCGATGGCATGACACCGAGAGAAAAAAAGAATAATGAAGAGTTGGTTCACCCTACCGATGGATTTTCATGGCAGAGATTTGATGGTCGATATCCTGAATTTGCAGCCGACGTGCGTAATGTGGGTCTGGGTCTTTCATGTGACGATTTTAATCCATTTGTGCAGATGCTTACTTCGCACAACACATGGCCGGTTTTCATACACATTTATAACCTTCCCCCTTGGTTGTTTATGAAAAAGCCTTACACTTTATTGAGTATACTGATATCTGGCCCTTCTAATCCCGACAATGATATAGATGTATACATGCAAACTTTAATAAAAGAGTTGAAACTTCTTTGGGATGTGGGTGTGCCCATATACGATGCATGTTCGAAAGACAGATTTCAGATGCATGCTACACTTATGTAAATGATCAACGATTTTCCTGCTTATGCATGATGTCTAGATGGAGCACTAAAGGAAAATTGTCATGTCCTATTTGTACGAAGAATACTCGATCGAGAAGAATAAAATAATGTCGTAGATTTAGTTTTATGGGACATTGACGATTCTTGACAATGAACCATCCATATAGAAACAATCGTCGAAGATTTGACAATACCATGGAGAATGACGCTCCACCTCAGCGTATGTCTGGAACTGATGTGCTTAATGAATTGAAAGATTTCAGTTATTCATTTGGGAAGGGTGTAATGAAATCTAGAAAGAGGAAAAATGTTTCCAATGATACCTGTTACAATTGGAAGAAGAAAAGTATATTCTATGAGTTTCCGTATTGGTCAACCAACTTGTTACATCATTGCTTAGACGTAATGCACATTGAAAAGAATATATGTGAAATGTTGCTTTTGATTCATCTAAATTTCAAGGGGAAGACTAAAGATGATTTACGATCTCAGTGTGACTTGGTAGATTGGGGGATCAGACCAGAATAGCATCCTGTCTGTATTTGTGAAAATAAATGGCAAGTTCCATGTGCTTCTTATGTGATGACACCTACTGAAAAATATCATTTTTTGGAAGTGCTAGAGACTATTAAAGTTCTTGATGGCTATTCAAGAAATATATCAAAACAGGTCAACAGAAAAGAGTTGAAGATGAAATCTTTGAAGACTCATGATTATCACATCCTTTTTCATAAGTTGATTCCAATAGTAATCTGTCATCTCTTGTCCAATAATGTTAGAGTCTCAATTATTCGGTTGTGCTATTTGTTTAGAGATCTTTGTGCTAAGAGTCTATCCAAATCCTTCTTGAAAAAACTCTTGGCAGAGACACCATTAATTTTGTGCAAGTTTGAGAAAATATTCCCTCCATCATTTTTTACATTCATGATGCATCTGACTGTCCATCTTCCGACAGAAATACTTCTTGGAGGACCTGTTGCTTTCTGTTGGATTTATCCAACTGAAATAAACATGTGCAAATTGAAATCATTTGTTCAGAATAGGAATTATCCCGAAGGTTCTATTGTGAACGGTTACTTGGCTCAAGAATGTATGGATTTCTGCGCAATGTATTTTACTGATCTTACTACGATAGTAAACAGACCAATGAGAAATGAAGAATAACAATATGGGAAAATTGAACCCAGTTTTCCGTCACTTAATCAGACAGGAGGAATTTCAGGATCATATACATTGACAACATTAAGCCTTGAAGAGCGAGAGATGTCACATCGCACAGTGTTTTTCAATTGTGATTTGTTCAATGAGTATATCAAGTAAGTAAATTTTACATGTATCTCTTATATTATCTCTTGTAATTTTAAATATTTTTCAAACTATTATTATTTTTATCTGCAGAGAACATAAATAATTGATATATAGAAAGCATCGTTCTTCATCTTTGAGAAGGAAAGAGATTTTTCATAGCAAAGGGTTTTCGGCTTGGTTGAAATTGAAGGTAAAAATATTTCTGTAATAACTAAATAAAAATAATATTTAATTAAGTTTACTATTTTTTTATATTTCAGGTATCGAGTTTTCCTGCAGACTTTATTTTTGAGGAAACAAGAGCTTTGGATTTTGGTCCTAATACCATGGTTGTGCATGTAAATCACTTTTGATCAATGGATAAAAATTTATTATCACTGAACGAGCAAGAAACATGAGAACAAAATATAATGGTGTTATGCTAACTGCCCCAACAGACTGTTATTCCAGTTCATCAGATACTAGACCTCGTTCTGAAAATGTTTCTTATTATGGAGTCATGGAGAAAATAATAATTTTGGATTATTACTCACATGGTCAACTCACAATGATGAAATGTCAATGTTTTGATTCAATGAAGATCCAAGGCACCTTTATTGATGATTTTGTATTTCGAGTTATTGACATGACTCACACTCTTGCCACCGATGAACCATATGTATTGGCATCAATGGTGAAACATGTGTTTTATGTCAACGATCATCATCATCCTAAATTTAGTGTAATTATTGAAGTAAATCCCAGACATGTTTTTGATGATGGTGATGATGAAGTTGACACTATCCTTACTGCAATTGGAATCAATCTGTTTATTACTTATGATGACGCCAATAACTCAATTTTCAGAGTTGATTGTGAACCTAAAGTTGTGGTGGGAACTATATAGAATCGTACAGTCGTGTTCTCACCTACATGTTTCACCTACATCATTCAGAGTGTATATCCTAGTAGTTACCTTCAAACCACCATAAATCTTCTTTTACTTTATGTTTTTTTTTCAGAATGTTTATTCTATATTATTTTTTGGTCTACACATTAGTTATCTATTTTTAATTAATTCCATATTTTTTTTCATTGCCGGAAATGACACCCGTTGAAGAGAGGCGATGGAAAAAGATGACAGATAAAAATCGTCTCATGATACAGATGGGTATTCCTCCACTGATCCCTGTTGTGGATATTTTATTTCAAATATAAATATTTCAATAATGTATAATATCATGTGTTTACATATTTGTTAAACTTATTTTCAGGAACGACCACCTAGACGAGAGATATCTTACGAGGATCATGATATTGCTCCCAGTAGAGTGGCTAGTGGTAGGAGGGGGGTGGTGTCCGAGATGGACGATCATCTAGTGGGCCCGGTACTGAGGCCGGTGGTATGAGAGCTCATGGGGAGAGATTTAGACGATCCACTGCCACATACGTATCTTCTTCACCCCATTTTGATCCTGGTGTGTCTCCAGGGACACACGGGATATTTAGACCCCCGATGTTTAGACTACCAGTTGGCCAGACGTCTATGCCATCATCTTTTCCTTCTGGTTCATTATCTCCAAGGTATTATATTCCACCTTCTTCGACTCCTGATGTGACATAGTATGCGGCTGAAGATTGTACATTGAGGGTCACTCCACCTGTATAGGATATTCCTTCAGCTTCTGCACATCCAGTGACGCCTATTGATCCGACTACCACAGGTATATTTATCTGACTCTATCAAATTTTTATACCAAAATTTATTTTATTATGACTTTTACTGATATTATTTTACTTTAATAACAGATTCATCTACATATAGGAGGCGGGGGAGGGGGCATACTCACTTGCGTGTGGTATGGAACTGCCAGACATAGTTGATGGTTGAATATAATGTTGATGGACAAATGATTGAGAAATCTGGGCAGGAATGACGGGGTTTTTTGGCGACGCTAGCCAAATACTCCGATATCATTCCATTCAGCCCTCTCTCTTGGAGACAATTGCCACACGAAGTCAAAGATAACGCATGGGCACAAATATGGGTAAAAAATCTATTTGATTTAATGTAGTATGTTTTTGTATTTAGATGAACCAATCTATTGGGTTTCCGCTTTGGTTTAACATCCCTGATGGCCAAGGTGCACGACCATCACGTTTAAAAGAGTTGGGAGAGATTTGGAGAGCTTATAAGCATGACATGTATGTTAGATGGTGTGATAGGGTGGGCACTGATTTAGAGACATTACCTATCGTGGAAGACTTCCCGATAGTGCAATATCTCCAGATGATTACCCTTTGGGCGACTGCCAAATTTAATGTATTATCTCATTTGAGGTATTTAAATCAGAGTTTTCATATTTTTCATTAATATAATATTATTTATTATTAAACATTATTTAGAAATATTCTGAAAAAAACAAAAAAAAACATTAATTCAATGCAATACCTCCACACTTTGGGGCGCACAACTATGTCAGATCATGAGAGGCAGCTGGTACGATATAGTTGTTTATAATTTTTATTTAGGACTTTCCATTTTTATTATATCCTACTTAAATTATGTGATTTATTGAATACTAAATATATGATAATACTTGCACTTTATATTGTTTCAATGTCATTACAAAATCACAAATTGAATATTGAAGGATGTATCCCTCGAGAAAAATTGTTTTGCTCGAGTAGAGAAAAAAATATGGAACTGCGGTAAATGAATCAACCCAAGAAAAGATTGTAAGTTTTAATTTGTTTATTTCAAAGTTTAATATCTATTTTGAAATTTATTAATCTCTTAATATTTTTAACAGGCTGCTTTAGAGGCTCTTGATGCCTAGGAGCCTGAAAATTTTGGGCCACACGATCATTTTTTTCAGGTTTTGGGAGAGGAGCACTCTGGTTGAGTACGCTGCCGACCTGGTAAGAATGTAGTCCCGACGAGGTATTAGTCCTCTCCAGGTATCCATTCTAGTACGACTGAGTTGGAACAGGTCAAGGAGAATGCAAGAAAATCTGATAAAAGGGTCACAGAGTTGGAAGTACAAGTTCAAACGAGGGACAATGAATTTATGAAACAGATGAAAGCTTTATCATCATCACTTCCACCAGAGGCTAGCGCGGCTTGTCAGACATTTATGTCGTAGATGGGTGCATTATCCAATGCACCAGAAGACAGCTCTAGTGGAGATCGAGATCATGAAGTTCCTGGTGATGACAAGCATGCTGAAGAGGATGAGGGCGAGGATGAGGACGAGGATGAGGGTGAGGATGGGGCCGAGGGCGAGGATAGGGCTGAGGGTGGGGATGGGGTTGAGGACGAGGATGAGGCCGACGATGAGCATGAGGATGATAACGAGGATGAAGATGAGGACAGAGATGGCGGTGAGGATGAGGCCGATGATGATAGTGGTGATGGTGATGGTGATCAGGGGCATATTTATCCATTTCATTTTTGAATTTTGTATAACTATTTATTTTTGAACCTGGTTTTCCACTCTGGGGTTTTTCTCTGCTTCATAGGGATGTTGTTATCAGATCTCTTTTTTGCACTTGATTCTTATTGTATGATTAGTCTACTACCTAGAACTTTAGTATTCCTTGGTATTGTGATTCCCTGTATGATATCTGGTTTGATAAGTTAATATGGTCATCTTAATATTCAAAAACAATCACTCAAAATTAGGGGTGTCCATGGGCCGGGTCGGGTTAGGTCGGGTCATGGGTGTTCTAGGTCCAAAGGACATATGGTCATCCATAAGTAAGATTTAGGGCCTCAGGACATGACATGAAAAATTATGTGTTTTAGATCCATGGGTAATATTGGGGGTTCATTTTCAAAATAATAAAATGAGGGTTTTTGATGTGGAAAATGATTTATTAGGTGATGAATTCCCTTGGTTAAAAAATATAAATAAGTGTGTGTCTTTTTGATTTTGATAAATGGATTTTAATGATAATTAAATATTGGTTAATTTCTTTGGTTAAAAAATTTATTTTTAACATTTTTATTCTATATATTATATATTTTCATTGATTGGGAATATAATTTACAATCAAAAAATATCCAATTACTTATAATATTTATATTTATTATATTTCACCCTTAATATCAATTATTGACAGCACTTTTAGTTTATGGTTAGTGGCGTACAGTGCACTAAAAATGGATTTAGATTCTATTGAAACTTTAGTAAAATGATCCATGGGACATTTTTGTCGTGTAAGAGTCAACCCCGCCTCAATCTGAGGCATGGTGTGACCAGTACCACTAAAACTGTCTCACTTTTATTTGAAATGGATAGGATTTTAAGTGAAAACAACTACCGACATACGGAAAACCGACCAAACACATTCGGATTGTGTTGAAACATTAGGAAAACGATCCATGGGTCATTTGTGATGTGTACGAGTCATCCATGCCTCAATCCATGGTGGGGTGTGGCCGGCACAACTCAAAGTGTCTCACTTTTCATTGAAATGGACAACAGTTTAAGTAAAAACAACAACAGACATATGGGAAACGGACCAAACGCATTCAGATTATGTTGATACTTTAGGACAAGTATACATGGGTCATTTTTTCATCTACAAGTCAACCCCGCCTCAATCTGAGGCACGGTGTGACCGGTACCACTCAAACTGTCTCACTTTTATTTGAAATGGACAGGATTTTAAGTGAAAACAACTACCTGCATACGGAAAACCGACCAAACGCATTCGGATTCTATTGAAACGTTAGGAAAACGATCCATGGGTAATTTTTGACGTGTACGACTCAAACCCACCTCAATCCGAGGGACGGTGTGTCTAGTACCACTAAAAGTGTTTTTCTTGTGTTTAAAAAGGATGCGCTTTTAATTAAAATAAACGACATACGGAAAACCAACCAAACCCATTAGGATTGTGTTGATACTTTATGAAAACGATCCATGGGTCATTTGTGATGTGTACGAGTCAACCCCACCTCAATCTGAGGCGCGGTGTGGCCGGCACCACTCAAAGTGTCTCACTTTTCTTTAAAATGGACAATCGTTTATGTAAAAACAACAACTGACATACGGGAAACAGACCAAACGCATTCAGATTCTGTTGATACTTTAGGAAAAGTATCCATGGGTAATTTTTGTCGTGTAAGAGTCAACCTTGCCTCAATATGAGGCACTATGTAGTTGGTACCACTCAAATTGTCTCACTTTTATTTGAAATGGACATGATTTTAAGTGAAAACAACTACCGGCATACGGAAAACTGACCAAACACATTCATATTCTATTGAAAATTTATGAAAACGATCCATGGGTAATTTGTGATGTGTAAGATTCAACCCTACCACAATCCAAGGGCCATTGTGGCCGGTACCACTAAAAGTGTCTTTCTTTTGTTTAAAATGGATGCGCTTTTAATTAAAATAAACGACATATGGAAAACATACCAAACGCATTCGGACTGTGTTGATACTTTATGAAAACGATCCATGGGTCATTTGTGACGTGTACGAGTCAACACCTCCTCAATCCGAGGTGCGGTGTGGCCGGCACCACTCAAAGTGTCTCACTTTTCTTTGAAATGGACCACGATTTAAGTAAAAACAACAACTGACATATGGGAAACGGACCAAATGCATTCGGATTCTATTGATACTTTAGGAAAAGTATCCTTGGGTCATTTTTGTCATGTACGAGTCAACCCCACCTCAATATGAGGCACAGTGTGGCCGGTACCACTCAAACTGTCTCACTTTTATTTGAAATGGATAGGATTTTAAGTGAAAACAACTACCGGCATACGGAAAACTGACCATACACATTCAGATTATGTTGAAACTTTAGGAAAACGATCCATGGGTCATTTTTGACGTGTACAAGTCAACCCCGCCTCAATATGAGGTGCGGTGTGGCAGAAACCACTCCAAGTGTCTCACTTTTCTTTGAAATGGAGAACTGTTTAAGTAAAAACAACAACTGACATACGGGAAATGGACCAAACACATTCGGATTATGTTGATACTTTATGAAAAGTATCCATGGGTCACTTGTGCCATGTATGAGTCAACCCCGCCTCAATATGAGGCACGGTGTGTCCGGTACCACTCAAAATGTCTCACTTTTATTTGAAATGGACAGGATTATAAGTGAAAACAACTACCGGCATACGGAAAAATGACTAAACGCATTTGGATTCGGTTGAAACTTTAGGAAAATGATCCATAGGTCATTGTTGACATGTATAATTCAACCCCGCCTCAATCCGATGGCCGTTGTGGCTAGTACCACTAAAAGTGTCTTTCTTTTGTTTAAAATGGATGCGCTTTTAATTAAAATAAACGACATACGGAAAACCGACCAAACCCATTCGGATTGTGTTGATACCTTATGAAAACAATACATGGGTCATTTGTGATGTGTACGAGTCAACCTCGCCTCAATCTGAGACGCGGTGTGGCCGACACCACTCAAAGTGTCTCACTTTTCATTGAAATGGACGTCAGTTTAAGTAAAAACAACAACTGACATACGGGAAACGGACCAAACGCATTCGGATTCTGTTGATACTTTAGGACAAGTATCCATGGGTCATTTTTGTCGTGTATGGGTCAACCCCGCCTCAATCTGAGGCACGGTGTGGCTGGTACCACTCAAAATGTCTCACTTTTATTTGAAATGGACAGGATTTTAAGTGAAAAAAACTACCGGCATACGGAAAACTGACTAAACGCATTCGTATTCTATTGAAACTTTATGGAAACGATCCATGGGTCATTTATGACGTGTATGAGTCAACCCCGCCTCAATACGAGGGTCGTAATGGCCGGTACCCCTCAAAGTGTCTTTCTTCTGTTTAAAATGGATGCACTTTTAATTAAAATAAACGACATACGGAAAACCGACCAAACACATTCAGATTGTGTTGATACATTAGGAAAATGATCCATCGGTCATTTGTGACGTGTATGAGTCAATCCCGCCTCAATCCGAGGTGCAGTGTGCCCGGCACCACTCAAAGTGTCTCACTTTTCTTTGAAATGGACAACAGTTTAAGTAAAAACAACAACTGACATACGGAAAATGTACCAAACGCATTCGAATTCTATTAATACATTAGGACAAGTATCCATGGGTCATCTGTGTTGTGTACGAGTCAACCTCGCCTCAATCTAAGTCACGGTGTGGCCGGACCACTCAAACGGTCTCACTTTTATTTGAAATGGACATGATTTTAAGTGAAAACAACTACCGACATACGGAAAACCAATCAAACGCATTCGGATTCTGTTGAAACTTTAGGAAAATGATCCATGGGTCATTTGTGACGTGTACGAGTCAACCCGTCCTCAATCCGAGGGCCGGTGTGGCCGGTACCACTAAAAGTGTCTTTCTTGTGTTTGAAAAGGACATCATTTTAAGTGAATACAACTGAAATTTACACTTATCAACGATAGTCACAAAATCTTTTTCATGAGTTGGGTAGTTTCACTCATGGGTTCATAAGTGACGAGACTCCTATGAAAATACCTTTTCACCGCATATTATAAAAAATACATGTTCAATGCAACATTCATCACAAATCATTACATACCCAAATCTAGGATCATAAAAATATGGGATATGAGCCAATTTCAAACTCTTATTCAACTCTAATAGGTATTTATCATACTATTCACCCTATTAGAATTTTATGGGGAGGTGGGGGCTATGCTGGTTGGGGGGTTGTACAGGGGTGAGGTGAATTACTACTACATGATTGTTGTCTTATGAAGATTGAAATAGGGAATTGTTGTACATGACATGGTTGGAAGATTTTGATGATTTTATGTGTTTTTTTGTTCTATTTTAGGTGTTTTTTATACTGTTCGAAGTCTGTATGTGTTTTTTGTGATTTTATTTATGCAGGGGTACAATGGAGGGGCTACTGGAGGGAGGGGGGATGTTGGGCTGCAGTTCTAGAAAAACTGAATACCAACGTTTATAAACTGTTGGTATAAGGGTGCTGGAATTATGGAAAAACACTATACCAATGGTTTTAAACAGTTTGTATAGGTGTTCTGGATTTCTGGAAAAACTTATACCAACGGTTTTAAACCATTGGTATAGGTGTCTGTATTTCTAGAAAACCAATACCAACAGTTTATAACCGTTGGTATAGGTGTTTCTGGAAAACCAATACCAACGGTTGTAAACCGTTGGTATAAGTTTTCTTGAAAATCACATTACCAACGGTTTAGAACCGTTGGTATAATACTTCCTAAAATGCATTAACAACCGTTTATAACCGTTGCTATACATTGGGATAAATTTATATAACCAATATTCCAACGGTTGGGATCAAACTGTTGGTATAGGATATACCAATGGTTTTCCAGCCTATACCAACGGTTTATAACCATTGGTATAACCTTCTTTTCCAGTAGTGCATTGGTTTCCCCATGGTATTTTCCCATGGTATTATCCACTTGGGACACCTCATGTCCTATTTTACTGTACAAAATTCTACCATCATTTTATATTAATTATTACATCATTATGATGTCATTAAACATACAGAAAACTAAAAACTATATTTATACTATTCACAAAAAAATCACGTATATTAGAAAGATACCAAAAATATACCCCAACCATATTTCAAAGATTATAATTAAAAAATGAAATCCATTTTTTGAAAATAATTTTATAAATAATATTAATTTAATTTTTAAATAAAATCATAATTTATTCCAAAAAAATAACCCTAAAACTATTACTCCTTTTATAACACCTAGAAAAATTAATCAAAGTCCCATAAAATTGTCTTACAACCATAAGACAATAAATAAAAAATTTATGATTACATTTTATGAAAATAAATTTCCATTTTAAATTATTAAATTAATCAAGAAATTTTAATTGAATTATTTATGACATACAAAAATACCAATACTTATACTACGATCGTTTTTCTACTTATAATATGTCTAAATTGTATTCATACATTCATGAGTTATGTTTCTGTTTTTTTGGCTAATTTACTATTCATTTATATTCATAAGGGTATGTTACTATACATAACGGTATGTTTCTATTCTTGAGTGTATGTTACTATTCAATAAAAATTATGTTTTCCTCATTAGAATCTAAATATCATAATGAACGCAGTTGTGTGTGTCAGTTTTTCGAAATTCAAATTACAGAAGTGGGAATATTATATTTATTAGTTGGGTTATAATAAATTTTTTTTATAGACTTAATTTTTCATTAATTCTATATTAAATATATTTGTAAATTATTGTGGTGTTACAATATTATTCCATAAATAGAATTGAAAAATCAAAATTTGAAATTGCAATTGGAAAGTTAAAGGTTGATGCTTGAAAATTCCCTTATGGGAAACCCACATCGAAAATAGGGTTAATAAAATATACCCCTAAAATGGGTTTGGGGAAATGCGGTTGGCACCAAAAAATTTATTTTTTCAAATGGGTTGACATTATTTGGAAGTAAAAACATGGACATGTAAGAAAAATCTATCTATGAATTTCTAATGGAATGTGATAGAGAACATGTTCAGATAAAATTTCATTACTACAAAACTATAATGTAATATAAAAAATTCATCTGTATTATAAAATATTATTATAATAGGACATCATTTTATTTTAGGCACTTTTCCTTGAGATAAGGAATTATTCCACTCTATAAGAGTATCAATATACATTTCTATTTACAATCGCATCCTTTTATTGCACCTTGAACTATCTATACTTCGTCAATTTGCACAGGTTACGCCATATGGGGAAGTAATATATTAACATCTAAAATATTTTAAAAAAATAAGCTTAATCCATTTCATAAATGGGTAAACATTAAAAAATTTAATGATTCAAAACTTAAGAATGATGGTATCTGAATTTATAAGATAAACTTATCATTAACCCTTAATCAACATGAAGAAATATTAAATTTTCACATTCTAAATGTGTGAATAACTTCATCATGTATCATTTTGAAATAGGTTAATGACATGAATTACCGTAAAAATTATATTGTAAACATGAATTATTTAGTATTCCTTATGTAAGATACAAGTTATTGGATATATTCCTAAAATCCAAAAGTATTGTAAACTGATTCGATGATAGCATAAACCACTTCTCGACAAGTCAATAATCAATTCCGAGGTAGTATGTACTTATCCGAGTCAATCATTTCATCATCATTATATCAACATAATATATATATATATATATATATTAATGGTTGTCTTTCCCTCAATCATGGGTTTTATAAAAATATTAACTTTCTACTGAATCAATTTTCCATTTTACTATTCATCATATGACCTCAGATCCTTAATGAAATAGTACTACAATACAATCCTTATATATATCTCATAATTATTATAACATTAATATCATAACAAAGTTCTTGAATCCAAAAAAACAAATACATTATTTATTCTAATTAAATCGTAGTAACATCATAAGCTTGACCTTGATCCCTTTACTTTTTCATAGCCATATTTCCATGACGCTTGGGACATTCATTTGAGTAGTCCCCCATTTCCTTATAGTTTAAGCATTAAATATAGTATAATTCATTTTTTCTATTGAAATTATGATTATGGTGGCCTTTTTCTCCACACATAAAGAAAATGCATTTTCTTTTTAAGCATATACCAAGGTGTTTCCTTCCATAGTTATCACATGTGGTAAAATGCTTCTTTCCCTTCTTCCCATTATGCATCATTTTCTCAATTGTCCTATTATTCTCCAACTTCATTACAAAGAGAAAATACATAGAAAACACTTTATACTTCTTATTTGAACATGATACTATCTCCGCATATGATGACAATGTTTGACATATTATTTTTCATTAAAAGACTAGCTTAAAACCATAGAAGAAACGATCATTCTTTATCTTTGAATTCTATGGTTTTTTTGGGTTCTCATTCCATTTTCTAAGCTCTATTTCTAAAAAATTACACATACTAGATTAGATTATGAATCATAATGTGTAATATCATATTAGAAAAATACATAGCATAAATAAAAATCCTATCCACAACTAATATCACAATCATAAACATGGTTTCTTTGAGGAAAAAATTACATTTAATTCCTTCATAATATTTTGTAAAGAAAATTTAAATTATCCTAAGAATATCCACCAGAAGTGTCAAATTAGGTGTGTATTAAGGTTTGTTGTTGTGTACCAGGATACCCCAGGTCCAGCCTAAAATTCCTTATTAGAGTTGTTACTCCTAGGTATATATGTGCTAGAACCATTTCCATTTGTAGTATCCATAGATGGATGTATTTTCTAGGAAAATACATATAATCTATTACTTACCAAAATTACAGGATGTTCTTGTATTTTTATCCTCAAAGTATATATTGTGGCTTTGTTCCCTAATCTATGTTTTCTAAATCTAGTTTCCAATTTTTTTACTAAACTTCCTCTGATACCAATTGTAACGCCCTGACCCTAGAATCTCAGATCCAGTGCATTATTTTAACACATTGGAATGATTAAAAGGAATGAAATCCCGAAGGATCGAGTAGAATAGTATTTTTTAAAACCATATACATACAAAGGATCAACATTGCATCTTGAAAAGAAATAAAACATATATGTTCTATTGAGAACTTCCACATTTTTATGTTTATCCTTACATGTCACTCATAATAAAGTAATTCATGTCCTGAGAAAATGAATCATAAGAAAGGGGTGAGCTAAAATGCTCAATAAGGGTACGAAATACAATAGATGATAATATAAACATAAACATCAGGGATGGTGAATAACTAAAACTCATGCCTTTAAAAATAAACATGCACACATTATGGTAGGAATAAGACATAAATAAATAATTCTATAATAAAACATAATAATGTGTATTATACTAGTCGAAAAACCACATGGACTATCAATACTATTTTCATAATGAGGGAAATGGATATGTTGGACATCATAACCATACCATCAAGTCCTCTTTCCAAGACCATAAATAACCATTTTTTCAGGGCCTCGTGCAAGGACCTAGTTTGTCTAATGAGAAAACTGATTCTTCGAGGGGCTATAGCAGGCCCCATACGTCGTATAATAAGTCAAATTCATTCCTATTATCAGTGGGGATAAACATAACAACATATACAATCATATAAAAACTATCATATGAATTTTTGATAACTTTTACCAGTCATTAAACATAAACACTAATCATTCAAGTTATATAGTGACTGGTATCAAGACAGAACATCCACATTTAAACGAATTAGAAACTATTCAACTAAATATTTTGTACATGATATCATAGGATATAAATATATATGAAATAAAATATTCAAAAATGTATTTTGACATAAATAAAGATACTTTTAAATGAGTCCATTGAAAATTTCTTGATGAAAAAATCCTAAATCATTCTGAAGTGTCTAATACCACCTTCAAAAATTCAAATAGTAATCCCTTAGAATATCGTTAGAATAAAGAGACTCTTTATATGATATACCAAATTTTGGAACATACCCTACAAGTAATAAGTAAGTGGGTAATATGGAATATATCTCATAAAAGATAAAGTTAGATGACAAAAATCATTTTTTACTTTGGAAAGAAGAGTTCTTTTAGAAAATAATTTCTACTTTTCATAAAATCAGATTGTAAACATGTATATCCTAGAAAATAAAATCACAGATTATTGAAATTATAGTTTAGTATTAAATAAAGTCTTATTTAGGTGAAATAATTTAAAAAAGTGTTTTGATGAATCTTTAGAAATAAAACATTTTAGTGTTGTTTAAGGAATTAATTAAGGATATTTTAAAGCGCAAAGGCATGTTTGCTTTCATAAAACCAGAAATGAACCAAAATAGTTTGTTCACTTTAAATTTTTTTAATTTAGAAAGATAAATATTTCTTAAAACATATTCTATAGTTAAGTTTAAAATATGTATAAATCCATGAAGTTCCTTAAATCGAGCTTGTATTTCGGGAATAATCTTACAAAGATCCTTTTAAAACATATAACTCCCTATAAATAAAGGTATGATTCTGGATGGTAAACATACATTTAAAATTAACACATAATTTATTAGGGGTTCATAAGAATAAAGAAGAATATCATTGAGGTATTCAGAGAATAAGAGCAACCCGAATGAAAATAGAGGTTCTGGTAGAAAGTACTTACAACATATTAATTAATGGAATCATATGCCTATAAAGTAATAATCATTAAATGATACATTTAATATCATGAAAATAATTATATTAATGATATGAAAAATAAATATCAGTATACATACACCATACACAACTAGTTGTAGTGAATACGGAATATCTCACAAAAATAGAAGTGATATGAAAAAACCCTTACCATAAGTCTGATGGTATTCTTCACTTGGTATTAGTGTCCTAGATAACCAAATTAAATTAATTAATTAATATTTATAGAACCTCTTATACATTTAATTGATTCATTATAACTTTATTAAGTTAATTCTTAACCTATTTGTGGGTTAAGAGGTTAAATTTCATAGTTCATGTCCATTTGTTTCGTGATCGGTATACTTATATACATGAACAGAGAATCATGTAAAATGAGGATGGTTGTCCGGAATTGAAATTTTATCTTATTATTGAACATCTAGAAAGTTACATGGTTGTAAATTTAATTTTGTTACTTGGAGGAAAGATGAATCATTATATAAATTATTTGATGATAACTCGTTTGGTTAAATGTTGGTTTTTGAACACCACGAAGTCATTTTTATTTATAAATAAAAATCATATGTACAAAAATATTACAGAACCATAGATGATAAATAATTCATATATTATAGTCTGTTTAAACAATAATAATGGTTTCATGACCAAAATTGAAGATAGTAATAGAAAGTGAATGCCCATCATGCTTGAATGTTATAAATTAGCACATCTCGGATGGTGTATTAATTTTTATTTTAAATGAATTTTAAAGTATATATGGTGAATAATTATTCATTTATAATTAACAAATTCTATTACATGTACGATACTAGAGTCATCACAACCTTTGGATGAAAGGATGTGAGAAATTAAAAAGAAAAATAATTCAAAAAAAAGTTGAGAAATTCCATATGAAAAACATGGCATCCTAATGACGTCGCTTAAAATTTCATAATATATTTGTTTATGATAGAAAAAGTGGTCTCTAATAATTATTTAATAATATGAACTTTAATAGAGGATATGGAATCAAATATCACATCATAATCCAAATGAATTTAATAATAATAACATAAAATGAAATCTTGAAAAAGAGAAGGGTGGTAAATTCCCTTACCTTGTAGAGTAACTCCTAAAACCTGATGGTTGGGACCTTGGGGATTGAGGACACCTTGGGAGTACTCCAAGTGAGTTAATACTACCATATAATCGAGGATTATGAGTTATTAATGAATGAAAATGAAGGAATCAGTGGGTATTTAAACTAAATGGGAGGGAGTAGTTTATTAATTTCAAGGGACACCTCATTTGTTATTTTTGAAAAACCAAGGGTTTTCCCATGGCATTTGACCAAGTTATTAGCCACATAGGACACCTCATGTCATATTTTTACATTAAACAAGTTGAACAACATGTTATATTGATCATTACATCATTATGATGTCATTAAACATACTGAAACTCAAAACTGTATTTTTACTATTCACGAAAAATTCAAGTATTTTAGAAAATTACCCAAAATTCAACATCAAAATTTTTAGAAATTTATAATTTAAAAATAAAATTAATTTTTTTAAATTAATTTTCTAAATATTTTTATTTAATTTTTAAATAAAATCCAAATTTATTCCAAAAAAAACTTTAAAACTAAAACTCATTTTATAACACCTTGAGAAATTAATCAAGGTCCCAAAAAATTATCTTATATCCATAAGGAAATAATTTAACAATTTATGACTACATTTTATGGAAATAAATTTCCATTTTATATTACTAAATTAATCATAAAATTTTAAATAAAATATTTATGACATACAGAAATACCAATACTTATACAATGATATTTTTTTTCACTTATAAGATGTATAAATTGTATTTATACATTAATTAGTGAAGTTTCTATTTTTTAGCCAATTTACTAATCATTAATATTCATTACTATTCATAAGGGTATGTTACTATTCACAAGGGTATGTTACTAATCATAAATAAATAATTTTGTCTTATCAGAGTCTAAATATCTTTCTAAACGCAACTGTGTATGTCGGTTATTCAAATTTAAAATTATAGATGTGGAAAAATTATGTTTATTGGTTATGTTATAATAAATTTTTTTCTTTTAGAGACTCAGTGTTTCATGAATTCTATATTAAATCAATTTGTAAATTCATGGGTTGTTACATCACTTATAAAAGGACATCCCTTCTCTCTTCCTATTATACCACATTTAGTATAATGGATGACACAAAAACTTTCCATTACGGTTATAATTATACATAGAAAATTTTTAAATGTGATCGTATTTCCATAGTACCAACCGTAATTCCCTTAAGAGGATATCTAATGGAAGTATACCAAATAAGAGGTTATTATCTTTATCGAATGTTTAAATAATTCTTCTTCTTAGACATCCTTTAAATCCTTTGTAACCATTCTAAAATAATAAATCTTGAATAAAAAATATTCCAATATGTTATTATGATTATGGGAATAGTATATTACATATCTTTTCTATTTTATAAAAAGAAAAAACATCCCTCTAGAGTATGTATGGCTACCGTCTCCATGTAGTGGTGTAATTTCATTTTCATCACAACATTACATGGATGGATATAAATATAGAACTATTAAATCTCTATTATATTTATTAAATAATTTTTTTATTAAGTTATAATATCATATCTTTCTTCTTAAACTCTACTCTATTAGAAAACTATAACGTCGCTCATGCGTACGTGTGGATTACCTCCTCTACGAAGTGATGTTATTCACTTTTATTTATTCTTTTAATTGATGGTAATTAGGATATATTTAATAAATATTAATGATATATATGAAATTAAAATGACATTGTAAATTTCAATTATTATTTACCTTTCTCTCATTCCATCCATGAAAAAGTGAAAACATTATTCATGCATACGTGTGACCTACCATCACCGTGAATGACATAATTGATTTTTCAATTTCAATATATGATTAAAAATAACTATATATTGAGTTTATATGATATTTATATCTTTAATAACATTTAGGATATTTTTGAACCATTAGAAAGATACATGGTTCGAGAATAATGAACGAAAACATTCATGAAAAAAAAATCAATTGACCCCCCAAATAATGATAAATTATTTTTAACAAATATGTGAATAAATGATACAAATGGATCATATATGATATTATAATATTGATGTGGCTTTTTTATGTAAGTATAATAAATTCATATTTACTATACCAGAGGCCAAATCACCTATTATGAATGTTGAACGTGATATAATGTATTTCATCTCAATTTTTACTATATTGAGAGAGAGTTTGTGTTATACACCTACTTATTTTTGTGTGCTGTATATAATACACCTATTAGGTATTTAACTAGATTATCTATTTATAAATTATTTTTTATGTTTCAATAAATGTGTACTCCATTAAAGAGTTTCCATATTTTCTTCAAACTTTTCCTATCTCTGAAAAATAAATCATGAAATAAAAATATTAAAAGAAAATAAGAACATTTTTCTAATTTTTATTTGGAATAATTTTATTCCATATCCATATTTTTTATTTTTTAAAAATATTTTTTATTTACCCAATAGAAAATTTATGTTATAATTTTTTCAAAAGGTTGGGAAAAAAATCAATTTAAGGTTTTCATAAGGAGTTTTTTTAGCATTCTTTACAAAAATTGAAAAAGTATATTTTTTTAACATAAAAGGGGTCAATGTATTTTCTGGTTGCAATAAATTTTTTATCATATTTCCCTTCTTCTAAAAATATTTCAAAGTATTTAAAATTAAAACTCATTTAATAAATCTTACTATAATTTTTCTCATACATTTTTATTTTATTTTCCAAATTAAAGATTTTATTACAAACCCTATATTTATAATTAATTTCAAGTCATCTTTTATCACTTGTTATTTTTTAATCATTAACATTATCATGAAATATTTTCTTTTTGTGATCATTTTTCATTGTATAGTACATTTATCTTAAATATCCTTCATGGATATTCTTATTTCTTAGATCCTATATCATTTTTACCTATATTGTTCTACTGTGAATGTTATATGATTGTTTGAGGAAGACATTAATAAATATTTATTCATTACACGATAAATATATTTCTTGATTAGGAATATTTTTTTGAAATGAATTTCTCATTAAATATATGATTAATCAATCATAGAACATGGATTTTATGGTATATATATAATGGTGTCTTAGATCATGATGTCCAATATTAGTCATTTACTTCATTTTGAATTTAGTTATTATACTAAATTGATATTATACATACTGGTATTTCATGATCAATTTATATATTAAAGGAAATGTGTTTTCTGATACTTATGTACTCAAATTGATTATGCCTTATTAAATCTATATTTATTCTATTGTACGTAACTCCAATGGAGTATATGAGGTCACTATTTATTTTTCCCCTTTCTCCAGGATATGAAAAATAATATTGTAAATATTATCAAGGATGGAAAATGTATTATATGATATGTATTTTAATTTCAATTATAATATGATAATCTTGTATGCATTTGGTTCACCAAGACTACTAATCTGATTAATCCTTTAAGATGATATCAGTTTTCTCTTATACCTATTTAATACAGTATATATTGAATATGGGTTATGGTATTTTTGGTTTCTATAGTTTGTATTAGAATATGTTTAGTGTAAAATTTAGGAATAATATTTTAAATGAACATAACTAAAATGAAAATTTTTATAATTATTTATAGTATTCGAGAAATCGATAGATGGATTTTTATTTTATGGCTCAATATTAATGATGAATATAAGAAAACATAGTGTCTTCCATTATTCAGTGATAGAACCCAATGGAATAAAGGGTATAAAAACCTATATACAATTTAGATATTTCCTTGTTGAAAATACAAAATAGCTGGGTTTTGAACTGATCAGATCATGGACATATTAGGGATGGATAATTAGGAAATGATGGATAACCATTTTAAAATATAGTATCATGTTGATCCATAGCATGATTTTACTATCTTGGATTGGTTTATGTGATATAATTATACATCTTTTAATAGAACTATTAATCCACTAGTAGCTAAGAAATTGATTAATTATCTAAAATAGATATTACATACTCAATAATGTAATGAAATTGAAAAGGTCATTCTAGTAGCGTATTGTTTGAAAAGATATTTTGATCAATGGTGGTCATTGATCTAGAACACTAATGAGGTGAATAAATAGAAATCATGGAATATATAACTTTTATGGTGATTTAATTTATGAAATTATTTCCTCAAGAATAGTGAACTGAAATGGAGGAGAAGTACCTCACATTAACGTAGAAGGAAGATGAATGTGTGGAGTGTATGAGGCTAACTTTAAATGATTATCTAGGCATGATTCAAGCCACATACATAATCAATAAAATATTATTGAGAATTTCATTAATGGGATTAAGTTAATACTCTGATGGGAACTAGATTCTTGAACATTTTAATCAAATGATATACAATATAAAGTGATATTAAGGTAGAGATGAAATTTTCTAGATATTATATAATCAAGTAAAATCAAGATAAGATGTGGTAGTATTAGAACAAAGAAAAATAGAACACCTCAATAAAAATTAAAGAAATAAAGCAATTTATATCATATAAAAAATTGTGCAATGAAACATCATGAAAGTTCTTCTTGTGA
Organism: Viscum album; assembly: GCA_963277665.1. Lineage (NCBI taxonomy): Eukaryota > Viridiplantae > Streptophyta > Magnoliopsida > Santalales > Viscaceae > Viscum > Viscum album. Next base: position 550,773,067 of record OY728140.1, read on the forward strand.
ATGGGAATTTGTAAAAATAGTGAATATAAGGTTCATATGTCTAATTATTGTAAGGAAAATAAAGAAAAAACTGTTATCCACTAAATCATATATAAATTTATGAATCATTATTCAAACCAGTTCTCCAAGAATCAGGGGAACATACCATAGAATAAGTTATGGAGATAAGGCCAACATATGGAATTACTACATCTAATATAGAAATTCATAATGATGTAGTGAATGGTATACATATCATCCAATCTAGAGGTGAATTGTTTTTTAATTAAGTTAGGTTTTAACAACTATTTTATATCTGAAAAACATTCTAATGGTATAATATCACCCCATCAACGTATAGATGTTGTGTTCTCAGTGAAAACTTCCAATGTTAGAATGATCACATCTCAAGTCTATAAATACTCTCTTATAGATGTTTTTTTACAGTGGTTCCTCCAAATCATGTTATTCTATCTTTTATTGAATTTGAGGTAATTCTTGGTGTGATTTCTTTCTCTAACTCTAATGAGAATATCAATTGGTGAGGAATATAAGTTACATTTTATATTCAAAATCAACCTATAATATGATTTTGGTGCAAGGATGAACTGGAACTGCCAATGGAAATTACTACCATCATCTGGGCTTTAATACCTATTGATGAGGGAAATTTAGGTAATATAGTTTGGGATAAACTAAATAAAGAATATGTTACTATTGTATTGGAGTTTGTTGATGTCTTCATAGAAGACTTTCCTAGTCCTCTCATAAATCAATAAGTTGAGTTTTTAATAGAAATAATACATTACTGTAAACCTATTTCAATTAATCCATATAGAATGGCCTTGATTGAGTTTCATGAATTAAATATAAAACTCCAAAAGAATCATGGTTTGGGATTCATTTGGCCTAGTGTATCTCTATATGCAACACCAGCTATTTTTATTAAGAAGAAATATGGGTCAATGTATCATTTTAATCACTATTAATAACATAATAAATCACCATTGAGAAAAATTACAATCTAACCTTTTTTGATTGTTTTGTTGATCAATTATGAGTATCAGATTATTTTTCAAAGATTTTTCTTTGATCGTTATATTATTAGTTATGGGTAAAGAAAGATGATATATCCAAGGAAACAATTAATACATGGAATAGTAATTATGAATTTATAGTATTATATTTTTTTCTTACCCATAATCCTACTATATTTATAGATTTAATAAATAAAGACTTTATATATTACATTTATTAGTTTTTCATAGTCTTTATAGATGATATTCCAATATATTAAAAGAGAAAAGAAGAGAATGAAGAATATTTAATAATTGTGTTGAAGACCCTTAGGAAGGAAATGTTTTTTACAAAAATTACCAATTGTGGATTTTGGTTTCAAAATATTGAATTATCGGATCATATAATCTCAAGTGAGGGAATATTAGTGGATCCTCTAAAGATGAAAATTATTGAGTAATGACCGAGACTGACCATGGTTACCTACATCCATAGGATTATTATGCTGATTGGATATTATTAATGGTTTGTGATAGATATATCATGATTTTCTAATCCACTCACAATGTATAATTGGAAGGGGGTTGTATTCCCATGAATAGATGAATGTGAGGGGAGTTTCAAAGAATTGAAGTAAAAGTTTTTCAACAAACCTTTGCATACACTACCAAACAATGGGGATGGTATTTTAATATATTTTGATGAATCAATTAATTGACTATGATGAATCCTCATCTAAAATGATATAGTATATATTATTCCTCCCACTAATTGAAACTCTTCAAAAATATTACCTAACTCATGATTTGGGGTATGAAGTTTTAATTTTTTTCATTTAATATATTGAGGAATTATCTTTATGGATAAATGTGTGTTTTATATAATGATCATAAAATATTGATGTATATATTTACACCAAAATAGTTTAATACTAACTAAAAAAGATGGTTAAAGTTGATCAAAGATTACTACTACTCAATAAATTACCACCCTGGGAAGTCAAACAATGTGGTTGATGCTCGGAGTCAGAGAGCATATTCTAGTTTTTCATTGTTAATGATTCAAATATATCGATTATTTATTTATTTTTAAAAGTTATATCATGAAATCATGAAGAAAGGGGAACAATTAATATTTCATAGATGAATTTTCAACCATCCATATATGATAGGATTAAGATGTTATATAAGTGAAATTTGGAATTATAGAATAAGGTATGAAATGGTTCTAAGTTCAACCATGATCATCCATAAATGATAAAGTTATGGAACTAAATATATTCCTCTTCAGTATTGGAGTTGATTAAGGGGTTATTTGATGAAGCTTATTCTTTGTCATTATATATTTATCTTGGATGTTTGAACATGTATATATATATCTAAAAGAATATTTCTAGTGGGATAACATGAAAATTGGTATTTCTTACTATGTGTCTCGATTCCAAGTGTGTTAGAAAGTTATGTATGAAATAAAACATTTAATTTTATTTTAGATCCATTATCCATATAAAACAGAAAAGTTAAAACATTAGCATGGATTTCATTTTCAGTCTCCCCAACACATATAAATGGAATAAAGCTATTTGGTTTAAGTTAATCACCTTATGAAATCAATGCATTTTATCACTAATATAGATTATTTATAACTTGATAATCTTAATCAGTTATACATCAAGGAAGTTTTGAGATTTCATGATGTAAAACTATCAATAATATCTTATTAGATCTTGGGGTTATCTCAATGTTCTAGAAAAACATTTAGTAGTCTCTCGATATATACTTCAGTTTCATTACTTCTTTTCAACAACATAAAAGGTTTCTTTCTGAGAGAAAAATTTGAACTCTATAAAAAAGGTTGAGAGCATTATCTATTGATTTAAAATGTGGTTGGGATCAACACCATCCATTGGTATAATTTTCTTATAAAAATTTCATTCGCTCAAGAATTCATACATATCTTTATGAATCCCTATAAGGAAGGAAGTTTAGATATCCAATTCATTAGGATGAAGTTTAAGAAAGTAATATATATGGAATAGATTAAAGTTACCGAGCATGCAATGGAAGCCCCAAAAGTGGGATTTTAAAATTTTTCAATCACAAAAGATATGAAGTTATCGATGTCGGTGAATCATTGCCTGATAACTTCCTCTGGATCATGCATGAAGTAGATTGAGCACAATTTTCTAACCGTAAAATAGTTGGTTTTGGAATGAAGTTTTATTCCAGCTCTGATCATCATTGGCAATCAATAGTCAATGAATCTGAAGAATATTTTGTCTAGATTGTTCAAATGTTCATTAGAAATCTATGGTAATGTTGATCTCTAAGATCTATGTGCTAGCATGGAGTTATTGTGATGTCTATGACACTCTGATGACCACCGCATCACAATGCTTGCGATGATTGGGAGAGAGTTATATAGAAGCTCTTATATATAGAGCCTCACTATCTAGAATGTAGAAGATAGGAGTAAAGAGAGAGAGTCTGAGAACAGTACATTGGAGAATCCTCTCCTCCTTTATTTATAGAGTGTTAAGAAAATATCCATAATTTCCTCTCTGGGCCCTAAATATTTAACACATTGTATAAATAATATATTGAAAACTAAAATGAGTCACAAATATTACTGATAATTCTTATCACCTTCCTATAATATATAAAATATATTACGTGATAATAACTGATCCATTAACATGGCTCATACTTCCAGAAAATATTAAATAAACCATTAATATTTTAAACTAATAGTTATTCAATTAATATTTTCATGTATTCACATTAAAAATTATAAATACATTTAATAAATAAAATCAATTCTCATTATTCTTAACATAAATAATATGAATTTATTTTTTCATTGTCGATTATATATCCTTGTAAAAATCCCAAACCCAGTAGTGGGGCCCACATTTTTGACAACATATATTCATTTGAATATGAAAAATTCTTGAATACACTATTGTGTGTGACACTCTAGCCCCTTATCTAGATAGTAGTCAATACTATTCATAGATCAATAGTGGGATCTAGCAACCCATAATGTCCCGTAAAGAGATAAGGATTGTAATAGAAGTGAAAACCAACCCACGAACATGTAATATGTAATATAATGTCTCTGTCTTTACTATCTAATAAAGCTGTATGCCCACCCGTGTCATCACCATTTTATTGATTTATTATTTATTGATCTAATTTGACATATTTACCCTCGACTTCCATATCCATGGTCTTATAAAGGTACTACCATCCTGATCAATATATCCCGAGTTATATTACTTCCTTAACATGGAAGAGACAAATCCTTTCTTGACCATTCAACCAATTTCACGCCACCAATGACGCACCCAACACAATCTTCCTCACTACAATTCATTATCAGGGTTTCTTCCTTGCATCAAAGTACATAATCAAATGAAACACATTGTAAATGATCACATGTTAGGAGTCCATTACACGTGTTCATAGATAGGAACATCAAATAACACCTAAAACATGGGGTGTTCCTATTCATGGTTTTTTCCTCATGATCTCACTACTATAGATCTCCCAGTACAAAATTAATGACAATAAGTCTAAAGGCTTATAAGCCCCAAGAACCTGATAGTCTGACATCTACTATGTCCAGTCAGTAAGATATATCTATACCATAGGACCTTTATTTATGATTAATGTCATGGTATCTCATTGTTCTCATCATATCCTAGGATCTACTATAGACTTTTGATATGTAAATTAAGATATGTAAATGACTGTTATAGTGTGGACGCAGAAATACCTACACTATAATGGTATGTTATGATCTTGTATATATAACTATACATGTGATGTGGTAATCAAAAGCCCGAAATAGTTGGATCTAGGGAACCAACTATTTCAACACTCCCACTTTCACTGGAGCCAACTTGATAACCAAACTTTTTATCTCTCACATGATTAAGATAATGTTTCTACTGAGTCCTGGTTTTAGTTGTTGGTCCTACCACGATTCTACCATGTAGAAAATTCATGATAAGAGACCTCACTTGAGTAAAACTTCTGAAGAGATGGTATCCTGGAGTATATCCCTTTTACCACTATCATTACATAACATCATGGATAGTAAGAATATCATAATTTAAATTATGATAATTCTTTACATACTAGGTGTGATGCTTATAACTGGAACAAATCATTATGTTTAACTACTTCTTTGCTTCCACAGAAGCTATAAAAACATAGTATTTGTAGGTATGGATACCCCTGGCTTATATGATCTTGACTCTCTAATCCCATTATCCTAATTTTTTTATTAGATCACATGTATCTAAGAAATACTTGTTTGTGTCCCCATAAAACTAGTATCCTTTCTTCTCTACATACCAGGTACATATATTTTGTACATTTTGAAGTAGAAATAGATTAATCTGATTGCTTCACTTGTAGTAGTCCTAGATATAACTGATATGTTTATACAATCCTAGAAATATAAATTCTTGTATATTTTATGGAATACATGATTGATCCATCACTAAAGTATATGTATTAAAACTCTCCATGTTTATCTCCTCCTATGTCTTGGACATGTCATCCTATATTGATACGTGACATGTGACATTGGTAACAATTCCTCTCTTAAATTATTCCATCTTGTACTTTTCTATACCATGTCACTATATGTTTGATTTACTAGGTCCAAGGACCATTTAGATCCACCTTAGATGATCATATTCCATAGAACATAGGTTTATACTTTATCTAAATCACTGGGGAATAAATTTCATCGTGGTATTAACTAACATGAAGACTAATATTTTTTCCATATGTTGCCAAACATATTTTACATGGAAAACCTTGACACTCCCACTAACCTTTGAAAAAACATGGAAAAAATTTATTCTAAATTTATATTTTATGATATCGTTGTTTACTTCAATCCTAAACGAGATATACGTAACTTTTAACCATTATTAGAATTTTGTGATGTGACATTCCCTTCCTGGTTGTGCCGTATTGACACATTACATGTTCGGTGGTCATGAAAAAAATGATCAATATTATATGATCCTATAAAGTAGCTATGGAAAGTAAAATTCTAATGGATTTAGGCATACCAAAATTATATTACTAATCAAGTTGTATTGGTATTATAATTGTACCATCCATGTATCAACTCACTTAAATACCTACCAAATTATTCAAAATAATGATCCCATTTTCTTTCTGATACATGGAATTCATTATTGAATTTTAATTGATCTTGTAAATATTATCTAATTTTCATATATTTCTCTCTTGTAGGGAAACTTTTTCTTACTAAATAAAGGATCACATGTCGTAGTGAATATAAAAACCATCACCATGGTTTTATCCTTTCAATGTTGCATGTGTCTCCGGAACATTCTTTTTTCCACAAGAGCTTGTGGAACTTGTTCTTATTCCAAAAATATGTGCATCTTTAGAATTGACTAAAACCAATTCAATCTAGCTCCCACAATCTCAAAATAGATGTAAACCCTTATTAAAATGTACTATATCACATGACTACATCTTTTCTATCTTAGGGATTTATGTAATATCCTAAGAAACCATTAGGGAAATTACAATAGATGAAAAACATGTTTGTTCTAGATGGAAGTTGGTTTATGTACTAATAAACTCATTGCAACTAAACAATGGTCTTATGATATAATGGATTTCCATCATCATACAACTGTTGTGATAGTTGTCATATGGTTATGGAATATCTTCGTTATTTGCAAATCACTTCATTAAATATAATGAATGTTTCTGCAAGTTTTATCATTGATACTCATTACATCATAACTATGATGTGTAAAATGTGTATATAAGATTTTCATCATGCTACATTTTTTTTATCAATGTTATCATGTAAGACTTCATCATCGATCCTCCTCATTAAAATCAATTCTATGATATAGATAAGGTAATGTACATCTTCGAATTACTTCATGCTACATTATATTTATAGATGAATGCTTGGTCACGGTATTCGTCGGCATTTCAACCCAAAGAAACTCATATCTTCTAACCATGCATATATCATACATAACTTTACTATTCCATAATGACTAAAAGGAAAATTATAAAGTATATATATACCTCTATCTTACTCTTGGAATAGTTCATGCTCTCTTATTTAACTAATTCTGTATGATTTGTGGAAAACCTTTATTTCAAAAGGTTTCTTTGTCCAAACTAAAGACATTGATAATTTAAAAGGTTTTTACCATTACCAATCCTAAAAACCATACCGGGTACATACTTGATGACCACATTAGTTTTTTCTTGAACAAGAATTATCTTTCCAGAACATGGTAATTATGTCTTACATATTTCATTCATTGGGTATCACCTATGATTCATGTATCACAAAACTATTGGTTGAGTATAAAATACCAAATAAAACATTAATTCCTTAAAATGGAATAATTTATCCTTTTGGAAAAGTACACATGAGATTAATTCTTTGGTAGTTCTCAACAATAGATCAACATGAATCATTCAGTTGGTAATAAAAAGGTTGTGTACTTCTCACACCTGGCCTAAGTATCACCCTTTCTTTTCCAAATGTAAAATACATCTGACTTCTAGTAATTTTTTTTTTATAAATCCTTGGTTACTTTATATCAATAAAAATATGTGATAGTTATATTGTATCGAATAACCAATAATTAAAACTGATAAATTACATTTAATAATATTCATGAAGAATAAGAAATAACATGCTTCTTTAATTTAGTTTATTATGATTAAACATTCATAGTTTTATATCATTATAGGAAATGAAAAAAACCACCTGTTAATACCACTTTTAGTTGAGAACATTTTGAATATGATTTTGGAGTTACATTAAATTTCCATATTCTATTTTCTATTCAATTTTTTTTCATAATAATTAAACATGGATCTTTCCTTTTTATTATTATTTACTTGGTGAACCTTGCCAAAATTGGTAATGAAGCATTTACTAAATAATTGTTCATTTTGTAATGTAAAACGATACATGAGTAAAAAATGTGAAAATGATATGAGAAAGTGATCCATTGAATGATCATGATCCATATATCAATTTACACATGTGGTGTAACCATAGCCTTATTCATATCTTCTCTTTCTCCTCACAAATTTCTTAGAGACAAGACTACACGTTTTATCATACAAGTCCTGATGCAATGACCACAACTAGCATCAGATGTTGATTATTTCATAATGACATAACCATAATATGATTTATTCACAGGTCTCTTATATGCAATATTATACCCTCACTTCTTGAGGTGACTTAATAGGTGTTGGGGACAAACACACCTTGAGTTTCCTATATCATAGTACTATGCACAAGCGCCCGTACTATTATTGGATGCTTATTCCGGTGTGATAATTTACATTTTTAATTATTTATCGCAATTATTTATTAGGGTATAACTTTACATTTCTCTACATAAGTAAATTTTTACAGATTAGTAGTTTTCATATGATTAACATTTTATAAATTTTAATTAATTAATTAAATATCTATCAATATTTTATTGAATTTTAGGAACCCTATGTGGTAGAATCAAAATACTCTACCACTTGAGTATTATAGTGTAAAGGATTCTAGAACCACTCCTCATAATCTACAATATTTGGCTATGCCACTACATAGAAGGATCAATGTAGGATTTTGACAATTCATCTTCATTAAATTGTGGTTCCTTGACCTATTGAGTGGAGTCATAGTTTCTAAAGTCATTACTTGATTTACTCAATGGCTGTGTCTAAAATTAATACAATCTAGATTTGACTTATTCTTTAAAGTAATTTTCGTTAAATCAACCCACCACTACCATAATAACTCCAAGGTAGTAAGACGTACCCTTGGCTTTTGGATGACAAGAACCTCTGACACCCGATTTTGTTTAAATTTGAATGATGGAAGGCGACAATGACTTGATATATCATTGAGGGTTTTTGTTATTTTAATATGATGAAAGAAATCATTTTCTATTTTTAAGAATGTTTTATGTGATCACACTCACAACTTACTATGAAATAAATTGAAAAATTAAGTCTGTCAAATGTTTATTTTATCTGTGCATACTTGTTTATTGTATCTATGTGACCATGAAAAAACTAAACATTCAAAAAAAATCTTACAAAATAAAATGATGACCTGACTATGAGCTGATTCTTATGGTTGATCCATTGAGTTAATAGTGAATCAACTTAGACCATTGGTGATATAACATGAGTCATGTTGCTTGTGACTCAACTTACAACACCTCTCATCCAATGCATCAACCAACTATCCAGTGCATCACCATAACTAGGCTCAATGTGCATCATTCATCATATATTTATTATAAAATTGTACTCACCCACAGGAGAGGGGAATTGTGGAGTATAAAATACAACTATTAAGTGGACGCTCAGACCCTTATACAGAAAATGACTCAAACGACTCACAGATCACCATAATAATTAATTATTGAAAACCCAGTGATATAAATTAATTAAATAAATGAAAATGCACCAAACAAATATTGGACAGTCTCAAGCTCTTTATTAGTAAATATGCATTAACCAGCATACTAAAATAAATGCATAAATAATTTAAAATATTATTATAATAATCTCATGGCATTTTATTGAATTAAAAATTTCTCTTTTATTTTTAATTCAATTATCAAATTGTTTGGTCAAGTTAATTAATTTAATTTAACACCAAATGAAATAAATCAATGCCACAAGTTAATATTTAAACCTGATATTAATATTTAAATAATCCAATTTGTAACCTAAATTAAATTAATTATTTTAGATCATATTAAAATTAACAAGACCCTAAAACCCCCGAGAAGGGACTGTGTGGGTTGGTCTAAACCTGTACATGCCCATTCCAAGCTATGTTGATATCCAAAAAAAGAAATTTGTGTCCGCCCATCCGAGTTCTAGGATGGGCCGACTACCCGGACCCATTTCGGGTTGGACTAGGTCAAAGAAGACTCTGTAGTGGTTACCTCCAGTGAACAGTGGCCAGCATAGGCTTATCCTGGATGATTCAAGGCTGGTAAAGAGAGCCTACATGGAGTGCACCACCAGAAAGAAGGGTCCCGCACACAAAGCAGGACTGACCAGCCAGGCTGGTGGCTGTGGGTGTGGGACAAGTGGGTGGAATCTGCTGGAGGTGATGTACACCTGGGACGATAGATCTAGATCTATCCAGATCAGTGGAGGAAATGTCTGGATGACCAGGGAGCTGGGTCGCAGGTAGGCGGGTGCTCGATCAGAAAGGGGGGCCAACAAGGTGTTCCGCCAGATCTCTATAGAAGAGACACTGTCAAGGAGGTTTCGCGGTCAATGTTTCGCTTCCTGTCGCGTAGGTGCAATACTGTTGGTGTAGATGAAGGAGACCGGAGGAGCCGCTCGGCCTTGTTCGAGTGGCGATGGGGAGGCATGAGCAAAAGTGACAGGTACATGAGAGAGGGTCCACTATGGCTGGATGGTGGATAAATCTCCAAAAGTGATTTCATATTTTTTATAAAAATAATATTTTTACCTCTATAAGACTCCACCTAAAATAAATTAATGAAATGTGGATATTTCCACATCCGCATGGCACCACCCAGTTACCAAAAAAGTGTTGGAACCACTTTGTATATAAGGTTGTATTTGTTGTCAATAGTTGTCAATGAAGATCAAAATGAATGAGATCAATAAGTACTCCAATAAAATGGAGGAATGGAAATTCAGACGATTGTTGTACTAATCATAAGTCCAAAAGAACATGTGTCAAATGTGACACATTGTCTACAACAATGAAGAATGTGCATTATAATTCATCTGAGTATTATTCATGAAGAATGGGGTTTTGATGAAGACCATGCAATACCTCATTATTGCATGAGAACCATGAAGGATACTTCTTGAATAATTGACTCATATGCTTTGCATGAAGTAGATAATGACGGCTGAAGAAGAAGACAATGTGCAAGGGATTAGACTTCTGAGATGGCCATGAGGAGATTGAAATTATGAGATGCCCATGAACATCACATTGTATCATAAGATGATGGTTCTAAATATGTTCCTTCATAGAATACATATCATGATAGTGGAGTTTGTGATGACAGCAGAAGAGTTGCCGACGGATTCAAATCACTGAGAAGAAGCGTTTTTTAGGAGATTGGTCTTGTTGAAAAAGAAAACAAACGACATACAAATTTGTTGACAAAAGGGATTTCATGATGACATGTCGAGTTCAAGAGTTGTGGTCAATGATATATTTTTGTTTCAAGAATGTTGATAGAGGAATGGATGATCTGGAGGGGGTAAAAAAAGAGAAGATACAAGGTGTGGCAATTTTCCAGTGTCTGCCAAATTTTAGGGCCTCAATATCAACAAATGAAGAAGAGTGATTCTGGAAAAGGGACTTGTGTTCTGTACACTTGAAGGAGAGGAACCTTGCGTGCCATATGTTTTTGAGGATCAGAAAATCCAAGTATGGCAAAGGGATAAGGGTCGTGCAAGTGTTGGTTAGGTCGCGCAAGTGGACTTGCGCACCGTGAAAGAACGTGCGCGCCAGAACCTAGGAGGATTGGAACTTGCGTGCCTATTGTTTTCCAAGAACAGAAATTCAAAATATGGAAAAGGAAAGAAGGTCGTGCAAGTATTGGTTGGGTTGCGCAAGTGAGTTGCTCGACAGAGGCTAGGGTAGATGAGTTGTGCACTGAGACTTGCACGCCAAGGAGTGACCTACGTGCCGCCGCGCAGGGGGTCCAGTTTGCCTATAAATACAGGTCGACCCCTCCTCATTTCTCACGGAGTTCAAGACTTAGAGACAGTTAAATCTCTCGCCACGCAGGTGATTGAGCCGCGCAAGTAGTGAGTGGTCGCGCAAGTGGTTTAGATAGACTTGCGCGCTAACTCTTAGAAGGTGCACGCCGATTGATGGTTGCGCGCCCAAGGTAATTTGGGCGAGAAAGGAAGGAGTCGGGCATGTTTGAAGAACAAGAAGGTAGTGTCGTGCAGGTGCTTTGGTGACACTTGCACGCCAGTTTAGACTTGCGCGCCGAAGACTTGCGCACCGTATTGAGACTTGCGTGTCGGGCTTGAAAAGGAGCTCCAGATATTGTTGAAGCATGCCCGTCTTTTTGGAGCTACATGAGAGATGAAAGATTTCCCGATACATTAGGTGAAAAGTGAGATTAAAGAGGAAATATAAATGATACATGCATGATCTCATGCATACATGGTGAACTGATTCTGACATTTCCATGTAAGATGAGCATCATTTATTGAGCAATCACATAAGTGATTGTGATTCAGGAAAACGAAGACAAGTGGATCTAGTGCATTCAGTCATTGCACTAAAGAAGAAGGATTGAACTGAAAAGAGCATCAACTCTGAACCCTGAGCAAGCAAAGTCTCATGTTGAACAGGAGAAAAATAACTTCATGTCTATCTATTGAAGAGACCTTCACGTCTATAAACTGAGCGGTATTTCACCAACGGCAGTGAGTCAGGGGGAGTCAACGGGAGTGACCCGAGGGATGCAGTGAGCTATCCCTGGACAATTATAAAGGCAATGATCCTAGGACAGAGTGACTGTTCTCGAACCTTTGTAACCCACAGCTAGTCAAGCATAGTGGATTTTGGTATGACTGACAACCTGTCGGTGTATCCTCCTTGGACGTAGCCCTTAGTGGTGAACCAAGTAAAAATAGCAGTGTCCTCTCATTGCATGTGAATGTTTCATTACTCGTCATATCCATCATACAAGATTTACCAGTTCCTACAACTGTGGGAACAAGATCCATCTTTTTTCAAAGAAACATTTGTCACCCTGATTCACCCCTCCCCTCTCAGGGTGTCCCAGGGTCCTACAAATAGAAGGTTTTGTTTATAATTAACATACACAAAAAGTTTTCTAAGATAAGAATTATTGAAAAAAAATAATAAAATTATAATAATAAAACTATTATTAAATAATTATTATAATAATAAATATATCACTACTAAAATAAAATTATTATAGTAATAAAAATCATTAAACCTCACAGAAAAACACTATGTTGGTGATGTGTAGTTCGACTGGTGAGTGACTTCATCAGTATAGACTTCAAGTAATTATTAAATACATATTGTATAAATATGTGTTTTCATAATTAATCCATCAATTGCATTTTCAATCCATATTTAAAACTTTGGATGACCATAACATGGCCATCCAAGGATGGATTGGAAATCTTTCTACTGCAGTAGGATCTTGATGATTCCCTCTTTTAAAATTAATGCAAATTTAATTTTTTCATTGGCACGAAAATTTAACATGTCCATATAATACCAATTGATGTTACTATACATGCATCAGAGGCCCCAAAAGTGGTATTTTAATGTTTTTCACCAATGAACATCATAAACATGTTGACGTCGTTGAATCACTTCCAATTTCCTTCATCAATATCATGCGTGAAAAAGATTAAGCACAATATTCAAATCATAAAATACCTTGTTTAGATTTAAATTCGTGCTCAACATCTGATTGTCATTGGCGACTGATGCTCAAATAATTTGAATTTGAATTCCTCTAGATCGTCCAAACATGCATAAAAAATTATCGGGAACACCGATCCTTGAAATCCAGGTGCTAGCACAAATATCTAATGATGCCCCTGACACTCTGAATACCATTGCATCGCCATGATTGCGATGCACGAGAGAGATCTTAATAAGAGATCTTGGATCCAGAGCCTCTCTCTCTATAATGCAGGAGAGAGAAGTAGACAGAGAGAGGATGCGAGTAGTGTATGAAAGACTCCTATCCTACTTTATTTATAGTGTTATGAAAATTTCCGTAATTGCCTCTCCGACCGCAGAATAATTAACACAATATGTAAATAATATTTTGATTACTAAACAGATCCATAAATATTATTTATTATCATTATCACCTTCCAATAATAAATTAAATATATTGAGTGATAATTATTGTTCCATTAACTCAAATCGTACTTCCTACGAGTATTTAATATACCATTAATATTTCAAACTAATATTCATTCCATTATTAGTTTTATGTATTTACTTTCAAACATGTAAATATATTTAATAAATAAATTCAATTCTTGTTATCTTTAACTTGAATAATATGAATTTATATATTACATTGGTGATCATATCTCCTTGGACAAATCCCAGATCCCAATGGTGGGGCCCACCATGTCCAAAACACTTATTCAACTAAATAAGACATATTCTTGAATACGCAATTGTGTGTGACCCTCTAAGACTTTATCTCGAAAGCATTGAATACTATTCACGTACCAAGGATAGGATATAACAATCCATTATGGCCCCTATAGAGATAAGGATTGTCACAGTAGTAATAACCAGCCGACGAACACACAATTTGAGATATAATCTCTTTGTCTTTAACATCTCGTAACCCAAGACAGGCACCTGTGTCATCTCCGATTTCTTTCATTACCATTTCTTGATCTAGTTGGATAGATTTACCATTGACTGCCATGTCCATGGTCTTATGAAGGTACTACCATTTTGATCAACATGGCCTGATATATATTACTTCCTTAACCTGGAAGTCACAAATTATTTCAGGACCACTCATCCAATGCCATGCCACCAAAGACGCACCCAATATAAGCTACCTCACCATAATTTCATTATCATGGGTTTTCCTTGAATAAATATATGTGATCAAATGACACACATTGAAAATCATATCATGTTTGGAAACCATTACACATGTCCATAGATAGAGGCACCCAATGACACCTAAAACATGTGGTGTTCCTATTGGCTGGTCTGTGATCATGATCTCACTACTAGTGATCACCAAGTGTGAACTTTGTGAGAATAATTCTCAATTATTATAATCCCCCAACACTTGATAGTCTGACATATATTATTTCCAGACAATAATATGTATCTAGACCAAAGTACATTTGTTTAAGATTAATGTCATATATACATACAAATTAATTTTTTTATTAAGAAGAAGAAAAAACAACAGCTGAGAAAAAACCATTCCTGGGGAGAAACCCTATGGGGGTCTAAAATAATGGAGACCAAGTTGATTCCCTATAATCAGATTAACACCCACTGAGCCGAGCTGATGTGCATTCATAACGAAAACAATATTGGAACCTAGATTGGCTGCTGCCATGGAGGCTAGATGGTCATCCACTTTGTTGCCCCCGCACCACATGTGCGACACTCAAATATTTTTGTTGTTGAGGGTGGAATTAAATCTACAAATGATATAAGCAACTGACCAAGGAGTGGATCCTTTGACATTCATTTAATCATGAATAATCATGGAGTCATTTTCCACATGGTTGATGGATAATCCTTTCTGGCCACATAATCTTAGACCTGCATGCATCGCTATGGCCTCAGCCTGAATAGAGGCTCCCCTCCCATACAAAGAGGTAAAATAAAGAAGAACATTTCCCTTATAATCCCAAAACACCCGTACACATCGCATCATTTCCTAAAGATATGATCTATCAAAATTAATCTTGAGACCCATAACTGGAGTAGTGCATCGTACCTAGTGACCCCATTGGCCTGAGATAAAGTACAACATCACCGCTACATTCATCTATAATGCTCTCAAAGAGGGAGCCTCATGCCATCCATTGAACCCATAGATAATGTCAACAAGAAAATATTTAACTCTTGCAATAACTGACTTGCCAGTGGATGCAACCCCTTCAAATCTATCCCTATTCCTAGCCTACCATATGAACTAGTACCCTGTAATAAGAACCACCACTCTAGACTCCCTTTCTGGTCCTGGGACATTTGACCCATGAAACCATTTTTCCATGAAAGAATCCCCAGACAGATAAGTCTAGTGTATATGGGAATTAGGTATATTAAATAACAACATAAAATAGTAAATACATCATCTTTACTATGAACATCCATAACATGATCATAATATTTCATCGAACTTAAAACTACATTGGATAAATTCGCGACATACATAAGAAAGGGGAGACCTATAAAGGCCCATAAGAGAATAAATGTGGAATAACATGAAGAGAATAATACATGTTATACAATCGACATATCAATGGGACAGAATGGGTTAATATCATAAACATGAACAATGAGGCATCATATAACATGACAACATAAAGGAAACATGGAAAATGTGGCATCAACTTAAAATACTGCATAAAAAACATAGGTCAAGGCTAACTGCCAAGTCATCATGTGGAAAATTTCCCATAATGGAATTAAGATTACTCCATATCCCAACATAACTTTTCAAGACTCTAATCATTATCCAATCTATTAGAGCACTATATAATTCATAATGCACCTGTAACGTTCATTTTATTCTCATGTTTTAGTGTGCCACATAGATCAAGGAACATGGATTCATTCATCATCATATTTTATTCCATGATCAGCAAGTGTCGAATACATACATGTAATTCCCCAATAAAAGATGTATGAGTGTATAATCATGAACATCCTTTATAAGAAATGATTATGGTATTCACTATTCTTTTTTTGGAATGGAAAATTCTAGTGAAATATCAGCAGCATAAAGACATCAATAAAAAATTCATAAATTTGGTTGTGGAGAGAGAAATTTATCTCTCATCAATCAGAAATAAAATGAATAGTAATAGGGACATGTAAAAAATATATGACCATTAGGAATTGAAAAAAGAAGGTATAAGGTAATGAATTAACATGAATAAATAGGAGAAATAAAAGAACCCTACCCTTGATAGTGGCACTCCAAATGCTTGGAGGAGATTATTGAGAGATTGGGGGAACCTTGAGAGGAATTTAGAGTGGTAAGGTAAGAGTAAGGACATTCTCCAAGGATTTTTAGTGAAGATAAATGAGAGAATGGGTGGTTTTATATCAGAAAAGAGTGGGGAACTCATTATTATTTCTAAAACACCGGTTTTAGACACCATATAAAAGAATAAACCAAACCATAAACCTTCTCATAGTTTTCCTAATTATTTCTACCAAATGGGAGTGGTTTTAATTATTTTATTAGGCCTATGGACAAACTTAATAAAATAATAACCTTACACATGTGGAAGTGAGTCATACTCTTAATGAAATGATTTTAAATTCTTAAAATATATTAATGGTTATAGACGATTCATAATGGTTTTATAAAATTAATTAAATAAATATAAACTGAAAATATTTTAAACGGAAAATTTATATTTGGTCATGGATACCCTTTATAGTATTTTTTACATCAATTTTGGGTCATTATGATTTCATAATACACAACGTTTACTTATACGATATTTAATCTTTACTTGAGAATTAATCTGTTTCATAAAATTATGAAAAAGTATACATTGGATAATTAAGACATTATATTTTAAAAAAAATCATTTTATAATAATATTTTCCAAATATTCTTATTTTCACATTTAAAACACAAATCTAGTTTTATTGAGTAATGATTTTTTTGGAAAATAATAGTTTTTGAACTCTTATAAAATTACATTTTTCTTTATAAAATTTATTTTATCATTTATATGTGATCAAATTATTTAATAATAATATTAAAATATTATTTATTTTAAAAATACATTGATTCAACAAAATATATGTTTTAATTGAAAATGAATACTAATTAAAAATACCATTTTAGTTTTATTGTATAAAAATTAATATCATTTATAAGTTAAAAATAAAAAGAAAGTATGAAAACTGTTATGTTGAAAAAAAATTATACATATTCATATTATTATGGACTTGATTCATATGACTTTAATATATTGTAAAACACCATATGAGTAAGGTGTGTGATGGTGAGACTTCCAAGGGTATATTGACAAACATGGTTTGGGATGTCATCTAGATGATCTTGAACTTATCCTATAAAAAGTTTCACTCATGCTTACGTTATTGGATCTCATCTTGGGATTGGTCAAAGTAAAATCCCTATGATGATATCTACCTCAGAATAATTGCAAAATGGGATTCCTAGGTTGTAGTCCTACTGGTTGATCCCATCACTTCCTTTGCCATTACCAATTGGATTAATCAAAACCCAAAATTTATACTAGTCATATGATAATTATTCAATGGATATATTATCAATGGTAAATATTCATAATGGTCTTTTAAATTTGATAGGATATAATAAAAACAAATAATAGTATGTCTTTTCTATAGGCCCTCATAATTCCGTTTGTCCTTGCATCCCATTTTTTTCATGGGATCCCCCTTTCATTAAAAAATAATTTGATTTTGGTGGTGTTTTCTATATCCATATTATATGATAATACATTTAATAAAATCATTGAGATAATTTAATTTATAATGGTTTAAGTCATTAATATCTAAACCCCTAAAGAAATTTCCCCCTTGAAATATTATTTTCCCACAACATAATAGTCAAGGGTAATTTTGTTTCATCACTTCATTTAATTCCCATGTTGCTTATTCAAACTTATGGATTCACCACAACACTTTGACGAGGTGTATTTTCTTATTTAATAGAACTTTCTCTCTATGATCTAAGATATTCATAGTCTGATCTTCATATTAAAGATCATTATATAATGGTATTACCTAGGGATTGAGTATATGTGAGGGTTTTGGTATGTACTTCTTAAAGAGGGGTATTTGGAACACATAATGTACCCGAGATAGGTTGGGTGGGAGTTCTAGTAGATAGGCCACCACTTCTATGTGATCAAGGTTCTCAAAGGGAGCGATGTTTCTTAAACTAATATTTTCCATCTTCTGAAATCTCAAAACCTTCTTCCAAAGAGATATGTGGAGGAATACTAGGTATCTAACATCAAAATCAGGGTCTCATTGACAACTGTCAGCATAACATTTATGCCGACTCTAATCATCCTATATGTGATACTAAATGGTTTTAACCTTTTCCACAATTATCTTGACCATTTCAAGACCTAGTAGATTTTGTTCGCCAGCTTCATCCTACCATGCAGGTGTTCCACTCAAATTCCCATAGAGTGCTTCATAAAGATCCATTTGGATTCTTGAGTGGAAACTCTTATTGTATAATAATTCAACCAAAGTAAGCTATTGATCCCATCCTACTTTGAATTCAATTGAGAATTCTCTCAAAATTTCCTGAGTGTCTAGATAGTCTGCTCAGACTAGACATCATTTTTTGGGTGATATTCCAATCTGAAGACCAACTCATTGTTTTGGGAATGTTGAAGACTCTCATAGAATTTATAGGTAAATATTGGTTCTCAATGAGATATAATTGTTAATGGTGTTTCATAAAGCCTTACCACTTCTCTAATGTATATCCTTAACAGTTACTTTAGTGAGAACTCCCCTCAAATTTCAATTAACTGTGAATTATGTGCATGAAAATCCACCTCATCCCATATATAATTAATTCCTATTTATGTCTTCATAAAACTAGTGACAAAGTCTATGGTGATGTTTTCCAATTTCAATGTAGTTATCAGTAATGGTTGCATCATCCCCCTGTATTTTTTTCTTTCTGCCCACACATGATAACTTAGAAGATATCTTAATGTATATTCCATTATATCCTTCATCATATTGTCCCATAAATTGATCTATTAGATATCTTGATACACATTCATACTTACAGTCTGGATAGAGAAGTTTGAGCTATGTGTGTCATCCAATAGCTCCTTCTTTAACTCGGTATTTTATAGAAGACATAGTCATGACACAAATCCTACAACACCTTTTTATTAACATTGAACTCTGAGGATTTTCATTCTCTTATAGGTTCCTCCCTTTTTTCTAAATTCACACATCATATATTTACCATACTTTATCCTTTCCAAAAGGGGTGGTTGAGAAATCATTTGTGAAATGATTGATGATTTTTTTTCCTCTATGATTTTCATGCCCATCCGCTTGTTGTCTAATAAGATCTGATCCCTCTCAATTCTCATTAATGATATAATTTCTAGATCCATCCTACTTAGATCTTATTTTACTTTATTCAATTTCCAAGGATGGTAGTGGATTTAGAATTCGTGTTCCTTCATCGATTCTAACCATCTTTATTGATGCATATTCATATTTTTTTGTGTTAATGTATTCTTTAGTATCTTGTGATACATATATATTTCACACTTCTTCGCAGATAGATAATTCAACCATATTTTTAATGAAACGATCACTATATCTAACCCCATATTGTGTGTTGGGTAGTTCTATCTGTGAGTTTTCAAATACATTGAACCATATTCTATCACTTCCTCAATCTTCATTAACACATAACGCAAGCCTTTCTTTACAGCATCATAGAATAACAATAAAATATATCCACTTGTTGGTAGTGTGAGTATAGGTGTGGTTATTATCCTCCATTTAAAGTCCTTGAATATATATTTAAATTCATCATTACAAGAAAACATGACTTCTTTTTTAGATAGTTTATCCACATGGTTTGATAATCTTGAGATAGTTTCCATAGATCGACAATAGTACCCAGCTATTCCAAGGAAACTACGGATATCTATCACAAATATTGGCCTCGACCATCATTCAATTGATTTTTTCTTTGAAAGGTCAAAAGATATCATATTTATTGTGATGATATTCCCCAAGAAAGAGACTTATTCAAATAGAACTCACATTTTATGTACTTGTCATAAATTTTATCCATTAGTAAGGTCTTTAGTATAGTGCTCAGATGCTTCTCAGGCTCTTCATTTCTTTTAAAGTATATTAAAATATAATTTATAAAGGCTACAATTTGTTTTCGTGGTGATCCCTAAATAATCTAATAATAATGTCCATGAACATTTCTGGATCATTTTTGTGTCTGAATGGAATTTCCATAAACACATAGTTATTGTACCATGTATGAAGAGCAGACTTGGTGATATCCTCTTCTTCACCAAAACTTAGTAATATCCTGATGAAAGATCCACCATGGAGTAGTGTTGTTATCCACATAGCTGATCGAATAAGTCATTAATCCATATAAAAAGATAATTTTTCTTTATCATAATCTTGTTGAGCTCGTGATAATCAATGAAAAGGCTCATTGAGCCTTTCTTCTTCTTGACTAAGAGGGTTGTTGCACACCATGGTGAATCACTTGAGTGTATGAACCCTTTATCCAAATTCATCTATAGTTGTTTCTTTTTCTCCTCCTGATCAATGAAAAAAATCTATATGGATTCTTAGATAATATAAACCCCAAAAGTATAAAATTGATTGAAAATTTATCCTCTTGACTTGGATAAAGACTAGACAATTCTTGAGGAAACATAATAGCATATTCCCTCACAATGGTCATTCCATTAAGGATAATTATTTCCTTAGAATCAATCATTTTAGCTAGATATGTTTTCTCATAAGGCAATAATATCTATTCTTGATAGGTTGGTTCTAAATAATAATCCTCCTTCTCCTTGGACTTCTACAGAATCGAAGGATGGTTTGGGATATAGAGAGTGATTTACTTATTGTGGAAATTTATATTGGTTCTATAAATGGGAATCCAATCCACTCACATAATTGCATAAAATTCCACTAAAGTGAGTATGTAAAGGTTTTCTGGTAATTCTATCCCATATATTTTGATAGGGGAGGAGTTATATACTTCGGAAGTAATAATTTTCACATTTTCCATTTTCACTGAAATCTCTACTTCTAGGATTTGTGGTGGTGTTTGAATAGTTCTACTAAACATTCATGATATAAAAGAATGTGTCAAACCAGAATAAAAAAGTACATCCACAATTTTTGAATGAATAACTAGAATACCTATCAACACTTCATTTTTGGGACCCACCTCAGTGGTTGTGATGGTAAAAAAAATACACTTGTTTCCTTAGAGGTTGTTGGTTGTCTCTGAAAACCCTTAACATAGTAGATTAGTTTGAAAAGTTCCCTTGTTATTTGACATTGAAGAAATGAGGAATGTGTTGATGGTTGACATTAGAATACCATACCTCCATCACATTGGTGGGTTTATCATATCATAAATATCTATATAGGTTCCCTTCTTTCTGGCACCTAAAGAATATCGTCGCCCCCCTTAGCTAATTTCTGGGGTGCTTCTCAATACACCTTTGACAAGTGAGATGTTAAAGTTTCTTATCACCATAATACTTATCCATCGAACCTTAATAATTAAACACAAATTTATTATTCTTATCTTCATGATACCCATGACATTCATAGATCTCTATGTCAACTTTGAGGGAAATTCAAACAATTTCCTCATATCTATCAACACATCATATCGTCAAGGTTTTTTGTGGACAATGTTTTAGTCCACCAAAGAAGAATCCAGCCATGAATTCAGGGGTAACAACAAAGTTGAATGTGTTTCATGAATTTATTGTGAAGATTTCTTCATACACTATGATATATTCCTAGTGTTTGTTTCATGGGGCAAGGAAATCCTTTTCAATTTTAACTTGAAGAGTTTCAAGAAAATATTTTTTGAATTACATTTTTCAGAATTTTTTCCACCCCACTACTTCGATCTATTCCTTAGGCATAATATTCTTGATCAATGTCCACCACTGATCAGCTTCTCCCACAAAATGATAATCAACCCCTAGAACCTTATCTTGCTTATATAATTGAAGGATGTAGTAGATATTCTCATTAGAGTTGATCCATTTTTCCACAATCAAGGGATCAGATGATCCATTGAAATTCGGGGGCCTTTGTCACATAAAGGTATCCATTGAAGCTTGTTATTTCTCAGGGGGTGGTTTGGGTGCCCTTTCTATCAAGGTTTCTACTCATAACATGATTCAACTGAGATATTATTGTCATAAATTTCACAATTATCTCTCCCTTAGGGCTAGGAATCTCATTGGGGAAATCATCACATTTCTTGTCACATTGATTATTTACATGATCCCTCATATTTCTTCCCATTATCTAGAATAAAGGTATAATTAAGGATATGTATTTTTAAACTATTAAAAGCATAAATATGAATCCAATTACTTTAAATGGAGAAGTTATAAATTACATGTATTTCTATAACATATGAATTTATAGGCCTCAATCTATGTTATCCATGATCTATTTCCTAAAATTTATTCTTGTGGTAATTTTTTCCCTTAATAATGGTTCATAAAGATATTATGAATTAACCAAATCATATCCCTGAAAGTTTCAAACTATGTGTGATGCAAGGCCTTTTTCCATGCACCAGTTCCTATCTGAGTCTAGATAAACACGATGTTTTCAGGATTTACCCCTATGTACATATGTCCCCAAGCCACATCCACTTTTAGCATACATATAGGTATGTATTATCTTGATAATAAACTTACTTTATACTTACCAATATTTAGACATTTTTTCTTATACATAGCCTTATTCCTAAGGATTTATCTAGAGTTTTCTAATCTTAATAGAAACAATAACTAAACTTTTACTTTGATACCAACTATGTAAACCATTCTATTTATTTCACATTAATACATTATTTATTACATTATATTAAAATTAATAAAACCTAGATGATTGAGTATTATAATATCTTTGGGAATTGGGTATATTACATAATAACATAAAATAGGAAATACATCATCATTATTGAAGACTTACATCACATGATCATAATATTCAGTCGAACATAAAATTGTATGGGATAATATAGGGACATACATATGAATGGTGTGATCCATAAATCCCAATAAGGTAATAAACATGGGGTAACTTGAAGATAATAATACATTTTAGATAATAGTCATATCAATGGGACCTAAAAATGATGATTATCATAAACATGAACAATGAGGCATGATATAGCATGATAACATAAAGAAAACATGGTAAATGTGGACACAATTGATAACCATGCATCATACACATATATTAAGGAAAAATAAATAGATATCACTCAATTAAAATTCCTTTTCGTTTTTAGAAATAGTCATTGAGATAGGAGGGGGAGGGGAGGCCATAGGGAGATAAAGATTTGGATTATAGGTGGAGGAAGTGGTGAAGCCCCAATGCATCTCCTCTCATAAAGGAGTTGCAGTCATTAGTTAAGGAACCAATGTTATAGTACATGATGATACCCTCAATTTTTTCCCCATTAATAGCTAATGTGTTCACTGAATAATTACTCACAATCTAGGCATTGAAGACTTTTGTGTCATGCTGCATGAGGAGTATGCACTTCCGAATCACATAAATCAGATTCAAAGGGAAGTTATCCTTGCCAAGAAAATACTCACCATCACCTGTGAATCCAATTCCACCTCCATAACATTGAATTTTTAAAGAATACATAATGATATAAATTTGGCCATTTCTATTTCCTTATCCCTAAGTGATGATATCAAGTCATATAACAAGGTGAATCCTTTCACCACCGTGCTAAAATTCTCCATGACAGTGTCGCCCCATCTCATAACTCTAAGACACATGAACCATCGACGTTCAATTTTAGTCCCAAATTGGGTGTGATCCATTAGTCACATCTCTCTATGATCTGATGTAACCTCCCAATGGGATTGATAAAAATGCTGGGTAGTATCAACCAGAGTCTCAAAGAAGTTCCTACACCTAGCATGAGTAGTATGTGCTTCACAATGGTGGAGTTAGCTCAAGTATTAAGGAGAAGGAGAGATGTCGTTATTATTTGACTTGAAATGCTTCAGGCCTCCAAGATGAACCAAGGAATCATTGTGAATACTAAGAAGTGCACCTTGGTGTTGACCCCCTAGAGGTCGTTCCCTTCAAAATAGTTTTCCAAGAATACGTCATTAGAGTCCCCTCCACCGGAATGCCCCAGATCCTCACTCATGTAGGTCCGCAGACTGGAAGCCCAGTCACTATTGAAGGATAGGTTCCATGAATTTTACTATCTTGGCTTTTAGAAGAGTCTACATATCTAGGAAAGAGATACCAAACTTCTCGATATGTTTTCATCTATGGAAAAATCATGGTTTCTTAGGTTCCACGTAAATAAATTAAGCATGGGCGGTAGCTCCTTGCACCAGATAACTGAAGCCCACTAAACCAACTCGCTAATAGCATGTAGTGTGTTTTGGAAGACCCAAATATTCAAAATACCTATATAGAATCAAGAATACACACATCTGTCCACCTCATCCATCAAGGTGATACTGTCAGACATCAGTTTTTATTGGGGTTCAAGGGTGGTGACGAGGAAATTAGGGTAGCCGTTGGCTTCTCTAATGTATATTCCTAGATCCTAACACCCCATAAAGTACAATAAAACTCCAACCTAGTTATCTTCTTAGTAGTTAATGTCCCCACACCCCACCAACCAATGGTTATAATCTTTGAGAAGCTCAGAGTGCTTGATACTGCTCCCATATAGTCTTGACATTTTTCCTGCATAGTCATCCCAAAGAAACCACATATCCCCATTCCTATATCTCATAAATATCACCCACAAAGAGTTACCTTGGATGATGTCTCACATGAGTCTTTTCGGCATCGAATACATGGTATCTAACACACTACAGGGGTTAGCACCCTAAGGCGATTATCCTAGACAATCTCTTCCATGATTCCCAATGGAATTTCCTAGACTTGTTAGAATCACATATAAAGTCTATGAGTATTTTTTATGTATTTTTAATTGTTCTCTTCAGTGACTTAAGGACTGAGATCATGTGAATTAGAATATAGGTGATAATTCAATTAAAGAGCACCAACTACCCACCAAAATAGAGAAACTAGTTATTCGAGTTTCATATTCATCCCATGAAAAGGATGATGATGTCTTTGAATAAGATTTTATTAAATATACCATCTGATATAGGGGTTCCTAAATATAAAATGGATATGTATCATCCTTGAATACTGATTTTATCTTGAATTTCCCTACTACATCATATTGAACACTTTTTGGAGATACAGACATGGATTTTTTTGGTTAATTCTTTATTCCCTCAAACGACCATAAGATTATGTGATATGGTTGGACCCTTTGATGGAGTATTTCATACCATTGATGAAAAATATCATATCATCAGTAATCATAAGGTGAGATACCAATCCATTCTAACACCTATTAGTGAAGGGTCCTATATTCCCCTCTACCAACCATTCATTATATTCTGTATAAGATATTCCTATTTAAGAATGATTACATTAGGAGATATGGAGTCCCATTATATTAACCCCATCACACTCCTGAATAATCCAAAGTCACTTCCCATAATACAAATCAAGATCTATGGGGAGGAAAAGAATCATAGGCAAAGGTCAGCATCCGAGTCTCTAAATCCAAAATCATGCATGACTTTAAGAATGTAACCCCATTCAAGATGTTCATACACCCTGTCCATGTCTACTTGATCCATGATGTATGAACCTATGACATTTTTGTTAATTCCATTACCATATCCTTTTCAATAAAAATTTCCCCTTAAATTGACCTTCATTTCACAAAACCATGTTGCTCCTCTAAAACCATTTTTTGGATTAGGCGGATGAGTCTCCTATTGATGTTGCACACCATAATTTTATAAGAAAACTTATAGAGGAAGATGGTCTTATAATGGTTTAGAATTGTGGGTTCCTTATGCACTGGGTTGATCATAACATTTTAATAACATACATCCATTATAATTCTTACACCTATAAAGAAATCCAGAACTCCAACTCCCACATTATGCTTTGTGATATCCCAAGCATCGATACATAATATATAAAGGAATCCATCCAGCCTAAGAGCACTTTTTAGGATCAAGATTTGGATTTACTTCTTGATCTCTCCCTAACATGGAGTATCATACAACATGTCATTGTATACCCCTTAATTTAGGCTAGGTATATATCTCATAAAATCCCCCTGCCTATCTCCTCCTGTTGTTTTTCCATAGTCAGTTTCCCTAGCTCCCACCAGAAGGTCTATGCAATGACTAAGGTCCAAGCTCTGGTCCATATAAATCATTGAAGTAATAGATTCATTATTTAATTTTACATTTATATTTTTGTACACTTTTTTCTTTGATTCAATCATGGAATATGGTGGTATTCTAATATCACTCTTTGAGACATAGTGATATATAATTTTCTCTCTACACTTATTCATCTTTAAGAATCCTATCAGTGAGAATATTCTACTTTCCCACAAAAAGTGAGAAATTATCATCATCCATAGTTTCCTGAATTTTTTCCCATATTATCAATGACTTCTTGGATCTACTTTAAATTTCCCTCCATAATCAGTCTGCTACCCATCCATGACAGAATGCCCGTCTTGAGTCATTGGAGGAACTACATTAATCTAGACCTTGCAGATCCCATCGCCTCTTATTCCAAATATAGTTTCACCATTTTTAAAAACCCCTCCATCAAATCCAAGTTCTGGGACAAAGAAAAAAATTATCCTTTATGTCCCATTTTTTATTTGGATCACTAGTGTTGATTTTTCTAATAGGGTCCTGAAAAGGTGGACCACATCTAATTATAGAAAGTCATCTATGCCCTAGATGTTTGAGAAGAAATTGTCCAATCTATTCTGTATCCTCATGCTCCCACTCTATTTGTTATACATGGTGATCCTGCTCCCAAAATATCATATATCTAATAGGCCCATTCAATAAATGAATTCCCCAAAATCCTACATGGTATTAGCCAAAATAGATGATCGGCCTTTATTTTTAGAGTTTTCCTCCCTGATATTGAAACCCCCCTATGAACCGGGGAAGGATTTCTTCTTGGAATGAGTCAATACACTACCATAGATCCTTTATTTCTATATAATCACACTATGAATACACAAAATATAAGAGAATATTTGAGAGTCCCATGAATATTCTCATTGATATGTGTTGGGGGACGCATTGATCATCTCCACATAACATCATTCTTCAAAAAATAAAAATGTGTAAATTTTATGGGGAAGCAAGAAAGCTCTTGGAGAATACCATGAATTTGGAGAGGGATAATAACTGGTCCACTTTCTGTTTATGGTATAACGAAATAAATATCGAAGCTTGAAGCCTCTTTGATTCATTGTGAATGTGAGAACTTTTTTCTTGAGCACCAAGGCCTCGAACATTCTAGATGATGACATATAAGATTAAAAGGGGGGTTTTGTGGCATTGAGATCAAAGTAATTACCTATAACTAGACCTGGAATACAATCATATGATCCTCATGCTCTTTCTCTAGTTATGCAGCCGCTTTCAGGAAAGGCTAGGGGAAGCCCATATTTTCCCCCATCCTCCAAACCGAAGAGGTTCATGGAATCCCTAGATGTCGATGGCTCGATTAGGGTAGAAAAATTATTCTGATGAAATTTATGGAGATGATTGGATGGCACCTTCATCCTTTCTGAATAAGATTCAGGGGATCCTGCCTACATCGAATGAGCGAAAGTCACTCCCTTGACCTCTTCCATTAGCTCTTGAAGAAATGACAGCTGCAGAGCATTGGTCGGAGTTGGACCTAGAACATCGAGGTCTATGGAGGCTAGTTGGGAGAAGAGAAGCTTGAGGACCACCAAATCATGGGTTAGGGAATGAAATAATGGTGGGTAAAGAGGGTGAGTGGGAAAAGGGGATCCTAGGACAATAGAACCAACATGACCATTGCCACTGACTGAACAAATATCGAGGAGGCACCGTTCTATCGACTATGAGTAGGAAATCGGATAGGGACAATTTTGACATGGGACGATAAATGATTCCAACTCGATCTAGGCATGTTTGGATCATAAAACAAATTTTAAAATCCCACCCCCTGCCATGAAATGAGAGAAATGCTTGATGGATACTCACCCAGGCCATGCAAAGCTAGCACCAGAGGATCTAGGACCAACTAGTTTGGCTAAGGAGTAGGAACACTGCCATGTTTGGGGTAGAAAGCAGTGGCCGAATAGCAGGAGGTCAACTAATAGTGTCCGAAAAAAATCCTCAGAATGGCCATGGAGGCAACAATCCACGTAGAACCTGGGCAACCCTTAATGGAGATCATGTTGGCACCATGAGAAGTCATAGTTGTCCCTTATGAGGACATGTGATGGGAGATCCTTAGCCTGATCTAGAATAGTGTATAAGCGAGGGTAGGATTTCTTTTACAAGTACTGAGTGGGGACATCTGAACAGAGGAACACACTGAGGGAATTTCCAACTAATAATAAAATTGAGGGGTTATGTAAAGGTAGGGGAGACCCAATAGCCAGATGAAAACTATCGTCGAGGTATCTTCCTTGCTGAAGTAAGCCTCCCAAGACCATATTGAGAGACAAAACCTCCATTTTCCAAAACCTCATGATTCCCTCAGCTATGCCTTAGAAAAATCCTCTCAAGAGAAGATATGGATATAGAAGTACTAACATGAGAAATATGAGACCGCTTCCGGTAGATACATATTCCACAAATCCACGAAAGAACTGAAAACTTAAGAGATGACTTCTCTCGACTGAAACATTCCACTAGTGTATTATTATGAAATCTCATGGAAGCCTTGATCTCCTGGAATGACAGATCGATTACCGAAGAGCCCTCTACCCGGTCCATACATCGAGTGGTCAGCAGAATCTTTATAATAGGAGGAAATCCTGAACATGGAGAGCTATAAGAGGGACCCACGACTACAACTTTAAATGGTATCTCTCTCAAACACGATGTCTCATGAGACTAAACATTACCCAATGCATTGGAGTGCTATATAATTCTGGTGCACCTATCACATTCATTCCATTCTAATTTTTATGTGTGCCACATAGATCATACAATAAGGATTTTTTAACATCGTATTTTATTCCATTATAAAGGTGTTTTGAATACATACATGTAATTCCACAATCAAATAATTATATGTTTATAAAGGCAAACACCCTTCATAGTAAATGGGTTTGATATTCACTACACAATTCTTTTGTCCTTGAAAATCATAGTGAAATTTCTGTAGCGTAACAACATCATATAATGATTTATATAATGGGTTAATGAGAGATAAAGGATTATATAATAATTTGGACATTAAATAGAATTTAATAATGATAATGAAAAACATATCCCAAAATTTGAAATTGAAAATAGATTCCCTAACATAATGAATAAACTTGAATAAATAGGAGAATGAAAAGAACCCTTACATTGGGAGTGTGATTCCAAATTCTTCTGACGAGATTATTGACAGATTGGGGCCACCTTAGGAAGAATGTAGAGAGGGTAGGG
The DNA here is from genome assembly GCA_963277665.1 of Viscum album. Classification (NCBI taxonomy): domain Eukaryota; kingdom Viridiplantae; phylum Streptophyta; class Magnoliopsida; order Santalales; family Viscaceae; genus Viscum; species Viscum album. The sequence goes on from OY728140.1 coordinate 550,803,198, forward strand.
AAGAGTAATTACATGTTTGACTGATTTTGAGTGAATTAAAATGGGATCTTGGGCGGGCTTATATAGGAAATGAGTGGGGAATTCTTTATTATTTCACAAATTTATGTTTTTTCATCTATATAATTAAATACCCAAAACTACAATATGACCCTTGGGTTTTTTCCCATGTTTTCTACCAAAGTGGAGTGGTTTCATTATTTTTTAAGGACAAGAGATGAAATTAATAAAATAATACCCTTGTTGATGTGTAAGTGAGTTATACTCTTAAAGACATGATTTTAAAACAATAAAATATATTAATGGTTTTGGAGGATTCATAATGTCGATATAAAATTAATCAAATAAACATAAAATCACATTATTTTAAATGGAAAACATTGATTTTGATTTGGATACCCTTAATTTATTTATTACATCACTTTTTGGAGATAAAAATGTTATAATACACACCATATATTTATAAGGTATTTAATTTTTACCTGAAAATTTGGTTGTCTCAGAAAATTAAGAAAAAAAATTCACTATTGGATAATTTTTGCATTCCGATTTAAAAATAATATTAATTTTATTAAAATAATTTTTTTAATATGTTTATTTTTACATGTAAACTAATAATAGACATTTTTTGAGAAATGGTGGGTATTTTGACAATAACATTTTTTGAACCCTAATAAAAATTTCATTTAACTTCATAAAATTTATATGATTATTTATAATTGATAAAAATTATTTATTAACAATATAGACATATTATTTACTTCAAAAATAAACTAATTCATAAAAATAAATGTCTTAATTAAAATTTAATACTAATTTAAAATACCATTTCTGTTTTGTGGGATAAAAGTCATAATCATTTATAAAGTAATGATAAGAATAAAATATGAACATTATTCTATTGAAAAAAATACAATATTCATATTCATGTTGTTATGTTCCTAATACATATCCCTTTAATACACCATAAAATGTCATAAGTGTGGGTTTTGGGATGGTGAGACTTTCATTGGGAGGTTCAACGTACATGGTTTGGGTCATGATATCAATGGGCTCCAAATTCTTTCATAAATGGTTTCACTCAAGATTAAGTTGTTGGATCTTGGATTGGGATTAGTCAAGGTAAAATCCTAGTTATGTTATCTCCCTCAAAATATCTGATAAATGGGATTCATATGGTACAATCCTATTGGATGCAGCAGTCACTTCCAATATCTGTTTCAATTGGATTTATCAAAAACATATATTATTACTAATAATAAGATAAATATTAAAGAGCTATAATATCAACAGTAATGATTCTTAGCAATATTTTATATCTGATTGGATATAATAAAACCAATGAAGTTCATGCATTTTCAATATCCAAATTACATAATAAGAATTTTAATTAAATCATAAGGGGAATTTTATTTATTAATGTTCAGGTTATTACAGATCTAGTGTTTGATGCTGGTGAAAAGGTATTACTATGAATATGTACATGAAAAAAGGTTATGATATTTGAAAATAATGGAATGTTAATCCTTGGATATGTCAATCCCTTTGAAATTTTTGATCATATCGGGATGGTAACATATCAATTGGTGATTCAAAATAATCTCCCTCAACTTCATGATGTGTTCCATGTACCTATACATAGAGGTTACATATATGATCTTTCACATTTAGTGAACTTAGGGGACATAACATTGGAGAGAGAACTCTCTTATGAGGATCAATCAGTGGAATATTTGGATTGTAGTGACAAAGTGCTACAAAACATGACAACTCATCTAGTAAAAGATTTATGAAGAAATCATAAAATTGAGGAAAACAATTTGCAAACCTGAGGTTTTTATGAGGCATAAATATTCTATGTTTTTTCTATAGTGATTAAGCATTTTTAGTGCTAAATTAGTATAAGGGGGTATAATTTTCCATCCTGATATTTTATGATATATTTCTCATTAAATGAATTTTCTTGATGGATTTATCTGTACAAAACACTTAGTTTAAAAATACCGGGGAAACCTATTAACATATTATCATGTTAAAATTTTATCATCTTTGAATTCATCATGTCAATGTTATCTTAATATGAAAATTTAGGTTTTTTCAAAAAAAAATATTATTTTTCCAGGAATAACGAAAATACTAATTTTTGTAAAACATTCATTTCATTTCATTAAACAAAATTGTTCAAAAGGATCCATTATATGATTTATTTGGTATTAATGTGATATAAGATCCATATTATTTACATTATTATCTTAATTTTATATAATTTTGGTATAACATTATTTCTTATTTTAAGAACACATTTTTTTAGAAAAAAAATTTTCATCGCATTACATTTCTTGCTTTATAAATTAATTCTTTAAACTTATAAGAATTAAATTTGATTAAATTTAACACATATTTGTACCTAGGATGTTAAAATAGGTAATTAGTTCCCTTTTAGTTTTAGTTTTTATGAATTGTAAATGTGGGAAAATTTATCACCATGATTAATGGTAAATCAGGTAATTAAAGTTAAAAATATTGCGATAATACATTAAAAATATATCCATCACCGTTTTATGTCTATTTGGATAATTTTATCTCACAAATAATAATCCAATGTTTTAAAATCATATATTTTTTACAATTATTCATTGATTTTTTCCATTATAGTATTTATGAAAAGGATTGTAAAAAATGTAACTATCTTGCTTATAATATCAATAATATTTTTACATAAGGGTAAAAGAGGATATGTTTAGTTTTAACTATTAGTTGTAAATATTATTCAAATTTTTTTCAAATTAATTTATTATTAGTTATTTTTTATTTAATATTTACAATAAATTCTTATGCAATACTGATGCAATATTTATTTAATTAATAGAAAAATAAAATGAATTATTTTAAAAATATTAAAATTATAATAAATTGGTTGAATTATTGTGTTACAATAGTTTTATAGGCACATATGACAAGATAGGGATTACATAAAAGATTATAAAAGAATTGTATATTATAATTTATATATTTAAAGTCATGTAAAATGAATAGTGTGTATAATGAAATTAATGACATTTTATAATAAATAATACACTATTAAATGATTTAAAATTATTGAAAATACAATATTCATAATAGTGAAAATATATAGTAGAAAAACTCAACTACAGTCCATTTATGGGTCTTTTTCCTCTTATCGAATCATTCGGGACCATTAAATGGATGAAAACTTTTATATCATTGTAATTGTCAAAATGTTTACATGGGGTTAAAGTTAAAAGATAAGGGTAAAAACAGAACAAAAAGTTGTAAAATTTTATTTTATGAGGGTATTTAAACTCATATTAATATTATATTATATTTATATAAACTTTATCCTTTCAGACATTAAAAATAATTTATATTAATTAAGTAATTTATGATGTTCTATGAAATATCATCCCTTCACTTATAAAAGGGAACCCCGTATCCATTTTATTTACACAACTTTGAGAATATTAGATCAAAAAACAATACCTAATTAATTTATAAAAATACATACCGAATTATATAGTTTTTATTCTTCACACAATACTAACCATAAGTCCGTTAAGAGGATATCTAAAGGAATTCTACCAATGAAGAGGTAATCGCCTTTACCGACTCCATGATGTTTATTTGTTCTTACACGACATCAATTTCATTTTTCAAAATAATAAAATATTAAATAATGTATAATTAAGATACTAATATGTTATTATGATTATTAGATAACCATATTCCATCTTATTACAACATATTAAATGAAAAAACACTACTTATGTATATGTATGACTTACTGTCTCTTCATAGCGGTGTAATTTTTTTAATCACAATTTTACATGGATGGTTATAATGATATAACTAATAAATATATATTATTTTTATGAACTATTTATATTTCTAAAATTTTAATATCATATCAATCTTCTAACTTTTCAATCAATTAGAATACAATAACATCGCTCGTGCATATGTGCAGACCTCCACCCTTATGAAGTGTCGTGATCTATTTTTCTTTTCAACATTAAATGGGTGATAATAAAGATAAATATTTTGAATATATAAGATATTTAAGTTATAAAATTTACCTTTTAATATTTAATTATTATTTTCCTTTATTTATTTTATCAAATGAAAATTGAAAATAGTGTTCATGCATATATATGACCTATCGACTAAATGAACAATGTAATTCATTTATCTATCTCTATATTTTATGGATGATTATAAATATGTATTGAATGGATATGATATTTATGTATTTAATAATATTTTTAAGGCTATTAAACCATGAAAAAGATGCAAGTACGTTGACTACTGAATTAAAAAATACATGAAAAAAATTAGTTAACACCCGAAATAACAATAATGATTTTTTAAAAATGGGTGATAAAATGTAATATTTAGATTTTATCTGAGAGTATATATATATATATGGTTATTGTTTGTTATTTTAATAAATTAAATTTTTTATATAGGTGTTTATATCACTTATGAGGCAATTATACCTTGACGTATTGATTTTCATCTAAATTCCAACTCTGTTGAGATATAGATGGAATTGTGAAACTATTTATTTTTATATGGTGTAAATAGTACCACATTGATATATTTTACATCAATATAAATTTAATCATGATGATTAATGTTTCAATTAATTTGCACTCTGTTAAGTAGTTTCTATACATTCTTCTAACTTTTCTCCACTTTTGAACTTTAATCATGATAAACATTGTCTAAAAAGAAAAGGTAATCTTATTTTTTTTTATTTGGTTTATTTTTATGTTATGTCCATATTTTTCAAAATTGTTTTAAAAAAGTCATTTTTATTTACTCAATGTAAATTTTATGAATTCCTTTACTTTTTAAAGGCATTTAAATAAATATTTCTAATTTTTTATAAAATTGTCATTTTCAAGCTTATTTACAAAAAATCAAAAGGAATGTTTTTTAACATATACATAATTAATGGATTTTTCCACCTATATAACCATTTTATGCTATTTATATTCTTCTATGAGTTTTCAAAGGTTTATTGATGAACGTTTTTTTAATAAAAATTATTTTAAGGTCTCTCATCCATTTTGTTTATTCTCCAAAATATATAAATTTATTTCAAAACCTATAATTCAGATGAATTGAATGTCATATTTTATATCTTATTAATTTTTTGGTATTTTTCATTCTCTTGAAACATGGACATTATGTGATCATTTTCCATTGGATGTTTCATTTATTTTAAATATCCATCATGGATAACAATATTTCATACACTATATATCATTTCTATATATGGCCTTTTACCATGAAATTAATTTGATTGATTGTGGAAATCCTTAATAAATTTATATTCTTTACTCAATTAGTATATTTTTTATTAAGGAATATTTTTTATGAATTAATTGAGAATTAAATATATGAAGAATGCATTGGGCATGCACTGACAGGAGGGGCACATTTATATATATCCCCATGATGCCTCGATAGGTCTATTGAGAAAAATAAATTTGATAAATTAAATTCGTTTCTTCTGTATACCTACATATCAAATAAAATACCAAGGCACAAGGCTTTTCGGTATTAATATTATGATGTATGAGATCATGACGTCCAATATTAATCATTTTCATCATTGAAAATTCTATTATTATTATCCATGATATTATCTCATTGATATTATCCATGGGGGAACTCCATTATCAAGTTATTAAGTAAATGGAATCTATTTAAGTAATTTACCATTACATATTTATTTTTCCTCATTAATTAATGTCAGATTCTACTGTACTCAAATATTACTAATAATATGAGAATACCCTTTATGTTTTTTCCATTACCTATGTTATGAATAAGTATACAATTAATAATATAAAAGATACAAGAATTTTTTTATTACGATATGTATTTTTTATTATTAATATAATAAAGGAATCATGTATCTATCTAGTTCATTAAGAATACAAAAATGATTGATCGTATAATTTGTGATACTTTTTATCTTATACCAATGTAATAAAGTAAACAACGACTCTTGGTTACTAATGTTGAGTTTCTAAAATGAAGGTTGAGATTGAGGATAGAAATGAAGAGAAGTGAACTACATGTAACACTATACTTGAGTATTTAATATGCTTCCATACATTGAAAATAAATTTGAGGAGTTTGGGATGATATTGATAATTACTAGAATTAATTGGAGTTTATGTATGGTATTTTGATGTGGTTAACATGGAATAAATTCCATTTTTTGGATTATAGGAAGTCACTGTTTGATATATCTAATTCTGGAGTTTATGTAGATCCTAAGACTTCAGCCCCACATCCTATGACATTTCACAATATAACTTAATCATATAACTTTATAGCCATATCATATAACATAGGGAAGACCAAGAGAGTTTGGTATTTAATATAATTCATCATATGAATTTTCTAGATCGTATGAAGTTACCATAAGACTTTAAGATGACCATATGAATTTGCCCAATAGTAACATAATTCCTTATAGACCATTTGATTAAATATTTGAATTTTTTCAATTTTATTTCTTAGAGATCATATGAACTTAAATTTATATGATGTAGATATTATGAATTCCATATTGAGTATACAACTTTGAGGATCTTTTGGGTGAATGGAATTAGTGTTCTAACATAAAACTTCAAGAAAACTACAATACTTCAAAGTCATTCGGAATTGACTTTGTGATGAAACATATTAATTTTTACTTCATGTGAATTCAAGCCCATATGTAGTAAAAAATATGACAGGTGAATGACTCTAATAAAACATGTGAATTTTAATTTCAATTGAAATAATACAAATGCTTAGATTTTACAAATTTTAGAGCCTAAATAAAAAACTAATTGTTTGATGTTGAAACTATTCTAGAATACCCAAGACACTATGAATCTATTATTGTCAATTATTAAAGCCTAATTTTGAGATAGATCAATGTGAGATGGAATTTCATGAAAACCTATGAGATAATATGGAATGATTTGTTCTATCTTCATGAATAATATTATTGTATTTAATTAGAATCTTGGTTTTTACTCTAGTGTTTATATAAATTTTTTAAATACATATCATATGAGTATAAATAGTGGTATTGTCACGACCCGACCTCGGGGCCCGTGCCGTGACTACCCCAAGCCCGCCTTCCATAGGCCAGGGGCTGGCGACTAGCACCAAGGCGTAAAATCCCGGTAAACAGGGAAGGCATTGCCTTTAGAAGTAACAACCACCACAGAGTCAGCAAGCAGAAAGTAACTACAAGTGCAGAAAAGTAAAGGGGGGCCGGAATACAAGCCCAACTGAAAGTACAACTGAAAAGTAAAGAATAGAATCTGAAGAAAAGACAGCGGCCTCGTGTCGTCCACTGGCAATCCCACCTGAAGGGTGGGTACAGATAGTCTCCAGGCTCCTCGGGTCCCACGTCCGCTCCGAGCACGTCCCGTCCAGTGGTCCACCTCCAGGTACCGTCCTGCTCCACGCCCCAACCGTGATCAGCGCTGTCCGTCGTCTGCATCCAACACAACAAGGTGCGGGCATAGCCCGTGCAGGGGTGAGTATAAGCTACTCAGTAAGGACCCCGAGACCCCCGAAGGTCTCCCGAAATCCACAAAGGATATAGCACAAAGAAAGATGCAATCACGAAGTAACATCTGACTCGACTTAGGTATATGCCCATACATATACCTAAGTCCCCAATTCTAGCTCTACTCACGAGCTCAAGAACAACTCAATCCACAAAGGAAAGCAAGACTCAAATCCACAAGGAGAGTAAACAGTAAATCCACAAAGGATAGTTCAACACAATCGACAAAGGAGAGTAACATAAGATTCAGCTCAACCAGGTATACTTTTTCAGATGACGTCAAAGATGTTCACTGATCCATCTAAGTCGTCGGACCCACGAAGGATCGATAGATACTAACCCCCGCAAAAGACCCACATAGGATCGGGCTCACAAAGAACCTGTAGGCAGTGGCTCACACAGAACCGGTAGTAAGGACCCACATAGGATCGGGCTCACACAGAACCTGTAGCACTGATCCACGTAGGATCGCTGAGTGCAGTAGTCGATGCAATCCACTGAGGATCTCTGCACAGTCGTCGCCGCAGTCCACGAAGGATCTCTGCTCTGCCGTCGTCGCAGTCCACTGAGGATCTCTGCTCTGCCGTCGTCGCAGTCCACGGAGGACCTCTCCTCTGCCGTCGTCGCAGTCCACGGAGGATCTCTGCTCTGTCGTCGAAGTCACAGCCAGCGCTAGGGTTCCCGCACATAGCGAGCTCATTTAGGAGGGTCTGCTCCACGAGCCGAGAGGCTGATACATCAACTGACACGTAGTCCGAAGTTGATGTATCCAAAAGTTCCGTATCGACAACAGGATCTCAACGCAACAGACGGCGCGTCAATCGGACGCCCGGTCTGAGAGTTATTGGTATTTTCGTCCCAGGGGCCCGGTTGGTTTTTAGGGCAAAACCAACCCGACCGTACCCCGCCTGTATCCGATCCTCGGGCGGAGTATGCCAAAAGTTCCGTCTCACATAGAGGAAACTACCACAGCTGACGGTACGTCGTTCGGACGTCCGTAGCTCAAGTTATGAGCGTTTCCGCTCCGAGGGCCCGGTTGGTTTCGTGTACGAACCAACCCGGACGAACCCAAAGTCTTCCGAAACCTTGAGTGTAATATACCGAAACGACCGTCTCGATCCAAGGATCGCGTAGCCACTGACGGTTCGTCAATCGGAGGTCCCAGGCCCAAGATATGGGCAAAAGACCGAAGAAGGCCCGAAACGGGGGTTCGGGGCCCGGGGCGACCCGGCCCGAACCCCCCCTGGGTCGGCCGTACCGGGTCGGCCCGAACCAGGTCGACCCGACCCGGCCCGACCCGGCTAGGCCGGGTCCGGTCCGGCCTGGGCGCGGCCCGGCCGACCGGACCGGCCGGCTCGGCTTCGGCCGAGCGGCCGAAGCAACTGCCGCGGGTTTGACCCGCGGCTTGGAGGAAACGCGGCCCCACGGGGGGCCGCCTGTCACGCGGACGCGGCTGGGCCGCCGCGTCCCCCTCCCGGTTCCGCGCGGCCGCGGAACCGGCCGCCGCCGCCGCGACTTCAGCCGCGGCGGATGTCCTCCACGGCGGCGCGCCGGGCGCCGCCGCCGCCTTCCGCGGACCGCCGGAGTTGCTCCGGTGGCCCGTTTTGCCTCCCGTCTGCGCCATTGCTCCTCCCGGGGGCCGATCTTCACTGCAGGATCAACAGATCGCCCCTTCCGCGCGGTTCGTCGTCGTCCGCCAAATCCGCACAACAAAAGAGATTGGCGGAAGGTTGCCGGGTCTTGTTCGTTAGATCGGCACCCTCCGCGTTAGTCATAAACAACGGGAGGAATAGGAACAACCAATCAACAATTTTAAATAAATTTAAAATTGTTTCGTGATCGGGTTCTTTATTTTAAAAGAATAAACACGGGAAAAACAAAATATTCCAATCAACCCTTACCTCGCAGCTGTCGTTGCCGAACGAGGGATCGTCGTGGGATTGCTCGTCGCGGAAGAAGGGGGATCGTCGCGTCGTCGCGGTAGAGCTCGTCGACGTCGCAGATCACGGTGTGCGTCGTCGAATTCCGGTCGCCGGCGTTCTTCGCGTTCTTCGTGTTCTTCGCGTTCTTCGCGGGGAGATGAAGAAACAAAGATCCTCTCAAATCCTTTCAAAGGATTTTTAGGTTGGTCTTATTTTATAAACATGCCAACAAACGCAAAAGCGTAAGTAACGACCCATCAGTTCGTTGAATTAATTCAACGAACGAAACAGCCCATTTAATTCACGAAATAAACCGCTCAATTAAATGGTCTGTTAAGAATTTAAGAAAACGCGTCGGTTGACTTTTCAGTTACTTTGACGGGTTTTCGCGGGTGCGTTACTTAGCGAAAGAAACGGCAGGGCTCGTGCGGGCCCTGCCTCACAAATATCCTACCAAGGGGGTAGGATATTTCTGGATAGCATCCTATCCAGTTCAACTCAGTTCAAGCCGCCTTTAAGTGGCTTCAAGTGGCTTCCAAGCAGCTTAAGTGAAATAAAATAAAGTTGTCGCACAAATTTTATTTTATTTCTGACTTAAAGCCCCAAAATTTAAAAACCACGTCTGAGCAAACGCAACTCCGGAAGAGGCGTTTCTAAGAAAATACCGCCGCTGCGATTTCATCGGTGCCCTCAGAATTCGATTCCCGGCACCGGTTTAAAAGATAGAAAAACCCGCTCGTCCGTTCACTGAACGTACCCGAGCCAAACTTCGGAAATTGATTCCGGGCACACCGGGCCTCGGAATCAGGTGCCGTCTGAATCTGCGCTCTTGTAAAATTCCAAAGAAAATTGATAAAAAAATTTCCTTGAAATTTGCGGGTCTTTACATTACTCCCACCTCAGGGCTTTACGTCCCCGTAAAGATACATCAAAAACTAGGGAAACAAATGGGGGTACTGAGCACGCATCTGAGCCTCCCGCTCCCAAGTGCTCTCCTGGAGGTTCCCGTGATGCCATCTGACGCGCACAAGGGGAATCGACCGCCCACATAGGACCCGCTCCTGTCGATCCTCGATCTCCACTGGGACCTCCGCAAAAGTCGCCCCATCGTCCACGTCCAGCTCCCCAAAGTCGAAGATGTGCGTCGGGTCGTGCACGAATCTCCTCAGCTGAGACATGTGGAAGACGTCGTGCACCCGGTGCAACTGAGGTGGTAGAGCCAGGCGATAAGCCACCTCTCCTATCCTGCTGAGGACCTGGAAAGGCCTGATGAAGCGTGGAGACAACTTGACGCCTCAACCAAATCTCCGTAAACCACGTCGAGGTGAGACACGCAAAAAGACGTGGTCGCCATCCTCGAACTCTAGTGGCCTCCGCCTCCTGTCAGCATATGACTTCTGCCGGCTCTGAGCTGTCCTCATCCTCTCCTGGATGATCTGGACCTTCTCTGTCGTGGCTCGGACCATCTCTGGTCCCACGAGTGCTGACTCCCCAGGGTTTGTCCAGCACAACGGTGATCTACAGGGTCTGCCGTACAACGCCTCGTATGGTGTCATCCCGATGGTGGAGTGGTAGCTGTTGTTGTACGCGAACTCCACCAAGGGTAGGTGGTCCTCCCAGCTGCGACCAAAGTCGAGAACACTTGCACGGAGCATGTCCTCGAGTGTCTGTATGGTCCTCTCAGTCTGACAATCCGTCTGAGGGTGGAAGGCTGTGCTCAGATGGAGCCGCGTCCCGAACGCCTCCTGCAACCCCATCCAAAGCCGGGAAGTGAAACGAGCATCTCGATCGGAGACGATAGACGATGGCACACCGTGAAGCCGTACGATCTCCTGGACGTAAAGATGTCCCAAGCTCTCCACTGAGCCCTGCTCTCTGATGGGTAAGAAGTGTGCCGACTTGGTGAGTCGGTCGACAATCACCCAAATGGAGTCGTGACCTCTGGAAGTGCGTGGAAGTCCATTCACGAAGTCCATAGATATGCCGTCCCACTTCCACTCCGGGACCTCCAAGGGCTGTACCAAGCCTGCTGGTACCTGATGCTCTGCCTTCACCTGCTGGCAGGTGAGGCATCGCGAAACTAACTCTGCCACAACTTTCTTCATGCCCGGCCACCAGTGCTGTCGTCTTAGATCCTGGTACATCTTCGCCACTCCGGGATGCACCGCCAAGGGAGAAGTGTGAAACTCTCTCAGCACCTCCTCTCGTAAAGCGACTGGTACGAAGGTACGTCCTCTGAAAAGGATGTCGTGCTTTGCTCCAAGGGAGAAGCCATCAGGCGCCTGACCTGAGGATATCAGTGCACGCCGGGTCTCACAGTCAGCGTCCCCACGCTGAGCCTCTCTGACCCGCTGTAGAAGTGGAGGAGAGACTGTGAGAGACTGAAGAAAGGCTGCTCCGTCTCTATCCACGAAGGATATCTGTAAGGAGGCTAGCTGCTCCGTCGCCTCCTCAAGTAGCTGAATGCCCGTCCTCCTGCTGAGGGCATCGGCTACCACGTTCCCCTTCCCAGGAGTATAGACTATCTCAAAGTCATAGTCCTGGAGGAACTCAAGCCATCTCTGCTGTCTCAGGTTCAGGTCCTTCTGAGAGAAGATATACCTGAGACTCTGGTGATCAGAAAAGACTGTGAAACGCTCGCCCATCAGATAGTGCCGCCAAGTCTTCAGAGCGAAGACCACTGCTGCAAACTCCAGGTCATGAGTGGCGTAGTTCTGCTCATGCGGCCTCAACTGACGTGATCCGTAGGCGATCACGGCCCTCTCCTGCATCAGGACGCACCCGAGTCCAGTCCCTGATGCATCGCAGTAAACTACGTATCCAAATCCCTCCTCAGGCAACCTCAAGATAGGTGCGCTGGTCAATCTCTGTCTCAGCTCCTGGAAGCTCTGCTGACATCTGTCTGACCACACAAAGGGTTTCCCCTTCTTCGTCAATGCTGAGAGTGGTGCCGCAACTCTGGAGAAGTCTGGCACGAATCTCCGATAGTATCCGGCTAGGCCCAAGAAGCTCCGCACCTCTGTCACGCTCTTGGGTGGCTCCCAAGCTAGCACTGCCTCGATCTTCGCGGGATCCCCTGCAACTCCCGCCTCAGAGATGACGTGCCCCAAGAAATGGACCTCACGTAACCAGAACTGGAATTTTGAGAGCTTGCCATAAAGCTGGTGCTCTCGGAGTGTGTCTAGCACAACTCGCAGGTGGTAGGCATGCTCCTCCTCAGTCGTCGAGTATACCAAAATGTCGTCAATGAAGACCACGACAAATCGGTCGAGGTATGGCTGGAAGATCCTGTTCATGAGGCTCATGAACACTGCTGGAGAATTGGTTACGCCGAACGGCATAACCAAGAACTCATAATGGCCATACCGACACCTGAAGGTCGTCTTCTGCACGTCCTCGTCTCGAACTCGGAGCTGATGATAGCCTGACCGGAGGTCTATTTTCGAGAACCACCGTGCTCCCTTGAGCTGATCGAAGAGGTCATCAATCCGTGGCAGCGGATAATTGTTCCTCACTGTGACCTGGTTCAGGCGACGATAGTCGACACACAGTCGCAAGCCCCCGTCCGCCTTCTTGGCGAACAAAATCGGGGAAGCCCAGGGTGAAACACTGGGTCGGATAAACCCCTTGCTCTGCAAGTCCTCCAACTGTACCCGCAGCTCTCGAAGCTCGGCGGGGCCATCCGATATGCTGGAGTAGATATCGGGGCTGTCCCGGGGTACAAGTCGATGTAAAAGTCTACCTCTCTACGAGGAGGTAGCCCTGGAACGTCGTCGGGAAAGACGTCCATGTACTGGTCCACCACTGCAGGAAAAGCTGGACTCCGCACGTCCACTGCTCCTAGGATGAGGCTAGCCAACTGATGAGAGATGGGCTGCACTCTCCTCCGCGGAAGTCCATCCTGTGCTGCAAAGGTTCCCTTCTCGCCGGTGAAGGTAAACCTGCTCCCGTCGGTGCGAACACATCGCACCTTGCGCCTAAAACAGTCGATCTGGGCATGAACCGTGGATAGCCAATCCATGCCCAAGATGACGTCGTAAGGCCTCGACGCCGCTACATGGAGATCCCAGCCGAAGCTCTCGCCTCCTAGAGTAAGCTCACACTGCCGGCACCAGTGCGTAATCGTCGAGTCTGCTCCCGTAGGAGTCTCTAGCCGTAAGGATCGAGCCAACGGCTCAGTCGGAATCTCCGAGCTCCAAACAAGGGAAGAGGCTATGAAAGAGTGACTCGCTCCTGTGTCTATAAGTACTGCAGCAAGGGTGGAATAGACACAGATCGTACCTCGAATCATCTCTGGCATGTCGGGGTCGTAGGCCTCCACTGCCTGGAGATGGGCCTGTCCCTGCCCGCCGGCTCCCTGTGGTCGAGGTGGCCCTCCTGGTGGTGGTGGGGGTAGAGCCTGGAAGCGTCGCCCACCACCCGCTGCTCGGCCAACTCCTCTGCCTCGTCCGCCTCCTCCCTGCGGACCGCCACGGTCGACCCTCTGCCTCTGCCTGGGTGGCCCCTCCACCGTCTGCTGCTCCTCTGGTCGGCGAGTCGGGCAGTCACGAGCCATGTGACCCTGCCCGCCGCAGGAGTAGCACAGCCTGCCTCTCGGAAGGATGGCACTCCGCTGTGTGCCCCGCACTGCTGAGCCGGTGTCCTGAGGCCATCTGCGTGGGGGTCTGGTCTGCCTGGACCCGAGAGTCATCTGTCGGCTACCTGCTGCCGAAGACTCAGCTACCTACCGCCCTGCGCTAGGTCTCGCCGCTGAAGAAGGCTCTGCCAGGAAGCTCTCGATCAGGAGGGCTCGCTCCAGCACTCCCGCCTGGGTCGGAATGCTGAGGGAGATCAGCGACGCCCGAATCTCCTGTCGCAAGCCCTGCTCGAAGGTCCGGGCCCGGAAGAAGGGGTCTCGTACCATGTCGGTCGAGTAGCGAGATAGGTCAGTGAACCTCGCCGCGTACTGAGCGACCGTCATGCTGCCCTGGCGCAGCTGGAGAAGCTCCTGGATGCGCACCGCTCGGAGGGTGGCCGGGACGAACTCAGAGCGGAAAGAGCTCTCGAAGTCCGTCCAGAGTAAGGATGCCTCCTCGTGAACCTGGAGCATCAAGCTCCACCATCGTCCTGCCGCCGCCTGCAGGAGGCTCGCCGCGAGAATCACCATGAGATCCGCTGGTGTCCTCACTAGCCTAAAGATCCGTACCACCACCTCTAGCCAGTCCTCGGCGGCCTGGGGGTCCGCCTCACCGCGAAACCTGGGCGGTCGCTGGCTCTGAAACTCATGCAGTGCCCTGAGGCGACGTGCATCGTCAGCGTCTGGTACTGGTAGCATCGGTGGCTCGGCGGGTAAAGCTACCGCCGGTGCCACTGCTGGAAAAGGGCCCTGCACCGAGGCCTCATCGCTCGGTGGGCTGTCGTCGCGCCCTACACTCGGAACCCTAGCTGGCTGTCGTCGCGGGGCCATCCTGAAAAGGAGAACAAGAGCACCATAGTCAGAACAGTATACCTGGTGAGCTGGCACAAGTAATCACAAGGAAAACTTGAGACATTCATAAAGCAGATCAGTATACCCGGTGAGCTGACACAAGTAATCACAAAGAAACTTGAAACACACACGCAATCAATGTTTTCATGCATTAAGTCGGAAATCAGGAGTCAGGGTCCTGGTGTACGGATACGTCGGCCGCCGCACCAACACTGGGCTCCCTGAACTGAAAACCACACTCAATACACTAAACACTATTGCTTCATATAGAAAGAAGGGACGATCAGAGTCTGCGGTAGAACCGACCGCCTCTGATACCAATTTGTCACGACCCGACCTCGGGGCCCGTGCCGTGACTACCCCAAGCCCGCCTTCCATAGGCCAGGGGCTGGCGACTAGCACCAAGGCGTAAAATCCCGGTAAACAGGGAAGGCATTGCCTTTAGAAGTAACAACCACCACAGAGTCAGCAAGCGGAAAGTAACTACAAGTGCAGAAAAGTAAAGGGGGGCCGGAATACAAGCCCAACTGAAAGTACAACTGAAAAGTAAAGAACAGCATCTGAAGAAAAGATGGCGGCCTCGTGTCGTCCACTGGCAATCCCACCTGAAGGGTGGGTACAGATAGTCTCCAGGCTCCTCGGGTCCCACGTCCGCTCCGAGCACGTCCCGTCCAGTGGTCCACCTCCAGGTACCGTCCTGCTCCACGCCCCAACCGTGATCAGCGCTGTCCGTCGTCTGCATCCAACACAACAAGGTGCGGGCATAGCCCGTGCAGGGGTGAGTATAAGCTACTCAGTAAGGACCCCGAGACCCCTGAAGGTCTCCCGAAATCCACAAAAGATATAGCACAAAGAAAGATGCAATCACGAAGTAACATCTGACTCGACTTAGGTATATTCCCATACATATACCTAAGTCCCCAATTCTAGCTCTATTCACGAGCTCAAGAACAACTCAATCCACAAAGGAAAGCAAGACTCAAATCCACAAGGAGAGTAAACAGTAAATCCACAAAGGATAGTTCAACACAATCCACAAAGGAGAGTAACATAAGATTCAGCTCAACCAGGTATACTTTTTCAGATGACGTCAAAGATGATCACTGATCCATCTAAGTCGTCGGACCCACGAAGGATCGATAGGTACTAACCCCCGCAAAAGACCCACATAGGATCGGGCTCACACAGAACCTGTAGGCAGTGGCTCACACAGAACCGGTAGTAAGGACCCACATAGGATCGGGCTCACACAGAACCTGTAGCACTGATCCACGTAGGATCGCTGAGTGCAGTAGTCGATGCAGTCCACTGAGGATCTCTGCACAGTCGTCGCCGCAGTCCACGAAGGATCTCTGCTCTGCCGTCGTCGCAGTCCACTGAGGATCTCTGCTCTGCCGTCGTCGCAGTCCACGGAGGATCTCTGCTCTCCCGTCGTCGCAGTCCACGGAGGATCTCTGCTCTGTCGTCGAAGTCACAGCCAGCGCTAGGGTTCCCGCACATAGAGAGCTCGTTTAGGAGGGTCCGCTCCACGAGCCGAGAGGCTGATACATCAACTGACACGTAGTCCGAAGTTGATGTATCCAAAAGTTCAGTATCGACAACAGGATCTCAACGCAACAGACGGCGCGTCAATCGGACGCCCGGTCTGAGAGTTATTGGCATTTTCGTCCCAGGGGCCCGGTTGGTTTTTAGGGCAAAACCAACCCGACCGTACTCCGCCTGTATCCGATCCTCGGGCGGAGTATGCCAAAAGTTCCGTCTCACTTAGAGGAAACTACCACAGCTGACGGTACGTCGTTCGGACGTCCGTAGCTCAAGTTATGAGCGTTTCCGCTCCGAGGGCCCGGTTGGTTTCGTGTACGAACCAACCCGGCCGAACCCAAAGTCTTCCGAAACCTTGAGTGTAATATACCGAAACGACCGTCTCGATCCAAGGATCGTGTAGCCGCTGACGGTTCATCAATCGGAGGTCCCAGGCCCAAGATATGGGCAAAAGACCGAAGAAGGCCCGAAACGGGGGTTCTGGGCCCGGGGCGACCCGGCCCTAACCCCCCCCTGGGTCGGCCGAACCGGGTCGACCCGACCCGGCCCAACCCGGCTAGGCCGGGTCCGGTCCGGCCTGGGCGCGGCCCGGCCGACCGGACCGGCCGGCACGGCTTCGGCCGAGCGGCCGAAGCAACTGCCGCGGGTTTGATCGGCGGCTTGGAGGAAACGCGGCCCCACGGGGGGCCGCCTGTCACGCGGACGCGGCCGGGCCGCTGCGTCCCCCTCCCAGTTCCGCGTGGCCGCGGAACCGGCCGCCGCCGCCGTGACTTCAGCCGCGGCGGATGTCCTCCACGGCGGCGCGCCGGGCGCCGCCACCGCCTTCCACGGACCGCCGGAGTTGCTCCGGTGGCCCGTTTTGCCTCCCGTCTGCGCCATTGCTCCTCCCGGGGGCCGATCTTCACTGCGGGATCAACAGATCGCCCCTGCCGCGCAGTTCGTCGTCGTCCGCCAAATCCGCACAACAAAAGAGATTGGCGGAGGGTTGCCGGGTCTTGTTCGTTAGATCCGCACCCTCCGCGTTAGTCATAAACAACGGGAGGAATAGGAACAACCAATCAACAATTTTAAATAAATTTAAAATTGTTTCGTGATCGGGTTCTTTATTTTAAAAGAATAAACACGGGAAAAACAAAATATTCCAATCAACCCTTACCTCGCAGCTGTCGCTGCCGAACGAGGGATCGTCGCGGGATTGCTCGTCGCGGAAGAAGGGGGATCGTCGCGTCGTCGCGGTAGAGCTCGTCGACGTCGCAGATCACGGTGTGCGTCGTCGAATTCCGGTCGCCGGCGTTCTTCGCGTTCTTCGCGTTCTTCGCGTTCTTCGCGTTCTTCGCGTTCTTCGCGGGGAGATGAAGAAACAAAGATCCTCTCAAATCCTTTCAAAGGATTTTTAGGTTGGTCTTATTTTATAAACATGCCAACAAACGCAAAAGCGTAAGTAACGACCCATCAGTTCGTTGAATTAATTCAACGAGCGAAACAGCCCATTTAATTCACGAAATAAACCGCTCAATTAAATGGTCTGTTAAGAATTTAAGAAAACGCGTCGGTTGACTTTTCAGTTACATTGACGGGTTTTCGCGGGTGCGTTACTTAGCGAAAGAAACGGCGGGGCTCGTGCGGGCCCTGCCTCACAAATATCCTACCAAGGGGGTAGGATATTTCTGGATAGCATCCTATCCAGTTCAACTCAGTTCAAGCCGCCTTTAAGTGGCTTCAAGTGGCTTCCAAGCAGCTTAAGTGAAATAAAATAAAGTTGTCGCACAAATTTTATTTTATTTCAGACTTAAAGCCCCAAAATTTAAAAACCACGTCTGAGCAAACGAAACTCCGGAAGAGGCGTTTCTAAGCAAATACCGGCGCTGCGATTTCATCGGTGCCCTCAAAATTCGATTCCGGGCACCGGTTTAAAAGATAGAAAAACCCGCTCGTCCGTTCACTGAACGTACCCGAGCCAAACTTCGGAAATTGATTCCGGGCACACCAGGCCTCGGAATCAGGTGCCGTCTGAAGCTGCGCTCTTGTAAAATTCCAAAGAAAATTAAGAAAAAAATTTCCTTGAAATTTGCGGGTCTTTACAGGTATGTTTATATTGTTGTGTATAAACTCATACTGATTTTGTTACCGAACTTCGTGTTAAGATCTCATTATACATGCTCAGTTCTACATCATAAGATAATTTCTTTAATTCTAGTCATACATTTAGGGATATTGAAGTGTATATATTTTTGGATTCATTTTCAAAAATGTGATATTAGATTTTCTGTAGAAAATTCTAGAAGAAATATTCTGTAGAATTTGAAAAATAAGATATAAAAAACAGTTTTTTTAAATAACTAGACATGTGTAATCGGTGAGTTTTTTGGGATAACAAACATGATAACAATTTTAAATAAACATAGAGTAGATAATTATATATTAATAAATAAAATATGTTACATGTACATGTGATTCATTTTCTCATATGTATTCTCTAAGGAATTATTATTCCTATAAACCTAAAATGAACCCTCAAGTAAATAAATATTTTCTATACATCCATGCATTGATCGTAGAGAAAATTAAAATATATGTTATCAGTAGCATGTGGAGGTGAGTTAGTTTGATGTAAAGAGAACTCATCACATAAAACCAAGAAAACAATTGAGATATCTCAATATAATAAAAAGGAAAATTATCTTTTACATGTTTTATTGAGGAATAACAATGTATGTTGATCAAATGCTACCTATTGGGGTTTAAATAACGAGGTTTTGATACTAAAAGAAAAACAATACCAAAATTTTATCAAATGATATTGAATAATAAGATCATGGGAAATCCATTATTGTGGATAATTGAGAAGAAAAAGGTGAGGATAGACCGACCTATTGGGAATGTTTTAGTTTTTGGTGTGATAACATTTAGTATTTGGGAAGCATGTTAAGGGAAAAAGGTGATAATAACCTATTGAAGATTTATAAATCTAATCTAAATAATGAATTATTTCCATGAAATATATTTTAATATATTCATACATTGTAAGTCTCTATTGTGACAATAATAAGATTATTTTTTGATGATGAGAATACATCCTATAATATAAGGTGAAAAAATTACATGATCGAGTTTAATGGAGAACTTGTACATTTATGGTTATATTTTGTATAACCAGTGTGACATTGTGTATATAGGTAGATCAATGTTTGACTCTATGAATCTGGAGTGATGTTGTTGTAACAATTCCAATGTGCATCTTGAAATAAAATTTAATTTAGATTCTAGTATAGTTGGTATGATAAGCATTGCAACCAATATAATAATAGATTGATTATAGTGAAGAATTCATTATTAGGGAGTTTAAGAAATCGAAAAAGGAGTGGATATTCATTATAAACCTTATAAGAAAAATGTTCTATTACTTTCATTTAATATACTATTTGGGTAAGGTTGGGAGACATGATAATGAATGGAACAAAGCCATAAACAGACAAAGAGGTTGAATTAAATAAATAAGTATTTGATAAATGCAACTAATGATTCACCCTACCCTCTCAGTGGTCCACTAATCCCAAGTCATATCATGTTCATATATTATTTTATTAAATATTATTATAGGATTATAATAGTAACTTGACTTCCCAACTATTATTGTATTTACTATTGATGAAATTATATCTTGTTATCCAAAAATGGAAGCTATCCCAATATAACAGGAGTGAGATCATGGGGTGAATGAAGAAAACATGGAGAAGTGAAAAAAGAATAAGTCTCCTAATTGATTTTGAAGTGTTAAAGAACAAGTTTAAAAGTTGAATAGTTTGAGTGAATGAATGAATAATTTTGTTCCTAGACAAGAGGAGAGGAATGATTATTAGGATAAGGAGTTAAAAATTTGTCATCGTGAATTACATAATCATAAAACAGAAACAAATTTGTTGGTCTTGTACCCAAGAATGATTAGAAGTATGAAATCTCGAGAGGATGAACTTGTTACACAAATGGTATAATTTTTCATAAGGAACATGAATATGAAGCAAGTGATGATGTCATAGAATTATGAAATTATTAAAATGTGTAAAATAATTATGCTCCAAAGTGATCTACATAATAAAAATACACATGAATGTAAAAAAATTACAATGATAAACTTCCAAAAGATAGAAATATCCCTCTAAAAACATAGACCTAAGGTATGATAAAATATGAAAAGGAATATAGATCATGTATGAAGGATATGAAAAATAAACTGGAGGATAAACATGGGAAAATATAGGTTCTCTATGACATTTTGAGAACCATGAGTGAAATCAAGAATATACCTCCCATATAAGAATGAACATGTCAATTCAACAAATATGGGAATCAAGAGTCAGAGATAAATTTGATGATTTGTTCTAAATGGAGATAATAGTACTCACTTAGGTGGGTGGAAATAAAGTGATACTGTTATGGAATAAGGTGACATAATTTAACTATCTGTCAAGAAGCTCAATGGATCGAAGGAAAAAGATCCACTCTAATATCATATCAATAAAGGAGTTACAATATGAGGGATATATTTAATAATGGATGATTTATCTATATTAACCAAGGTCATATGTTTATATATTTCATCAATAATGGAACTAATGGTTTTTTAAGGAATTCATAAATTCCTTTTATAAAAATGAAGAAGTTTTACTCTAAGATAATGTTTGTTGCTCTAGGGAGAATATTTACTGCTTTGGAGGAAACTGAGTGAGTTCAATGAAAGGTTAACTAAGAATGAATAATGGATTAATCAAAAAATTCATCATAGAGATAATGAAGTAAATAAAATTTTGGTAAAGGAATTAATATTATACAACTATAAAAACATGAATGAGCATGGATAAAAAGATCATCCAAGGATAAAAACTTTTAGTGTGGATTAAATGGATATTAAAGTGGATATATGAAAAGAATGATTGAGTGTTTTTATAAAAAAAATGATGTGAAAAGAGATAAAGTGAATCATAGTAGTTCCCATGAAAATTGGGAGTAATGAATATAATGAAAACACATACGTTATGGTACCTATAAAGGGTAATAACAAAAGGAAGAGTTGTAGAAGAAGATTAGTTTGAATGAATAGATAATACTAGTATTATTTCAATGGAAAATATATTCTATAAAAGAATATATGTTAATGATTGGATAAATAATATCACCATACTAGTAGTAATTTAATGAGAAATTAAAAATATGTTATTGAAAAGAATGGTTTCTTGGAAGGACTAGAAGAAGATTATGAAAAATGAAAGGACTCTGAAATCCATTGATGTAGAATAAGAATCTGAAAATTATGCATGGGTTATGAAAGATATTGAATATTGTGTAAAGAAGAAAGGTATAAATATTTCATGGTGATGAAAAGTAAAATTACATATGTGTTAGTATATCCTTTCACATAAAAGTACTCAAGTATGAAATTCAAGTGATTTGGACCCGAAGGAAAAGAACAAGACCAATATAAGAAACGAGAATACTATCGAAAACATTTGGAATGATATTTGGTAAGTGTAATATCTCAAATAATATCCATTTGTAAGGAATTATAGAATCTAATAATAAAAAAATGATATATAAGAATAAGAAACTGATGATGTTATGTCATTATTTTTCTGAAATAAGAAAAAAGAAATAATAGAAGTTTAAAATAAATTTTTTGGCTCAACATAACCCACCATATCCCTTGACATATGAATATTGGAAGGTCCAATACCACCATGTAATTTCATTTTATAAATATTATTGAAGTATTTCTTATTTTGTAGGAGTTATGGTCCATGGGTTGATTATATAAAATAATGAATATAGTATCCTGGAATTCTCTGATGTTCCATGTGATAAAACAATACAAGTACATAAAATTGTTATCTTATTTAATCTAAAAGTGATAGAATATTAACATATCATTAATAATTTTAGAAATTAATATTAGTATTACAATTAGTATTAATGTCTATCTTAAATCATTACTATCATGTGTATCGTATTATTAATTGGAATCAACCTTGAGGGTAGCTAAGAATTAATGATTTTTTTTCATGATAGATTAGAATAGATCTAACAAGAAATGTGAAATAATTTTCATTCATATATCAAAAGATATTATATATTTATTACTCTCATTATGAGTATCAATGTTATATTTGATAATCTAAATAAAAAGGTTCATGGGTTTTGAAATGAATATCTGAATGGTGATAACCCCAGAAAACATGGAATGTAACCTACTAGATTACAATTAAGACTAGTTTAAATTAGTAGTATCAGTTTAAATAATAAGAATCACATTAGTTTCTAGATATAATGATTTAATATGAAACATGATATGACTCACACACTCAATTATTTATATTTATTCACTATTTTTTTAATGTGATCGATTTCATAGGGGGAGTTTATTGGTAAAAGATAAATTTCCTATGGAATCTTAAGATATATTAAAGTAAGTGAGTGTAATGGAAAAAATTGATGTCATTATCATTAAATATTAATTTAAATATTGAGTCATGAGTCAATGCTCATATAGGTTTTGATGGTTGATCCTTTCTTAGTGGTATGTTCACATACTAAAAACATCTAGTATGAAGCTGAAGTTAAAGGCCATTTTTTATAATAAGAATCTAATCAATCATGAAGTAATATATAGGGAAATTATACAAGAGGGGAAGAGAATTTTTGGGTCTAAAAATGGGGCTTAACGTGTTAGATGATGTGTCATATTTTCTTATTATAGGGGGCATAGAATAAATTTATTTTATACAAGGATAATGGGGTGGAGGATGAAATACATCTATGAACATAATTGATAACAGATACAAAGTTTGATGAAATCATGCATGGTGTTAATGATGTCAATGTCTTTGGGCGAGTGTTATTGACATCAATATGACATGCGAATAATGATGATGGTGTTGAATTCGAAACCCTTGTCTCCTAAGGTAATGGTTTTATAGAGATTTAACATTTATAAATCATGGAAAAATGTATACTCTAATTTTTATTTCGAAGGGGGAGTAATCAGTATCAATAATATTTTTATCTACACATCACTTAAATAGAGAGTGTGAAGAATCATTTAAAATGATAGAGATTTAGATTTATGATAGTATTTACAAAAAATCTAAATAGAATCATATTTATATCTAATGATAATTGTTGAAATGATTTGTTGGATTCCATTGATAATATTGACATGGTGGGGTGGATTCCACTTTATTGTTTTTATCATGTCAATAGTTTTATTAGGGTGATTGTATATCTTGATAGAGGGAATGATGAAAACTATTATGATATTAAATGATATTTTGTGGATGGTCTTTAGAAGAGTTTATATGTATAGTGGTGTAATACTAAAATATCAATTTCATGACTATTCTATGTGTAACTATGTTAAATATATCATACAAATATTATGGGAGTATCCAATAGTTTCTGTTATACAGTTTCAGGATTCATGATATGACTATTACGAAGATCTAGTTACTATAATGTGTTGAAACATTCCTAGTAATGATGAGAATTGAGACATAGATAGATTATTCGAAGTCCATGATTGTATTCCCAGACCATGAAGTCTCCAACATATTCATCAAGGATTTTTTTATGGATGTTATTGAGTGTTTTCTATAAGTTATCATTGGAAAATCATGAAACATAATCATTCTTGTGGAAATTCATATGGGGATTCAGGAATGTATGGACTTCAATGATTTTGGAATGGTGGGTGAAACTATAGGCATGAAAGCATTGTATTATAATGTATAGAATAAATTATCATGAAAATGTGAAGTTTTTAACTCTTAATTAAAAATTATGTGATATGTAAAGGTAGTTTTTTGTGTAATATTACTTCAAGAACAATTAATATTTTCATTACTTATATAATGCAGAGTAACATGAATAAAGGATTTCATGATTTCATGAATGATTAAATTTCCCCTATAAATACATGATCCCAAAAAATACATAAGGGGAAATGGAGAGGATTATTCTCGAGAAATTAAAAAAAATCTAATTTCACAAATGTAATGTTGTGAGAACAATGTTTCATGAAATACTATGTTCCATTAGTGACTTGTGTGAAATAATATAAAATACAAACAAACTATTTTCATGATCCTTTAGCATGTAAACATAGAAATATTTTCTAAATGAACTATACTAGACTTGTTTATTCCTTAAGGACTTACAAGGGTATAAATATATAAATAGGATATTTAATAAAGGTATATATTGTAAATTCATACATAATAAACTATACATGATCTGTGATGGAAATAATTGAATTCCATTAAAAAAGAAACAATTATTCATTGAATACTACATTATCAAGGAACATGAAGATAATATTTAAATATATTTGATATCTAATTTTTAAGGATAAATGTGGTGATCAATGCGTACTTACCCATAATTTTTGTAATGATAAAGTGACATGAGTCTTACATTATCTTATTTTAAAAACCACATTACCTCTAGGAGTATCAAGAAAATGGAAAGGGTGAAGTGAGAGACCCTAGGGTGATGAGTAACCACCCCTAAACTATAATGACCCAAGCCTTTTAAAAATAATAATATATGTTTTTTGAACATAAATATTGATTAATAAAACACAAGGAACATAATGTCTAAGGGTCCTTGGAAGAATAAGATCATAACACATCAATGTGAGTGTAAAATAGGAATTATTATTTTAGTCTACATAATGATCTTCTAAATCCATTCATGATCCTAAACATCATGGTATAACCTAGAGAATACATAGTCAAAATTTGTGAACTAAAAATCATAATAACATATTCAACATGATAATGAAAAATAACATGTCAGCTGAAGGTATAACATGATATTATAAAAGAGAATAATCACAAGTAATCGAATGGCAGAATAACATAAATATGATGGTATTATATGATCATGAAAACATGGGATGGTGAGAAAAATCATAACATAAACATAAGTCAATACAAACTACTAAGACAATATCATAAGGTGAAAAGTGTCCCATAATGTATTAGGTTTACTCCATAATCCCATACATGACGTCTTATGAAACTTAAACATCACCCAATGATTTGGAGAGATATATACTTTTTTGATCACACCCATAAAATTCATTTCTTGTATATTCATATATTTACCACATAAAGAAATAAATCATAGTTCATAAACATAAGAATTACCCTTGGAAAGAAATTGGTTCAACAATCATATCTCATAACATAATCAAAATATATATTTTAAATAATCTATTTTAGAAATAGTCATAAGGAATGTATTACCACAGAATAGTATGGTAGAATGAGCTAGTTATATATATAGGAGACATATATTCCTAATTTAAAATAAATCTACAATGTTAATGTTTTTTTCATTGATCAAAATATTTTTAAAATATTTAATGGAACATGTCTTATGGAAAATATTATTTTCACATTGAATTAATATCTTCAAATATAAAAATTTTCAACATATTAAAAAAACCATTCTTTAAATAAAAAATGGAAACCTAAAAATTAAGATTCAATGAATTGAGCGGTCATGATGGAAAAAAATACATACGCACTAAGTAGGTTATAATAATGATTTCTTTCACATTTTGTGGGAAAATCAAATAATATTTATTTTAATATTATGGGAAGATTCATTTTAAATAATTTTGTAAAACTAAAAAATTGGAAAAAATATTTTTAATAAATCATTTTATAATGGTGAAATTATTATTTAAAACATTTTTATAAAACATGTATTTAGAAGAAAAAAAAATTTTCTACTAAAGAAATAAATAAAGTCTGATTTTAGTAAATATATCTTCTTATCCATTTTATATACCCAAGAGAAAAAATGGTTCAATTACATGAAAATTTCATGAATAAAAAAACAATTAAATGAAAATTTTATATTATATAACGTTAAAATAATTTTCTAATATAGAAATATAAGCATAAAAATCCCAATTAAAATAATATAGAAAGATAATCCCTTACTTCTTTGGTAACTTTTAAATGATAGCTCTAATGGATGAAGTTGATAAATTTTAACATCAAATTTACTTAATTATTCATTATGTAATATTTATATGGGAATTATATACTAAATTAGAAATAAATTTGGTGCGTAAAATAACATGTTTTACACAAAAGGTTGTTTTGAGAGAAAACACTTACCTTGAGTCCATACTTGTTAGTGTATTTATTTTATTATGTATATAAATTAATTGTTTTTCTCATAAATATTATAATGTTTAAAGACTTATACATAGAAAATTTGCTATATTTATTTTAACGAATTATATAATTACATAATTAGTTATGTCCTTGTCTGGTGTTTTGAGGATTCTTGGTTAATAATTTGAAGAAGAAAAACCTGCATTTTTATTATGTTCAAAGGGGGCATTCTTCCACAATCTCAAGAATAATAAACATGGAATCAATTTAATTTTTATTCATCTATTATACTTTTAAAATAAACCGTGTAACATTGTTATGAAAAAATGATCTTTTATTTAATCTTGGAGATGTCTTGTCATACATACGCATGATTAACATTTTCATATTTCAAGGATCACGATAGAAATAAGGTAAGTGATAATTTATATTTATATATTTATAATATTTTCATAAATATAATATTATATCTTTACATATAATGACATATACCAGCCATGTGTTGCTGTAATAAAAAACTAACCACATGGATTTGCGTGGTGGAGGTACGTCGTACACATAAACGACATAATCATTCTAAATGGATTGTAAAATAATAATGTATATGGAATATATATTTTAAAAATTGAATAATTTGTGATTAATATAAAATATAAAAATTAAATTCATAATCATCAATAATTATGAGATGCGATGATGGAAAATGAATTACATTGATTCAAGAGGTGGTAGTCCGTACACAAACGATCGATCATTTTGATTCCCTTTTAATGAAAGTTGAGATGGATTTAGTGTATGTAATTAAAATAATACAATCATAGTAATTGGTATATACAGATTTTTTATATGATCATTATTGAGTAATAATTGAAGGAGGTGGAAGAATAAATGAAACAAATATGCTTGATTAAGAATGTTACCTCTTCAAGAAACCACCTATTTTGGATTATACCTAAAGCATCCCCATGTTTATATTATGATCAAACAAAGGCTGATAGGAATAAGTGAGGGATATAATTCATGGATTAGGTAATGTAATTTTGGAACAAATGGGTATTGTAAGTGTGTAAATGAGAGGAGAGAGGTACCCTTTTATAATGGAGGGGAGTGAAATTCTTGTAAATACAAAAAACTATTCAATAATGGGATGTCAATATCAAGAAAAATGATTCAAAATTTAAAAAAGAAGTTTAGGGGATATGAGTATAATATGAAACTCTAAAATTTAAAATTAACATGTTTTATACATTTTATCATCTTTAACACTATGGTTACTAATTTTTACCATTATAATTATTTTACCATGAATTAATTTTTACAGTTTTTACTAGCCATTATCCCAAAACAATATGTTGACATTATTATATAATATTAATTATTTTGATTACAAATATAAAATAAATTTTATCAAATTCCATTTACACAAGTTGAATAATTTAATTTAAAATGAAACCCTCAAGCATAATAAAAAATATAGTTTCTGAAATAATTTATTTCTCAAAAAGATGACGATATTATATTAAATATATGAATATAAATAATCATTATATTAATTAAAATTAAAAAATATAGATAATTTAAATTTAAATTTAATTTAAATAATTCCTAATTATGGGTTATTTTAAGTAGTTAAAATGGAGAAACATTATGCACATTAAAAAAATTTCATAAAAATATGTCTGTTAAGACTCATAATAAACCTATACTAAAATCTAGTATAAATATTATTTAAATGTAATTTATTGAATCGTATATAACTAAAAACACATCTATTAAATTTAAATCAAATTTTAATAACAATTGTACATTTAAATTTCATAATTTATTTAAATAAATGACATCTTTTTAAATTGATAATTAAACTATTCACTAAAAAATTGTTATTTTTTTGAAAAATTACAAAATTTCACCCAAATTTAATATTGATATTTGGAATTGGAATTTTTTTTCATTTTATAAAATAAAATTTCAAAAATTTACAAAAAATTAAAGAATATATTTTCTCACAAAAGCAATAAAAATATGTTTTGAAGGAAAATCATTTTTTTAATAAATAAAATATATCAATTGTAGTTGAGTCCTTATTTATTAAGAATTTTAAGATCAATTTATATTTAGTTGGACATTTTTATATATTTCATAAATTAGTTAATATATCAATAACCACCAATTTAATGGCTCTATTATAGCATTTACATTTAATTAATAACATCACATCACAATACGTTTAAACTATGTATTACATGTTGAAAATGCTATCGGGAATAGTTTTCTATTAATATCTCAGGTTTTAACATTCCACTTTATTAAGTAAATGTTTTCCACACAACATTGAATGACGTCTTTTCTTGGTCCCCATGAGATGGGGACTACCACCTAACATCCTACAATACAAATGAGGGAATTAAATTTCCATAATATAGTAAAAGATAAATGATACAAGTCAGTATTCTCAACACTCCAAAAGGATAAATTACCTGAAACCAAAAAACAATATGAAAACCCATAATAGTGCACTATTAGTTTACTTAAAAGAAATTAAAATATCCAAAAGGGAACATCACTTCATTCATAGTGGATCAAGAGAATCTACCACCTCCAAGTGGAATTGTCCATTTTCTCGGACCTAGATGAAGAAAATCTAAAAATTCATAAAGGAGAAGGTAGGGTGTGAGATATAAATCCTATTAGAATCTCACCAATTATTACATAATAGTTGAATTAATAATAAACCTAATCATTGTATTAATTCAAATAAAAAATTTAATGGAAATAATTTTTCATATTTAAAACTAAACATGATTTCATTTCAAAATGAAGGAAAACATTTTCGCGTAGATTAAATTAATATTTTATATAAAAGAATTTATATTAATCATTATACATGAGTAAAATAGTTTCATAATCAATGGAATATATATAAAAACAATCACAACAAGCACTATGGTCATATGCCTTATGGTATGATAGTTCCTAGATAAAGGATCCTCACACATCTCATATCAGTGATCACAACAATATGAGTACACAAATCCCTCGAGCTCAATATGAATAGGACTCATCAACATCAGATTGGTTATAAAATATAGAGAACTTGGTTTTTTAGAGTATTTAATGTCAATCCATTACTATGAATTATCATACTAGTGCGCTTTTCCCAAATAACCCAAAAACTACCTAGACTCGCATATTCTCAATAAATTGATCAAAAATGGGAAAATCATATCAATTCAAATCAAACATCATTTACAATTCCATTGCTTAATTTTATGTTTCAATATTCCAATGCAATTTCAAACCGAAAAATTGGTTTTTTAATAATATCATGCATTTTCAACACAAAACAAATCATAGTTTATTTATCCATTCAATTTAAGCTAATTTTTGAAATCAATCCTCAAATAATTTTATAAATTCCATAAATTACAAAAATATACATTAAATTCCAAATTCCATTAGAATTGTTTTTTTCTAAAATTCATGCAATTTCAAATTCCAATTCCAAATCATATCAATCTTAGTTTTCTTAAATTAATTGAATTATATTTCAAACAAATAAATAATGTCAAGGATTTATTTATATGAAAAAAATCAAACAGAACTACACACCATTAATCATGGAATCAAATATCAACACCCACAATGGGATCCTCCAATGAATAACGATAGATACAGAGACCAAGAAACTAAAACTATAATCACAATCCAATTAAATTGAGTATAGATCCATGAAATATTTGATAATCTGTCAAACTCTAAGGAAAAAGGAAGGATAGATCATGAGAGATTGAATGGGAGAAGATCAACTAATTGAAGATGGATCAAATCATCTACTAATTATTCGATTCAATAAAGGAGGGTGTTTTAGGCACCAAAATTGCATCTAAGAATCCTAATCAACCTTGATATTCGATTTTGGTTCATGTGAGGGGTTTCTGGATCTTTTACGGGGGTCTATGATACTTTTTACAAGAAATAAGAATAAAAGAAACACATGTGCATGATTAGTTGGGAAGGGTGACACAGTTAAAGAAACCATACACCCTGACCATGTTCTCCATTTGGACTCATTGTCCAAGGTGCATGACGTCAACGAGGTGGGTGAATATTTTTTCAAACGTTTCACCAACCATGGACACCCTCATTGTCCAAGTTTTCACGGTTTGTACTACAGGGGAACAAGGTTTGGGAAACTATTCAGTAACTATGAAAAGCTTAGTAAACCTATAAAAATTTCCAAATTTCACCTAATGAAACCCAAGACAAGCCTCAACCAAATAACGATAGAAGAACAGTCTAAGTGTACCTAAAAAACAAGTAATGGGATGTTATAGAATCCATGAACATACAAATTGGGAAACAAATAAATCTTTAAGGAATAGCATATAAATTATAATTATATACATACTTATGAGTCTCTATGCTTAAATCTTGGTTTACCATAGTGAAATTTCTTATTCGGTTTTTATCATCAAAATCAATTCAAATCCTTAAAAAATTTTCATAATGTGCCTTCAATTTTCCACAAAATATCACCTAGGAATGTCGAACCAAGTGTGTATCAAGGCTTGATGTTGTACACTATACAATGATTTAGTTTAGATAAATGTATCATTTTTAGTATTATTATCCCTAGTTATAACTATAATAGAGACACATACCTTTTATTATCCACACATGGATGTAATTTCTATGAATAAACTATTTTTATCCTTCATGAAAATTTTAGGATATTTTTTAATAATTAAAATTATCTTTATTATTAACCCTAGAATTCCCAATAATGTTTTTCATTCCATGTTTTTAAAGGCTAACCTAATATTTATTTTGATACCAACTATATTGACCCAATCCATATACAGATAATATTAGATTATTTTTAAATTTAAATATCCATTAATACAACATAAGTATTGTAAAGGTCCGGTGTCATTTAAAGACAAGGTTCATAGTAGATAAAAGTGAGGCTAAAATAACGCATGTTATTGTATTCTCTACAATGGGATCCTAAACACTTTTTACGTCTTAAACAATATGTGATGACTTGGGGAATAAAGAAACAAAATGGGTGATCTAAAAAACCTAGTAAAAGAATAAACATGATATGAAAACATAAACTGTGAGTCAAAGGTATTGCATTATTTTATAGAAGGGAAGATACATAAGTAATCAAAAGGGATCATAACTATTTATTAGTTCCTTTAAACATGTGTTCTAGTTTTAAGAATCACCTTTTCAAGGCCGTTTCAATAAGATTTATTTATGGAAGCAGAAAATTCCAATAGTTT
Organism: Viscum album; assembly: GCA_963277665.1. Taxonomy (NCBI): domain Eukaryota; kingdom Viridiplantae; phylum Streptophyta; class Magnoliopsida; order Santalales; family Viscaceae; genus Viscum; species Viscum album. The sequence goes on from OY728140.1 coordinate 550,835,201, forward strand.
TTTATCCAAAGGGGACCTTCTTTCCAAAGGAAGGTTATCATTAAGTTTGAACTTTACGATACTTAAGAACATTCATTGATCGAGAGGATGGGAGGTCAGACTCATCACACCCTTTTGGGGGGAATTATTGTCTACTCCGAGACTCTCTTTGTAAATTTAAGATATTTTCATGAATCCTTAATAATTCACCAAGTATAAAATAAGTTTACCTTGGAATTTACAATCACTTATTAACATGTGTAAAAAATTATAATCATCAGTATGCATTCATGGTTCTTCATTAATGGAAATATGCTCATTTATTATAAGTTTTCCATCAATAGTATCCTCAAATATACTCTTTAGATATTCTTATAATCATCATTGTGATGATACTTGTTTTTAAGACACCTAGTGGGGCACTCTAAAATTTATTGTCATCTAGGGAGATGAAGGTTTGATTTGATTTTGGCATCGTTCCCATAAAATGGGCTACCTACATATCCCTGTAAAAGGAATCCGAACCCCTATAGTTCGGTGCCACTGAATGGGACACATCATACCTTTTAAGGTCATGTGATAAGAACCTAGCCGTACAGTTTAATGTCATGTGGTATAAACATCTAAGTTGAATGTTTAAATGTGCAACCGATTGTCGCCTATCGACCGGTCAATGTTCCAGTGCTCTGCTAATGTGTATAGAAGCACTCGGGTCGAATCCTCGGTGATGATACTTTGTAATAGTCATTTGTTTATAGTTAAGTGTATTCTGATTGGGGGGTTTGTTTGCAGAGCTTATGAAATAATTTATAGATGATGTTTGATTTACCAAATTGATAAATATTGGGATGAGTTCATCATTAGTTAGTTAAGCTTGTGATATCCTTGAGCTTTGCTTTATATTGCATTTAAATTAACACACACTTCACAAGTTGACGTTGATTAGAATTCCTAAGTGTTAACGCTTTAATCCAAGACTAAAATTAATTAGGATTATGATCTCAATTAGTACATGTTTATGGTAGTGTATTTTTGGTTCCAATAATCCATGGAAACCACATTCTAAACAAAATATGTCATTAATCCATGACATATTAAGTCCAACATACACAATGTTAAATTAACGAATACTCATCGAGAAAATACTCTCAATCACTTAACATCCCTAAATTATAACTCACCCCAATGAGAAATTTTCTCATCCATTTGGGTTTTTAATATTCTGGTTATAATAATTATGATGATAAATTAAGAATAGAAGAAAAAGAAAGGGATTATAAAAGAGTGGTACGTCGAA